>CAWUFW010002384.1:0-617500 GCA_963921515.1 Calotriton arnoldi | reverse complement strand
TACACTACTTAAATGCGCAAAATAGATAAAAACATGCGTTTTACACCATTAATTAATATGTTAATCAAACCTGTTAATGCAGAGCATTTCCCACATGTAATGTGTGTGTTTGGTTAATACACAGCAATCAAAATTAATATATTACTTTGTTATGGGGGTGATTGGTCTGAACGGGGTACACACAAAATCTTCTGTACTTCGCTCCATCAATTCCCCCTTTGATGATTTCATCATCACCAAATCCCAAACCACCCATTCATCCCTCTAATTTTTATTTGATCAGACACTTCTTCTCAATAATTTTGTTAGCTCAGCAAATTTCTTTCTCATTTCCCTTGTTCTCGACAAAAATGTTATCTTTAGTTCTAAATCTAAAACTTACTTATCCTTGTGAAGTGCAGTTCTATCTACTTGTGCAACTATTTGTACATTGTTAACAGTACTATTGGAAAAATGGTACAACAGAAACACATCTTACACCCAAAGCAAACATTTTATATCTATTTTTAGGACTGTTCATATCTGCTATGGTATCTAAGTTATCCTATAAATAAAATCTACCAAATATGTACCGTATGTACAAAATGTGTTTCCACACTTGAATGACTTTCTGTCCTTTGCCCCTTCTTTTATTTTAACTACTTGGAAATGGTTCATGAAAAATCATCTTTGTCTTGTGTGCTAAAACCCAGAAGTGTTTTCTGTAACACTGTTAGGGTGGCCTCAAGTCGTTTTCTTTGTCCTGCTCACTGTCGTTGTCACTGTCCCTTTCCTTCCTAAAATCTACTTCTTCTATCTTTTGTAATACTACGTAAATCCACTCAGGTGGTCTGTCCAATTTCTCCTGTTCTAACTTGTTTGTTATTTCAGAGATCTGGTCTTCAAGAGCTTTTGTTCCTTTTCTCACTATCTTATATTTGAGTCTCTTTACTCCGTTGGGCCACATGTGTGAATCATCCTTATCCATAAGTTCACAGTCTTTGTTCAGAATTTCCTGTTCTTGCCTCTGCTCTTGACTTTGTTCTTGTCCTAGTTCTGTTGTACTGTCTAAATCGTTGTCAGGTGAAAAATCGTTGAGTCTTACACCTTGCTGTACACTCGCAGAGTCTGTTGATCTAGTCTCACCAGTTTCACAGTCTGCTTCTCTTCTGTTAACAGCTTCTGGTTGCTCAGCACCTGATTCAGAACTTGTATCCGAAATCTGCAGTCTATTTCTCAGTAGCCTTTGTTGTTGATCAGGTACATATGCTTGTCTCATGGCTCGTCCCATTAGTATCTTGTAGGGATTTAAACTTGTCCTTCTGTCAATTGTACTTCTCATGGTTATTATAACTAGGGGCAAAGCATCCGGCCATTTCAAGTCAGTGGAATCACACATTTTTACTAATTTGACTTTCATTGTGCCATTCACCTGCTCACCAACTTCAGAAGCTTCTGGATAATAGGCACAATGCATTTTCTGTTTAGTGCTCAGTATTTCACAGATCAGACTGATAACTTTGTTGTCAAACTGAGTTTCCCTATCTGTGTGTGCCTGTCCATGATACATGCGTGAAAAATGGGCAAACATACTATTGGGCATAACAGCTCTTTCATCTTGGTAGACCCAAACATCATCCTCTTCTTTTTGTGTGCAACATTCTTTTACCCACGTTTCCTTTTCCTCATCGCTTGCCTGATCCTGCAACTGCCTCACTTTTTTCCATGTTTCTACTGTGTTAGTAAGCATGAGATATTGGGAAAAAGTGTCTTCCTTCGCCCGTGCCTGATTCAAAGAACAATCCTGTTTTGTGCAATATTTTGCCAATTCATCTGTAAACCAATTCCCTCTGGTAATGTAGTCAGTTTCACATTTGTGAGCAGCAGGAAATGCTAATGATCCCCTATCAGCTATTCGTTTTTTCTTCTTTCTCCACCTGCTTCTCCATTTTTCAACATCCCTCCTCTTTCTCAGCAATCTCAGTAATTCTTTAATTTTAGCTCTTCTTCCAGTAGTGTTTAAGTTGTCTATGCCTTTTTCTGTGAAATCTAATCTATATGGTTTTTGCAAATCCCTATATTTGGAGATATCCACTCCTGTTTTTGATCTGTTCATGCTTACCGTTCCAAAATTTAATTCCTCCATGTCTACCTTTAATTCTGCAATATCTATCTGTTGGCGTTCTGCGTCTTTTCTATAGCCACTTCTTTCCCTTTCTCCCAACTCCTCACTTGTCAGACCCAAAGAGACTTCCTTGAATCTTTCTCTAGTTTTCGTTTCCTGAAACCATCCAGTCGGTTTTTCAGCCAGTATCTGAGTTCCAACCGCGTAAGTCGGAGCTTTTGTCAGATCTGTCGGTGTATCAACTCGGGACACACTAGGCTGTTTATTCCTGACACTTTCAGAGAATAACTCTCTTCTAGGATCTGGTCTTGCCTCATTTAACGGTATGGTCAGTGAATGTTCTTTCTCTACCTCACTTTTACAAACAGAAATTTCAGAATCTACATTCATCGGGACTGTTAAAGCTTCCATATTCATAGGCAGTTCTTTCAATTTTTCAGACAATTCTCGTGTCCTGACTGCTAACTCATTTTCTTCTTCTTCATGATTTGACCTATTTATCACTTGTGTTTCCTGCCAAATAATCGTACTACTCATTGGAAGGAGTTCTGGCTTCGTTACAGTACTACTAATTTGAACTTGTTCCTGTCTATTTGTTGCACTACTCCCTATGGGAACTGGAACAGTTTGGAAAACTTTTGTAGTTTCTGCTGGCGGTGCCTTTGGCACCACTGTCACAAACGCCCCTTGATATGGAGGTGTTCTGTTATCCAGAATGTCATCCAGCAACTCATCTTTAGTATCACTGTACCTACAGCCTGAAATTTGAACATGCTTCTTTTCCTCTTTCTTTTTACCTCCTGTAGATCCTCTCATACTCCTGACAGAAAACAAATCATTTGGTACATCCACCTGTTGCCATCTACATATTCTGTCCTCAATATTCTCATTCCGATATTTATCCAAACCAAAATCATAACCTCTTCCTGATCTGTGTCGTTATTTCTCATTCACCTCATTTTCCCAATCCATTAAAGCTTCAAATTGCGTAGGTCTAAGTTTAGGCTCAAGTTTCCCCATTGTTTCTCTCAAATGCCGCAAAACCTCTATGTTAAAAGAACCTTCTGGAGGAAATGCAAGCGCACCATCACCTTTCGTAAATCGCACCCAATTTTCTACAAACACGCAAGTGTGATAGCCATGCTTCATTAGCATGTGAAATACAGGCGTTCCCAGGGCAGGGAATAGTCTCCACTCCTGCTTTACTGCAGGCTTGTCTTTCACAAACAATCTTTTTACCTTTCCAAACAGCGAAACTTTCTTCTTCTCTTTACCAATATAATACATTTTTCACTTAACTTTTTGTCTTCGTGTTCAGCTCGAAACGTCAGTGCAACACAAACTCTCTACCAATCAGCTTCCTCTGCGCAGTTTCCTTTCCAACCAATACCACTGTGGAAACACACTCGTAAGCAAATCAGAAAGTTCTACGTTACTTCCACATCCACCTATCCCAGCGCGACTCTCACTAACGCACCAATCCGGAGCGTCTACGTCACTCTGGTGATTCTCCAATCCCAGCACGTCTCATACTAACGCACCAATCAGTGAAAGCTTGGTCTTTCTACAGCTGACCAATCTCAGCGCGGTCTTTCTAACGTCAGCCTTTCCCACTACTCCTGCTCTTGCCGACCCCTCCTTTACAAAATTTTATCGGCAAACTTTTCTTACGTTTTTCTTTAATTAAAACCTGTTAGTAATCAACATAAAACATCTCCATTGCCTGTTTCGCTAAACCAAAGAGATAGCTTTGTCCATTTACACAAGAATTCTGTATTTCCAGTAGGCAGCGCTTACCTCTACCCTACCACAGAATTTTCCTGTTTCGCCGATAAAGTAGCACTTCCCTCTACCTTACCCTTCTTTCAAGCAAGCGGTAAACCCGTTTCTCTGGGGATAAGACACATGTGGAGACTATACTGCTCCTGAGAATTAAGGCCAGAGTTTCACAAGAAAACCGATCACTATTTCACTTACACACCTTTTATACGGAAAATGTCCCTATTATAACACAACCTGTGTTATCACCAATATGAACTCAGACAATGCACCATTCCATGTGACTTCTCTTGCCACACGTGTTCCACTTCCTACTTCCCGGAAGCGTGAAAACAATTGACAACATAAAACGCAACACAAACTCAACATAAAGTGTTAGACATAAACCTTTGAATATAGGGGTTTGATATACACTAAACTAGTCAAAATAACCATTACTAATCACCAAACTTGTCAATAATAACCATCATTCTGCTACCATTTAACTGATGCAGCGTTTACCCAGAAAACTATCACCAACCCAGGGTCCGGGTCACTCCGGTGGGGCCCATAACACCAAAGTACACACACCCTGTCACACACACCCCCCAGACCCTTGCTAATAATCCTACAATGGGTTGCATGAATTATTTCCTATCACGGGATACCTTTAAGCACAGATTTTTACACCAACATTTGTTTTCATCACATAATTTTACTAACTAATCTATGCATCAATGTACCCCGCCAATTAGGTCGATGGACCAATTAGTTGAGCAAGTTGATGGTGATTGTCAAGACCAGCTTAACCTCACTACAACAATACATTGATTTGCATAATTAATTGACTCTAAAAGAATCAGAAACACCTGAAATCATTTAAAAGATTTTATGTAATTAATTTGCATAAAGAAAATTATCATTTATTCTCTCACTATTAATTCTCACTGAGCATTGCCATTTATTCAGGAAATAAATCAAGAAACTGTTTAATAAAAGTCATGAAGAGAAAATGTAGGTTTGCATTCATTTCATTATTCTCAAAATGGTTAAAAATCAATCCTTGGTCATGTGACTGACAGAGGGTTCCAAAAATGAAAAATCAGTGAACCATAGTTAAAAACATTCATTTAATTCTAAAGATTTCCTACACTAAAACCTTCCTAACCAACACTAAACCCCAACTTTCTTAGTAACCCTGGCCTCCTAGACGCATCTCTCACCCAGGCTAGTGTCCCGCAACGATCTCGAACCTACAGGGGTCATCAGTGGCATTCTGGCATGGTTTCAAACTCCCAGCATCTCTGCAAACAGCATCTCTGCAATCAGCCTTTCTCCAACCAGCTTCTCTGAAAAACCCCAATTTTGGTCTGATATTTATACTGTGTTTGCTGGCTCTCTACCCTCAAATGTTTCAACTCTTGCCGTTTCCCTTGCTCTGATTGGTCATGAAAATGCATTTCTCAGCTCCCAGGATGTCCGTTCATGACAATGTATTTCTCCGCACCCAGGATGTCCGTGAATAACTTTATCTTTGACAAGCTGATAGCTACAAATTCATCTGTCCCACAGTTCATCAGCAGGCATTAAAATGTTCATTGTCAGGGATTCAACTGTTCATTGTCAGGGATTCAGCTGTTTCCACGTGGTCATTCTTTAGCAGGCATTCAACTTTTCTCTTTGGCAGGCATTCAGCTGTCCTCGTGCTATCATTCTGGCTCTCAGCCACTCGCTGGCATTCACACAAATGGCCTCGAACATAGTCAGCTGGAGTTGCAAAGTTCAGTGGAGCACAAGGCATGCGCAAGGTTCCTCCAGCCAGATGATGCAAGCATTCTCTACTGCGCAGAACCGGGAAAAACGAAGCCATCTTGAAACTGGCCACCAGCCAAAACTACAATAAACACAAAGAAAATGTGAATACACAGAAAATAAGTGTTTTCTGTCCCCCCACCCACCAGTGCTAATATTTTATCCCCTAAAACTGTTACCTAGCGGAAAAGCATCACACTGCAAGCCATTAAAATAAAGCAAAAGCAGCATGAAATGCACAATGTACACTACAACATAGACATGCACTATTACACTACTTAAATGCGCAAAATAGATAAAACATGCGTTTTACACCATTAATTAATATGTTAATCAAACCTGTTAATGCAGAGCATTTCCCACATGTAATGTGTGTGTTTGGTTAATACACAGCAATCAAAATTAATATATTACTTTGTTATGGGGGGTGATTGGTCTGAACGGGGTACACACAAAATCTTCTGTACTTCGCTCCATCACTACTTATGATGTGTTGTTGCAATAGTAATCCTGCTCAGTACGAGAGGAACCGCAGGTTCAGACATTTGGTGTATGTGTTTGGCTGAGGAGCCAATGGGGCGAAGCTACCATCTGTGGGATTATGACTGAATGCCTCTAAGTCAGAATCCCCCCTAAACCGTAACGATATCGCAGTGCCGTGGAGCCTCGGTTGGCCTGGGATAGCCGGCCTCTCTCGGGGGGCCGGTGCGTAGAGCCACTCGCTTGGGGACCGGAGCACGGACGGAAGGGGGCCGCCTCCATCGCCCTTAGTGCACCGCATGTTCGTGGGGCACCCGGTGCTAAATCATTCGTAGACGACCTGATTCTGGGTCAGGGTTTCGTAAGTAGCAGAGCAGCTACCTCGCTGCGATCTATTGAAAGTCATCCTCTGAGCTAAGCTTTTGTCTCTCCGTGCGTGGGTGCCCGCGGATGCCCTACTCCACCACACCCAGGGGTGGTTCCCTCTGTCGGCGGGAGGGACGCGGAGGGGGTAACGTGGGCCCGCGGGAGGCCGCCTCCACCACATGCCTTCCAGCACGGGGGCCTCCCCCTCCCGTCCCTGCCCCACCAGGGTGCGGGGACGGGGGCCACCATCCCTTGCAGGTCAGCAGCAGCCCCGGGGAAGGAGCCTCCCGAGCGGCAGGCTCGGAGCGCCTTGCCACCCTGGCCGTAGTCGGACTGCAAGGGCGACTGGGTACGGCACCCTCCCAGGCCATCGGGGTGCTGGGTCGTCCCGGGCCATCTGGTCGCCTGGCTGTGCGACCAGATGGCCCTGCGGTCCGGGCGACCAGATGGCCCTGCGGGCCGGGTGACCAGATGGCCCTGCGGGCCGGGTGACCAGATGGCCCTGCGGGCCGGCCGGGCTAACTCCATCTTTTGTCCTTCCCCACCAGGGCTCTGTAAGCCCCCACTACGTGGGGGTTTAATAGTCGAGGAAAATGGGCTCCCCGGGCAGGCCGTCGGGGAGAGGACGTGGCCTGGGCTTAACCCTCCTTGGTTCCAGCCGAGGGTCCGGGTGCTGGGGACAGGGGGTCCACCGGGGCCCGGGGAGTCTCTCCCCGGCCTGGCTAGGGTTCGAAAGCTGGGCCCGGGCCTGTGGCTTGAGCTTCGTCCGGCGGGCACTGGGGTGCGGGAGCCCCACCGTCCTGCAAGCCAGCTGAGGGTCTTGGCGTTCATCGGGGCCAAGGGAGGCTCTCCCCGGCCTGGCTAGGGTTCGGAAGCAGGGACCGGGCCCAGGGCTTGAGCTCTGTCTGGCAGGCCATGGGGTGCTGGAGCCCCCCCGTCCTGCAAGCCGGCCCAGGGTCTGGATGGTGGGGACAGAGGGTCCATCGGGGCCCGGGGAGGCTCCCCCCAACCTGGCTGGGTGTTGGAAGCAGGGACCGGGCCCGGGGCTTGAGCTCCGTCCGGCAGGCCCCGGGGTGCGGGATCCCCGCATCCTGCAAGCCAGCCGATGGTCCGGGGGTCCCATTGAGGCCCAGGAAGCCTCCCCCGGCCTGGCTAGGGTTCGGAAGCTGTGACCGGGACCCGGCCCAGGGCTCGTGCTCCGTCCCAGGTTGCGGGAGCCCCCCGTCCTGCAAGCCAGCCGAGGGTCCGAGTGCTGGTGACGGGTCCACCGGGGAGGATCTCCCCGGCCTGGCTAGGGTTCGGAAGCTAGGACCGGGCCCGGGGCTTGTGCTCTGTCCGGCGGGCCCCGGGGTGCAGGAGCCTCCCGTCCTGCAAGCCAGCCGAGGGTCCGGGCGCTGGGGACGGGTGTCCACCGGGGCCTGGGGAGGCTCTCCCCGGCCTGGCTAGGGTTCGAAAGCTGGGACCGGGCCCGGGGCTCGTGCTCCGTCCCAGGGTGCGGGAGCCCCCAATCCTGCAAGCCTGCCGAGGGTCCAGGTGCTGGGGACGGGGTCCACCGGGGCCCGGGAGGCTCTCCCCGGCCTGGCTAGGGGTTCGGAAGCTGGGACCGGGCCCGGGGCTCGTGCTCCGTCCCAGGGTGTGGGAGCCCCCCGTCCTGCAAGCCAGCTAAGGCTCCGGGCATTGGGGACGGGGTGGTCCACCGGGGCCCGGGAGGCTCTCCCGGCCTGGCTAGGGTTTGGAAGCTGGGACCGGGCCCGGGGCTCGTGCTGCATCCCAGGGTCCCAGGCTGCAGGAGCCCCCGTCCTGCAAGCCAGCCGAGGGTCCGGGCGCTGGGGAAGGGTGTCCACCGGGGCCCGGGAGGCTCTCCCGGCCTGGCTAGGGTTCGGAAGCTGGGACCGGGCCCGGGGCTCGTGCTCCGTCCGGCGGGCCCCGGGGTGCGGGAGCCCCTGTCCTGCAAGCCAGCCAAGGGTCCGGGCGCTGGGGACGGGGGTCCACCGGGTCCCGGGAGGCTCTCCCCGGCATGGCTGCTTTCAGAAGCAGGGACCGGGCCGGGGAGCGGGGGTGGCTGGCTTTATCCGCTACGCTGGCGGAGCGGAGTTTTCTGCCCACCCCTACTGGAAACACAGCAACTAATAACCCAATCAGGGCACCTAACAGGAGACACAAAGACTTCAGCTCAATAGCTGTCCCGCTGTGGCATGAATTATTACCGAGATCAAAATCAATGAAAACTTAAGCAAAGTGTTCTGCGGGCGGCGTGGGCGCTTGCAGCCAGTCGCCACTGGGGGGCAGGCTACAGTCGCCAAGAGAGCAGCAGCAAATCTGCAGAGCAGACAGGCAGCTCAGAATACATTGAACAATCATTGGCCGCGCGGCCGTAAAAGTAACGCGGCCGCGCGGCTGAATAAGACAAGCCCAGGAGTTGTGTGTGCGCGCACGCGCTAAACCGAACACGCGAGTGGTGACGCGATCTGTGGTGGGGGAGGGGGAGTGGCATTAAAGCGAGGCGCGCGCGCGCTTGTCAAAACGAGAGGAAAGCCAGATGGCGCCTCTGAGAAGGGAGGGGGTAGTGCGCGCAGAGGAGCCATTAGAGAACACCCAGATGGCAGCTGTGTACGTGCACGCCATCGTGAACGCAAGCTGGAGGCCAGCAAAAGCCTCTCTGGTAGCACTTTAAAAACCCACTCACTAAATGTCTCGGCCAGAGCAGCGCAAAGCGCTGGCTCAGGCGAGACCTAAAAAGGAAGGCAGCGCAGAGTCCCTATCCGGTACGCTGCCCTCTAAGGAAGAAGGTCACTGTGCGCCAATCAGCCACACCGGTGCATTTGTCTACACTAATATGGTGGAGGAGCGATCACAAACATCTGCATTCCACTCAGGGCAGTTTAGAGTCGACTGGCCTCAGCAACTATGACGTCAGTACTAAGCCTGGGCGTAGTTCGCGAAGTAGCGCTACGCGAAGCTACGCAAAGTGCAGTTTGCACTACGCGAGCTACGCATAGCACTACGCGAACTGCGTAGTGCACTGTTCGCAATGATTGCACAGTGCCGGATGCTTGTCCGCACTGTGCAATCATTGAAAACGGCATCTTGCACAGTGCGAGCTGTCTTTACTGCCGCTCGAGTAGATTTTTACTCGAGCGGCAGCTTTCTAACGCGGACTGGTAGTTTCTCATCGCGAGCGGTCGCGAGCATACGCGACCACTCGCAATGAGAAACCTGACCTCCCGCGTTGAGAATCTCGCCGGGAGGTTTATTTTCCACGCTCGCGATCGGCAACTTGATGTAGCTGATCGCGAACGAGGAAAAAGTCTCGCCGGGATGTCATTTTGCTTGCTCGCGGTCGCCAACTTGACGTTGAGGACCGCGAGCAAGCAAAAAATGACCGCTGCACTACGCTACGCTGCGCTACGCTACGCGTGTTTGCACTGTGCTACGTGCAATTCGCGTTGTGTGAAGTAGCGCAAACTTCGCAAACTACGCGAGCGTAGCGTAGTGCTTTGCCCAGGGTTAGTCAGTACCCACCATCGAACACTTCGCTATAGCCAGTGCACTGTCATCCCAAGCCACAAAATGGGCCATGTGGGTGGACTGCTTAGAAACGTATTTTGCAGCGGTCTGACTGCAGAAAGAAAGAAGACGACCGATGCTCCTCCACCTTGGGGGCGCTGCCGTCCACAAACTGTCCAAGAAGATACTTGAGGTCAAACCCCAACCCCCGTACGTACACTACGCTCAAGACGGCGCTGACTGCGCACTTTGCCCCACTTGCAAATCCAGACCATGAACGGTTTCTGCTCAGACAAGCCCGCCAGGCACCTGAGGAGTCAGTCGATTAATTCTACACCAGGCTCTGCGATTTGGCAGCCATCTGCACCCTCCCTGATGAACAAGATGAAGTACGCTCCTAGTTAATTTGGGGCTGCGCATCAGCCATACTGCGAGAACACATCTTGCAAGTGCCACAAATGACAATGGACGGCATCCTTACCATGGGCAGATCAAAGAAGTTGTCTAAATCAAGAGCAGCTCACATGGAGGCAACTCTTCAACGGGCCATTAGGTCGGAACCGGTAAATCAAATAGGTGCCGCCTCCTCAACCCCAAAGATAAAGGGTCAACCCAAGACACAGAGAGCAGTGAGGGCATGCAGTTGGTGCGGTGGCGCCACCCCCCACGAAGGTGATTGCTAAGCCAAGGGACGGAAATGTTCAGCCTGCGGCAAGATGATTCATTACGCCAAAGTCTGCCGGTTGACACCCACAGCCAAAGGACAAAAAAAAAGAACCGCGAATCAGGAGGACACGAGTCGGCGTTGGCTGACGATGATGACATAGACGACGATGAATCCGAAGGAACTGTCCATGTCATCCACATCGTGGAACCAGACCCAAGTCGCATCCGACGAGCTCCCTGATGCAATGTCATGGCCGAAGGACAACCAATAGTGGCACTCATTGATACAGGAGCCTCAATAAACATCCTACCTCTGGCTCTACATGGAGGAATGGTGACACCCCGGTTTTGTGCCCGACCACTACACTGGTGTATGCCTATGGCACTGCCACATGCCTCCCTTTGGCGCCACCACCACCATCCACCAAGGTCAAGCTACGAAGACGAAAGCATATGTTACCAAGGGCGGAGCCGACAGCGTGCTAAGCTGCCACACAGCTGAACAGCTACAACTGGTTCAAATCGCCTTTGTAGTGCCTGTCAGCTCCCTTCACTCTTTGCTCGCAGAGTTTGAACAACTTTTTCAAGGCATCAGATGTCTAAAAAACCGTATGGTTCTTCTCCACATTGACCAGTTAGTGCAGCGGTTGGCCCTGAGGCATCGTACGTGGCTTTCCATCTCCGACCCAATGAAGAGGCTGAGGCTGGAAAAAGCAGACATCATTGAGAGAGTGGAAGGTCCCACACCATGGGTCTCACCCATCGTTATACTACGCAAGCCCAAACAGCCTGGGGAGCTGCGCATATGTGTCTACATGCGAATCCCAAACACTGTCATCAACCGGGAGCGTCACCTGACCCCCACCGTTGATGACATCATGAGAGAGCTCACAGGCTCCCGATGGTTCTTGAAGATGGGCCTCTGCTCCAGATACCACCAAATTCTCTTCACTCTGGAGTCACGGCATTTGACCACTTTTTCCACGCACTCGGGGCTACACCGGTACAAATGCCTTAGCTTTGGCATCTCTAGCACCACCAAAGTTTTGCAGGATATCATCAGGGGAGTGGTGGCCGGGCTCACTGGCGTCCTAAACGTCAGTGATGACATTTTGGTTCATGCCCCCACTCTGGAAGAACATCTCCAATGTTTACAATCTGTGTTCCATTGGCTGCAGAGCTGTGGCCTTACATTGCACAAAGACAAGTGCGAGTTCTTGAAGGTGGAAATCTGCTTCTTTGGCTACAGTTTCTCTGCTAAAGTGATCAACCCCAACCTTGCCAAGGTTCTCGACATTCAGAGTGCACCCGCACCCTCCACTGTCACCGGAGTTAGAGCTTTCCTAGGCATGGTCACATATTGTGGCAGTTTCATACCAAATCTGACTCAGCTCACAGTACCATTGTGGGAACTCACAAAAGCATCAAACCCTTGGCAGTGGGGTCCTGAGCAGAAGGAATCTTCCCAGAACACTAAGCAAGCTCTATCTGCTGACACCGCACTTGCATACTTCAACCCCAGCAAAGACCCTGAGTTTTCCATCAACGCCAGAACCACCAGTCTAGGGGCTGTCTTATCCCAGAAACAGCCATGTGGAGAGTGCCCCCCTTGCTTATGCCAGCTGTGCCTTGACTCGGACTGAACAAAGTTATTCTTACATTGAGAAAGAGGTGCTCGCCAGCCATTGGGGCTGCTGTCATTTTCACATCTATCTTTACAGACACTCTTTTATGGTCAGCACGGACCACAAACCCCTACAACCACTATTCAAAGGCTCAGCCTCAAAGCCTCCGCCAAGAATCTAGAAGTGGATACTCTAGCTTCAGGAATACTATTTCTCTGTGGAATACCGATCTGGCTCCCACAATCAAGCTGTTTATCTTTCAAGGCACGCCCACTCCTCAAGAGACACAAGAAGCGGAAGAGGCCGAGGAGTATGTACGGATCATGGTAGAGAGATCAGGCCCGCTTTCTGTCTCGCTCACTAACATCATTGAAGCAACCCGAACAGACGACTGCCTCCAGCAGGTGATGACCGCTGTCCAGCTGGGAAAATGGGACAATGTCATGGCTACCCTCTCAGGCAACACTGTAGAAGCCTAGAACATACTCAAGTCGCTACGACACATAAAAGATTAACTCTCTGTCACGGCTGACGGATGCCTGCTCCGAGGTCCAAGGCTCATCGTGCCTGCCTGTCTGGCTCAGCGAATAGTAGACATGGCTCATAGATCCCACCAGGGAGTTGTGAAAACAAACCAAAAACAGGCCATAAGAAACAAAGTATGGTTCCCCGGCCTAGATGACAAGGTCAAGAATACTGTCTAGCAGTGCAGTCTCTGTCAAGCCACGGGGGGAAGCGGCCATCCCCCTCCTGTTATGACAGAACCATCACCAAGTGCCCCCTGGCAACATGCAAGCGCTGACTTCAGCAGTCTGCCAGATGGAAAACTTTCCTCGTCGTTGTGGATGACTATTCCTGATACCCGGAGGTTGAGATTGTGAGAACCACTTCCGCTGAAGAGACCATCCCAAAGTTGGAGAAGATTATGGCCACTCACGGCCTAATCAAAGAACTGCGCACAAATAGCAGTCATCCATTCAATGGCCAAGACCTAGCCCACTATCTTGAATCTTGCGGGACCAACCATCGAAGGATCCCCCCACGTTGGCCTCACAAAAACGATCCGAATAGCACAGGCTGAGCAACGGTGTGTAGAGGGGGCGATCTACACCTTTCAGAAGGACTATCATTTGACACCCCACTCCACCATGGGAGTGGCTCCAAGCACTCTGTGTTTTGGACGCCGGATCGTCGATGTCATTCCCCATCATCTGACCTGGGAACACGCCCCGGTGTGGAGGAATCATGACCAAGCACACTGAGAGGAGCAGAACCGCCTGGCATCCCAGCACAGGTGGGCCCAGACACTGAGGCTCTCTGTGGGTGGATTGGGTGCTCCTCAAAGACCGTCAGCCAGGGAGCACATTCAGGCTGCCATTTGAATTGAGACCGTGGAAGGTCTTCCAGATCAGCGGGACTATGATAACAGCGGTCAGAGGGAGTGAATCTGTAATGCAAAATGTATCACACTTCAAACGTATCAGAGGGGACCCTGACAACTCACCGGACTCATCAACTGAGCCTGATCCCAATCAGGAATATGACCAGGAGACAGGGGAGCTGCCATTTACCCCAAGTGTTCCTGGGAGGATGTCCTTGCCAGCACCAATTGTAACTGAGCCAAATGCATCAGGTCATTCTGACACGGGGTGGAGGTGGAGAACGAGCAGACCATCCCTGAATAGCCAGGACCTGGTCAAGGTCTCCCAGGATACCACTTCAGGCAAAACCCCCTGCCATCCTAGCAGTTTCAGGACTATGTGATGGACTGACACGAGACCCAGAGGTGGAGAGATGAACCATGAAACCTCTGTATCCTTTGTTTGTTTTGTTCCTTATCCATTGTGTATGTATTCTCATGGATATTTTTTGTTTTGTTTTTCCCTTAGAGACTACCTATTTGGCCTTATGGCTGTACTATTCATATGTTTACCATTTACTGCTGTGTTTGCCATGTTGGTAGAAATTTTTTTGATCTTGGTTACCTGATTTATGATAAAAGAGGAATGTAATGTTCTCGGCCAAGCTGGGGTGTTTTCCTACACACCCCGGTGCCGTATACCCTGTTGGTTGTGTCTGCGGTCACGTGATGGCAGAGTATAAATAAACGCGTGGGGCTTCGCACAGGCAGTCCCGAGCCAGGCCACAGCCAGTGTGTCCGCGTCTTAATTGCGCGCCTGTCACTGCGCCAAGCTTCACCACCTCGCATAGGCCCAGCATACGGGGTGAGGCCACCGACACAAGGGGAGGATTTCGAAAACAAAATCGGGTGAAATGATTTTTCCCATTGGCAACATTGACGCTGAGGAGATTTTAGGCGGTAGACACCTAAAATGAAGCCATTTTGGGCTTAAGAAATCAGGAGTCTCCCGCCTAAATTGGGTCTGTTGGCGTGTCTGCTGTGTTAAAACATACAGGACAAACATTGATTTGAGCGCAGGCCATATTCATACATGCCAACATTTGGGAAGCAGAAATAGGGAGATTTAACAAAAGAATAAAAATAAGTGGAATGTAATCTCCCCATTGGAGTATACTGAAGTGGGGACAATTTCAGGTGGGAGAACTCTAAATTAAAGCCATTTTTGGCTTTAAAGTTCGGGCGTCTCCCACTAGAACCAAGTCTGTTGGTATGCATGCATTTTTATATATTAATTTTATACATGAGCTTCGTCATGCTACACTCTTCTCCCAGCTGTGAAATATGCATGTCAACCTCTTGGATTAGTAATGTGGGTGAAGTCAGGCCTGTAAGAGGATAATGCTATTAGGTAAATAGGAAATGCACATGGAAAAAATGGGTGACACCCGCCAAACGTAGGTGACTTGCCAGGTAGGGTGAAACTGTCTTCAACATGTTGGAGGGTTAGCTCCGTGAGTTTAACTTTTGTGACTTGAACAAAGCGGTGATCAGTAGGTCACGATTTTGAATCCTGGCAAGGCGACTGAAAACCGCTTCTCTTTCGTATCTGACAGTACAGTGAGGGAAGAATTGGGGGACCCCTTATTTTAAACTTCCCTGGATGGAAAGTTCCCAATTTTAACCATGTGGGGCCTGTTGGATAGGTATGAGTAAACAATTTAAGTACTACACCTGCAATAGCCGTTCTGTCTTTATTCTGTTTTTAAGAATGGTAATCGGCAAGGAATGAATGAGAGTGTCAAAAGGAGCAGAAAGGCCTGAAAACATTTGAAGGGAAGCGTGTCCCGCATCAATGAATCGAAGAGCATCACCCAACCCTGCCGAAAACGGAATTGAGGATTGTTTAAGAGACAATTGGCCAAGATGTGTCGGGATAGCTGAGAAGATCAGCGCAATATCCAGTTCCGACAGCACACCATTTGTTATCAATCTTCTGCGATATCTACCATTCTCTATGTGCTGTCCAAGTAGGCTGTCTGTCCCCAGCCTTCTGAGTAATGAACATCAAGTTATATGAGGCAAAGTCATATAATCCCTGAATGCACAGTACTTGTTGTGGCGCAATGCTTTAAAAAATCATAATCCAATTATAATTCTTTTTCAGCAATATTTATTTATCAACACTTCAGGAATCCACGTGTGTATCCATCCAATCGTCATTCTTTTGAATATGCAGTAATTCTCATATTGACCATGTCATATCCAATGCATTTCGAACACCAAAGTCCTTCTTCAGGGGCTCACTAGTTAGTCTACAACAAAATAATTACATGCTAAAATAAATCACTCATGATTATAAGAAAACCACAGTTAATCATTTAGCAAAAATCATAATTAAAACCCAGATGTGAATCATAATTCTGACACTGTGTGTCTATTCCATAATATTAATAGTGAGTCAACCGAACATTATGTGAAACCAATGGGTTACAGCAGTGGCAATTCAATAAACTTCCCACAACTAGCTGCTTATATGCAAACACCAGTAACCACTTATCAAACTATGCTAATCAAAACAACTTCAACAGAAAAACACACTCTCCTGCAGTGTTATATGCTAGCTTCGTAACTCCGTGTCTAGTATAACTGATTCACCAGTTTTTAAACACCAGTGCATGTGAACAAGTGATTAAACCGATAGTACACCAACACCGAATATTAGTAAAAACCAATGAGTTGGAACAGTGGTGGTTCAATAACCTTCGCAACAGTAGCTGCGTGTATGTGAACAACATTGACCCCTACTTGAAATATATGCTAATTCTAAATATCTTCAACAAAACTTTGCTCTCCCAAAGTGCTGCATGCAAGCTGCGTAACGCGTGCTTACCACAGTGTCTGCTATAATAGGTTCACCCACATACCGGTTTCTAAACCTTACTTATATGTCCACACCACAGATTCAAAGCTTGCACACTCTCGTCTCTCATAACACTGAACCCAAATATATGCAAAAATGTCAAATGTTTATTGTATCAATACAGTATACATAAACTAGACAATTAAAACAATTAAAAAATCATTCTATTAGCTTTCACTATACACGTAAATTCCTATATCCCTTTCATGTCAGTGTGTTCATACAGTGTCATAGGGAAAACATATTTTGTTTTAAAAAAATCAATTGAGATTTTTTTTTTTTACTTTTTGCAAATTATACACAATGTGCAAATAAGCAGAATGAAATCAACATTTTTATACAAAGATCACATAAAATTAAAAAATGCTATACAGCATGTGATTGTCGACGCAGCGTTTCGGTGGAAGAAAATTGATAGACCACCTTCTTCAGGACTTTAGTTAATGACAACAATCATCTATAAAAAATATACATAAAATATAATTACAAGTCTGATATATTCATCACAATTTTGCATATACCGAGTTCAGTAGGATCAATCACACTGATAACCAAATGGGATATCTTCCCTTTCAACCCAGAACCTAGTCTATTGGAAAACATCACTTTTATATTTGTCTACTCTCCCACTAAATCTCCAGATTTATATTAAAAAACGAATTCATTACAATCTTCGGAGAAAGATGGTTAATTACCTTTCGTCTGATTGTCCCAGCTTAGCACTTGTTTCATTTCATGCTTCCTGATTAATATAGGTTCTATAACAGAAAAATCACATTTAGTGTGCTCAATTTATCAAGACACCTCACTTTTAATTATTTTCATATGCCTGTTCTTTCTTACCTCCTGACTAGTACTCATGTGTTTATCTTCAGGTCTTACAGGTAAAACATTTTTTCCTCTTAGTAGGGTGTAACCTAAAGAATTCAACAATGTATATTGAAATGAATATTCTCTCTTTCAGGTTTTATGGACATACCCTCCATTCAAACGGTTCTGATTCTCACCTTTGGTTTAAAATCCTTTTCCACGTAATTAGATTTTTGTGGTTAATGGAATGTAGCTCCTCACAAACATTTAGTGGGTAGCCGCCTGTTATTTTTTCAATTTCAGCGATCGCGCCTTTATCAATCTACAGGTGATAAACAATATTCACATCACGATTAATTTACAGGGTTTCACCATTTATAATAAATTGCTTTCAGTTAATGTTATTTCTTGGTGGTTAAAAATGGGGATTCAGAACCACATTATTCAATGTTTAATCTGAGGTCCTAAAATACAATTGTCCCTTAATGTGAGGGAAGCAAAATCTCCTTATTTAAATAATAATATATTCTTACAGGAAGAAACTCACAAGAGTATTCACGAGGCATCTTGTTTACTAGTCCCCATGTCAATGCCCCCATGATCTTTGAATAACATACGGTTGAAATTTAAACAGAACCGCTGTTAAAAGTGCGTCTCCCGGCATTCATAATCACAGTCAAAGCCAGTACTGTTAATTACAAGCGACTGAACAACTGTCTAAAGTAAGCGGGATACATCTCGTCATCTCCCTGTACGGATGCCTCCTTACGATTCAGGTTACATGCGGTTTTCCAATAAATAAACCCCTGATTAAAAAATCTCCAGGCTTTGATCATTTACTGGTCCCCGTGTAAATGCCCCCATCATCTTTGAATAACATGCAGTTGGGATTTAAACAGAACCGCTAATTAAAACGCGGCTCCCGGCATTCAGAAACACAGTCAAATCCAGTGCTGTCAATTACAAGCGACTGAGCACCTCTTTAAAGTAAGCGGAGCCCCCGTACAAATGCCTCCTTATGCTTCAGATTACATGCGGTTTTCCAATAAGTAAAAACCCTTGAACACAATAGCTCCAGACATTCATCTTCTCACTTACTCAGTGCACTGTTACATCCAACCGAGCGGTCCGGTGTCTTCTCTATATTCGATTGAAACCGAGCTACACTCGCGGTTCTTCTTTCATACCCGTGGCCGCATTGGTTTCACGCGGTACGTGTTTCCTATTTCAAATCAGGAAAGCTTTATTCTTCATATATTAAGGAGCAATTCTCGAATATATGTCGATGTTATTAGTGTGCTTTATTTACCTATCTTTAAAGGACGATAAAATGTTATCCAGATTCAATTTTCTTTCGACAATATATTTTAGTAAGAATAAAAGTGCATGATTTCTTCTCCTACAGCATAAAGGGCAATTGACTTGCCCTCCTTTATATTATTCCTCGTCCAATGTCTAATTCATTAGTTACATGTTCACAGGGAAACATAATAATGTGATACATAATATGTGGGCTCTATTAATATTTAGATCGATATTAATATTACTTGCACATTTTTACCTTTTGTGGCCATCATTTCGACTATTCATGTTACAAGGCTTCATCTATGTGTATTCTATATATTACAGGGCCAGACTGATTCCATATGTAGTTCATTCAGCAAAGTGTTATAAGTACACATGGAAAGAAGTGCAGCTAAAGCAGTTTTCTCTAGAGTATTAGCCGCTCCCATTCATCTCTATTATTCAGTCCTGATCAAAATGTGTCAAACTTACTGATATAGAACTGCTCTCTTCTTTTTCTTTTTGTTTCTATATCGCCACCCCTACTTGAACATCTAATGCATTCCAGGATCACCCATTTGATGTCTTTCACAGTATGTTTACTTTGCAACCAATGTTCGGTCAGTGGTGCATTCTTTTTATTGGTTCTAATAGCTGACCTGTGCTCGTTTAGTCTAGTTCTCATTTCTCTGCTGGTCTCACCTATGTACCCTTTTCCACAGGGGCAAATTAACAAATAGATAAAAATTTTAGTTCTACAATTCAAAAGGGATTTGCATTTATGTTTACTGCCATTATATTCAATACATGCACCCTGAATCATAGAATCACAGTTGGTACAACTTCCACAAGGGAAGTTTCCTCCTATTCTTTTGCCGTTTAGTAAACTAATTTGTTGGGGCACCTTCATTTCCTTATACGTATGAACCAATTCATTCCTGACAGTTCTATTTCTCCTAAAACCAAAAATGGGCTTGGGAATTCCAGGTTTTCCTTCCCAATTTAATAAAGTCCATGATCTATTTATCAAATTCTTGATTTTGTTACTTATACTGGAGAAATTTGTTACAGCCACTATCCTTTGTTCTAGGTTGGTTTCTTTTTATCATTGTCTATAAACATGCTGTCTCTGTTATAATATTTAGCACGTTTATATGCTTGTTTAATCAACTTATTTGGGTATCCTCTATTTTGTAGCTTCATTTTCAGAAGATCTGCATGGTATTCAAAATCATTTTTGTTGGTACAGTTTCTTTTCAATCGCAAGAACTGACCAAAGGGTATATTATCCCTTTGGGAGCTCGGATGATTACTGCTATAGTGCAAGGTTGTGTTTCTGTCAGACGGTTTAGTATAGAGTTCTACCTCTAGTTTCTTGTCCACAGCCTTAATACTTATATCTAAAAAATTACAGACTGTCTGACTCGTAGTAGATGTGAACCTCAAATTCACATCTCCACAGTTAATCCATTGGATGAACTCATCTAGTGTGTTCTTGTTGCCTTGCCATATAAAGAAGACATTGTCTATAAATCGTGACCAGTATTTCACATTTTCAAAAAACGGAGTAGCTTCATTAAAAACATGTTTGTCCTCAAACCTGCCTACATATAAACACACCAGACTTGGTGCACATGTGGCCCCAATGCTGGTCCCCTTTGTTTGGCAATAGTATTCACCATTAAATAAAGAAATGTTATTGTTCAGAACCAACTCTACACAATTCCATGTGAATGTGGCATGTGGATTCAGATATCCCTCACTATCCTCTAACATTTTACCGATCATATCAACCGTGTCTTTTTGATGTATATTAGTATACAATGATTCGATGTCTAAGAACACCAACCATTCTTGTTCTGGGTTAAAATGGATACCTTCAATTTTTCTAATCATATCGGTTGTATCCTTGATGTATGAAGGTTGTTTAGATGCTAGCAGTCTAAGGAAATGGTCTGCGTATTTACTGAGGGGTTCCGTCAAAGAGTTTATACTAGAAATGATCGGTCTCATTGGGGGTCAATGATATGTTTATGAACTTTCGGCAGCCCATAAAGGGCTGGTATTACTGGGTGTTCATTATTTAAAAATTCATACTCTTGTTGACAAATGATCCCATCATCCCTGGCAAATCTGAGTAGCCTAGTTATTTTAATACCTAACTCTTCCCATTCATTGTGGTTAGATTTCCTATAGTGCGCTTCTACTTCAAGGAGTGAATACATCCTCCTGTTGTAGTCTTCAGTATCCATTATCACGATACTGCCTACTTTGTCACCAGGCTTGACTGTTATACTGTGTGAAACCAATGCGGCCACGGGTATAAAAGAAGAACCGCGAGTGTAGCTTGGTTTCAATCGAATATAGAGAAGACACCGGACCGCTCGGTTGGATGTAACAGTGCACTGAGTAAGTGAGAAGATGAATGTCTGGAGCTATTGTGTTCAAGGGTTTTTACTTATTGGAAAACCGCATGTAATCTGAAGCATAAGGAGGCATTTGTACGGGGGCTTCGCTTACTTTAAAGAGGTGCTCAGTCGCTTGTAATTGACAGCACTGGCTTTGACTGTGTTTCTGAATGCCGGGAGCCGCGTTTTAATTAGTGGTTCTGTTTAAATCCCAACTGCATGTTATTCAAAGATGATGGGGGCATTTACACGGGGACCAGTAAATGATCAAAGCCTGGAGATTTTTTAATCAGTGGTTTATTTATTGGAAAACCGCATGTAACCTGAATCGTAAGGAGGCATCCGTACAGGGATGATGACAAGATGTATCCCGCTTACTTTAGACAGTTGTTCAGTCGCTTGTAATTAACAGTACTGGCTTTGACTGTGATTATGAATGCAGGGAGACGCACTTTTAACAGCGGTTCTGTTTAAAATTTCAACTGTATGTTATTCAAAGATCATGGGGGCATTGACATGGGGACTAGTAAACAAGACGCCTCGTGAATACTCTTGTGAGTTTCTTCCTGTAAGAATATATTATTATTTAAATAAGGAGATTTTACATCCCTCACATTAAGGGACAATTGTATTGTAGGACCTCAGATTAAACATTGAATAATGTGGTTCTGAATCCCCATTTTTAACCACCAAGAAATAACATTAACTAAAAGCAATTTATTATAAATGGTGAAACCCTGTAAATTAATTGTGATGTGAATATTGTCTGTCACCTGTAGATTGATAAAGGGCGCGATCGCTGAAATTGAAAAAATAACAGGCGGCTACCCACTAAATGTTTGTGAGGAGCTACATTCCATTAACCACAAAAATCTAATTACGTGGAAAAGGATTTTAAACCAAAGGTGAGAATCAGAACCGTTTATGTCCATAAAACCTGAAAGAGAGAATATTCATTTCAATATATATTGTTGAATTCTTTAGGTTACACCCTACTAAGAGGAAAAAATGTTTTACCTGTAAGACCTGAAGATAAACACATGAGTACTAGTCAGGAGGTAAGAAAGAACAGGCATATGAAAATAATTAAAAGTGAGGTGTCTTGATAAATTGAGCACACTAAATGTGATTTTTCTGTTATAGAACCTATATTAATCAGGAAGCATGAAATTAAACAAGTGCTAAGCTGGGACAATCAGACGAAAGGTAATTAACCATCTTTCTCCGAAGATTGTAATGAATTTGTTTTTTAATATAAATCTGGAGATTTAGTGGGAGAGTAGACAAATATAAAATTGATGTTTTCCAATAGACTAGGTTCTGGGTTGAAAGGGAAGATATCCCATTTGGCTATCAGTGTGATTGATCCTACTGAACTCGGTATATGCAAACTTGTGATGTATATATCAGACTTGTAATTATATTTTATGTATATTTTTTATAGATGATTGTTGTCATTAACTAAAGTCCTGAAGAAGGTGGTCTATCGATTTTCTTCCACCGAAACGCTGCGTCGACAATCACATGCTGTATAGCATTTTTTAATTTTATGTGATATTTGTAAAAAATTTGATTTAATTCTGCTTATTTGCACATTGTGTATAATTAGTAAAAAGTACAAAAAAAAATCTCAACATTGATTTTTTAAAAACAAAATATGTTTTCCCTATGACACTGTATGAACACACTGACATGAACGCTATATAAGAATTTACGTGTTTAGTGAAAGCTAATAGAATGATTTTTTAATTGTTTTAATGTGTTTTAATTGTCTGACATATGTACACTGTATTGGTACAATAAACATTTGACATTTTTGCATATATTTGGGTTCAGTGTTATGAGACAGGAGAGTGTGTAAGCTTTGAATCTGTGGTGTGGACATATAAGTAAGGTTTAGAAACCGGTATGTGGGGGTTAACCTTTTGATTATACTATAGTGCACCCTGTCCCCTACTTTTGTACGGGTACCTCTCAATATTTGTTAAAAATGCTATAATAGGTTCACCAGTTTTCATATCGCCAATGCATGCGCAGGCGTCGAACAAGTGATACTATATTCACACGCTGAGCATTAAAGAGAATTCAGCTGACCCACTAAGGTCCCGTGACACACTCTAATACAGAGCGGACATATTGTACTTGTGAGTGAATACATCAATATACACAGATCGCCGACTTAAATTGTCATAAACATAATGAAACATTGTCAAAATATAACATAATATGGCATGTAAACAATTTTATGTCTTTTAGTGCCCCTCTTCTTTAGTTAATCATGATACTTGATAACAACTACCTTTAAAGACAGCATAAACCATTCTCATACTAATCATACGTGTGGCGCTACAAAAAACATGTGACTAACATCAGACAAAGACAACGTGGTAAGCTGGTCCCTTGAATACCCATATGGTATGCTCAAGAACGTAAGTGATGCAAAAATGGGGCCCTGTTCTGGTACATACAGATCTCTTCCAAGAAGCTCTGCTCATGTGGGCTATGCTACTTACTAAGGTCTTTAGTGCCGCTGTAGCCAACAACAATATCCCCCAATCATGGCGATCAACAGTTCTTGTACCTATTTACAAAAAAGGGGATCGTAGCTGCCCTTCCAACTATTGCCCCATCACCCTCTTTGATGGCGCAGGTAAAATTCTTGGTAAAGTAATATTAAGCCGATTTCAAGGGTGGGCGGACAAAGAAAATATTCTAACAGAGCTACAAGCTGGCTTCAGGCCTAGGGTGGGAACAATTGATCACATTTTACGGCTATACATGATATGTCACAAATACGTCAAAATAAAAAAAACATCACTGTACCGAACATTTATTGACCTGAAGTCAGCATTCAATCTTGTTGATCGAAGAACGCTATGGGAAACGTTGGTTATGCAGAGAATAGAGGGTTCTATGCTACGCACAATAGTGGCCCTGCATACCGATAATACGCTTACACTGCCTTGCTGCCGGTCACCATGCCGTCCGAGACTCTTTGCGCTTGAAAATAGAACAGAACGGGGCTCTCTGGTCAATATGCCATTTAGGATCTTCCCATGACAATATAGCTGAATATCCCGTATTTAGGATTTTTATGTGTACTGAGGTCCTCTGGTTTACCTGCCACTTAGGACCCTTCTAATTGAAAGAGCCTACTTCTTGAATTTAAGGACTAGTGTGCGTCCTGGGACTCCTTATTTCGGATTCCCTCTTTATACTGTTTTTATCAAAAGGAATATCCTTTACAGATGCTTCCTCACAGTTTTCCGTCCATTTCATAGGACCATTGTGTGCGCTCTGGGTTGTCATATACTTGAGGAACTACCTATTGAGGTTACGGTCTCAGAACCCAGGGGAACCACGGCAAAGTGTTCGTACGATAATATACGGCTGTAATATCGATGTTTTGAAGGTGTGGACTATATTTGAGATATGATTGGACCACACATACGGGACGATCCAAATTTGGAGACGTTGCACTTTGATGAAAATCGGATTTGTTCTTAGGTCGTGTATGTCCAGTTATACTACGAGTAAGCCCTGACGAAGTTCCCGTGGCACTAGGGAACGAAACGCGTTGGCTGTGTGCCGGTTTTAACCAAACTACGTAAATAAAGAGAAGATTTTTGGATAACGCATGTCTCCTGACTGACTTCACTTAGAGTGCACCTTCCTTTCCTGTGGATTTTCTCTGTAATTGACATCCCTCAGCAGCGGATGCCGGAAGTAGCTGCACTCGTGTAAAAAAAATATATGAAACTGGTGGGATTTAATGTGCTTGACCTTGGTCTGCTGCTGTATGCTTTCTTTGTGTTTTGTAATCCATACCGATAATACGGCTAAGGTTAGGTAGGGGCCAGCTGGCGAATGCACCAAAACCTTCTCACTTAGAAAAAGGTGTTCAACAGGGAAGCGTGCTTGCACCTTTACTTTCTAGTCTTTACCTAAACGACGTAGTTGACCATCTATTAGAGAATCCTATTGATGTCCAAATAATAGCTGGCCAGAAAGTTCAACCCACTTATTTGCCAACGACGCGGTCCTACTGGCCCAAACAGAGACCTCATTGCATAGGCTGGTAAAAAGTTTTTCTGATTACTGCAACAGGAAGGCCCTTACTAACAACTGCAGTAAGACGAATGTCATGGTACTAGGATCATCCCCAGGACTAAAGAGGAAGACAACTAAAAATGAAAAAAATGACAATGACATTAAGCGTGTAATGATGAAGGCCAGAACAACCGTATTACAGTCCTCTGGGGCGGCATTAAAATTATGTCAAAAAGCAGGTGCACGTAGTATTAGTGCCCCTCTTCTTTAGTTAATCATGATACATGATAACAACTACCTTTAAAGACAGCATAAACCATTCTCGTACCAATCATACGCGTTCAAGTTCAAAGCAATAACAGCTGCAATCTGTGGGGCTGAGCTCTTGGGCTATGGTAATCTTTGATTCGTTGCAAGTGGTCGCAAATAACTTTTTGAGGACTCTGTTAAAGTTGGGACCAGGTACCCACTTGCTAGCACTCTATATGAAGGTTGGGCTAACTCCCAACTCGAATCTGGCAGCAATAACATAACATAAAAGCAGCACTATACTGGATCAGGCTAATAAGGAATTAAAAGGCCACCATATATTTGCGGTCCCTGGAGGATGGTTCTAGATGCGGTGGTCTGAGTCGAGGAACTTGGTTGGCGCACGTGAGGCATCTGTTAATAGAAATCTAGCTGGGGGCCTATCGGCAGATCTGAGTGACATTGGGTTTGACACCATTGTGCTTGTGAAAGACCGCTACTACTAACTTAGGTGGCTATCAAAGGTAGCTATGCTAAAACCAGGCAATATATTGAGTGATTACATCGGGAGTAGAGCAGACCCTGGTTGGAAGTCCTATCTGGATGAAATCTATCCAGAACTGAAACGTACAATGTGTCTTAAATTCAGATTGGGCATTTTTCCTGCCAGGGATATTACCTTGTTAGATGTGCCAGACTTAAGAGAGGAAGCAACTTCTGTGACTGTATGCACAGGGGGGAAAGATAACGTTTTACATTTTTTGCTTGTTTGCACAAAATTCATTAATCCTCATAAGAGATGGCTATTGCCCCAGTTTAGTATTACGATTTTGGCTCCGCTAACGCTGCCCGAGCTTTCTGTTTTAGAACGGATGATGAAATTATTTTTAAATCTGTATCTTCATATCTCTGGGCAGTTTGGCCGCATGTAAGACAGGTTTTTAACTAGCCACACAGCAATGTATAGTCCCCATGGAGCTGTGAGATGAAGAAACAGGCGTGTGACCTAAAGAATCTATATTTGATGGGTATTGTTTTATGTATTGTACTTGTGTCTTCACTCTAATACCCTAGTGCACATAGGATTAGTGTATTACTACTAATTATTGCAAGGCTGCTAATATGTTAAGCTATTGTCATTGTCACTATGAATCGACCTGTGTTTTATTTGACATATGCACTTTAGGGTATCAGTACTTGCATTTTGATGTTTTAGAGAACATAAGACTTGTGTACTGTAGTCAAAGACTGCAGTGTCAATAATAAAATGTAGATTACTATTAACACTACAAGGATTAATTCTGCACGAGATTCAGCATATGCATTTTATGGAATTTTATTTTTAATTGATAATTTGTATGTACTGTAAGTAGGGTAAAGGGAACACGCTGCTAGAGGGAACATCCAATATCAGGTTGGTCGAGGAAAGTTGAGTAGTAGAGTGTGATAACGCAAATCATGTAGAGAGGTAGGCTGTTGTCACTTTTAAATGTTTTAGTTTGAACAGTGCAGATTCAATGGGATCTTGGCTTTTAATTACAGTTTGCATATAATGGTATCACAGACTAACCCAATTTTAATGTGTAAAAGTTTATGCGTGTTATTGTATGGCTTAATGCTGAAACAATAAAGAATACATTGATTGAAATATATATTGCTGAAAAGAATTATAATTGGATAGCTGAGAAGAGACTCATCTTTCAATCTCTTTTCCTAGTTATGGCAAACCTGATACAGGCAGAAGTTGCTGAGCACACTGATGTCCGTAGAAGGTTTCTTTAGAAGGAGCGAAGACGCGGCTGATTTTAAGACAGCTAGGAAATGTGCCCTGTGAGAGAGATTAATTGATTAATGATGTCCAGTGGGATATGATCGGAGTACAAAACTCCTTTGCAATGTTGCCAGGAACCACATGAGTAAAGTGGTTTACAGTATTCACATTGGCAATGGTTTTGAGAAGATCGCTCTCAGAGACCTCCAAAAAGTGGGACCTGTTCATCCGAGCTTTATCGTTCAGGTTGAGGACACCAGTGATGTCAGATGTTAGAAGTAGAGAACACTCAATCGATTATAATTTCTCATCAAAGAAGTGAACAAACTGCACATTTGCTTTTGGATTCTCGAATTTGAAGGTTGAAGGAGGATTTGTAGATTATTAGTAGATAATTTAACAACTTCAAATAGAAGGTGCGAGTGAGTTTTGGAGTTTATCTCACATAGATTTGATGTGAGTGGACATAGCTACATAGATGTGTTTCTTAGAGTTCCTCCTAGCAACCCTGAGCTGTGACAAGTTATATAAACTGATGGAGATTGTCTCCTTTTGTTCTCCGTCCCTCTTAGAGATATTCTTTCCTCAAATAGGTCTCTGGAGAACCATAGTTGGAGAGAGGGATGGCGAGGGGGGGAGGTTGGTCGCTTCTTTTTATGTTTCAGAGGTCTTATTTCGACAATTACATCTTGTATGCAATTATTGTAATTAACCGTAGACATATTGATATCTTGGTTTGGGCAGCAGATAGCCCAATCAGTCGATGGGAATGGAGTCTCTTGTGAGCTCTTGGAGATGATAAAGTCAAGAATGGTACCTTTGGAGTGGTAGTGTTGCAGCAGTGTTGCCTTGGAGTGTTATCTTGTAGCGATAAGTAGTAATACGTTTATTCTTGGGTCTTTGTGATCAGCCCAAATGAGGATACAGATCCCCAGGAAAACGTTAGAGTCTGAAACCAATAGCTGATTGGTTAAATATTTCCAGCATTCTCTTAGGAAAGTATAGTGTGTCACCACAGGTTGATATAGGAAGTTAAGAGTGATTCTGGAAGCATTGGATGACGAGATTTCCAGGAACTGGATCTGAAAAGAGGGATACTGATCAGGTGGAATCCTTTTGCACTGAATCAAACTCTTATAAATAACTCAAATTCTGTGACTGATGAGATTGACAGATATTGATTAGTTTACTTAGCTGTTCTCTGCACTACCTGGGCCATGTAGTTTTAATGTTAACTTTGCTAACTTTGAAACTAACTGTTTCTTTCTTTAGGTTTCGTGCTCTTGTAGGAGCGAGATGCAGTCCCAGAAGCGAGTTCCCAATGCCACCTAAACACTGTCACCACCAGAATCCTGTCTAAAGATTCAAGCTGTGCCAGTCCTCAGGGGAAAGAGGAAGTGGATTGAGAAAAGAAGAATAACACCCTGAAGTGAGCCTGGTCCCTTTCAGCGTAGGCACTTCACACTGCATCCCTCCCAGGGTGCTAGCGAAATGTGCATACGTGCTTTACTGTAGTGGACTGCTTTATCTGTTTGCAAATCTCCAACTGAAAGACATATTAAGGACCAAATTTACCAGTTTCTCACTCAGCGCAGTGCAGCAGTCGCAAATTCTGCACTGCATGAGAAGGAGAGAGCAGGAGAGCACCATATTTACAGAAAGATACCCTTCCAGAACAAAATACTATGCTTAGACTAACTTTAAACATTTCCCCACTTTGTATGTGTGTTGTACAGTGCAGCACACAGCAAAGTCGGAAAATAAAGGAGAAAATAGCCTTCCTCCTTCATAGCAGGCGCTATTTTCTGACGCTAAACCTTGTCTACTTTTTTAGGTAAATATGGTTTAGCATCAGAAACCTTGGGTGGTTGCATGGGAACGCCCATGCACCACTCATGGTACGCCCGTTCCGGTGCTAAGTAATGCAAAGCAGCGCTATGCACTGCTTTGCGTTACTTTCAAGTGATTTTCCAGCGTAAAACAGGTTTTATGCTGGAAAGTAAATAGGTAACATTGTTTTGTGCCACTTTTGTGACGCAAACACGGCATTAAATCTTAGTAAATAGACCCCTTAGTTTGCTTAGGCATGAACAGCCCCCAGTAACTAACCTGCAAAAAAAGCACTGTAGCAGAACTGCTGCATGTGCTGAGCCTGTACCTCCATGTGCTGATTTAATCAAATTATGTCAAGGCGATTGGTTGTGTACGTCTCAACCACCAGTCTTTGGAACAGTGAGGCTAAGGATCCCTTCTTGCCCCAGGAAGTAGTTGTACTTTGTGTGATGATTGAACTGCTGAGAGTATTTCCAGGTCGATCTTGGTTTGGGACTGGGTGGTGGCTGCTACTTTGCATGTCTACACTGGTACGCCATATTTTACACCCTGATCTGTGGCTGAATTGCCTGTAGAGTGGATTCCCTCACTCTGGTGGGCTGGAGTGTGCGGAACGTCCACCAACGAATGCTGTCTTTTGAAGTCAGCAATCCGCATCCAGGGCTGTATGGCCCGTACTGCCTTCCCTCATAAGTCTTTGTAACCATTGGATTCCCAATATTTTAAATCTACATTGTACCACTGAACACAAAATAAAGAATCAGATACAATTAATGTTGGAACCAGGGTATTCATAATAGATGGGGATGGGGTGGTGATTCCCGGATATTGAAATTTATTCAAAATATGTTTGCGGTCCCGTTTGGCCTCCGGTTCATGGGATATTGTTTTTGAACTTCTGGTTCATCCTGCAACAGGATTACATGTGGAACTACATTTTTCTTCCAACCATCTGATTTATGTATAGCACTGGAGCCATTTGTGCCACCCACTTCTTGGTGCACCAGTTCTTAAGTGGTTCAGGCAATAAAGAAGAAAAAGCTCACATTATAACTTCCTTCCCAAGAAGAGCATTGATCTGTGCAGACAGGACTTCCTTGCTTGCAAGCCAATAGAGAAGGTAACAGTGTTTACTACAAGTCCACACTAGTAGTAGCTGCATGCTATACATATATCCAACTACAACAAAAATAAAATAACCACGTATCAGACCTATGTAGTAATTTGTCAAGAGATTTTACCCAAAACAAAAGTAAGTTGGCTTATGTGATCATGTATGCATCTGCCTTTTTGTGTCTATGTCTCACATTTTTGCTAGAGAGTTTGTGCCTGTGTGGGTGCATGCGAGTGTATGCGTTTGTGTGGATGGGCGTATGTTTCGTTTTCTGTGTGTATGAATATATATGTTGGTATATGTGTGGGGGTGTATAGGTATTTGTGTTGCTTTGCTTGTTTGTAGGGAGTGTGTGTGCATGTGCCTGTATTCCTGGACTTCAATAGTCTTCTAGGGCAGACACACATACCAGGAAATAAAACTACGGATACTGTTAGAAATGGGGTTCTCTAGTTGGCAATGGTTTGCGCCTTTGTCTAAGTAGGGACCCTTGCTTCTAGTAAGGGTAAGGGAGTTACGCCCTTAGACAACCCCTGCTCACCACCTTGGTAGCTTGGCACGAGCAGTCAGGCTTATATCTGAGGCAATGTGTAAAGCATTTAAGCACACATACAGTAATATAGTGAAAATAAAACAAATGAACACCACACCAGTGTAGAACAAGCATTTGCAATGCAATAGGTCTCGCATGTGCGAGAGTTTGAGCTATTGGTATTGTAAATGACATTGTCTTTCATTTATGTTTTTTAAAAACCTGCAAATGGTGCATAAACGCGCACTTTGCACTTATAGTCGTTGTTTACGTGACGCAAGTCTGGCAGTAACTATGGCTTTTTTGCTGCCAGCCTTGCTTTTCGTAAGCAAGGACTATAAATACAAAGTGGGTGTTTACGCACCGCTTGCAGGTTTTCAAAACACATAAATAAAAAGCATTGTCATTTACAATGCCAATAGCTCAAACTCTCGCAAATGCGAGACCTATTGCATTGTAAATGCTTTTTTTTGTTACAAGAGATTTCAGAAGCGCAAGTGCCGTGTAGGCAAAACTTAACATGCATTTGCAATGCAATAGGTCTCGCATTTACGCGAGTTTCAGCTATTGACATTGCAAATAACAATGCCTTTTATTTTTGTTTTTGTTTTTAAAACATAAATAAAAGGCATTGTCATTTACAATGCCAATAGCTTAAACTCGCGTAAATGCGAGACCTATTGCATTGCAAATGCTTGTTTAGGACTTGTGTCCTGATAGTAATGCAGTTCCCAAGCCCTTCGTTACTGCCCAGGCTCAGTCTTTTGTTCTGTGGCCAGCTGCAAAGCTGAAACTTCTCTGTCCTTCCTCGCACCCCTGTATGTCGCCTTCTTACAGTCTCTTCACGCTGCTCCAAGTTAACAGGAATAGAGAGTTGTGTTATTGAAGCAAGCCATTCTGTTGTGCAGAAGTGAACCCACTCGGGCACGCCGCTATACACACTTCTGTATTGGCCACCTCATACCAAGTACTGCGGCTGCCAGGGGGCCTCACTTGCCATTTGAATTTGTACACTTGCAGCCTATTTAGAGACCAAGAACCAGTTTATGGGATTCAGGGGGCTACCTCCACCGCTACTGCAGTGCTGCACACTGCACTCGCCGCCGAGTTCAGGGGTGAAGCAGGACCGAGGGGTATGCTGCGATGCGCACACAGAGTATGCTAGTATCACGCAGCACTGGGTCAGCTCTCAGTTTGCTGGCACAGCAGAAAGTACAGCTGTGGAACAGGGCGGTTGGACACCAGTATGCTCGCCACCCCACATGTGAATCTGTTCCTCCTTGCAGCCGGATGTTGAGTCCTTGCTTGCATGATGGCAGAAGACAGAGCCAGGTATGTATCCTGTAACACCAATATCCTGACCACCACACTTTCTCCTTTACTATTGAGGGAGATGGTCTCCAGCCATGCGTCCAGGTACTCTCCCTCGCTGGAATGCCCTGCTCCGCCCCTCACCTCCGGTCCAGGTGTAGAGTCCAGTGTCCTGGCTGGACTCTCTCTTGCAGAGCACCAGTGTACTTAAGCCATGGGACACTGTACGTGGCATCAAGATATGAGAATTATTTCTTAAATCAGCCCCAAATCCGGGAGTTACCCATACCTAGGGTGCAGAGTGTCCTAAGATCAAAAGATCTGTGTACGAAACACTACATAAACGGTCAATATGTGCAATGTTGCAGCATAAAATAACAGGATAATTGCAAGTGTACAATAATAGGTGTATTAATACCCTGGTCTCTGCTGACAACTAAATGGGCTGTTGAAGTGGACACAACAGACAATTTTTGGTTCGGGGTGGTAATGAGCGTCAGGAAATTGACCAGAAAAACATTAGGCTTTGGATCTTTTAAATCACAAAAAGAAGTGATGCTCTGGCGCGGGCTGAAGGGCCATCGACGAGGGCCGTTGATCTAATGCTCTGTGATCCTTTTCTGAGCGAAAGCAGTTTAAAGGATTCTTTGTGTACGAAAAGAGATTAAAAAAACAGAGATGTTAACTAACGTATTTCGTTCGGCGTTAAACTGACAAAAGAAAGATAGGGTGCAGTTTATAGGGCGTCTCTCATTGACAGACAATCCGTATTTGAGTACTGTCACATTTATGAGACATTTCCAGGTGATTATTTCTACGAATGATTACGTGGCACACGCGAAGCAGAAAAGGCAGTCTCTGTGGTCTGGCTCAGCATGTCGGATGTGTAACAGAAAGGAATCTCTCGCCTTTGAGTAGATCTGTCTGCACTGCACAGACGGACACTGGGGAGGCAGGCCTGGACCACCAGCATGTAAAGAGGTTGTAGTCCAGTACGTCACCACCTGCCTGGTTAACTTACCTGAAAACCAGTAAAACGAGAAAAGACGGCATTTCTTAATTTATGAAAGTGTAAAGTTCTCTTTTCCTCAATAAAGGCGCTGCACACTCAGACTTGTGTGATATGTATTTATTCAGCTAATTACACCTTTGCAGGAGAGCGCCGGGAAACGCGTCCGTACCACTCTAATCTCGGCGCCGGATCGGCCTCCAAAATGGCGGCCGCGCTCCACGTCATCGCGCGGACGCGTGACCACTAGAGCGCGACACTACATATCTCCCTTCTTTACGGGACACAACAACAACAACAATAACATGTGGATAGAGTCTAAGAGTCTCTCGGCCTGAAGTTACTTCACTTCCCCCAGATCATAGTCTCTGTATTTGGCAGGCCTTACCACTGTTCTCCCTGCCCGTGTACGTCTTACTGGAGTGGAGGTGGAACTTTCCGCCCTTCCCTCTGCTCAGCTTGCCTGTGTCTCTCCAAGTCCTTTAGGGCTCTCTTTCGGGAGTCTTGCTTTTGTCCTCCTGCCATTCATCTGCGATGAGATTTTCGTCCTCTTCCTGCTCCGCTCTATTTCCTTCTATCCCAAGGTCCCTCTCTCCTTCTCCTGGGGCTGCGTTACCTGCAGGTGAACTTGGGTTTTCTTGTGTCCTTGATCTTTCCTCTCTGTCCCACTGCAGTATCTTATTGCACTTGGACATGCGATCTTGCGACCAGACGTTCCCATCACTTAGCAAGGCTGCTCTGTTATACACTTGTTCAACTTGCATTGGCAAGCTGTATTTGCTGTCTCCTTTCCTCCTTAATTGGGCAAGTTTGACTCTGACCCACTCCCCTCTTTCCAGGGACGTCCCCTTCACATTGCGTCTCTTATTGTACTGCTCAGTGTATGTTCTCTGGGCTCTCTCCAAGTTGTGGTGAACTACTGCCGGGGACCATTTACTTGTGACAGTCTTTTCCTTCCATGCTTGATTGTCTTTAGTGAACGGATCACGTCCTCTTAGGATTTGGAACGGGCTGTATCCTGTGCCAGTCGGTGTGATTCGGTAGGCCCACAGCATACTCCTCACTTCCTTCTCCCAGTCCTTCCCCACTCCTATGGCTGCTTGAATGGAACCCATTATTACTCTGTTAAACCTTTCGGCAAGGCCATTTCCGGCATTTCTTAATTTCTGAAAGTGTAAAGTTCTCTTTTCCTCAATAAAGGCGCTGCACACTCAGACTTGTGTGATATGTATTTATTCAGCTAATTACACCTTTGCAGGAGAGCGCCGGGAAACGCGTCCGTACCGCTCTAATCTCGGCGCCGGATCGGCCTCCAAAATGGCGGCCGCGCTCCACGTCATCGCGCGGACGCGTGACCACTAGAGCGCGACACTACATATCTCCCTTCTTTACGGGACACAACAACAACAACAATAACATGTGGATAGAGTCTAAGAGTCTCTCGGCCTGAAGTTACTTCACTTCCCCCAGATCATAGTCTCTGTATTTGGCAGGCCTTACCACTGTTCTCCCTGCCCGTGTACATCTTACTGGAGTGGAGGTGGAACTTTCCGCCCTTCCCTCTGCTCGGCTTGCCTGTGTCTCTCCAAGTCCTTTAGGGCTCTCTCTCTCGGGAGTCTTGCTTTTGTCCTCCTGCCATTCATCTGCGATGAGATTTTCGTCCTCTTCCTGCTCCGCTCTATTTCCTTCTATCCCAAGGTCCCTCTCTCCTTCTCCTGGGGCTGCGTTACCTGCAGGTGAACTTGGGTTTTCTTGTGTCCTTGATCTTTCCTCTCTGTCCCACTGCAGTATCTTATTGCACTTGGACATGCGATCTTGCGACCAGACGTTCCCATCACTTAGCAAGGCTGCTCTGTTATACACTTGTTCAACTTGCATTGGCAAGCTGTATTTGCTGTCTCCTTTCCTCCTTAATTGGGCAAGTTTGACTCTGACCCACTCCCCTCTTTCCAGGGACGTCCCCTTCACATTGCGTCTCTTATTGTACTGCTCAGTGTATGTTCTCTGGGCTCTCTCCAAGTTGTGGTGAACTACTGCCGGGGACCATTTACTTGTGACAGTCTTTTCCTTCCATGCTAGATTGTCTTTAGTGAACGGATCACGTCCTCTTAGGATTTGGAACGGGCTGTATCCTGTGCCAGTCGGTGTGATTCGGTAGGCCCACAGCATACTCCTCACTTCCTTCTCCCAGTCCTTCCCCACTCCTATGGCTGCTTGAATGGAACCCATTATTACTCTGTTAAACCTTTCGGCAAGGCCATTTCCCGCCGGATGATAGACAGAAGTGTGTTTGATTTGGACGCCATTTCGTTCCATGTAATTGTTCCACTTATCCGATGTGAATTGAGGTCCATTGTCACTCAAAATGGAACGGGGGATGCCTTCTCTGAGGAAGGTTGCTGTGAGAAACCTAAGAACTGTCTCTGTGTCCATCACCTCCTGTATATCCAATTCGGGCCACTTTGAATACCGATCTATGAGAACTACTACATACTTCGGGGTTCCCTCTGCGTCCAACACTGGACCAAGAATGTCTATTGACAGTTCCTCCCAAGGGTTGGCAGGGTTGTCGAACTTCCCTAGTGACGGGCGTAGTAACGTTTGTGATTTATCCGCTCTTTGGCACTGGTCACATTCCCGAACATGCCTCTCAATATGACTGTCCATTGCGGGCCACCAGTACATCTGCTTGGTTCTCAACTTCGTTTTCACGATGCCCCCTTCGTGCAACACTGCTAGTAGGTGTGGTATCAACGACGCGGGGGGAACTACTCTCTCTCCTCTAAACAGGAATGTTCCCTGATCTCCTATGGATAACTCCTCCCGCACTTCAAAGAATTTCCTTTGTTCCGCCTTCAGGTGCCTTTTTTCTGGCCACCCTTGTAGTATGAATTCCTTGATGTCCTTGACGTCCTTGTCAATTTCATAGGTTTGTTTCCATTCCTGACCGCTTATCACTATCTCGTGATCTTCCGTGAATGCCACCCTGACTTCGTCCTCGTCCGTACCTGCAGGAGCTTCCTCCATGGCTGAAGCTCGGCTGAGGTAATCTGCCACCTTATTCTTGGCTCCCGGGATGTATTCCACATCATACCTGTAGTCTAACAATTTCAGGGTCATTTTGGCGATGCGGGGCGTGGCGCTCGCGTGCCCGCAGGACGTTAGTACTTTTACTAGGGGTTTGTGGTCCGTTTTGAGTTGGAATCTTGTGCCCCATATAAATTGGCGGAATTTCGCCATGGCCCATACCACGGCCAGCATCTCTTTTTCTATCATGCTGAACTTCTGTTCTGTTGGCGATAATGCTCTTGATGCAAAGCTGATGGTCGCCAGCTCTCCGTTCATCCTTTCCTGCATAAGAACTGCCCCTAGGCCTTTGTCACTCGCGTCTGTGGTCAAAATGGATTCGCCTTGCGGATCTTATCCTTGTAGGGGAACCGCTTTGCTGATATCCTCCTTGATTTTCTGAAACTCCCCTTGCGCCTCCTCTGTCCACCTGAAGGCCGTTTTGTCTCGTATGAGTAGTCGCAGGTGGTGTGTCTTGGTGGCGAAGTGTTGCACAAATTTGCTGTAATATTCGGCCATCCCTAAGAATGATCTCACTTCTTCCTTGCTCGTTGGTGCCGGTGCTTCACATATCGCTTTGACATTGGCGTGTTTGGGTGTGATGCCTTCGTCACAGATCTCATGACCCAAGTATGTGACCGACGCCATTCCAAATCTGCACTTTTCCCATTCTGCCGTCAGGCCGTTCCTTTCCAAGATTTGTAACACCGTTGCTAGCTTTTTGTTGTGGTCGGCTTGGTCTTTGCCCATTACCAAGATGTCATCTTGGAAGTATTGTACTCCCTCTATATCCTTGAACACTTTGTGCATCAACTTCTGGAATACCGCCGCTGCTGATGCCAGGCCAAAAGGCATCCGGCGGAATTGGTAGCATCCAAATGGTGTTATGAAGGATGTAAGTTTACGGCTCGTGTGATGCAGGGCTATTTGATGATATGCCGAGGCGAGATCCACAGTAGAAAACCATTTTATACCCTTTGTCCTTGCCAGCATTTCGTCTATTCTGGGTAATGGGATTTTTCCACTATTATGCACTTGTATAATTCGCGCAGGTCCACGCACAAATGAACTTTGCCGTTGGGTTTCCTCGCTACCACCAACGGGGCCAGCCATTCCGAACTGTTTATTGGTTCGATGATCCCTTCGTCTTCCAACCTTTGTAGCTCTTGTTGTACTGCTTCCCTGATTGCTAGCGGTATGTTCCTCACCTTGTGGGATACTGGTTTGGCGTTTTCCTTAAGATCAATTCTGTGTGTGAATTTCGTTAGTTTTCCCACTCTGCCTCCGAACACTGTGGGGAATTCGCCTTTCATCTTTTCGAAGTTTGATTAGTTGTCTGCGCTGGTCATCAGGACTTGCGGGTCCCCTCCTGGGTTCAATTGTATGCCCAACTCGCCTTGGTCCATCCATCCAAGAACAGAGGGCCCCTTTTCAGCCACGTATAATTTGCACTCTGCGCTGCGATTCTTGAACTCAAATTTCAGGACTCGATATCCCACCATTGGGATGGGTTCCCCTGTGAATGTGACCGGACGTATGTCTGGGGGTTCGAGGTGTGATCCCAGACTGGGTTTGAAGTTCTCGCTCCACACCGTCCGTTGAATGATGGTATACGGAGATCCGGAGTCCGCCACCATTTTGATCCGAACTCCTCCCACTACCATGTCGCATTGTGGTTTCTTGGAGCGACTACCTTCTATGCCTAGCACCTGTCCTTCAATGCACAGCACATTGTCTTCTTCTTCTTCTCCTTCTTCTTCACCTCCCCCTTCTTGTGCTACGTATTTGACCGTTGGCCTCTTCACCTTGCGGCGACATACCTTTTCATAGTGTCCTACGATTCCGCAGTACATACATTTGGCTCGGAAGGCCGGACATCGTTTATCATATGCCGCGTGGGATGGACTGCCGCACCTGTAGCACGTGGTTGTGCCCTCCTTGTTCGGTCTCTGCGCCTGTGTGGATCGTGGAGTCCATCTGTTCTGTGCTCTCCCTTCTGCCGCCATCTTTTTTCCTCTCTCTGGCGGTTCTGTTTCCGTGACTCTGTTGACCATGGGCCGCTCTGTATGTTCTTTCTTCGCTGCCTCAGCACATCTCTTCGATAGCTCCGCCTTTTTCACCATGGCTATGACTTCCTTCAGGGTAGCGTCCCCATTCACCCACAGTTTGTCTTGGATCGCTGTGTTCTTCGTGTGCATGACAATTTGGTCTTTGATAAATTCGTCGTGCAAGGCACCAAATTTGCATGTGATCGCTAACTTCTTTAACGCCGCAACGTAGTCGTCTATGGACTCATCCCCTGCTTGTTTCCTCTGTTGGAAGTTATATCTGTCAATGGACGTGCACACTGCCGGTCTATAATGGTGGTTTAGGTCTTCGATCGCGTGTTGGAATACGTCGTCGTCTGCGTCCGGCCGTTGTGTGGGGACCAGGTTCTGGAAGACTCTGATTCCTTCCGGGCCTAAGTTGTGGAGTAATATTCTTTTCTTCCTCTTGCTGGGGAATGCTCCTCCACTTTCATCTTCTATGGCCTCTAGGTAGTTCATGAAGTATTCTCTCCAATCTTCCCATTTCATCAATGGTTCGCCTGGTTTTGGTAGGAATGGTATTGGTGTCGTGAGTGAAGACGCCTGCGCACACATTGCGGCGCTTCTTTCTGGTATGTCTTCGTCTCCCCTTGGACTGCCCGGTGCACTTGTGCTTCTGGGGAGTGTGTGGTCTTGATGGGGCCCTGAGGCTCCCCCGTCGCTGTGCTGCACCGCTTCCGCCAGGGCCCTGGATGTCCTGTGGGAGGATCTGGAGGGGTGACGTTCTGCTTTCCCGTGTGTTCTACCCTCCTATGTTGTAGGCTGTGTACACTCCCTTGATTGCGATTACCTGCACTGTGGGTGCTGGCTTGCGGTAGTGCTGTCCTCTGCCACGCTCTCCTGCTGTGACTCGTCCTTTAGCCAGTGGTCCTCGTGGCCTGCCTTGCTGAGTACTTTGGTGGGTCCTTGTGTTGCTCCTCTGGTTGTTTATTTAAAAAAAAAAATTTTTTTTAAGTCCCAGTCTCGTTGCCACTGTAAAGTTCTCTTTTCCTCAATAAAGGCGCTGCACACTCAGACTTGTGTGATATGTATTTTATTCAGCTAATTACACCTTTGCAGGAGAGCGCCGGGAAACGCGTCCGTTCCGCTCTAATCTTGGCGCCGGATCGGCCTCCAAAATGGCGGCCACGCTCCACGTCATCGCGCGGACGCGTGACCACTAGAGCGCGACACTACAGAAAGGAAAACTTATATATACAAAGTGAAAACCATCCCAAGATCACTTAGAATTTTCCAAAGTATTCCTAAATTAAAACTACAGCGAACCGAAGCAGACGTTCACAGGCAAACACAATTACAGAAAACTCTGAAAGAATCCATATTTAAATATGAAGCAGTGCGCTCCTCTCTATCCCGACACCCAGGCAATCACCCTCCCTCGCGCAGACAGGGGCTCCCCCGCAGGCCAGCACGAGCCCCAGCCCTACCCGAAGATGTTGAACTCTAGTACATAGGCGAATCAGCAGGCCCAGTACAGGGGCCAGCCCACCGGAAATCAAAGAAGGAAACGAAACCAAAAGAGAGAGAGAGCGTAGCTGAAAGGGAGGGGGACGGAGGGGGAGGGACTGCACACGTCATTCTACAACTCCATACATCATCTATTTATGTTGGAAAGAGTTCAAAGGAGATTTTCAGCCATTACCCCGCTCTGAACCGACCAAAAAGTCATTATGTGTTACAAACGTCATACGGGCGACTTCGAAGATGAGTAAAACTGCGACCCTGCACTTCAGCCAACTAATGCCTGTGGCTCCCTCCATAGCATCCAGAATAACCAAAAGGGAACGTAACACCGATACATGATGAATCTTAAACGGCCAACATGGAAAAAGGGGGTGGAGGGTAGCAGAAAGAAAGGGGTGGAGGTAGGGAGGCGCAGGAAGGAGACGAAGAATAAGGTGTCCCAGCACTGGCGTTTAAGTCAACATGTGGCGTTTTTTAAGAAGACAGCACTACAGGTTTTCTTCCGGTGTGCTGTCGGTTGCAGCTCCCAGTCTGTCCGTGCCCCACGAATGGTGCAAGCTTCCTGCCTGTGATGCTGGTGTCCTCGCTGTGCCGTAGTTTTGAATTGTTTTGTGCTGTGGCTCAGTGCGGAGCTCGCAGTGGATGCCGTACAGCCACAAGCGTTGAGTTAGGCGGCCACGCGCTACATAAGAAAAGACACGCGACCGAAGGGTATGTGTTAAGAAGCATGGGGGGGGACTGTCAAAAGGCTCGAGTCGGCACCCGTGTAGATAAAAGTTATGCTCGGTTGCCATGGCGGCACACAGTAATAACAAGCTGTCGCCATTGCGCGAATGATGAAAAAAAAGTGCTCACAGAGTAATTGAAGGAGACAGTATAACGTCGCAAGTAAAAGATCCAGTCCTGATGGGCCGTCCCAAAAGGAGACAGGGCGGTAACAAGGAGGGACTAAGAAGCCTCATTTTCAATCGGAGGCCAGCGTTTACCATAGACGATGACGCCAGCCAATGAAAAATAGGGGCGGGGCTTCCACCCCACTTCTAAAACATACCCTACTACAATATGCCTCGCAGAGCGAGCAGGGCATGCGCGCTGCAACGTTAGGTCTGCGAGACCTAAAAACAGGCTAACACATAGGTCTTCAAACTGTGGGGGGCGCCCCCCTGGGGGGGGCGCAGCATCCCCTCAGGGGGGGCGCACACTCCACCACTTCACCTTCCATTGTTGCCTCCAGGCGCCAGTCGTGTGTCTCAGCCATAGGCAGAGTGGAGATGCAGGGGCTCTAAGAAGGGGTGAAAAAACAACAAAGCCTCGTTAGCACGTAAATGGTCTTAAAGACCTGTGAAGTACTCGGGTGCGGCTGGCAGCTCAAAAACTGTCTGTGTGTGTGCCCTGGAAGCTGACACACACGACGGTGGGGGGGGGTGAAGGGGGGGAGGTCTTTGGATCTGCAACTTGTCAAAAGAGTATGCCTTTGTTCCGGATTTCTCTTATCTCTGATCCACACTTTGGGGACCCTCCTGTACCCACAGGGTGTGTCCATACTGAGACACTTTGCAAGTCCAAACCGGTCAGACAGGAGGTCCTGTATTTTTTTTAGGCCTTTGACATGGCTGCCGCCACCGATTCAGATACTGTCAATTCTTACTGTTGTGTCCTGCCTCACGTACCCATGCTCTTCAGCCATGTCTGTGTGGAGGTGAGTGACAAAGGGGGACTAAGGATTATCAGTGTTCAGCAATGCAATCAGACCCCACGGCCCTAGCTGCTGTTGAAACTTGCAGGGAGGGCAGAGATTGAAATAGGACAGCTCACGGGGGAGACTGCCCACTGGAGCTCTCCTCGATCCATGTGACGTCTAAAACCTTAAGCGTGGCCTTCTGCTGCAACATGTGCTGAGGCGGTGGCACCTGTCGCAGCATCACTGTAGCAAACCACAGTCGCACCCACACTGGCTCCACGTCAAAGCGGGTGCTGCACAGTGCCCAGAATGAGATGCCAACAAATTTTATTCCAGAATCAAAGATAAATATTACTACATTTATCACTGAAACTTTGAACTTAGAAAACAAGGAATGGCACTTATGTCGGCTAACACAAGCAGCAAAAAAAGAGGACTAGAGAATGACGACAATGTCCCCATCTGCTTCTTTATGGATGTTCATTTGTTTACTTTGATCACGTTTGTTGTAACTATCACACTGGAATGCTGGGTATTGTAGTTTTTACTTGCGGCTGTGAATTCCAAGAAAGTAAAGTCTAATCTGAGCCTGTGTCAAAGTCATAGAAACTTAAGGAAAGGCTATCTAGTTAAAAAATTGCAAATTGCAGACAGCGTTCAAAGTTAAAAAATATTTTTCTAAAAGTGAATTGGAAAACTTAAAAACACAAATGATCCACACCAGAGGCGCAACTAGAGCCAAACATTTTTTTTGGGGGGTGGGGGTGGCTAATAAAAATTTCGGGGGGGACGGGCTAATTCAGGGGTGAAAAAACAACAAAGCCTCGTTAACAAGTAAATGGTCTTTTAAAGACCTGTGAAGTACTCGGGTGCGGCTGCGATAAGATGGACGCCAGATCAGCCAGCCTACAGCAGCTCAAAAACTGTCTGTGTGTGTGCCCGGGAAGTTGTCTCAGCCCTGGCTGACACACAGAAGGGGGCAGTGGGGGGGGGGGGCTGAAGCCTTCTGAGCCCTATGGGCGTTGCGCGCCTGTTAAAGAGCATGTGTATATTTACATACCTTTGTAAACTGATTACAGAGGCTGTTTGTTTTCTGGTTCCAGTACCCCCTGGGCCCCCACTCTGCCTATTCCTTACATTTGGATTTTACTTTTTACTGCCTTAGTGTGAGATCGCATTTCATGTAAAGGAATATAAAGTAGGGTCACCAAACGAAAAATGCCAGCCATGTGTTGTTTAAAGAGCCTGCAAAGGCCTTGTCTTGACACTAAATAGGGTTATAAACAAAATAGTATGTATTCATTTGTAATATGACTTTTCAATCTTTGTTCACTTTAATTATCAGCAATCGATCATTCAGGCAGCCTTAGAACACAATTAAAAATGCTTTCTATTTATTTTTGCTGTTCCAAGTACGCACAGATAAGTGCTGAAAATAGGCTTTAGGGGACTGCTTATTTTTGTACAGCCTGGGACATCAATATAATGAGCTGGCAACCCTAATCGCAAGACTGGAAGTTTGTTGCAGGATGAGCACAATATTTATTCCCTCCACCCTCGATCCCTGGAGCCTGAATAATGCCATAAAAGCAATAGTTTAACTTATATCTGAAACCCTACGCCAAGCCTCAATAACATGCTGAGTAACTTCAACTGTGTCTGGGAATGCACCCTGCATTCAGACAACTCACTCCTCATTCTCGCCCCTTCACTTTCACGCTCACCCTGCACTCGCAGGGATCACAATGTACTCACACTGATCACCATGCACTCACACCACCCGCTCACCCTGCACTCACAGTGACCACACTGCACTTATGCCACTCACCATGAACTCACACCGTTCTCCCTCCACTTACATGAGCACACCGCACACTCTGCACTCACAGTGATCACTCTGCACTCTGCACTCACAATGCTCTTGCGCTGTTCACCCTGTACCTCACCCTGCAGTCACACGAGCACACTACTCACCCTGCTCATGTGACACTCCACTCACCTGTCCCTCTCACGTGTGCGATCAGTGTTAGGGCCAGCCCTGGCTGGGAGTCTTAGCGCCCCACCCCCCGAAGTTCGGGTCTAGTTGCACCCCATGTTGCTTCCCACGTCGGAAGTACGTTTCACTGCAAGGAATTTACAATGGTTGTATCCTTCCTGAAGATTCCATTCTCTGGCAGGTAAGAGTGAAGAGCTTTTTGTATTATTTTTTTAAAGCCTCGCTCCTTTCCCCTTCGTCCCACTACTAGTGGGGACGTTGGATGTTTCAAGGAGGAGCAGATTTGGCATTAATGCCATAGGTGCTGACTTTGGTTCTGGGGACCCCGGTTCGAGTCCTAGTATCGGCTCAACATCATGTGATCCTGGGCAAAATTACTTAATTTACCAGTGACTTACGAAAAATGAATTTGACCTTGATTAAAGTCGCTGGTGCTTGTATAACATGTTCCAATCCCTAGAGCTGAGTCCACAAGCCTAATATAACAAATATTGTGAAGTATGCCTACCATCTGTCCTCACTTCTTTCGTAGACCAAATTTAAATGTTTTCTTGTGCAGCTATTTCTGAAGCTTTGGAAGGCAATCTTCTTTATAAGCCAACTATGCTAACAAATTGACTCTTGATGCTGCTAGAGAATAAAGATGTATATATCCTCTTGAATCACTTATATCACATGTGCATGATGTAAATGTCCCCTAGGCCGTCTTGGAAAACTGTGGCTGGCCTCCTACTGACATGGCAACACCTGGCCATACTCCACATAATCATGGATTTTTCAATCGTGTCAGAAAGCATGTTTTGTGGAACCCCTTTTTCTGATATCTTGTTTAGGGGTAAGGATGTGGCGCAACAGCCAGAGCTGATGACTGTAGAGCTGGGGAACCAGGTTCAATTCTTGGTGTCTGCTCAACATCCTGTGATTCTGGGCAAATCATTTAATCTCCCTGTGCTTACAAAAAATGAATGTGTCCTTGTGTAATGTAAAAGATGCTCCTGTAAAGCGCTCCAATACCTTTGGGTCATGTTCGTGCTATATAAAACTGCAAAAAATATATTACAAAATGTTGTGAGCACTCCCGTTTCCAGGTAATGCTCAAGACTGGAAGTGGAGCACAACCTAAGGATGGCAGAAGCAAGAATCCATCCACACATTGTCTCTATGGAGAAAAACAGGCACACCCCACACCTGTGTTTTGGGAGTGTTTTTGCTAATCTATCCTAATTTTTGTGTTTTATGTGAAAAATAAAGCACCAATGTAATTTTTTGTGCTAATTTTTTCTTGGAGACTTTTCATTTGAACTTTAGAATAAGCACAAGCACTAAAAAACTTCAGTTTACTAAACACTCTTACTTTATTTAATATTATTTGCCCTATACGACCTGGGCTCTGCAGGAGGGAAGGGCCATCAATGATGCAGAGTACCAGCTTCCAGAACTTTTTTGTCAGGTGGTGGTGGTGGTGGTGGGGGGGCTCGACGTGTAAAAAGGTTTAGATGGGGGGGCTCAGCCGACAAAAGTTTGAAGACCTCTGGGCTAACATCATGAGAAAGCCAAATCGATGGCAAAGGTGCAGTAAAAAAAAAAAACACTAGATGGGGGTATATACAAAGAGAATTGGATTGAGGCTCAGCCCTGGAGGGGCCCGAGGAGGGTTTCTGTTTTTGCTGGTTGCATTTCTGTGTTTAGGACGGCCTCCATTTTAAAGACATAATGAATCTGCTGTTTAAATACTGTTACTACAAGCAGACAGTCCTAATCTGTTCCGCCGAGTGTGCACATGTCAATTGCTTCTGGAGCTACCTGCTATTTTGCTCCCATGATTCTATTACAGGACCGGAGGCTTCGTATTATGCTTCTCTTTCTATTTATTGCCACACACAGCAGCCAATGAAAAACTTTGTTATGAAAAATTAAACTACATTTCCCATGATGCTCATGGTATACATCATATCCTGTATAGCCCCATAAGAGCCACCATTACCGGAACTCGTCCTCTTTCTTTGCTGCTCACGCAGTCAGTTAAGTGCATCTTAAGCTCTCTCAGTATCAAGCTTTGTATGTTGCATTAGAGCATGTATTTTAATTGATTAAGCTTGCGCAGCTTTATTTCATGTGTACGCGCTTACCGCGTTGTGTATTGAAGTGTTTATTCACTCGCGCGACATCCTGCCGGCTTGCGGCACCATATTGTCAGCGGAGGTGCGCGCTGAGCTCAGGACGCTACAAAAGCATCTTTTAAATCTCCCGCTTTTAAGCGGAGATTAGCGCGATCAGCGGCGATGCCATTTGCCAGGTCGATCGCATGCTGAGTACCGCTCCGCCTACGGCGGTGATATCTCACTTGAATGCAAGCGCAGAGGCTCCCCTCATAGGCCGTGTGCGCTAGGAGCCCCCCCTTTTTATTTTCTTCGTGTTTCGACGTGCGTAGCCCAATTGGGCTATTTCTAGTAGGATTTGGGCTACGCACGTCGCTACGATCCGTTTTTTACTTCATTTCAGTGCTTTTTCCCTGCTTTCTCCACCGAGCAGCATTCCTTACGCCTGGCTGGCTGTAATTACAGTTTTGGGCCCGGAGGCAGCACACCTCCGTGAAACAAACCTGCTCTTGGCTCCTCTTACGCCCTGTGGGCTGCAACAACAAGAATACAGCTTTTGCTGAGGGACTAGGTACCAAATTGGAATTTGTGCTGTGGGTTGGTCCCCCTCTATACTCCTCGCTGTTTGTTTGCCTCAGGTGCAGATTATATATAATTGAGCTTGGTCCCACAATGGAAGAGTGGGTGCATTATAATGAGGATGAAGTTTTCTATGAAGAGGAAGTTACTAATCCTTCCCTAGAGGACAATATTGTTGAGGCCCTGGACGCTTCTGTCCAGGAGTCGGTCAACAAGGCCCTGGAGAAGGCAGTTCCGGGAACTGTGCAACAGGCTCTAGCTACTGCCTTGAAGCCGATCACTAAACAACTTGAACAATTTGCTAAACGTCATGGGTTCACTGCACCCACAGTCAATCCCACTGACGCTTCCCAACCTAAGTCCTGGCCTCACTCCGCCTCATATTCCTCACTTCCTCACCCTGACGCGGACAAGGCTAAAACTAGGGACACTGACACGGACCCTGATACTACGGGCTCTGACACCCCGGACACGTCTCCCCCCAAGAAAAGAATGAAGAAGTCAAAGAATACGGAGGTACCCATAGCTACTCCTTTTACTTTTAATCCAGCAGAAATAGTTCACCCCAGATCGTCTGACTGGTTACCTGCTCCCGAGGTTGCTGCGTACTTGCATGACAACCTGCGTAAAAGTTTTGACAAGGAGGTGCGCAACCGTCTCCGGTCAGAATGCTCTAGCCCGGATGTTTCCGATAAGGTAGCAGAGACCCCGGATATGGATTCTAGTCTCCTGACATTTTTAAAAAAGTTCACCAAAGACCCCAAAAAGGGTATTGATCGCGCCTGGCGTGGATGCCAAAATAAACTGTTAGATGTGGTAGGCCCTCTAGCCAAGGTATTGGAGATGGCGTTACAGGCGCAGGAATCCGGGACTGCAATCGTTCCCCATGTCCTCGCCGGATGGACCCAGCGGGCTATATGCCTCTTGGGCAATGCTAACTGTGCCATTTCTACGGAAAGGCGCAAATCTATCCTGATGCGAATGGACTCCAATCTCACGGAGTTGGCGGCGGCGGAAACTGGTCCTCTTGCGGACGGGAACCTGTTCGGAGACCGCTTTGTCAAGGACGTAGCCAAGTACGTGGGCACCTTCACAACTCTGGATAAGGCGCAGTCAGGCATAAAAAGAGTTTTCCAGGCTGGTGTTTTCAACAGGGCCGGACGAGGCCGAGGACGCTCGTTTGGCCGACAATTCTCCCAAGGTCCTCAGAGAGGTGACTTCGGTCGTGGCAGGGGAGAGTGGGATTCCACCCGTGGCGGCACTTTCTACCCCACCAGGCAGCGCTTTAACAAAAGGCGTTTCAACAGAGGATACTACCGGGAAACTTCCAGACTACCGAATCCTCAGGTGAGTGCTCCAGACCTATTTCTGTTACCTCTAGGAGGGCGTATTCAGTTCTTTTATCACAATTGGGCTCAACTGTCGCAAGATGCTTGGATACTGCAGACAGTTCAGGGTTTCCATCTAGATTTCTTTCAGACCCCCGTCCAGGTCAAGCTACCCAGACAGCTTTCTTTTTCCCGACTAGAGTGCGATTTTATAGATTCCGAAATCGAAGAATTGCTGCAGAAACACGCGATAGCATATTGCAACGAGGGCCCTCACGGCTTCTGCAGCAATATTTTTCTGGTACAGAAGAAAGGCGGAGGTTACAGGTTGGTACTGAATTTGAAAGACTTCAATCAATTTTTGACCTACAAACACTTCAAGACGGAGGGCATCCATCTATTGGCGGATCTCCTCAAACAAGGGGACTGGCTGGTCCGATTGGACCTGAAGGACGCCTATCTATCTATTCCCATTTTTCCTCCCCATCGTCGTTTCCTCAAATTTCAATGGCGGAACAGATGGTACCATTATTTGGTCCTTCCTTTCGGACTTTCCTCTGCTCCTTGGTGCTTCACCAAGACACTGAAGCCAGTGGTAGCTTATCTCAGGGAACAGGGGATTCGCATGATAGTTTATCTAGACGACATTCTTATCATGGCGCAATCTCCTACTCTGGCAGCTCAACATTTACGCATGACCATTGCTACTTTGCAAAACCTGGGTTTCGTGATCAACGAACCAAAGTCAGTTCTGTCCCCTACCCAGACGATAGATTTCCTGGGCTTTGTCATAAACTCTCAGGAGGCTCAGCTGAGTCTGCCACGCTCCAAACTTCGGGATATCAAAAGGAGCTTCGCTCCCTGTTATCCAAACAGATGGTCTCACTCAGGGTGCTTGCCAGAATAGTGGGCCTTCTAGCGTCGTCCATTCAAGCAATTTTCCCAGGACCCTTGCATTATCGGGCACTTCAGAGGCTCAAGATTCAACACCTGCAGAAGGGTCTCTCCTACACCGATCTAGTTCCCCTTTCCCGGGACGTACGGGAGGAAATTCAGTGGTGGCTTGCCCACGTAGAGGCATGGAACGGCAGGGCCATTTTCGGTTCTCTGCCGGAGGTCATCATAGAGTCCGATGCCAGCCGTTGGGGCTGGGGTGCGCGCTGCGGAAATATTTCCACAGGAGGGCGTTGGTCCCTAGGAGAGCTAGATCTCCACATAAATTGTCTAGAACTGCTGGCGGGATCGTTTGCGATCCGGACGCTGTCACCCAAACAAGTATCGTGTTGCATCCTCTTGCGGATGGACAACATATCGGCGGTTCAGTACATCAACAAATTGGGGGCACGAGGTCGTCCCTGTTGGTAGAAATAGCGAAGGACTTTTGGCATTTTTGCCTCAATCATCAGATCTCGGTCATAGCCGAGTACATTCCGGGCAAATCCAATGTAGTAGCGGACTGGAACTCCAGACACCTCAAGGATTACAGCGATTGGCAATTACACTCACAGATGGTGCAATGGCTACAGGCAATCTGGGGACATTGCGAGATAGATCTATTTGCCTCCAGACTGAATCGTCAGATGATCAAGTTCTTCAGCTGGAGGCCGGATCCGTTGGCTCTGGCGACGGATGCCTTTTCACAGGATTGGACACAGAATCTGAGTTATGCCTTCCCTCCTTTCATCCTAATTCCCGAGTGTTCACACAGATAATGCGCCAGAAGGCGGAGGTGATTTTGGTGACCCCACTGTGGAAGTCGCAACCCTGGTTCCCACTACTATTGGAGTCGAGTTGCGACTTTCCCAGGAGGATTCCGTGGTCTTCAACATTGCTCCAGGGCCCTCACGGAGAATTGCACCCGATGATAACATCGGGGCAGTTGTCCCTGATGGCCTGGAGACTTTCCGGCAACGTTGGCACATGCCAGGATTTTCGGAACAAGCTTCAGATTTTATCAACCAGGCTTGGGCCCCTTCCACCAGAAAACGATATTCTTCAGCCTGGAAAGGCTGGGTTCGTTGGTGCGTGGAACAACACGTGGATCCCGTGGGGGCAGGATTACCCTATGTTGTAAATTTTTTGTCCAAAAAAGCTTCTGATGGCTTGGCCTATCGTTCTATCAATAATTTCCGTTCAGCCATTTCAGCGGGTCATGCTCAACTGGAGGGCAAACCAGTAGGGATGCATCCATTAGTTTGCAAACTCTTGAAGGGTATTAGAGTGGCTAATCCGCCCAAACCAAAGTATTCCTCTTTGTGGGATGTGTCGCTCACTCTTGAAGGGTATTAGAGTGGCTAATCCGCCCAAACCAAAGTATTCCTCTTTGTGGGATGTGTCGCTCACTCTTGAAGGGTATTAGAGTGGCTAATCCGCCCAAACCAAAGTATTCCTCTTTGTGGGATGTGTCGCTCACTCTTGAAGGGTATTAGAGTGGCTAATCCGCCCAAACCAAAGTATTCCTCTTTGTGGGATGTGTCGCTCACTCTTGAAAGGTATTAGAGTGGCTAATCCGCCCAAGCCAAAGTATTCCTCTTTGTGGGATGTGTCGCTCACTCTTGAAGGGTATTAGAGTGGCTAATCCGCCCAAACCAAAGTATTCCTCTTTGTGGGATGTGTCGCTCACTCATGAAGGGTATTAGAGTGGCTAATCCGCCCAAACCAAAGTATTCCTCTTTGTGGGATGTGTCGCTCACTCTTGAAGGGTATTAGAGTGGCCAATCCGCCCAAACCAAAGTATTCCTCTTTGTGGGATGTGTCGCTCACTCTTGAAGGGTATTAGAGTGGCTAATCCGCCCAAACCAAAGTATTCCTCTTTGTGGGATGTGTCGCTCACTCTTGAAGGGTATTAGAGTGGCTAATCCGCCCAAGCCAAAGTATTCCTCTTTGTGGGATGTGTCGCTCACTCTTGAAGGGTATTAGAGTGGCTAATCCGCCCAAACCAAAGTATTCCTCTTTGTGGGATGTGTCGCTAGTTCTTTCCTTGCTCAATACATGGCCCAGCAATGACATGCTGACAAGGAAACAACTCTCCTCCAAATTGGCCATGTTATTATGTTTGGCAGCGTGTCGACGCTCATCGGATATCAAAGCTCTGGATCTTACAGGTAGAGTGTTTACTCCGGAAGGAGTTTCTTTTAACATTACTTCCAGAACAAAGACAATGTCACGTAATGTGGAATATCATGCTTTCCCTAGCAATGCCAAGCTTTGTGTTGTTCAATGCCTTAAAACGTACGAGGAATGTACCAGGCCTCTCAGGCCCGATGGGGTGGTGCAATTATTAATTGCTTTACAGAAACCCTTCAAACCTGTCACTGCGGCTACTATAGCCAGATGGTTAAAGTCTGTTATGCAAGAAGCAGGTATTGATACTCAAGTATTTGGGGCACATTCTATTCGAGGCGCCATGGCCTCTAAGACATTCATGTTGGGTTCTACTGTACAGGATATCATGCATTCTGCAGATTGGTCCTCTGAATCAACATTTAAACAGTTTTATTATAAACCGGTGGGTGATATATCCTCTGTGGTTTTTAATCAGCGTTAAACTAGCATAATACTGAAGCCTCCGGTCCTGTAATAGAATATAAAATTGGCTAGCATTCGCGCCAAGAATTTTCAATTCTATTAAGGACACGGAGGCGAGGATTATCCCACCCGATTATATTACAGTGTTGTAATTAATACCCACCCGTTGTGTATGTATTCTGATTTTACAGAAGTTACGGGTTGCTTTATCTCTCATTTTTTCAGGATCTGAGAAGAAGATGGATTAAGTGTAATCCTGGTTAAAGAGGACGTACTTCCCAGCTGGACTGGTTCTTCCACGTTGGAGGATTTTGTTGGACTTAAGTTATTATGTTGGACTTTTATTGTTCGAAGCAAAGAAAGAGGACGAGTTCCGGTAATGGTGGCTCTTATGGGGCTATACAGGATATGATGTTTACCATGAGCATCATGGGAAATGTAGTTTAATTTTTCATAACAAAGTTTTTCATTGGCTGCTGTGTGTGGCAATAAATAGAAAGAGAAGCATAATCCTCGCCTCCGTGTCCTTAATAGAATTGAAAATTCTTGGCGCGAATGCTAGCCAATTTTATATCCCTCCCCTTCTCCAGGCTAGTTCATCCTGTGCCTGTCAGACAGCGCGAGCAGAAAGAGGCAGGGAGCGTTCTCTGTTTAATTTAGCAAGTCTCTCCTCCTGAAACTTTTCCTTTTCAGAGACATTTGAAGAACGCCTATTATCACAGTTTGCTATCCCACATTTTGTACTCTTTTTGTAAAAGGTCTTTCAGTTTTATTTATCAGTGATCAGCTCTGCTTTAAAACATATAAATGAAACACGTGTGATGGTTTAAGTCGAATGATTGAACCCACTCACTGGGTTAAATGTTTGGAGAAAGCGCCTTACTAAATTTGTAAAGTTTCTTTGAGGATAACGTTGCACAAAGGGACCTTCATGTGAAAAGCGCCAGGAAGCCGGGGATGTGCGCAGAGTGCAGGTGACTCCAAGAGACAGCACTGTGCATTGCTAGATGTTCAGTGTTTTGATTAACCCCGGGCGGGTAACTCCGCTCCGCCAGCGGAGTTTCCAGAGTTTTGCCTACTCCGCGTTCCGTTGCAAACGCGGAGCTTAGACAAAACTCCGACTCCGTGGCGGAGCGGAGTTAGCCGGCCCCTCCACCCTCCCAAACTAATTATAATGGTTAAAAAAGGCACTTACCTGCCGTGGCTTCCGCCTCCTCGCCATGGCCGCTCTCCTTCCTCGTCCTCGCCGTCCTTCTTCTTAGATAACCCCTACGTTGTACGTCACGCGTGGAACTTCCCGTAGAGGCACTACGCCTGCTCCACCCACCCTTAGTTTTGATCTCCTGTGTTACGGAAGTTTGTTCTGACAATTTGCGCCTGCGGATGGAACCAGTGCTCTATTCAAATGAAAAGATTATGGTTTATATTTTAAAAAAACACGAAAGTCATGATAAATACAAAGGAAAACATTTTATTAAACTGGAAGCGGCAACTGTTCGCATAGCAGTAATGTTTCAATCACGCGAATTTCTGAGCAATGAAGACAGGGAGTAGCAGCGGTTTTTGGGATTAAAAAGAGAAAACCTGTTTTATTGTAATATCTGTGGATTCGCGAATTTTGATTTCTCTTTTTTCGCAGATGTGTGTGTATTTTTAGGATTTTTGTGAATGTCTCTGGCTGTAAATTTATCTGAATGAGGCCAGGTAATCTCCCTAAGGCAGAGAATGAATCCTCGGGTGGGAACATTCCAAGGCAGTGACTAGGCCCCCCCACCCCCTCTACCATTGGTAAGGACATTCCTCAGCTCTCACCAGGGCAGAGAGAGGAGCCCCGGGCGACAACATTCCTAAACTCACACCAGGGCAATACTTGCCCCATATACGATCATTCCTGCAGATCTCACCAGGGCAGTGCATGAAGTCAGGGGTAAAAAAAGCATTTCCAAAGCAATAGTTCTGGAGTGAGGAAATTCCAGCTAAGGTAGCACCAATGCAATCACCGCTGTGCACGCGCTGCCATGACCAGTTTTATGACATTAACAACTGGTAAATTGGGGAGGGCAAAGGAGGGCCAAAGCAATTGACAAGCTGGTCGCACTCGCATGCATGGGTATCACAGCCCTAAAACCCTATGCCTTCTCCCCTCGCCTCTCTCTATATTGTGCAGCGTGCGCTGCGGTCTCTCTGGAGCTTTCTCCTGTGTCCTTCCGTTACACCTAGTCTGTCTCGCGAAAGTGTGTGCTTATCCAAATCTCTCTCCTCAGCTGGCGGCGGCAGACATTGATGACGGTGGCGCCGCTGTTGCAGTAAAAGTGTGCGGCGCCCACCATTGATGACGGTGGCGCCCCTGTTGCAGTAAAAGCGGGCGGCGGCTGCCATTGGTGACAGTGGCACCCCTGTTGCAGTAAAAGTGGGCGGCGGCCACCATTGGTGACGGTGTGCGCCCATGTTGCAGTAAAAGCAGGTGGCGGCCGCCAATGATGACGACGTGCGCCCCTGTTGTTGCAGTAAAAGCGGGCGGCGGCTGCCATTGGTGACGATGCGCACCCGTGTTGCAGTAAAAGCGGGCGGCGGGTGCCATTGGTGACAGTGCAACCCGTGTTGCAGTAAAAGTGGGCGGGGGCCATTGGTGATGGTGCGCGCCCGTGTCACTGTAAATGCGGCGGGCATCATTGGTGACAGTGTGCGCCCGTATTGTTAATGTAAAAGCGGGTGATTTTGAAAAGGTCTGCAAGTAATTTAAATGTATTAAAAAATGTTTGGTTGCCGAATGCACAACAAAAGAAAGGCGCAAGGGCACCATGTTAAAGATAAAAAAATGTTTTACTTACACGATGACTCCTCGCCTCGCGTTTAAAAATAACAAACAGTTGCAGGAGAGCATGTCCTGCCTGCAAAGGCAGGCAGAGAAAGTTGTTTAAGAAAATAGTGCTCGAGGCTGTAATTGAACCGTACCAAGTAACAACACATGTAACAGGGGATGTCCTCATGGGAGGTTACAAAATGAGACAAGGCAGTACTAAGGAGGGACTACTAAGCCTATTGACCAATGAAAAGCCACCATTTACAAAGGACAGGGACAGGAGCCAATTAAAAAGATGGGTGGAAAGTGGGCAGAGCTTCAAGTCCATACCTGAATACAGCGTGTCTCAAAGAGACAGCGCAAGTGCTGCCTAGTCGAGACCTAAAAATAGGTCATCTTTATCTAAACAAAACAAAACCAAAATGACAAAAACCCACCATACATATGTCAAGATATCATCAAATATAGATTATTCACAAAAATAAAGCTGGTAGCAACAAATAGCTCCCCCTGGGGCTATTTCGACGCCGTGACAGATGAAAATCCCAAAGTACAGTGACGACCGCATGGTGCTCAGGCTGGGTACGGAGTCGCATGGACCCCCAAGAACAGTACCTTGGCAAACGATGAAAACAAAGACGGTGCACGGCATTGGGGAGGTGATGTGTTGTTGGCCCTGGGCGGCGTTGGTTCCTTACAACCACAGGGGAGGTGAGGCGTCGGTTCCTTACAACCACAGGGGAGGGGAGGCGTTAGTTCCTTACTGCGTTGCCGGGGAGGTGAGGCGTGGGTTCCTTACTGTCGCCGGGGAGGTGCCGTTGTGTTGGCAGCAAGGCGTCGGTTCCTTACGATGGTGCGGGGTTGATGGATTTGGGGATCACCCACGTGAGGTATCGGCTCTGCGATGATGAGGCACCAGCGTCGGGGAGGTCAGGGCTGCGGAGCAAGTCGGGCGGTGCGTCGTGAGCATCACAAGCGTTGCCCTCGGCTCCAGTTTAGGCAGTGGCCTCGGTGATGGTGTCAGAGTCGATACGGTGTGGTGGCGGCAGGCGTTGGGGCTGCATGCAAGTCAGGGCAGTGGGTTGTGCACTTCATGAGCGGTGCCCACGGCTTCGTTGCAGGTTGCAGCGACACTCGCCGGTGTCTGTGTTGCTTTTTCCTTCTGTGGCAGCTGAAATGGCAGTTCCAGGTGCAGGAGGACAGCGAAAGTGAAGTATTTTTGTCCCTGAGACTTCAGAACAGGAGGCAAGCTCTACACCAAGCCCTTGGATATCTTCTTCAAGCAGGATACACAGCATAGTTCAGTCTTTGTCCTCTCCTTGGCAGAAGTAGCATCTGCAGGCCAACCCAGCAAAGCATCCACACAGCAAAGGAGTAGTACTCCTCCTTACAGCTTCTCCAGCTCTCCTCCTTGGCAGAGGTTCCTCTTGAGTGCACAAGTATTCTGAAGTTCTAGGCCCCAATATTTATACCATATTTTCCTTTGTTCTCTTGTGGCAAAATTCTCTCAGCTCAGTCCAAACCAGTTCTGTCCTCTCTGGTCCAGCTTCTTGGCAGGAGGTGGAGACAGCATTGTTCACAGGAGACAGGGCCTATTCAGCTGCAGGGAAAATTACTCCCACTACTCTAAATGCAGCCCGGGTCTATTCAGCCCAGCTCTGAGTCTTCCAGGAAAGGTAGGACACACCTCAACCCCCCCCCCCCCAGTGGCTGTCTACAGTGAATGCACATCCCCAGCCCCTGTCACTCCAAAACCAGACAGTCAATACACAACTCAGCAGAAGCACATAGAATGGTTAAGCAAAAAAATGCCTACTTTCTAAAAGTGCCATTTTCGAACCCACAGTTTAAAAACCATCTTTACTAAAAGATGTGTTATTAAATTCTGATTTCAGAGAACCTAAACTCCGCCTTTCTATCTTGACCCCATGGGAAGTTATACTTGTAAGATGTTACAAAGTATCTCCCATGCTACCCTATGGGACAGATAGCCTTTCAATAGTGAAAAACTAAATACACAGTATTTCACTATCAGGACATGTCCCTCATCCAGTACATGTCCTACCTTTCACATACACTGCACCCTGCCCTTGGGGTACCTTGGGCCTACCTTGGGGGTGACTCACATGTAAGAAAAGGGAAGGTTAGGGCCTGGCAAGTGGGTGCACTTGCAAGGTCGACATGGCAGTAAAAACTGTGCGCAGACACTGCAGTGGCAGGTCTGAGACACCTTTGAAAGACTGCTTGTGTGGGTTGGCACAATCAGTGCTGCAGGCCCACTAGCAGCATTTGATTTACTGGCCCTGGGCACACATAGTGCACTGAACTAGGGTCTTAGCAGTAAATCAATTAAGCCAATCATGGAAACACTAATCCATAAACACACTTTATACAGGGAGCACTTGCACTTTGGCACTGATCAGCAGTGGCAAAGTGCCCAATGCATCTAGACCAGCAAAAACGAAATTCAGCACACAGCAAAAATACAGGAGGCAGAGGCCAGAAAGACAGGGGACACCACGGCAAGGATGCCAGATCTAACAGATACTTTTTGATTTTGTACTCTCATTCTCTCCACATGTCAGTGCAGTGGTGAAGGGTATCAATCTCCTAGTCTGCCTCCTCCGAAATAGTCCCCTATGACTGCGAACCAACCTCCAGGTGGAGGTGGATAAAGCCCTCTTCATGTAGCTCCCACACTGCTCCAACACTGTTTACACTGCTCTCCTTCAGGGCCTCATCGACAGGTAACGGAGTCTACAGGCCGAGACAGCCAAAATGTGCCCCAACCTTCACAAACGCAATCTCTTCAAGCTGGCCCTAAAAGCCCTCCAGGGGCCACCGGTCAAAGCTGGGATAAAATGTGAGCTTCTCTGCACAGTTCACAGATCCTACTGGGGCAAAGCTTAAAAAAATACCTGCAGAAATGAATTCCGCACTTCAACGCTGCTAGACATATCGGCTCGTCGCCCACTCACCCAATCCCTCAACAATCATTCAAGAGGATGAAACACAAAAACCTCCCTCCTGAGGGTCTTGAGATCCCTGCCCTAATTTAAAAGGGGCCTGTCTTACTCCCAAGCCTCATCGGATGGTGGGCTGCAGGCACCCTAGCCGGACCTGACAGTGTAAGTCGAGGTGCAGATCCCAGGCGACAAGGGGATAATGAGATGTCATAGATCACGAGAGCACTATGGGCCTCTCTCCTAGCCCAGTTATATTTGTGAAAACCTGGGATTAAAGAAATAATATCCAGCCCACTTTCATCTCTCAAAGTGGAGATGTGTTATTAAAAATAAACATTAAATGGCTCTGACGTGCTGGGAGACTTCTACCAGCGATTGGGGGTCAATTTTGTGTTTTTCCTGTTGAGTTCAGGTCTACCAGGCTTTCTTGTTTTATTGCAGGAGGTTCTGAACACGAAAAGTTTACCTTGAAAGGATCACCCTAAATAGGGTGGACCTTCTGACAGGAGCAGAAGACCCAGGATAGTTGAACACACACAACCCTGCCTTGAGATCTGAGCCTAATTACAACTGATCAGGGAAAATCCTGGTACCGAATTTTGAAAGACTCCCTTACTAATTACACAGGACAGGTTTAGCTATTCCTTCCCATTGGAAGCCAGGAGCCAAGCACATGGAGACTGACTGCTGGTGGGGTGGGGCAGCGACATCTGGAGCAGCCAAGCCCTGCATGAAGCCCCCACAGCACTGCTGTCAATAAAGATAAACAAGTCAATAAAAATAATTGTATTAAAAAGTGTTGACACGTCAGCGGAAAAGAAGTTAATGCACTTAGGTCTCCCCATTCCTCCCCACTCACGCACTCAAGCTAGGCTGGGTTGAGCACTGGGGTGGAGGTGGAAGGGAGAGAAGAGCTGCCACTGCTTGCCAGTGAAGGATGGAATCCAATTACAACAAGGAGGGACGGCATTGCTGCTGCGACATCCTGTGTTTCTGTGCAAGACACATCTCTCCGTGCCTAAAAAAAGAGAAAAAAAGCACAAATGCTGTGGAGCAAGCAGCAGGCAGGGAGAGTGGGAGGGGGAAGATATAGTACCTTAATCACGTCGGGAGCAGCAGACGGCACGGATTAACTTGAATCAATGGTGCTTGGTCCCTGCTCCACAGAAATTACTGGAAATGACGTTTCACCTCCACTGTCCAATTAAGAAGCCTGTAAAGAAGAGTGTCACTGAAGCGCACAAATTGGTAAGAATGGGCGGGTTCCAACCCCTTTTCTTTATACAATATTGTCTGGCAGGCTCGACCCATGCGCTAGTTCATGCTGTCTAAGGCAGACACTAAAACTAGGCCAACATCAAGAGAAAGCTATAAGGATGGCAAAGGTGCAGTACAAAGAATTAGCCACTAGATGGGGGTATTTACCAAGCGAACCGATTGAGGTTCCGATCTGTAGTGAATACATCTGGTTCCCAGGAGGGTTTCTGTTCTTGGAGGTTGCACTTGTGTGTTTAGGACGGCCTCCATTTTAAAGACATATGGGGCATATTAGCAAGAAGAGGCGATAATCATCGCTAACCCTGCTTAGCGTGATTTTTTTTATCGCCGGCTATCGCTGGAATATATCGCCACGCTAACGCTGTATTAGCAACGATTAGCGCTATGGCGATGAATATTCCAGCGATAGCGAGAAATGGGCAAACATCGCTGAAAAACCAGCGATGTTGCATGGAGAAGGAGAACACCTTGCTGATACGACCCTGTGGTCGTATCAGCATAATCCACCCCCATGTTAGGTATGGCTAACACCTGCTAATTGCAGGTGTTAAATAAATGGCGATGACCTCGGTTAGCGCGACTTTTCACGTCGCTAACTGGGGCCATGGCCCACCTTGCTAATAGGCGATAGGCCTGTTAGCGAGTGTTTCCCAGGTTTGTTCATCGGGAACGCCCACTTTGCATGTCATTAGCGATAAATATCGCTGACATGCAAAGCGGTAAAAAAACGGGCGCTAATGCCCGAAAACTGTCGCTAACTGCTGTTAGAGACAGTTTGCTGATAGGGCGATATAAATATCGCCGCTTTAGCGGCAAAAAGTGCCGCTAAAGCGGCGATAGTGCCCTTGCTAATATGCCCCATAGTGAATCTGTTGGTTGATACTGTTATTACAATTTACAAACAGAGAATGCTTAACCTGCTCCGCCGAGTGTGCACATGTCAATTGCTTCTGGGGTTTCTTGCTATTTCGCCCCCATGACCCTCCCTTTCGTTCACCCTGTCTGTGCCTGTCAGACAGCGCGAGCAGAAAGAGGCAGTGAACTCTCGTCTGGTTCATTTCGCAGGTCTCTCCCATTGAAACTTTCCCTATTTCAGAGACACTTGAAGAATGCCTTTTATCACACTTTTCTACCCCGCATTTGGCACACGTTTTGTAAAAGAACTTTCAGTGATCCGCTATGCTTTAAAACATGTAAATGAAACACGTGTGGAGGTTTAAGTCGAATGGTTGCACCCACTCACTGGGTTAAATGTTTGGAGAAAGCGCCTTGCTAAATTTGAACAGTTTCTTTGAGGATAGTGTTGCACCAAGGGACCTTTATGTGAAAAGCGCCAGGAAGACCCGGGGATGTGCGCAGAGTGTAAGTGACTCCGAGAGACAGCCCTGTGCGATGCTAGATTCATACATGTTCAGTGTTTTTATTTCCCGTGTTACGGAAGTTTGTGTTCTGACAATGCGCGTCCGTGGACTGCACGAGCGCGCTGTTCAGATGAAAAGATTATGTCTATACTAAAACCAAAAAACACGAAAGTCATGATAAATACAAAGGAAAACATGTAATTAAACTGGAAGCGGCAACTGACCTCTTTTTGTATTTTGTTTGTTTTTGTAATTTGCACAATTGTCACTTTTTCTTCATGTAATGTAACGCTTGCTTTTGTATTATGTCACTTGCAATTTTCTCCTCATGTAATGTTACTGTTCCTAATGTGAAGTGCTCTGACACCTTCGGGTAAAGTCCGCGCTATATAAAAACGCATAAATAAATAAATAAAATAAACTGTGCTGATGCAGAAATGTTGTAATCACGTGGATTTCTGAGAAATTAACGCAGGGAGTGGCGGCGGCTTAAAAAAAAAAAGAGAAAACATTCTGTTTTATTGTAATATCTGTGGGGTATGGATTTTGATTCCTCTTTCTTCGCAGACGTATGTATATTTGTACGAGTTCTGTGAATGCCCTGGCTGTGTATTTTATCTGAATGAGGCCAGGTAAGGTCATTCGTCAGCTGTCCCTAAGGCAGTGAATGAAGCCTCGGGTGGGAACATTCCAATGCAGTGACTACCGCCCCAACCCCTCCCCCCCCCCTACGGTAAGGACATTCCTCAGCTCTCACCAGGGCAGTGAGAGGAGCCCCGGGCGGCATAATTCCTAAACTCACACCAGGGCAGTGATCGCCCCATATACGGTCATTCATTTCCCACAGCTTGCACGAGGGCAATTAATATATCCCAGGTGACGGCATTCCCGCAGTTTGCACGAGGGCACTTAATATAACCCAGGGGAGGGCATTCCTGCAGCTTGCACGAGGGCAGTTAATATATCCCAGGTGACGGCATTCCCGCAGCTCGCACTAGGGCAGTTAATATATCCCAGGTGACGGCATTCCCGCAGCTTGCACGAGGGCAGTTAATATAACCCAGGTGACGGCATTCCTGCAGCTTGCACGAGGGCAGTTAATATATCCCAGGTGACGGCATTCCCGCAGTTTGCACGAGGGCACTTAATATAACCCAGGGGAGGGCATTCCTGCAGCTTGCACGAGGGCAGTTAATATATCCCAGGTGACGGCATTCCCGCAGCTCGCATGAGGGCAGTTAATATATCCCAGGTGAGGGCATTCCTGCAGCTTGCACAAGGGCAGTTAATATATCCCAGGTGAGGGCATTTCCACAGCTCGCCATAGGGCAGCTAATATATCCCAGGTGAGGGCATTCCTGCAGCTTGCACGAGGGCAGTTAATATATCCCAGGTGACGGCATTCCCGCAGCTCGCACCTGGGTAGTTAATATATCCCAGGTGACGGCATTCCCGCAGCTCGCACCAGGGCTGTTAATATATCCCAGGTGACGGCATTCCCGCAGCTTGCAGTAGGGCAGTTAATATATCCCAGGTGACGGTATTCCCGCAGCTCGCACGAGGGCAGTTAATATATCCCGGGTGAGGGCATTCCTCAGCTTGCAAGAGGGCAGTTAATATATCCCCAGTGAGGGCATTCTTGAGCTCGCACGAGGGCAGTTAATATATCCCGGGTGAGGGCAAGGCAGTTAATATATCCCAGGTGAGGGCATTCCTGCAGCACGCACTAGGGCAGGGGCAATTATTATATCCCAGGGGAGGGCATCCCTGCAGCTCGCACTAAGGCAGGGGCAGTTAATATATCCCTGGTGAGGGCATTCCTGCAGCTCGCACGAGGGTAGTCAATATATCCCAGGTGAGGGCGTTCCTCAGCTCGCACTAGGGCAGTTAATATATACCCGGTGAGGGCATTTCTGCACTTTGCACTAGGGCAGTTAATATATTCCCGGTGAGGGCATTTCTCAGCTCGCACTAGGGCAGTTACTATATATCCCAGGTGAGGGCATTCCTGCAGCACGCACTAGGGCATGGGCAATTAATATATCCCAGGGGAGGGCATCCCTGCAGCTCACACTAAGGCAGGGGCAGTTAATATATCCCCGGTGAGGGCATTCCTCAGCTCGCACTAGGGCAGTTTATATATCCCAGGTGAGGGCATTCCTGCAGCTAACACTAGGGCAGTTCAAACTTCAAACTTCAAAATTCTTTATTTCGGTTCCAATTAAAACCATAAAAGATACATCATAAATGATCACAAACAGATGTGTAAAATATTCACATTCAAATTGATTAAGTGGGATTAATACACTCTGAGCCTTCAAATGGTGGCACTTGATCATGGAGAGGAAGCATAAATAAAATAGATAATGTAAATGACCAAACCTCAATATGACAATTAAAATATATAATATAGTAAATACATTAAAAGCTAGGCATTACTTATTTTGTAAAAATCATTTAAGTAAAATGCTTGAATCAAATATCCCTTACATGGCAGTAACTTAGGCATCCATCATATGATCCTTTCAGTGCAATTCCTTATCATAGGTAGTTAATATATCCCATGTGAGGGCATTCCTGAGCTCGCACTAGGACAGCTAGTATATCCCAGGTGAGGGCATTCCTGCAGCTTGCACGAGGGAAATTAATATATCCCAGATGAGGGCATTCCTAAGCTCGCACTAGGGCAGTTAATATATCCCAGGTAAGGGCATTCCTGCAGCTCGCACTAGGGCAGTTAATATATCCCAGGTGAGGGCATTCCTGCAGCTTGCACGAGGGCAGTTAATGCATTCCAGGAGAGGGCATTCCTTAGCTCGCACTAGGGCAGTTAATATTTCTCAGGAAGGCATTCCTGCAGCTCACACGAGGGCAGTTATATCCCAGGTGAGGGCATTCCCGCAGCTCGTACGAGGGCAGTTAATATATTCCAGGTGAGCGCATTCCTTAGCTCGCACCAGGGCAGTTAATATATCCCCGGTGAGGGCATTCCCGCAGCTCGCACTAGGCCAGTTAAAATATCCCAGATGAGGGCATTCCTCAGCTCGCTCTAGGGCAGTTTATATATCCCCGGTAAGGACATTTCTGCAGCTCGCACTAGGGCAGTTAATATATCCCCGGAGAGGGCATTCATCAGCTCGCATGAGGGCAGTTAATATTTCCCCGATGAGGGCATTCCTCAGCTCACACTAGAGCAGTTACTATATCCCCAGTGAGGGCATTCCTCAGCACGCACTAGGGCCGTTAATATATCCCCAGTGAGGGCAATTCTGCACCTTGCACTAGGGCAGTTAATATATCCCCGGTGATGGCATTCCTAAGCTCGCAATAGGGCAGTTAATATATCCTAGGTGAGGGCATTCCTGCAGCACGCAGTAGGGCAGAGGCAATTAATATTTTCCTGGTGAGGGCATTCCTCAGCTCTCACCAGGGCAGTGAATGAAGACAAAGGTAATAATATTCCAGGCTACAGCTCTTATTGGGGCAGGGAATGAAGGTCCATTGAGGACACGCCTACAGCTCACACCATGGCAATGAATCAAGCTCAGTGAGGACGTACCTACAGCTCACTCCAGGGCAGTGAATAGAGGTCCAGCGAGGACACACCTAAACTCAATCAAGGGCAGTAAACTGAGCTCCAGAGAGGACACACCTACAGCTCACCCCAGGGCAGTGAATGGAGTTCCAGTGAGGACACATCTACAGCTCACCCCAGGGCAGTGAATGGAGTTCCAGTGAGGACACATCTACAGCTCACTCCAGGGCAGTGCATGAAGGTCCAGTGAGGACACCTCTACAGCTCACTCCAGGACAGTGAATGAAGGTCCAGTGAGGACACACCTATAGCTCACACTAGGGCAGTTAATAGAGTTCTAGTGAAGACACATCTCCAGCGCGCACCAAGAAAGTTAATGGAGGTCCAGTGAGTACACACACACAGCTCGCACCAGGGCAGTGACTGGGTGTCCAATGAGGACATACCTACAGCTCACACTAGGGGCAGTGAATGGAAGTCCAGAGAAGACACATCTACAGCTCACACTAGGGCAGTGAATGGAGCTCCAGAGAGGACACACCTACAGCTCACACTAGGGCAGTAAATGGAGGTCCAGTGAGGACACCCCTACAGCTCACTCCAGGGCAGTGAATGGAGGTCCAGTGAGGACACACCTACAGCTCGCTTCAGGGCAGTGAATGGAGCTCCAGTGAGGACACACCTCCAGCTCACACTAGGGCAGTGAATGAATGTCCAGTGAGGACACCCCCTACAGCTCACTCCAGGGCAGTGAATGGAGATCCAGAGAGGACACACCCACAGCTCACTCCAGGGCAGTGAGTGGAGGTCCAGAGAGGACACATCTACAGCTCACTCCAGGGCAGTGAATGAAGGTCCAGTGAGGACACGTCTACAGCTCACTCCAGGGCAGTGAATGAAGGTCCAGAGAGGACACACCTACAGCTCACTCCAGGGCAGTGAATGGAGGTCCAGTAAGGACACATCTACAGCTCACTCCAGGGCAGTGAATGGAGGTCCAGAGAGGACACTTCTACAGCTCACTCCAGGGTAGTGATTGGAGGTCCAGAGAGGACACTTCTACAGCTCACTCCAGGGTAGTGATTGGAGGTCCAGAGAGGACACTTCTCCAGCTCACTCGAGGGCAGTAAATGGAGGTTAAGTGAAGACACACCTACAGCTAACACTAGGGCAGTGAATGGAGGTCCAGTGAGGACACATCTACAGCTCACTCCAGGGCAGTGAATGGAGGTCCAGTGAGGACACACCTACAGCTCACACTAGGGCAGTGAATAGAGTTCCAGAGAGGACACACCTACAGCTCACTCCAGGGCAGTGAATGGAGGTCCAGAGAGGACACACCTACAGCTCACTCCAGGGCAGTGAATGGAGGTCCAGAGAGGACACATTTACTGCTAACTCCAGGGCAGTGAGTGGATGTCCAGAGAGGATACATCTACAGCTCACACTAGGGCAGTGAATGTTGTTCCAGTGAGGACACATCTAGAGCTCTTAACAGGGCAGGAAATGGAGTTCCAGTGAGGACACGTCTACAGCTCACACTAGGGCAGTGAATAGAGGTCCAAAGAGGACACACCTACGTCTCACTCCATGGCAGTGAATCGAGTTCCAGAGAGGACACACCTACAGCTCACTCCAGGGCAGTGAATGGAGGTCCAGAGAGGACACATCTACAGGTCAGTCCAGGACAGTGAATGTTGTTCCAGTGAGGACACATCTATAGCTCACTCTAGGGCAGTTTATATATCCCAGTTTATATATCCCAGCACGCACTAGGGCAGGGGCAATTAATATATCCCAGGGGAGGGCATTCCTCAGCTCGCACTAGGGCAGTTTATATATCCCAGGTGAGGGCATTCCTGCAGCTAACACTAGGGCAGTTAATATATCCCATGTGAGGGCATTCCTAAGCTCGCACTAGGGCAGCTAGTATATCCCAGGTGAGGGCATTCCTGCAGCTTGCACGAGGGAAATTAATATATCCCAGATGAGGGCATTCCTAAGCTCGCACTAGGGCAGTTAATATATCCCAGGTAAGGGCATTCCTGCAGCTCGCACTAGGGCAGTTAATATATCCCAGCTGAGGGCATTCATGCAGCTCGCACGAGGGCAGTTAGTGCATTCCAGGAGAGGGCATTCCTTAGCTCGCACTAGGGCAGTTAATATTTCTCAGGAAGGCATTCCTGCAGCTCACACGAGGGCAGTTAATATATCCCAGGTGAGGGCATTCCTGCAGCTCGTACGAGGGCAGTTAATATATTCCAGGTGAGCGCATTCCTTAGCTCGCACCAGGGCAGTTAATATATCCCAGCTGGGGGCATTCCCGCAGCTCGCACTAGGCCAGTTAAAATATCCCAGGTGAGGGCATTCCTCAGCTCGCACTAGGGCAGTTTATATATCCCCGGTAAGGACATTTCTGCAGCTCGCACTAGGGCAGTTAATATATCCCTGGAGAGGGCATTCATCAGCTCGCATGAGGGCAGTTAATATATCCCCGATGAGAGCATTCCTCAGCTCGCACTAGGGCCGTTAATATATCCCCAATGAGGGCAATTCTGCACCTTGCACTAGGGCAGTTAATATATACCAGGTGAGGGCATTCCTGCAGCTTGCACGAGGGAAATTAATATATCCCAGATGAGGGCATTCCTAAGCTCGCACTAGGGCAGTTAATATATCCCAGGTAAGGGCATTCCTGCAGCTCGCACTAGGGCAGTTAATATATTCCAGCTGAGGGCATTCCTGCAGCTCGCACGAGGGCAGTTAATGCATTCCAGGAGAGGGCATTCCTTAGTTCGCACTAGGGCAGTTAATATTTCTCAGGAAGGCATTCCTGCAGCTCGCACGAGGGCAGTTAATATATCCCAGCTGAGGGCATTCCTGCAGCTCGTACGAGGGCCGTTAATATATTCCAGGTGAGCGCATTCCTTAGCTCGCAACAGGGCAGTTAATATATCCTAGCTGGGGGCATTCCCGCAGCTCGCACTAGGGCAGTTAATATTTCTCAGGAAGGCATTCCTGCAGCTCGCATGAGGGCAGTTAATATATCCCAGGTGAGGGCATTCCTGCAGTTTGTACGAGGGCAGTTAATATATTCCAGGTGAGCGCATTCCTTAGCTCGCACCAGGGCAGTTAATATATCCCAGCTGGTGGCATTCCAGCAGCTCGCACTAGGCCAGTTAAAATATCCCAGGTGAGGGCATTCCTCAGCTCGCACAAGGGCAGTTTATATATCCCCGGTAAGGACATTTCTGCAGCTCGCACTAGGGCAGTTAATATATCCCTGGAGAGGGCATTCATCAGCTCGCATGAGGGCAGTTAATATATCCCAGATGAGGGCATTCCTCAGCTCGCACTAGAGCAGTTACTATATCCCCAGTGAGGGCATTCCTCAGCACGCACTAGGGCCGTTAATATATCCCCAGTGAGGGCAATTCTGCACCTTGCACTAGGGCAGTTAATATATTCCCGGTGAGGGCATTTCTGCAGCTCGCAATAGGGCAGTTAATATATCCTAGGTGAGGGCATTCCTGCAGCACGCACTAGGGCAGAGGCAATTAATATATCCCCGGTGAGGGCATTCCTCAGCTTGCACTAGGGCAGTTTGTATATCCAAGGTGAGGGCATTCCTCAGCTCTCACCAGGGCAGTGAATGAAGACAAAGGAAATAATATTCCAGGCTACAGCTCTTATTAGGGCAGGGAATGAAGGTCCATTGAGGACACGCCTACAGCTCACACCATGGCAATGAATCAAGCTCAGTGAGGACATACCTACAGCTCACTCCAGGGCAGTGAATGGAGGTCCAGCGAGGACACACCTAAACTCAATCAAGGGCAGTAAACTGAGCTCCAGAGAGGACACACCTGCAGCTCACTCCAGGGCAGTGCATGAAGGTCCAGTGAGTACACATCTACAGCTCACTCTAGGACAGTGAATGAAGGTCCAGTGAGGACACACCTACAGCTCACACTAGGGCAGTTAATGGAGTTCTAGTGAAGACACATCTCCAGCGCGCACCAAGAAAGTTAATAGAGGTTCAGTGAGTACACACACACAGCTCACACCAGGGCAGTGACTGGGTGTCCAATGAGGACATACCTACAGCTCACACTAGGGGCAGTGAATGGAAGTCCAGAGAGGACACATCTACAGCTCACACTAGGGCAGTCAATGGAGGTCCAGAGAGGACACACCTACAGCTCACACTAGGGCAGTGAATGGAGGTCAAGTAAGGACACATCTACAGCTCACATCAGGGCAGTGAATGGAGCTCCAGTGAGGACACCCCCTACAGCTCACTCCAGGGCAGTGAATGAAGGTCCAGTGAGGACACATTTACAGCTCTCAACAGGGCAGGAAATGGAGTTCCAGTGAGGACACGTCTACAGCTCACTCCAGGGCAGTGAACGAAGGTCCAGTGAGGACACCCCTGCAGATCACTCCAGGGCAGTGAATGGAGGTCCACCGAGGACACATCTACAGCTCACTCCAGGGCAGTGAATGGAGGTCCAGAGAGGACACATCTACAGCTCACTCCAGGGTAGTGAATGGAGGTCCAGTGAGGACACATCTACAGCTCACACCAGGGCAGTGAATAGAGGTCCAGAGAGGATACACCTACAGCTCACTCCAGGGCAGTGAATGGAGGTCCAGTGAAGACACACCTACAGCTCACTCCAGGGCAGTGAATGGAGGTCCAGTGAGGACACACCTACAGCTCACTCCAGGGCAGTGAATGGAGGTCCAGAGAGTACACACCTACAGCTCACTCCAGGGCAGTGAATGAAGGTCCAGCGAGGAAACACCTACAGCTCACTCCAGGGCAGTGAATGGAGGTCCAGAGAGTACACACCTACAGCTCACTCCAGGGCAGTGAATGGAGGTCCAGTGAGGACATACACACAGCTCACTCCAGGGCAGTGAATGGAGGTCCAGAGAGGTCACATCGACAGCTCACTCCAGGGTAGTGAATGGAGGTCCAGTGAGGACACATCTACAGCTCACACCAGGACAGTGAATAGAGGTCCAGAGAGGACACACCTACAGCTCAATCCAGGGCAGTGAATGGAAGTCCAGAGAGGACACATTTACAGCTCACTCCAGGGTAGTGAGTGGAGGTCCAGAGAGGACACATCGACATCTCACTCCAGGGCAGTGAATGAAGGTCCAGTGAGGACACCCCTACAGCTCACTCCAGGGCAGTGACTGGAGGTCCAGCGAGGACACACCTACAGCTCACTCCAGGGCAGTGAATGAAGGTCAAGAGAGGACATGTCTACAGCTCACTCCAAGGCAGTGAATGGAGGTCCAGTGAGGACACATCTACAGCTCACTCCAGGGCAGTGAATGGAGGTCCAGAGAGGACACGTCTACAGCTCACTCCAGGGCAGTGAATGGAGGTGTAGTGAGGACACATCTACAGCTCACACTAGGGCAGTGAATAGAGGTCCAGAGAGGACACAACTACAGCTCACTCCAGGGTAGTGAATGGAGGTCTAGTGATTCCACACCTACAGCTCACACCAGGGCAGTGAATGGAGTTCCAGCGAGGACACACCTACAGCTCACTCCAGGGCAGTGAATTGAGGTCCTGCGAGGACACACCTACAGCTCACTCCAGGGCAGTAAATGGAGCTCCAGAGAGGACACACCTACAGCTCACTCCAAGGCAGTGAATGGAGGTCCAGTGAGGACACATCTACAGCTCACTCCAGGGCAGTGAATGGAGGTCCAGATAGGACACTTCTACAGCTCACTCCAGGGTAGTGATTGGAGGTCCAGAGAGGACACTTCTACAGCTCACTCCAGGGCAGTGAATGGAGGTCCATAGAGGACACTTCTACAGCTCACTCCAGGGTAGTGATTGGAGGTCCAGAGAGGACACTTCTACAGCTCACTCCAAGGCAGTGAATGGAGGTCCAGTGAGGACACACCTACAGCTAACGCTAGAGCAGTGAATGGAGGTCCAGTGAGGACACATCTACAGCTCACTCCAGGGCAGTGAATGGAGGTCCAGTGAGGACACATTTACAGCTCTCAACAGGGCAGGAAATGGAGTTCCAGTGAGGACACGTCTACAGCTCACTCCAGGGCAGTGAATGAAGGTCCAGTGAGGACACCCCTGCAGATCACTCCAGGGCAGTGAATAGAGGTCCAGTGAAGACACACCTACTAGCTCACTCCAGGGCAGTGAATAGAGGTCCAGCGAGGACACATCTACAGCTCACTCCAGGGCAGTGAATGGAGGTCCAGAGAGGACACATCTACAGCTCACTCCAGGGTAGTGAATGGAGGTCCAGTGCGGACACATCTACAGCTCACACCAGGGCAGTGAATAGAGGTCCAGAGAGGACCCACCTACAGCTCACTCCAGGGCAGTGAATGGAGGTCCAGAGAGGGCACATTTACAGCTCACTCCAGGGTAGTGAGTGGAGGTCCAGCGAGGACACATCTACAGCTCACTCCAGGGCAGTGAATGAAGGTCCAGTGAGGACACACCTACAGCTCACATCAGGGCAGTGAATGGAGGTCCAGTGAGGACACACCTACAGCTCACATCAGGGCAGTGAATGGAGCTCCAGTGAGGGCACACCTCCAGCTCACACTAGGGCAGTATATGAAGGTCCAGAGAGGACACACCCACAGCTCACTCCAGGGCAGTGAGTGGAGGTCCAGAGAGGACACATGTACAGCTCACTCCAGGGCAGTGAATGAAGGTCCAGTGAGGACACGTCTACAGCGCACTCCAGGGCAGTGAATGAAGGTCCAGAGAGGACACACCTACAGCTCACTCCAGGGTAGTGAATGGAGGTCCAGCGAGGACACTTCTACAGCTCACTCCAGGGTAGTGATTGGAGGTCCAGAGAGGACACTTCTACAGCTCACTCCAGGGCAGTGAATGGAGGTTAAGTGAAGACACACCTACAGCTAACACTAGGGCAGTGAATGGAGGTCCAGTGAGGACACATCTACAGCTGACTCCAGGGCAGTGAATGGAGGTCCAGTGAGGACACACCTACAGCTCACACTAGGGCAGTGAATAGAGGTCCAGAGAGGACACACCTACAGCTCACTCCAGGGCAGTGAATGGAGGTCCAGAGAGGACACACCTACAGCTCACTCCAGGGCAGTGAATGGAGGTCCAAAGAGGACACATTTACAGCTAACTCCAGGGCAGTGAGTGGATGCCCAGAGAGGACACATCTACAGCTCACACTAGGGCAGTGAATGTTGTTCCAGTGAGGACACATCTAGAGCTCTCAACAGGGCAGGAATTGGAGTTCCAGTGAGGACACGTCTACAGCTCACTCCAGGGTAGTGAATGGAGGTCCAGAGAGGACACTTCTACAGCTCACTCCAGGGTAGTGATTGGAGGTCCAGAGAGGACACTTCTACAGCTCACTCCAAGGCAGTGAATGGAGGTCCAGTGAGGACACACCTACAGCTAACGCTAGAGCAGTGAATGGAGGTCCAGTGAGGAGACATCTACAGCTCACTCCAGGGCAGTGAATGGAGGTCCAGTGAGGACACATTTACAGCTCTCAACAGGGCAGGAAATGGAGTTCCAGTGAGGACACGTCTACAGCTCACTCCAGGGCAGTGAATGAAGGTCCAGTGAGGACACCCCTGCAGATCACTCCAGGGCAGTGAATAGAGGTCCAGTGAAGACACACCTACAAGCTCACTCCAGGGCAGTGAATAGAGGTCCAGCGAGGACACATCTACAGCTCACTCCAGGGCAGTGAATGGAGGTCCAGAGAGGACACATCTACAGCTCACTCCAGGGTAGTGAATGGAGGTCCAGTGCGGACACATCTACAGCTCACACCAGGGCAGTGAATAGAGGTCCAGAGAGGACCCACCTACAGCTCACTCCAGGGCAGTGAATGGAGGTCCAGAGAGGGCACATTTACAGCTCACTCCAGGGTAGTGAGTGGAGGTCCAGCGAGGACACATCTACAGCTCACTCCAGGGCAGTGAATGAAGGTCCAGTGAGGACACACCTACAGCTCACATCAGGGCAGTGAATGGAGGTCCAGTGAGGACACACCTACAGCTCACATCAGGGCAGTGAATGGAGCTCCAGTGAGGGCACACCTCCAGCTCACACTAGGGCAGTATATGAAGGTCCAGAGAGGACACACCCACAGCTCACTCCAGGGCAGTGAGTGGAGGTCCAGAGAGGACACATGTACAGCTCACTCCAGGGCAGTGAATGAAGGTCCAGTGAGGACACGTCTACAGCGCACTCCAGGGCAGTGAATGAAGGTCCAGAGAGGACACACCTACAGCTCACTCCAGGGTAGTGAATGGAGGTCCAGCGAGGACACTTCTACAGCTCACTCCAGGGTAGTGATTGGAGGTCCAGAGAGGACACTTCTACAGCTCACTCCAGGGCAGTGAATGGAGGTTAAGTGAAGACACACCTACAGCTAACACTAGGGCAGTGAATGGAGGTGCAGTGAGGACACATCTACAGCTCACTCCAGGGCAGTGAATGGAGGTCCAGTGAGGACACACCTACAGCTCACACTAGGGCAGTGAATAGAGGTCCAGAGAGGACACACCTACAGCTCACTCCAGGGCAGTGAATGGAGGTCCAGAGAGGACACACCTACAGCTCACTCCAGGGCAGTGAATGGAGGTCCAAAGAGGACACATTTACAGCTAACTCCAGGACAGTGAGTGGATGCCCAGAGAGGACACATCTACAGCTCACACTAGGGCAGTGAATGTTGTTCCAGTGAGGACACATCTAGAGCTCTCAACAGGGCAGGAATTGGAGTTCCAGTGAGGACACGTCTACAGCTCACACTAGGGCAGTGAATAGAGGTCCAAAGAGGACACACCTACAGCTTACTCCAGGGCAGTGAATGGAGTTCCAGAGAGGACACACCTACAGCTCACTCCAGGGCAGTGAATGGAGGTCCAGAGAGGACACATCTACAGCTCACTCCAGGGCAGGGAATGAAGGTCCAGTGAGGACACTCCTACAGATCACTCCAGGGCAGTGAATGGAAGTCCAGTGAAGACACATCTACAGCTCACTCCAGGGCAGTGAATGGAGGTCCAGTGAGGACATACACACAGCTCACTCCAGGGTAGTGAATGGAGGTCCAGTGGGGACACATCTACAGCTCACACCAGGGCAGTGAATAGAGGTCCAGAGAGGACACACCTACAGCTCAATCCAGGGCAGTGAATGGAGGTCCAGAGAGGACACATTTACAGCTCACTCCAGGGCAGTGAATAGAGGTCCAGAGAGGACACACCTACAGCTCAATCCAGGGCAGTGAATGAAGGTCCAGTGAGGACACCCCTACAGCTCACTCCAGGGCAGTGACTGCAGGTCCAGCGAGGACACACCTACAGCTCACTCGAGGGCAGTGAATGAAGGTCAAGAGAGGACATGTCTACAGCTCACTCCAAGGCAGTGAATGGAGGTCCAGTGAGGACACATTTACAGCTCACTCCAGGGCAGTGAATGGAGGTCCAGAAAGGACACATCTACAGCTCACTCCAGGGCAGTGAATGGAGGTCCAGAGAGGACACGTCTACAGCTCACTCCAGGGCAGTGAATGGAGGTCCAGTGAGGACACATCTACAGCTCAGACTAGGGCAGTGAATAGAGGTCCATAGAGGACACAACTACAGCTCACTCCAGGGTAGTGAATGGAGGTCTAGTGATTCCACACCTACAGCTCACACCAGGGCAGTGAATGGAGGTCCAGCGAGGACACACCTACAGCTCACTCCAGGGCAGTGAATTGAGGTCCAGCGAGGACACACCTACAGCTCACTCCAGGGCAGTGAATGGCGTTGCAGAGAGGACACACCTACAGCTCACTCCAGAGCAATGAATGGAGGTCCAGAGAGGACACACCTACAGCTCACTCCAGGGCAGTGAATGGAGGTCCAGAGAGGACACACCTACAGTTCACTCCAGGGTAGTGAATGGAGGTCTAGTGATTCCAACCTACAGCTGTGAATGGAGGTCCAGGGAGGACACACCTACAGCTCACTCCAGGGCAGTGAATGGAGGTCCAGAGAGGACACACCTACAGCTCACTCCAAGGCAGTGAATGGAGGTCCAGCCAGGACACACCTACAGCTCCCTCCAGGGCAGTGAATGGAGGTCCAGAGAGGACACATCTACAGCTCGGTCCAGGGTAGTGAATGGAGGTCCAGTGAGGACACACCTACAGCTCACTCCAGGGCAGTGAATGAAGGTGCAGTGAGGACACACCTACAGCTCACTCCAGGCCAGTGAATGGAGGTCCAGTGAGGACACACCTACAACTCACTCCAGGGCAGTGAATGGAGGTCTAGAGAGGAGATACCTACAGCTCACACTAGGGCAGTGAATGGAGGTCCAGCGAAGACACCCCTACAACTCACTCCAGGGCAGTGAATGGAGGTCCAGAGAGGACACACCTACAGCTCACTCCAGGGCAGTGAATGGAGGTCCAGAGAGGACACATCTACAGCTCACTCCGGGGCAGTGAATGGAGGTTCAGTGAGGACACACCTACAGCTCACACTAGGGCAGTGAATGGAGCCCCAGCGAGGGCACACCCACAGCTCACTCCAGGGCAGTGAGTGGAGGTCCAGAGAGGACACATCTACAGCTCTCAACCGGGCAGTGAATGGAGTTCCAGAGAGGACACGTCTACAGCTCACTCCAGGGCAGTGAATGGAGGCCCAGCAAAGGCACACCCACAGCTCACTCCAGGGAAGTGAATGGAGTTCCAGTGAGGGCACACCCACAGCTCACTCCAGGGCAGTGAATGGAGGTCCAGAGAGGACACGTCTACAGCTCACTCCAGGGCAGTGAATGGAGGTCCAGTGAGGACACATCTACAGCTCACTCCAGGGCAGTGAATGGAGGTCCAGAGAGGACATGTCTACAGCTCACTCCAGGGCAGTGAATGGAGGTGTAGTGAGGACACATCTACAGCTCACACTAGGGCAGTGAATAGAGGTCCAGAGAAGACACAACTACAGCTCACTCCAGGGTAGTGAATGGAGGTCTAGTGATTCCACACCTACAGCTCTCACCAGGGCAGTGAATGGAGGTCCAGCGAGGACACACCTACAGCTCACTCCAGGGCAGTGAATTGAGGTCCTGCGAGGACACACCTACAGCTCACTCCAAGGCAGTGAATGGAGGTCCAGTGAGGACACATCTACAGCTCACTCCAGGGCAGTGAATGGAGGTCCAGAGAGGACACTTCTACAGCTCACTCCAGGGTAGTGATTGGAGGTCCAGAGAGGACACTTCTACAGCTCACTCCAGGGCAGTGAATGGAGGTCCAGAGAGGACACTTCTACAGCTCACTCCAGGGTAGTGATTGGAGGTCCAGAGAGGACACTTCTACAGCTCACTCCAAGGCAGTGAATGGAGGTCCAGTGAGGACACACCTACAGCTAACACTAGAGCAGTGAATGGAGGTCCAGTGAGGAGACATCTACAGCTCACTCCAGGGCAGTGAATGGAGGTCCAGTGAGGACACATTTACAGCTCTCAACAGGGCAGGAAATGGAGTTCCAGTGAGGACACGTCTACAGCTCACTCCAGGGCAGTGAATAGAGGTCCAGTGAAGACACACCTACAAGCTCACTCCAGGGCAGTGAATAGAGGTCCAGCGAGGACACATCTACAGCTCACTCCAGGGCAGTGAATGGAGGTCCAGAGAGGACACATCTACAGCTCACACCAGGGCAGTGAATAGAGGTCCAGAGAGGACCCACCTACAGCTCACTCCAGGGCAGTGAATGGAGGTCCAGAGAGGGCACATTTACAGCTCACTCCAGGGTAGTGAGTGGAGGTCCAGCGAGGACACATCTACAGCTCACTCCAGGGCAGTGAATGAAGGTCCAGTGAGGACACACCTACAGCTCACATCAGGGCAGTGAATGGAGGTCCAGTGAGGACACACCTACAGCTCACATCAGGGCAGTGAATGGAGCTCCAGTGAGGGCACACCTCCAGCTCACACTAGGGCAGTATATGAAGGTCCAGAGAGGACACACCCACAGCTCACTCCAGGGCAGTGAGTGGAGGTCCAGAGAGGACACATGTACAGCTCACTCCAGGGCAGTGAATGAAGGTCCAGTGAGGACACGTCTACAGCGCACTCCAGGGCAGTGAATGAAGGTCCAGAGAGGACACACCTACAGCTCACTCCAGGGTAGTGAATGGAGGTCCAGCGAGGACACATCTACAGCTCACTCCAGGGCTGTGAATGGAGGTCCAGAGAGGACACTTCTACAGCTCACTCCAGGGTAGTGATTGGATGTCCAGAGAGGACACTTCTACAGCTCACTCCAGGGCAGTGAATGGAGGTTAAGTGAAGACACACCTACAGCTAACACTAGGGCAGTGAATGGAGGTCCAGTGAGAACAAATCTACAGCTCACTCCAGGGCAGTGAATGGAGGTCCAGTGAGGACACACCTACAGCTCACACTAGGGCAGTGAATAGAGGTCCAGAGAGGACACACCTACAGCTCACTCCAGGGCAGTGAATGGAGGTCCAGAGAGGACACACCTACAGCTCACTCCAGGGCAGTGAATGGAGGTCCAGAGAGGACACATTTACAGCTAACTCCAGGGCAGTGAGTGGATGCCCAGAGAGGACACATCTACAGCTCACACTAGGGCAGTGAATGTTGTTCCAGTGAGGACACATCTAGAGCTCTCAACAGGGCAGGAATTGGAGTTCCAGTGAGGACACGTCTACAGCTCACACTAGGGCAGTGAATAAAGGTCCAAAGAGGACACACCTACGCTTACTCCAGGGCAGTGAATGGAGTTCCGGAGAGGACACACCTACAGCTCACTCCAGGGCAGTGAATGGAGGTCCAGAGAGGACACATCTACAGCTCACTCCAGGGCAGGGAATGAAGGTCCAGTGAGGACACTCCTACAGATCACTCCAGGGCAGTGAATGGAGGTCCAGTGAAGACACATCTACAGCTCACTCCAGGGCAGTGAATGGAGGTCCAGTGAGGACATACACACAGCTCACTCCAGGGTAGTGAATGGAGGTCCAGTGGGGACACATCTACAGCTCACACCAGGGCAGTGAATAGAGGTCCAGAGAGGACACACCTACAGCTCAATCCAGGGCAGTGAATGGAGGTCCAGAGAGGACACATTTACAGCTCACTCCAGGGCAGTGAATAGAGGTCCAGAGAGGACACACCTACAGCTCAATCCAGGGCAGTGAATGAAGGTCCAGTGAGGACACCCCTACAGCTCACTCCAGGGCAGTGACTGGAGGTCCAGCGAGGACACACCTACAGCTCACTCGAGGGCAGTGAATGAAGGTCAAGAGAGGACATGTCTACAGCTCACTCCAAGGCAGTGAATGGAGGTCCAGTGAGGACACATTTACAGCTCACTCCAGGGCAGTGAATGGAGGTCCAGAAAGGACACATCTACAGCTCACTCCAGGGTAGTGAATGGAGGTCCAGAGAGGACACGTCTACAGCTCACTCCAGGGCAGTGAATGGAGGTCCAGGGAGGACACATCTACAGCTCAGACTAGGGCAGTGAATAGAGGTCCATAGAGGACACAACTACAGCTCACTCCAGGGTAGTGAATGGAGGTCTAGTGATTCCACACCTACAGCTCACACCAGGGCAGTGAATGGAGGTCCAGCGAGGACACACCTACAGCTCACTCCAGGGCAGTGAATTGAGGTCCAGCGAGGACACACCTACAGCTCACTCCAGGGCAGTGAATGGAACTGCAGAGAGGACACACCTACAGCTCACTCCAGAGCAATGAATGGAGGTCCAGAGAGGACACACCTACAGCTCACTCCAGGGCAGTGAATGGAGGTCCAGAGAGGACACACCTACAGTTCACTCCAGGGTAGTGAATGGAGGTCTAGTGATTCCAACCTACAGCTGTGAATGGAGGTCCAGGGAGGACACACCTACAGCTCACTCCAGGGCAGTGAATGGAGGTCCAGAGAGGACACACCTACAGCTCACTCCAAGGCAGTGAATGGAGGTCCAGCCAGGACACACGTACAGCTCCCTCCAGGGCAGTGAATGGAGGTCCAGAGAGGACACATCTACAGCTCGGTCCAGTGTAGTGAATGGAGGTCCAGTGAGGACACACCTACAGCTCACTCCAGGGCAGTGAATGAAGGTGCAGTGAGGACACACCTACAGCTCACTCCAGGCCAGTGAATGGAGGTCCAGTGAGGACACACCTACAACTCACTCCAGGGCAGTGAATGGAGGTCTAGAGAGGAGATACCTACAGCTCACACTAGGGCAGTGAATGGAGTTTCAGCGAGGACACCCCTACAACTCACTCCAGGGCAGTGAATGGAGGTCCAGAGAGGACACACCTACAGCTCACTCCAGGGCAGTGAATGGAGGTCCAGAGAGGACACATCTACAGCTCACTCCGGGGCAGTGAATGGAGGTTCAGTGAGGACACACCTACAGCTCACACTAGGGCAGTGAATGGAGCCCCAGCGAGGGCACACCCACAGCTCACTCCAGGGCAGTGAGTGGAGGTCCAGAGAGGACACATCTACAGCTCTCAACCGGGCAGTGAATGGAGTTCCAGAGAGGACACGTCTACAGCTCACTCAAGGGCAGTGAATGGAGGCCCAGCAAAGGCACACCCACAGCTCACTCCAGGGAAGTGAATGGAGTTCCAGTGAGGGCACACCCACAGCTCACTCCAGGGCAGTGAATGGAGATCCAGAGAGGACACGTCTACAGCTCACTCCAGGGCAGTGAATGGAGGTCCAGTGAGGACACACCTACAGCTCACACTAGGGCAGTGAATGGAGGTCCAGAGAGGACACACCTACAGCTCACACTAGGGCAGTGAACAGAGGTCCAAAGAGGACACACCCACAGCTCACTCCAGGGCAGTGAATGGAGGTCCAGTGAGGACACACCTACAGCTCACTCCAGGGCAGTGAAAGGAGGTCCAGAGAGGACATGTCTACAGCTCACTCCAGGGCAGTGAATGGAGGTCCAGAGAGTACACACCTACAGCTCACTCCAGGGCAGTGAATGAAGTTCCAGTGAGGACACGTCTACAGCTGACTCCAGGGCAGTGAATGGAGGCACAGAGAGGACACACCTACAGCTCACTCTAGGGCAGTGAATGGAGGTCCAGAGCGGACATGTCTACAGCTCACTCCAGGGCAGTGAATGGAGGTCCAGTGAGGACACACCTACAGCTCACACTAGGGCAGTGAATGGAGTTCCAGAGAGGACACGTCTACAGCTCACTCCATGGCAGTGAATGGAGTCCCAGCGAGGGCACACCCACTGCTCACACCAGGGCAGTGAGTGGAGATCCAGAGAGGACACATCTACAGCTCTCAACCGGGCAGTGAATGGAGTTCCAGAGAGGACACATCTACAGCTCACTCCAGGGCAGTGAATGGAGGCCCAGCGAGGGCACACCCACAGCTCACTCCAGGGCAGTGAATGGAGTTCCAGTGAGGGCACACCCACAGCTCACTCCAGGGCAGTGAATGGGGGTCTAGAGAGGACATGTGTACAGCTCACTTCAGGGCAGTGAATGGAGGTCCAGTGAGGACACACCTACAGCTCTCACTAGGGCAGTGAATGAAGGTCCAGTGAGGGCACACCTACAGGTCACTCCAGGGCAGTGAATGGAGTTCCAGTGAGGACACACCTATAGCTCATTTCAGGGCAGTGAATGAAGTTCCAGTGAGGGCACACTCACAGCTCACACTAGGGCAGTGAATAGAGGTCCAGAGAGGACACACCTAAAGCTCACTCCGGGGCAGTGAATAGAGGTCCAGTAAGGACACACCTACAGCTCACTCCAGGGCAGTGAATGGAGGTCCAGAGATAACACACCTACAGCTCACACTAGGGCAGTGAATAGAGGTCCAGAGAGGACACACCTAAAGCTCACTCCAGGGCAGTGAATGAAGGTCCAGTGAGGACACCCCTACAGCTCACTCCAGGGCAGTGAGTGGAAGTCCAGAGAGGGCATATCTACAGCTCACTCCAGGGCAGTGAATGGAGGTCCAGCGAGGACACACCCACAGCTCACTCCAGGGCAGTGAATGAAGGTCCAGTGAGGACACACCTACAGCTCACTCCAGGGCATTGAATGGAGGTCCAATGAGGACACACCTAAACTCACTCAAGGGCAGTAAACTGAGTTCCAGTGAGGACACATCTACAGCTCACTCTAGGGGCAGTGAATGGAGGTCCAGAGAGGACACACCTACAGCTCACTCCAGGGCAGTGAATAGAGGCCCAGAGAGGACACACCTACAGCTCACTCTAGGGGCAGTGAATGGAGGTCCAGCGAGGGCACACCCACAGCTCACTCCAGGGCAGTGAATGGAGGTCCAGAGAGGACACACCCACAGCTCACTCCAGGGCAGTGAATGGAGGGCTAGTGATTCCACACCCACAGCTCACACCAGTCTAGGCCTTTTTCCTGCCTCTGCCCCTGCCTCTGCCCCTGCTTCTGCCCCTGCTTCTGCCCCTGCCTACGCCTCTGCCCACGCCTCTGCCTCTGTCCCTGCCTCTGCCCCTGCCTCTGCTCCTGCCTCGGCCCCTGCCCTAGCCCCTGCCTCTGCCCCTGCCTCTGCCCCTGCCTCTGCCTGTGCCTCTGCCCCTGCCTGTGCCGCTGACCCTGCCTCTGCCCACGCCCCTGCCCACGCCTCTGCCCCTGCCCCTGCCTCTGCCCCTGCCTCTTCCCCTGCCTCTGCCTCTGCCCCTGCCTCTGCCTCTGCCCCTGCCTCTGCCCCTGCCTCTGCCTCTGCCCCTGCCTCTGCCTGTGCCTCTGCCCCTGCCTGTGCCGCTGACCCTGCCTCTGCCCACGCCCCTGCCTCTGCCTCTGCCCACGCCCCTGCCTCTGCCCCTGCCTCTGCCTCTGCCCACGCCCCTGCCCACGCCCCGGCCCCTGCCCCGGCCTCTGCCTCTGCCCCTGTCCCTGTATGAAGCAGTTCCCTCTTCAATGCCTCCCGCCCCCTACTCGTAGAGCAGGTTGAAGGCTGCGTCTCTGGAGGTATGAATTACACACAACCCTTAATCCTGCTGGGATCACTGCAGTGCAGTGTCACCCTCACGCCCCCTCCCTGGCGCCATGATCAGTTTATCGGCTTTCCTGTCTCAATTCTCAGGTCGACACGTTTCCCAGAATGGAGGCAAGCAGCAGCTTCTGAGCAGTGCCTGCAATAAGGGTTGAGCCGATGCCACGTGTGATTTTAGGCCTCTTTCAAGCTAGTACGCATCACTCACAGAGCGATACACGGCAAAGGACCAATACGTCTACAATTGAAGAAGTCACCAAATACTCCCAACCGAGGAACATACCTTCCAGGCTGACATCACATTTAATAATTCCTGCTTACAGGAATCAAAGCATTGGTGACACTTTCTCCATTCTGGCCAATAACATATGGAATCCCCTATTTGCAAAGGTTGGAGCCACAGAGAGTTGCTTAGAGTTGAGACCAGTGGTTATTCCCACTGTGATACACTAGAGAGCCCAGAAGGACTGCCATCACAACCCCTGTCCTCTCTGCCCACAGACAGCTGCCCCTGCAGGACCCTCCAAGATCAAGGGAGAACCAAAGAAGTTCAAACTCTCTGAAAGGAAACACACTGGGGAGATGGTGGACTCCACCAAATCTTACCCGACAAACCTAAAGTACCAGCTATCTGGACACACCACGTGACACCGTGACCCACATGAGAGCCAGGTGCAAAGCTGAAAAGAATCAAATAATCTTCGCTATCAGATTAACCCATCAAAGGACTAACTGTTCAACACCATCAACAGCCAAACAGAACCACCAAAGATGCAACAACGTATCGCCCCTGACCACAGGTGACAACCATCAACCCTTCTCTCCACAGCGGTGACATCCTCAGATCATCTCAACCAGCCTCCTCCTCCCTCTCTGATCCCAAGACCCAGCATGAAGATGGACCAGTGACTGTTGATTGGTCTCTTTCCTGGCGGCAGCAGCGCATCCCGGGCAGGAGACAGCAGTGATGGTCCAGGAGCGAAAACCTCCCAAATAAATGCAGTGACACCGTCCTGCTTCTTGCTAACTAAAGTCAGAGGAGTTTTCTGAGGGGGCACCACATTTGTTTCGCCTATGAGTCAAAGTTTTTTATTTTTCAAAAACAAACCCCAAAGCAGGAGTTTGTTACCAAAAAACATAAATCAATAGATTTCCTGTACCAGGCGTTCAGGATTTTGCTGGCAGTCCTAAACATCAACAAGCATTGGCATAGCCAATAGGTCTCGCCTTTGGGGCCTTATAAGTGTTTAGCCAGAGCTATTGACTTTGCCAATGTCTTCAAGCTGTGCTGTAGAGAAGTGTGGCTGCTGTGCAGCATGCTGAAAAGTTATAATAAAAAAGTGTCAGAAGCATTTTTGTTACTTTATATATGACCAAGAAGGCATTATGTAAAACTGAACGACCATATTAAAAAAGTATTTACAATAAAAATTTCCTCAGTTTTCTTTTGTTCTTGCAATGCTGGCAACTTGTTTCTGCCTATTGCAATGGTTGTTTGTTAAAGCTTTTTTTTTGAGGGGGTATAAACAATCGGAGGGTGAAGGTTGGGAACTAGTACCTGTATTATAACACTAGCAGCGGCCCGCTAGGGGAGAATCAACAGATGCCAGATTCCGAGAGCAGGCTGAGGTGGTGCTGAGTGATGCTGAGGTGGTAGTGGTGGTAGTGGTGACTGTTGCGGAGACGATGCTGAGGTGATGCTGAATGATACTCAGGTCTTGCTGAGTGATACTGCTGTGGTGCTGAGTAATGCTGTGGTGGTGCTGAGTGATATTGTCTTGGCGCTGAGTGATGCTGTGGTGGTGCTGAGTGATATTGTCTTGGCGCTGAGTGATGCTGTGGTGGCCCTGAGTGATGCTGTGGTGTCCCTGAGTGATGCTGTGGTGGCCCTGAGTGATGCTGTGGTGGCCCTGAGTGATGCTGTGGTGTCCCTGAGTGATGCTGTGGTGGCCCTGAGTGATGCTGTGGTGTCCCTGAGTGATGCTGTGGTGGCCCTGAGTGATGCTGTGGTGGCCCTGAGTGATGCTGTGGTGGCCCTGAGTGATGCTGTGGTGGTGCTGAATGATGCTGTGGTGGTGCTGAGCGATGCTGTGGTGGTGCTGAGTGATGCTGTGGTGGTGCTGAGCGATGCTGTGGTGGCGCTGAGCGATGCTGTAAGTGGCGCGGAGTGATGCTGTGGTGGCGCTGAGTGATGCTTTGGTGGCGCTGAGTGATGCTGTGGTGGCGCTGAGTGATGCTGTGGTGGCGCTGAGCGATGCTGTGGTGGCGCTGAGGGATGCTGTGGTGGCGCTGAGCGATGCTGTGGTGGCGCTGAGTGATGCTGTGGTGGCGCTGAGGGATGCTGTGGTGGCGCTGAGCGATGCTGTGGTGGCGCTGAGCGATGCTGTGGTGGTGCTGAGCGATGCTGTGGTGGTGCTGAGCGATGCTGTGGTGGTGCTGAGTCATCCTGTGGTGGTGCTGAGTCATCCTGTGGTGGTGCTGAGTCATCCTGTGGTGGTGCTGAGTCATCCTGTGGTGGTGCGGAGTCATCCTGTGGTGGTGCTGAGTCATCCTGTGGTGGTGCGGAGTCATCCTGTGGTGGTGCTGAGTGATCCTGTGGTGGTGCTGAGTGATGCAGTGTTGGCCCTGAGTGATGATGTGGTGTCGCTGAGTGAAGCTATGGTGGTGCTGAGTGATGCTGTGGTGGCTCGGAGTGATGTTGTGGTGCTGCTGAGTAATGCTGTGGTGGCGCTGAGTGATGCTGTTGTGGCGCTAAGTGATGCTGTGGTTGTGCTGAGCAATGCTGTGGTTGCACTGAGTGATGCTGTGGTTGCATTGAGTGATGCTGTGATGGCGTTAAGTGATGCTGTGATGGCGTTGAGTGATGCTGTGATGGCGTTGAGAGATGTGTTGGTGCTGAGTGATGCTGTGCTGGCTCTGATTGATGCTGTGCTGGCTCTGATTGATGCTGTGGTTGCGCTGAGTGATGCTGTGGTGATGCTGAGTGATGCTGTGGTGTTGCCGAGTGAGAGATAGAGTGAAGATATAATGCCCAATTAGAGAGGGTGGTGAGAGAGAAAGAGAGAGAAAGGGTGTACATAGAATAAAGAGTGGAGCGGGATAGAGAGAGAGAGAAAGAAGGGGAGAGAGAGTGAATGAAGGAGTTTGAAAGAGAAACAGATAAAGGGGTGAGAGAGAATGAAAGGCTAAAAAAGATAGAGAGGGAGAGTTAATTAAGTAGAGAGAGAATTAGAGAGGGAGAGAGAGAAGGAGAGAGACAATAAGAGTGGGGGTGTGGAGTTTAAATAGAGTGAAGAAGTGACGCGGAAAAAGTAACCTTAAATATAGCTTTGTGCTTTGCGCGAATAAATATAAAAAAAAAAGAGTGAGACAAAAATACTGGTAATTAGGCTGTGACTCCCAATATAAAACAAATAGCAATATAAGGTGAAATCAACCCAGCGAAGCAATATTTCTAGCTAGACAAAAAAAAGCTTGCATTTCAATGCTAATCGCTGTTGTTTTTCATGTGACTGTAGTCCAGGGCCGTCAGTTGGTAATGTGAGCTGCTGCTGCGATTGAAACATCAGAGTCCAAAGAGTTAATGAGCCATGACGAGGAAATGAGGAAGAGATAGGAAACCCAGATGGCAGCTGCGCGAGTGCACGCCCATCGTGAACGCAAGCTGGTCGCCAGCCGAAAGCCAGTGTTTGCACTTCCAAAACCCACTTATTAAAACTCTCGGCCAGACCAGCGCAAGCGCTGGTGCAGGCCGAGACCTAAAAAGTGCCCTAAGAAGGGCGGTCCTTCGATGTATATATTACTGAACATCGAACATATATTGAGTGGACGTCAGACTAAGGTTTCTGGCACTGCACCACCTTTAAATGAGACAGGCGATCTGTGAGTTTGGCATGGTGGCAAGTGCCACTTCTTGGTACAAGTCCTGCGTCTGCCAAGCGTTAAATGACTCCCTAGGACTTGCACATAAAATCATTTTGGGTCAAAAACCCTCTCCCTTTTCAATGGTCTTTCAGCTTTATCGTGCAGCTCCCGGATTGAGATCTTCAGACCAGCTGCCCTGCAAGTCCTCACAGTAAAGAGATCTGACCTTGGTGTTGGTTCACAGCCACAGCCCTACTCTGGAATGTGAAGCCTCTAGCCATGTGTAAAGTACAACCCCTGCCCACCTTTAGCAACTCCATCTAGGGGCAGCTCTGTCCCATTAATGTTGGCCTTGATTTTCATGCTATTGTGTTGGGTGTTCATTTTGGTGAGACAGAGAGAGTGTGTGTGTGTGTGTGTGAGTGTGTGTGTGTGTGTGAGTGTGTGTGTGTGTGTGTGAGTGTGTGTGTGTGTGAGTGTGTGAGTGTGTGTGTGTGTGTGTGTGTGTGTGTGTGTGTGTGTGTGTGTGTGTGTGAGTGTGTGTGTGTGTGTGTGTGTGTGTGTGTGTGTGTGTGTGTGTGTGTGTGTGTGTGTGTGAGTGTGTGAGTGTATGTGTCTAGTAGTAGTAAAGTAGTAAGGGGTGTCTAGCCAGGGGGAAGAGCAAACCTCCTCCTGTCACAGTGGATGCTGAGACTGCAGGCCATACCTGTCATTGAAACCCCCCCAGTCCCTGCTGTAGGTGAATCCAGGTGCAGAGACACTCTCTCCCTCTTGTGCTTGTGGCTGGGGTGGGGCTCTTTGGCAGCCCTCCCAGGCTGAGTCACTGGGTTTTTAAATACCAAATTCCTGAGGAGCAGAGAAAGAGGTAAAGCTGCCAGTCAGACCCTGAGTGATGGGGCCAGGCAGAGACATCCTGGGCTGCTCCCTGCTTGCCACAGCAGAGTAGGACGACGTTGCTAAGTTGACTTTGTGTTTTCAAGGCATCGACCGCAGGGGATACCAGGGGCTGAGAGGCATTCCTGCAAGAGACAGACGCTAAATTGTCAAACATCACCACCCAGGTCCCTCTGCTAGTTGAGAAAACAAGCTTCAAAAGTTGCACATTTGTAACTTCTACAAAACATAAATGAAAAAAAAAAGTACATATCATTTTCTCTCTTTTTTTCAGAAACATATATCATTTGTTTTAGCAGGAAGTGGCACCAATTCCCAACTAATTGTTCTAACACGTTCATTAACAATTAAAACAATTAATAGCTTTTGTAACATTTAATAAATGTTATTTTTTAATTTTTTATTCTGACTTATTTCAAATTCCTTACTAACTTTATTTATATATTTATATTTGAAAAATGCCCTGTCATCCAATAAACAGCACTCCTGTAAAAAATTACATTGCTTGCTTTGTACCCTCTTTCATTTTGTAAAAACATTTTCATTTCCAGGGAATTATTTTCGTTGCTTCCAATTTCCAGGAGTATTTGCTGCAAACTCAGGGGCGGATTTACTAACACTTTGTGCTGGATTTTCATCACAAAAGTTCCGCAATATTGGTGTTGGAAAACGAGCCAGTATCTGTGAGGCCTGCACAAATGACATGACTACATTTGTCCTTCACTGGTAACCAAACACCCCATTGTAGCGCTTGACTCTCAGAGGGTAGCGTCGCAGAGCAGTCTAAGGCTTACTCAAGGGAGTTGGTGTGGGCTAGTAATCGCCATTACAGGTGCGCAGGAATAACACTCAATAATTGATTGTCCAGTCTGTACTTTGCTTTATAAAAGTAAGAGTACATTTATTAAACACACACACTACTCAATACTATGCAACAGTTTACAAATATACATAAGCTGTTGGAATTACTTTGTGACATTGCATAACACTCCCACCCCTCCCGCAGGGGGGGTGGGACCTAGTACCACCACTCCCGTGTATGCACATCATCTTGCCCCCAATGCAGTAGGTTGACCATAACCTGGAGTGAGGGCCTTGCCCACTGGCATCCCAGTGGCGACCCACCCCCTTTATCTCAACAAGCATTTAAAATGGGCACACCTACCATGGTGATACATAACCCTGACTGAGCCTCTCATACGACCATACAGTATACACCTCTACATCTTAGGGGCTAACAGTCTGGGTTGTTCTTCACCTAACGCAGCAGCAAGAATACATGTTTAAGCATCACTTTAGAATGACAGTACTTATCACAGCTGATATCAGTTATAATGCATTGCAATTAAAGCCCCTAAAAGGCATCACAGTCATAATCACAGGATTAAGCATATACAGCCAGACACCATAGCAGGAATGTCCTGCAACATAACCCCACTTTGCTTATGACTTCAGCTTACACATGCGACTTTCAGTCCCTCAAAAGAAATAACATTGGTAAATGCACTTCTCGTGCAATTGCGCCTCTTCACCTCCAGGGAATGCCCTTCATACCTTGGTGGAGTCCCTAACGCACCCTCAGCTAAAGAACAAAAGTTCCAGCTACAGGATGCTGTAGATGCACAGCTGAGCCCTTGAGGGGTTATTTCCATTGAGTCCCCAGAGACTTAGGGGGGGGACTTTCCTCTTCGTGCTGGGGGAGACTGCGTAGCTCCTGCAGCTCCCCCTGCACCTTTGCTGACCTTTGGTGGTGACCCCATCCTCCTGGGGCCACCACACGCGGATAACAGGCATTTTCCTGCAGGCCTGTCCAGGCTTTGCAAAGCATTATGGGGCGCTTCCTCCTGGCTCCATGCATATTAGAGCAGCGGCTCTCCCGCTGCTCCGGCTTGCATGGCTGGCGGCCTCACGCAGCGTCTTCATGCCGTTGGGGGCCCGGTCCCACCCGGACCCCTTAACGCCAGGTGAGTTGGCTCGGGGAGCCCACCCCCGGCCGCTCCTTCCGCTTCCTTTTCCCGGGGGCCCAGTCCCACCCGGGCATCCCGTAGGTCAGCTTCGTTGGAGGGCAGCTTGAGGAGCCCACCCCTAGCTGCCCTCGCCGGCTCCCCGACTGGCCAGCACCCTCACGTGCTACCGCAGGACCCGGCACCCCTGTTCTGGTCTGCCCTCTCCTGCGGGCAGACACGGAGACTCCCACCGGTCCGGCCGGACCTCGGGGGAGTGCGACGGCACTCCCCCCGCCTATCTCCTGCCGGGGGGGAGTGCGGCGGCACTCCCCCTCCTTCGCGGGGCACACCGGGGCCCGGAGTTGGGGATCCCGGGCCCCCCAGGGAGGTCTTCACGGGGAGCGCAACGGCGCTCCCCGGCTTCGGGGCCCAGAGTTGGGGTCCCGGGCCCCATAACAGTCTTCACGGGTGGCGCGACGGCGCTCCCCGGCTTGGCTTCGGGGCTCGGAGTTGGGGTTCCGGGCCCCAGGACCCTTTTTGAGGGGAGCGCAATGGTGCTACCCTCCCTCCTGTGTCTTCGGGGGGCCAGGGTGGGCTCCTGGCACCCCCTTTGGGGATACTTTCACGGGTAACGCGACAGCGCTCCCCAACTTTCTCTTCTTGTGGGGCAGCCCCCAGGACCTGACCCACCCCGGGGGCACATCTAGGACCGGCGGCGGAGCACCACGCGCTTCGTCGTCGGTCCTCGCAGAGGTCAAAGGTCACCTACCTTCTGGTGGGCGTATCTCGGCCCCCAGGTGGCCGATTTGCACCATTTTGGCCTCTTCTGGCTCCTGATGACCAGCTCTACCCTTGTGGAGCACTTTCCTTTGCCCTCCTGGCCTCCCAGAGGGTGAACTCAGCAGGGAGCTGTCTTCACTGGCTCCATGCGCCAGCCTTTCATCTGGCTCTCCTCCTGGGCCTCTCTTCTCCTTGCGCCGAGGCCCAGGCTCCTGCCCACAGGTCCTGGACTCCCCTTTTGGCGCAATTCAGGGTCCTGGGACAGTCAGGGGGTTCTTCCTTCCAACTGCCCATGGCGCCAGGCTCCAGCACCAGTCTTCCTCAGCAGACCGCACCCCAGAGAGCTCCTCTTCTTGTGCAAGACCTTTTAAAAGAATTTGGAGGGGGCTGGCAGGGAGGCTCTGTTGCCCTATCCTGCAGCGACACATCACCCCTCTGCCCCTGCTCCCTCCTTCCTGCCCAGGCCTCTGAGATAGTTCAAAATGGCGTCGTCCAGGGGTCTCATGCCACATGGTCTCTGAAAAGCCCCTTCCCCCCTTGCTGCCTTCTCTCCAGAGCAGCTTGGTGCCTGGCACCAGGTGACAGCTGCTGATGGATAACCTGCAGCTCCACCCACCTTCTCTCCCTTTTCGAGAGGAGACCTTCGCCCTTGGAATGCTTGCCTGAAGGGCTAGGTCTCTGATGCTACAGCTTGGGGAGGAAGGTCATTAATCCAGCCTGGCAGGGTCACACCCAGCCAGGGTCTGGTTATGAGCTGAGTCAGAGGAATATGACATTTCTGGATGACCCATAAGCAGTACAGATATGACTTTGGACTCAGCAGAATACTTATTTTCACACAAGTTACCGTGTACTTTAGTGCGTGTCTGGAGTTTGTAGGCCCTGGGGAAGTGAAACTACCCCATGTGATCCCCATCTTCATAGGAGAATAATGGAGTATTCCTTCAGTGAAAACAGTAAAGCACACTGACTTTCCCTTACATGTTTCTTCCCATTGTATAAAGCCTATTCCATGTCACCACCCAGCTCTGCATAATTCCAGCCACACCATTCTATCTGTACCTGCTCCTGGGCTGCGCACGCCAGGAATCTCCCCGCGCAGCCCCTACACGTGTGCACACGCATGTACACACGTATCTGCATGTAACCAGCCTGGTGCCCCTTACCCCGGCTGTAGCGCAGCGGCCTACTCTTACCAGGGGGACACAGGTAAAATCCACATGCAGTCTCTCATCATGAGTTCACTGTGGGTGAGTCCCAACTTATGAGGCTCTCCCACAGTAAAAGCTCAACAGTTAGGTGTTCAGAAAGCGAAAAATCCGGGCGGCTCAGATGGTCAGAACCACCTTCTAACAATTGGGATTTACTTTCCAACCATATCCTGGTTTTCATTGGAAATTAGCCTAAAGTACAGCGGCAGCCAGCTCAGGTAAGCGCGGTGGGGCAGTGAGGCGGGGCGGCAGGGGGGGGAAGCCGACAGACGACGGAATAGGTATTATTTATTTATTTAATCATACCTATTATGTCGACTTCCCCAGAGCCCCCGCCCCGCCTCACCGCCCACCGCGCTTACCTGCCACTGCTAAAGTAACTCAAAGTAGCGCTGTGCACTACTTTGCATCAAGGGGATGTTCAAAGAATGGTACATGGGCATTCCTACACCACCAACCATGCATTTTTGCGCAAAGCCTTTTTTACCAAAAAAGGCAGGCAGGAATTAGTGCCAAAAATTAACACCTCTTGTAAGCATGCTGAAAGATTGAGAATAGTTTTCTTTTCTCAAAACGTTTCAAACTTTGCATGTGTGCTGCACTATTCCGCAAACACACAAAGTGGGGAAAGTGTTATACTATGTTAAAGCGTAGTATTTTGTACTGGAAGGATGCCCTTTCTATTTATGTAACACTGTGCCACATGCCTGTGGCACTGATGCACCGTAAAACTACAGGTGTTCTTATTTCTCCCAATACAACATATATATATATATATATATACATACATATATATATATACATACATATATATATATACATACATATATATACATACATATATATATATATATATACATACATATATATATATATATATATATACATACACATACATACATATATATATATACATACATATATATATATATACATACATATATATACATACATATATATATACATACATATATATATACATACATATATATACATACATATATATATATACATACATACATATATATATATACATACATACATATATATATATATATACATACATATATATATATACATACATACATATATATATACATACATATATATATATACATACATACATATATATATATATACATATATATATATATATATACATACATATATATATATATATATACATACATATATATATATATACATACATACATATATATATATACATACATATATATATATATACATACATATATATATTTATTTATATTTAAGAGTTTTCTAGAGTGCTGAATGTCCCCTTTCAGTAACTTCACAGTGAAATTGTCTTTGTTCAGGAGTGAGGGTCGTTAAAGTCTATTCGCTGTGGTTGGACCTTGTGCAATGTTCTTTGATCATTCCCTCCTTACTGCATGGAGATCAGTTCTAGGCAAGTTTGAAAAATTCCGCTGTTTTCTGGACTGCAAGTAGTTTGGTTAAAATTTCAGGCTCGGGTTCAGGGCGTTCCGCATCCTGGGGGCATTGACTCCCAAAGATCCTTGGCTGTTTTTAAATTGTTTGAAAGTTTCTTGGGTGATAGGGTGACTCACCAATGAGTGTGGCTTCCTGGTTAGTTAGTAGGGTTGGGCTGAAGAGCGGAGGTGTTGAGGTCTTTGTGGAGCGTGGCGAGGTCTTTAACCACGAGCTTTGCAACCAGCAGAGTCAGCGAAGCGCTTTAGTGATGGGTTGATGTGGTCTAGTTTGCAAAGCTTCAGGCACCTTCCAGCTGTTTTTGCAATTTTTGAAATCATGAGTAAGTGATGTCGAATAGTCAGAGCCAGTCATATCAGCAATCTTGTGAGCTCCACATGATGTTTGATTTTGAAGAAAAATTGAATTTTTCAGAGAATGATAGCAAGCTACATGTTGACCCCTTTAACCACTGACTTAAATTAGAGTGTGAGGTTGTGCTCAAGAGTCAAAGATAGCGCCCACCTTCCTTGCCTGTGGATAGGTAATGTGGATACATATGAGGAATTTCCAACACGTCAGCGACATGTCTACCAGGCACCTATTGGGAAGTTTTCCAACTCCCATGTGGCTAAACTGCTTTCTAATGGTTCTCGCTGCCATTTGAAGACTCCCTTACCGAAGGATTGTATAAAAGAAACTGTGGGACCAATTCTGAAAGATTTGCTTATGAGCAAGTGAGATGCTGTCAATCTATGGTACAGTCGTCTTTGAATGCCAACACGAAGATGTAAGCAAGAAGATGTCTTGAGTAGGTTTGAAATTCTTAAGCGCAAAGGAATTCACAAAGATGAAAGTATTTATGAATACACCATGAAGCGAATATTGTAAACCCGAGAAATTTGGGTACCATGTCATTTACTCCAAAGAAAATTTGTAGGAATTAAGGCAATTTACGGCTGATTTACAAATCTTTCAGATTGGGCGCTCATCCCTGCTGCAGGCACATTAACCAATAAAGAAACCTGTTACCTAAAAGTTCATGTGTAGCTCTAGATCTGTCTAGGCCACATACCTGTGCTTGTCACTTTAATAACAATGCCTTGAGGCATGAAATCCGCAGTCATGCCTCCACTGGTCCCTGACTGCCTAGTACATTAGGGACGAATTTAGGGTCCGGCTTGTTGCTGTTGATCTCTAGCCAGGTAAGAAGCAGGGCTGGTCTTTCAATCTCATGCATGCCGCTCGACAGCCGCAAAGTGTGCATAAAATAAGTGTTGACCCTAGTCCTCGGCCCAGATGTAGTGCGTTGTATTTTTGAGCAGCCTTTTATATACCATGTTGTTAGGACACATTATGTTTTGAGAGGAGAACGCCTTCCAATGTAATTTTGGGTGCACTTATGTCCTCTGAGCAGCATCCTCTGGCCACTGTTTTATAACGAGTATCCTTCTCTGCTGGAGGCCCTCATTCAATCTTTCAGTTTGCCATGTAACATGCAGATGATAAGCGGCTCTAGATCGGAATGAAATGCACAAACATACGACATGTATAGGTGGATACCCACTACCCGAATGTATCTGAAGGCAAAAGTGCTTAGTGGTAAGGCGGATGTCAGCCTTGCTCCACTTCTGAGCTCTTTGCAAATCAGCCCTGTGTCATCCTTTCAGAAGGATTGCTTCTGGTGAGTATTTCGGTGATGTGTGGCTGTTGGTTCAAATGAAGCCATTGCTTCCTCCTGCTTTCACAAGGGTCAGGCCCTTATGGTTTTACAACTCGTTGTGATCTGCACTTCAGGCATCTAACTTTTATTAGTAGGACCAGGGCCGGCTTTAGCACTGGTGGCGCCCAGTGCGACAATGTTTTTTGGCGCCCACCCACCCCAAAGACCACCTGCGCAACGAATTCCCGCACTACCACCACCCCTTAACAGTCTCCATAACCACTCTCACTCAGATGCATTTAATTAGTTTTATAGTGTCACTCATAAAAGTGAAGGGTGTCAGAGCACTTTACATTGCACACACATTACTCAATCATATGTGTGTAAATCAATGTATAGGAAACGTTACATAAGACATAGTGGTAGGATTTATATGTCATCCATACTGGTAGGCAGTATAGTTTAGGGGGTTCTGGTCTGGAGAAGCACAAACTCAGGATTTAAAACGTAAGACCATGGTTGCGGATTATCTTTAATAATTGGAATTGATTTCTACCCAAATCAACACTTTGTACAACATTAGGATATTAAAAGTCTGGGGGAAAAATCAATACGCTCTAATCTATACTTGAAGTCTGCATTTCAGTTCTTTGATGACAGTTAATAGCTCACAGTTTTTTTTTTTAGCATTATTGCAAGTAACAAAAGGAAGTCTCTGACGAAAGCAGTAACCCCCTGACCGGTTTACCTTATGTTCACTTCGTGATTTGCATGGTACACATTCTTTGCAGCAGGCATATTAGCCCTCTGCACTACCTTAAGATAAATCCAAACATCCCCCAGTCAAAACTTCCACTAGACAAAACTTCGTTCTCTCTCCAGGAAGAGCATCAATCACCGGAGTGATTGACATTTTTATTGTTGGCTGAAAATTGCTGGAGGTCAGGAACGCTGCAGCGGGTGCTTTTAAAAACAATATAAACTAGCAAACAGGCGCCCCCATGCAAAGTCAGCACCCGGTGCGGTGGCACCGGTCGCACCGCCCTAGAGCCGGCCCTGAGTAGGACTATTAGAGGGCATATCGTTTCAGCCCTAACCACTGCTACACTCTGTCTCTCCTGCCCTCACTCTGGCGCCCATTTCAGCACTCAGAGGTCAATAAATGGGGTAGTTTGAAGCTCTTAAAAGAACCCTAAATAAGATAGAAAATAAGATAGCCTTCAATCAAGGGGTAACAGCGCCAGGATTGTATCAGGAGTGGAGGGGGAGTCGCAGCTCACCTGCCCTTCTCACACCATCACCGGGCTTCATGGAAACTAGAGTGGCACATTCTCGTGTGTGAGTTTTATCTCTCACACCCCGCCAGAAGATGACGTTGAATTCGCGAGCTGGCTTGTGCAGGCAGCCGCGTTATTTACGTCTGTGTAAATACAAAGGTATGTATGCACAATGATTTCTAGGAGTCTGGATCTGCTCCTTCAAGAAGGGATGGCGAGCGTGCTATTCCTCATCACACCGTCTTTTCCATGTTCCGGCGGTGTGGTACTGTTACCGCCCACTGGGAGCATTTCGGGAGCAGGAGACGATAGACAGAAGTCTCATATGGCTGATCTTGACACTGAGGTACGCTCCTAATTACCTTTGCGGGGTCTCCATTTTTTGAATATTGATTTTGGACTGGCACCCATTTTGAATTTCCCGGTGGCTGACACCCATTTTGTGCTTCCTCTACCACTATTAGAAATAGAAGAGGTACGCACACATGACAAAGCGGTCCATGGAAATAGAAAGAGGAATAGTCTTTTATCAATCTATGGCGGCCATCTTGGATAGGGCAACGTACATCATAATTATTTCCTACTTGAGTAATGGTATATGGAAATAGAAAGAGGCATGGTCTATCCTCAATCTGTGGCGGCCATCTTGGATAGGGCAACTCACCACATTCCTTCATACTAGAATAACTGGGATCTCCATTAATGACACTCGTGCAGTGACTACTGGATTCATCTAAAATATTCAGATGCTGCTTCTCCCCCACCACTCATGTGGGCCCCTCTATTTAATGGAATCTGCGTTCTTGCCTGTCTTTAGCCTCGTTAGGTATTTTCTTCAAAATGGTCTCCCTTGTCGATCCATGAAAACAAAGGAGGGACTCCCACGAACCGCCGCACTGGATGAGTAAATGCGGCAGCCATCTTGGAACTGTTTTGGTCAGTCACCAGTCCGGGACTTCTTTCCTATTCTTGTCAGCTGGCTCACCTCTAGTGGCCAATAGTACCTCCCTTTTGGTCCTGATCTGACCACACTCCTTTCGGATTATCTTCACTCGATTTCTGGAATATGCGCCATCCTCTTATTCTTCTTCTTTGCGCTTTCGCTACCCTAGTGGTCCCGTTTTCTACCCCCCCCCCCCCCACCCCCATCCCCTCATCTCCCTATCATGGCTTCCATTCGAATTAAGTCTGGAGTTAACTGCTTCAAAGTCATTTATCCTCCTAATCTGTCCAAAGCAGCAGCAAAACGGTTCAAGCACAACACCATTGAACAATTCCCTGATTCCCTCTTTGTCGACCAATTCCATAATGGGCGTCTAGGGCAGCTCAAAAATGACTTCATTTTTTTCACCCACGACATCCCTTCCTGGTCTTCCAGCTTCTTCAATTCCTTTAACGTCTCCTCCTCCTCTTCTATCCCGCATGGGCAGCGGCTAAAAATTTCCCCCTCCGCTTGCTTTAATGGTTTTCTCACCATTACACTTTATAACAATGGCACTGTCATGATCCAAGCTACAGACTCATGCCTTCTCTCTCTTTGACCACCTCTTCCACTCCCTTCGTCCCACCCCTTCCACTCCCTTCTTCCCAACTACGAACTCCCTCGATTCTTCTTCTTCTAGCTCCTCTCCTTTCTCCCTTTCTCCCCCCCTGACCCCCCTATATTCCTTCAGGCCGCTCTCCCGGGAGACTCAGGTCTACCCTTTGTCCCCCCCTTCTCTTGCTCCCTCCTCTCCCACTCTTCCCCCTGCCCAATTTGATCTTCCCCCTATCTCGTCTGCTTTACCTCCGGCTTCCACTCCCCCTCCCCACCCTGCATCTTCCCAATATTCCAATGCCATCTCCCGGCCCCTAATCCCCCTAATCCTACCCATCTCCCCCCTGTTTAATCCACCTTTCTTACAACCTGGTCTTCCGATCAACTTTCCTTACCTTCCCCCTTACCTCCCCCCTTCTCCTCATCCCTTTCGGCTCTTCCCCTTCCCTCACACCCTAAATTCTTCTCTTACACCTCCCTTCTCTCTTCAACCTCCCCTTCCTCCTCCTATGCTTCACAACCCTGTCTCCCCTCTCGGTAATTCCACCCTCTTCCCTCCCTCTGACCTTACAGTCCCATACTCCTCCCCCAACTACCATCTAGCCCAATCCCCCCCCACTCTGCCTGGTGCCTGTCCCCCTACATTCACCCTTCATAGCCTACGGTACCTGTCCAGCACCTTCTCCTCTCTTCTTCCCATTCCTCTGGCCTCCCTTTGACCCCACTCCCTCCCCTCCCTGTACTGTGGAAATAAAATCTATAATTATGCCCCTTCGCTGCCCTCTGCGCGATCTAATTATGCCCCTTTGCGCGATCCCCTTTGCGCGATTAATAATTGCCCACATTAAAAGCCGACACCATTTTGTTTTTAATTCACCCTTTGGTGTCCCAAGACCCCGAGCACGAGCACGACACCCCTGCACCTGGTTTTCCTCATTTTCACCATCTGTCTCTGTGGTTTCTGCCAAGTCCGGGAAACCAGTACATGAGTTCCTGCTCCCCGCAGAGATGGTTCATGTTTCTGACATGAAGCACGAGCACAAACCCCCAAATGAGGAAGCCTTCCCCTTCCAACTGTCAGACTATTTCACATCGCAAGTCCCCTCACGAAGCCTAAGACACGCCCCCATTTCTTCACACTCTGCTCCTCTTGCTGAATCTTTGTTCCTCTATCTGCCACGACCTGTTTGTTCCTCTATTTTGCCTCGTGACCAAGACTGTATAAATATTCTGCTGTTGAAAATAAAGACCCGCCCACTAAAAGAGAGGGACTTGAGAGATTGCTCCTGTGCCCGCTTGGTGCTGGAAGCGCTCCCTTTAACTCGAGTTATTGGTCTTCTCCTCCTTCATTTGAGCACCACGGACTCCTCGCTTTGCATTGACAAGAAATTATGATTTATTAAGCATAGAAATTCAGAAATGAGGTAATAAGTAAATTTAATTTACCACAGTAATTGGCGCCCGAACAGGGACCTTCCCTTTCCCCCACGTGCCGGAGATATTGGACCCGGTACTGTCCCCTCCTGACCGTTGACGGACTTCAAAAGTGCACAACGCGGGGAATTCCCGCTAACTCCCTCGAGGCGAAGAGGGGGACCGACTGCGGCCCAGCATCCACACGAGGCGGTGAGGAAATAGCGGAACGTCCTGAACCAAAGCCCAACCTGCGAAGCAGACGAGTCCGAGGTTCTACAAATCCCACCTTGAAACTGCGCGCCGCGTTTTCCCAAAATCTTCAAGAGGCCTTCCAGTTACTTTTCGGTGAGTACTGCTGAAAAGTATAAAAACGAACCCACAGCTTTTGTGGGGCGGTAAAGATACGCGTTTTTTGGTTTCTCACCTATCTTTGGTGAGGACTACTAAAACTAGTATAAAAGACGGACTCACTACCTTGTGGGCACGGTAAAGATACATGTTTTTGTGGGTTTCTCACTTATTTTGTGAGGACTACTAAACTAGTATAAAAGACGGACTCACCTCTTTCGTGGGTACGGTAAAGATATTTGTTCTGTTTATGTTTTTCTCACTTCTAAAATCTTTGAAAGTCTTGCCATCATGCCTATTTTCTCGAAAATACGTAAGATGGCAACCAAAGGAGTATTCTTGAGAAGGAAATTCCCCTTCCTCCTCGGGATACTCCAGGACACTTCATGTATGCAAAACATGGTGTCGGTGCACTTATTTATTGTGATCTATGGGTAGAATATACTAAAGACCTAGAACTCAGATATAGATGGCCTGAAAATGGTAGTTTTGATACGGAGTGTATTATGAAATTAGAGGAACAGTTATGGAAGAAAAGAGAGTCCGCCAGTCACAGAGTGACTCAGTAGAATTATGGAGAAAAGAAGCCCATAGGAGGCAACAGAAGGAATTGCATAAAGTTGAAAAGGGTAAGAGAATGTCAGAGCAGGCCAAGAAAGAACAGTTACAAGAAATAGGGAAAGAAGTAGTTAGTGAAAGGAATAAAAGGGAACAATCAGCCATTTCTACTGGTTTTTATCCTGTATTGCCATCTGCACCTGAAAACCTTAACATTGCATCAGCACAGCCTACAGCCCCACCACCAGAGGATACTTTTACTAATTTTCTCTTAGATACTCCACCACCCTATGAAGTTCCAGTCATTCAACACCCTCTGCCTCCGCCACCCCTTTCACAACATAACGCACCACCTCTCACTCCAGAAGGGGTGCCGTAGGTCCAGACCCAGGTAAAACAATTCCCGACTGCCCCTATGACCCGACTCCGAGCAACACAGGGGAGGCGGGCCGAATAAGTAAAATACTTCATAACTCCTGGGAAGAAATAAGACATCTACCAGCAATTGACACGTTTCTTCAAGCGGCCTCTGAGTTTCTTCGTACTGGAGAGAACTCACGAGCCATTAACGCTATGACTACAAGAAGATCATACCCTGTAAAAAATGCACATGTATAGGTTCCTCCTTTGCTGTTTCATAAAACACATACAAGCAGAGGAAAGAAATGTACCAGTGTCACTTTTTGACTTATTAGATTCCGCATCCGACCACACTAGTCTAGAACTTATAAATGATGCACTAGACAGGTTCACCCGTAATGTGACCCGTATTCTGCAAAACTTGCAAACAAATGAAGAGAATAAGAAACTTGAGGAGGAAATTACTGAACCTACTGAAAAAGTCCTACCCGTTCATTCTTCCGCCCCTAATTCACGAACACCCCCGCCTACATTCCTCCAAGGTCACTCTGAACGGTCATCTCCAGATGAGTTATTTGAAAATACATCCAATGCATTAGACTACTGGTTAGACCAGGAACCTCCGCTTACACCGGAGGAGGAGGAAATAGCCAGAACTGCGACCCTATGGGTCTCTCAATATAAGATATATGACAATGATCTCATAGCCCAGCTTTTTCTAGCATTACCACGCTCACATCAAAGATTAGCAAGTCTCTACATGGTACAACATCTCATCACACTCAATGACACTCATTTTAAACATGATCCAAGACTCGAAGATTTTCTGTCTGACTGCGCTGATAACATGTTCCTCCACAATAGTTCAGTTTTTCTTAACACATTTATAGATTTTAGACAGAAATACCAGAAAGTGACTGGATATAGATCTCCCCATAATACGTGTGGATCAACTAATAGACTTCCTCAAACACGCCAGTTCCCCATGAGAGAGGTCCACCCCAGAGCTGACACGAATGGCGCGCTACAACGCATCTTCATTTATGTACCCTTGACAAAACTTGAGTTACTAAGGATGAAAGAGATGGTTCCCTCCCACTCAAAGGATCCTGCTGGATTCTTTAAGGAATTAGGAGATGTATTAATGATGGGAACATATACTCTTTCTGATATCACAGCAATTCTGAAATTATTGTTGCCATCAGGTATATATGACAAACTAAGAGAAAAAGATTGGGAAGTAGCAGGTGAACACATTAAATGGACTGAACTTCAGAATGACGAAAATACTAGAGTAGCAGGTCAAGGTATAGGAGACAAACTAAAAGCACTTCCTGGCACTATTTTAAAGGTGCTACCACAGTTACTAACAGTGAAAAAGGAGGACTGGGATGCCATTTCCTCCTGCAAACAGAAACATGGTGAAGACATAGGAGATTATTACACTAGACTTGAAAAGTGTTTTGCGGTAAATAGCGGCCTTACGCCAACAAGTGAAGCTTACCCGCATCTGTTTGTTTCCAAATTAGTAGATAACGCCTTGCCAGCCATTAAGGACAGAGTACTAAAAGTAGAAAGTACCTGGCAAGCACATACACCTCCACAGGTGTTACAAATGCTACAATATCACCAGAATCGCATTAGGGATGAAGAAGAAAATGATAAGAAACGCATGAAAGACACAAAGATGAAAGCATTAGTAGCCCAAACTGCACCCCAGCGTCAACAGACACCAAGTAGCCAGACAAATATAAAAAGCACTTGTAATTATTGCAAAAAGATGGGACACTTCGTTAAAGATTGCCCTGTCTTAAAGGACAATTTGGCTACTGGTAAGACCCAGCCACGCCCATATCAGCCAAAACAGAATGATTCCCTAGACAGTTCAACACCTTCAGTTCCACTGACAACACAAATGGCCCAAATGAATATTATAGACAGCGCCTACACTGAATATTACCCAGATTTCTCATGATGTTGCCCAGAGAGAGAGATGACAAACTGCCCCTAATCCCCATTCCAGTAGATCAGACAGGTCCATTTATAGAGGTCCGACTTCTTGGGGAGGATAGGAAGTTTCTACTAGACACTGGGGCCAGTAAAACAACAATAAGCCATCAAGAGGTCCCAGAGGCTCCTCTCTCGGGTTCAAAAGTATTTCTCTGGGTTTCTCGGGACAACCTGTGACAAACGTCACGTCAAAGCCACTGCCCTTGCAGGTTGGTCCCCTCATGACAACTACAGATCTTATATTGACAAAATCATGTCCAGAAAACTTGCTTGGTATAAAAACATTGAAAGAATTAGGAGCTGTCATTGTTTGCTCACCTACAGATGTCAGACTATTTCTGCGAGATTTCAAGGGCCACTACACAAGTAGAGAATTAGATGAGCATTTGAAAGATTTGCCACACACCCTGTGGGCCACTGATTCCACCACAGTAGGATGTATGGAAATAACACCTCACAAGTTTACACTGAAAGAGGGAGCCCAACTACCACGCATAAGGCAATACAAAATTCCACCTCAGGCTGAACAAGCATTAATGTTAATTATTCAGGACCTAATACAGTCAGGTGTGATTAAGGAAACAACTTCTAACATTTGCAATTCCCCTGTTTTACCAGTTCATAAAAAAGTGGAACCAGGAACACCACCTGTCTACAGACTAGTGGTGGATTTGAGAGAGCTCAATAAATGTGTCGTTCCACAACACCCTGTGGTTCCAGACATCTCCACCCTACTCACAGCCATAGATGCGGAAGCAACGCATTTTTCAGTCATTGACTTGAAAACGCATTCTTTAGCATACCTATTCACCCAGACAGTCAATACCTTTTTGGCTTCTCCTTACAAGGACGAAGTTTCCAATTCACAAGAGCTCCTCAAGGTTTCACAGAGAGTCCAAGCGTATATAGCCAAGCATTAAAAAGACAACTAGATACTGTTCAAATGCCCACGGATACAGCCATACTACAATATGTTGATGATATCCTCATTACGGCCAGATCTGACGCAGCATGTGCTGAAGCATCACTACTAGTACTAGAATTCCTAGCTGCAAATGGCCATAAAGTTTCCCCTGGTAAGCTCCAATTTTGTTTACAGCAAGTGGCATACTTAGGGCACTTGCTGTCAAAGGAGGGTAGGCAGCTTACACAGGAACGCATCCAACTCATACAACAAATACCACAACCAACAACACAGAAACAAGTTCGAGCCTTTGTTGGTCTCACCTCATATTGTAGACAGTGGATCCCACAATTTGCACTCATTTCCAAACCGTTAGTGCAGCTGACAACACTCGAAGCTGGCGCTACTCCACAATTACCCTGGACAGATGAACACACGCAAGCCTTTCAGTCTCTTAAAAAAGCTATGTGTCAAGCCCCAGTGCTGGCAACACCTAATTACACCAAAGATTTTACATTATTTGTAACAGAAAACTCAGGTACAGCACTATCAGTTCTGACCCAACTTCAAGCAGACAAACATAAACCATGTGGTTATTTTTCAAGCACATTAGATCCAGTAGCACAAGCATTGCCTGCATGTCTAAAATCAGTAGCAGCTACTGCACAAGCTATTAGACAAAGCGATTCTATTGTATTGGGACATCATCTGATAGTTCAGGTCCCACACGCTGTAGAACTTCTGTTAAACAGAACACAAACACAGCATCTGACAATAGCCAGACTCACCGGATATGAGATGACACTTTTTCAGCCACACATTGAGATTAGACGCTGCAACATTTTAAACCCAGCAACACTGTTGCCACTGACCTCTCCTACTGAAGAAATTCCCGATTGTATTGACATAATTGATTTAGTGACCAAACCAAGACCAGATTTACAAGCTACTCCCCTTGCTAAGGCAGAAATGACACTCTTTGTTGATGGTTCATGTATGAGACTCCCCACAGGAGAATTAGCAGCAGCCTATGCCGTCACAAATGGTACAGACACTTTAGAAGCACACAAGATAGAGATACTGTCGGCACAGGCAGCAGAACTCATAGCCCTAACACGAGCATGTCACTTAGCAAAAGGAAAGTCAGTTAACATCTACACTGATTCACAATATGCCTTTGGAGTTGTACACAACTTCGGTACATTATGGAAAGAGAGGATTTCTCACATCACATGGGTTCAGAATACAGCATGCTACACTCATCACTGCCCTCTTAGAGGCCAGTCAGTTACCAGAGAAAATCGCAGTGCTAAAATGTAAAGCGCACACAAAAGGAACAGATGAAATATCAAAAGGAAATGATTCTGCAGACAGTGCAGCCAAGTTAGCAGCAAACACAGAATTAAGTATACCACACCGCCAATATACAATACGAGACCCCTTTTCTGACATCCAGGATGTCCAAAGTCACGCCACACCACAGGAACTGCTAGAATGGAAGGAAAAAGGAGGGGTCCTTACAGATCAAGGCTGGATGACACCTGAAAGAGCAGTATGGTTTCTACCGGATGCCATGGTACAAGTTATGGTAAACACCATACATGGACCAGCACATCTGGGAGAAAAAGCAATGTTAGACAGCATACAGAATATATGGCACAACAAACATTTGAGAGCTGCAGCCAAACAAAAAGTTAAAACGTGCATGATTTGTAATCAGTTCAACCCAGGAAAAGGCACAAAGGTGGAACAGGGAGGATTCCAACCCCTGACCATCCATTTGAAGTTCTCCAGATGGACTATATCCAGATGGAGAGATGTAGAGGTCACAAGTATGTGCTAGTTGTAGTGTGTGCTCTGACCAGATGGACAGAAGCCTATCCCGTCCCAGATTACACTGCAACGACAACTGCTAAACAATTAGTTAGAGAGTTTTTTCCGAGGTATGGGTTGCCCCGTGTCATCTACTCAGATAACGGCCAACCTTTTTCCTCTGAACTCATGAAGCAAGTGTCTCTTCTGTTAGGGTACACTTGGAAGTTTCACTGTGTAAGACATCCTCATGCAGCAGGTCTAGTAGAAAGGCACAACCAAACTTTGAAGACAAAATTGGCCAAGATATGCACTGACAAAGGCGTGGACTGGATGGTAGCCTTACCGGTTGCCCTCTTCTACATGCGTATGGTAGCCCATTCCAGAACTGGCTTATCTCCATATGAAGTGGTCTTTGGCAGACCACCAAATATGTGGGGTACGCCAAGGCCTAAAAGAATAACTGATGTTGACAGTACTATGCTGACTGACTACCTGGCTTCCTTGATGTCTGCACTCCAATCTTGTCGTTCTCAGGTTGCTGCCACCTTCCCTGACAAAACCAACCCAGAAGAACACGCCATCCGACCCGGGGACTGGGTCCTCGTGAGGAACTTCGACCGGACCAGTCCCCTCCAGCCCAGGTGGAAGAAGCCAAGACTCGTACTACTAACAACACGGACAGCAGTGAAGGTCGAGGGCAGGAAGGGCTGGCTCCACGCAAGCCACTGCCGGAAACATTTTGGACAAAAAGACACTGTTGCTGATGGCCCTGCCAATCCCACTGACATTGTGACTGAACAATCTTTATTGCCTTTGGAACTAACCCCACAACAGGATTACAAATCAAAGTTAAGGTCTGCCATTCGGACTCTGGCTAATTAAGTCCATTGGGCGTCGGTCCAGTGGTGAAGCGGTTGTAGCATGGGAATGGATTTTAACACCTTGACTATGTGGGAGAAAAAAAAAAAAATGAACTCTAGAAAAAGACATAATGTTCCTATTATATGTTTGACAGTATTATTTTTCCTCCTGGCAGTTATGACGTGTCTTGGTTGGATTCTCCACACTGTTTTTCCCCCAACACAACACACCTCTCATACACCCAACAGCACTCAGGAACACACCTATCACGACCTACCCCCTCATGAACAAGCCCATAGACTAGCCTTGCGAAACAATACCTTCATACAGATGCTACACCACACTCAGCAAGCCAGTAATAGCACCAATTGTTGGATATGTGGCCGCATCCCACCTCATCAGAAAAAGGGAGGGATGCCTCTTTTTCTTTCCCATTCTCTTATAATGGAACTTGTGAAGCCTGGTTCGCCCTAATAACAGCTGACGCTACTACCCCCACCTCCTGCCCTGACGGAAATAATTCATGCAAGAATGGGTGGCCTTGGGGGATTTAAACAAGGTACTCAATACTGCCTGTTACCCTAATAAGGAGGGAGATCCTCAGGCGACCGGTACAGTCCTAGAAAGTGAAGAATACAAGCAAGGGAACATGACCATGTCCTACAAGATGTTAAATACCAAACCTAAAAAGAATGCTGGTTCCCCTTCCATCTCGGTCTCACCAGTAAAAGGACACCTGTGCATCCAGAAAAATGGCTCTGTTCCATTAGGACACAGTGACTGTCATACCACTATAAGTTTTGAAGACAGAGGAAAGTCCTCATTTCTAGCATCTCGCCATACTTATTTCATCTGTGGCCAAACGGCCTATGTGCAGCTGCCCTTGAACTGGGGGGAACTTGCTATATAGCATTCCTGTTACCCCCTGTCTTTGTGGCCCCATCCACTTACCACAGAGACCTCCTAGTGCCCCATGTCAGACATAAAAGAACGATCGATACCTCCTTGGTTGACCAAACGGAAACCTCATGGGAACAGTATACAGATTTTAACAAAGGGTTCTTCTTCTTTGTTGGCCCTGTACAGAACAGCAAGCTTATTCGCAGGTTGACAAGGACCTTAGAGGCTGTAGTAAACCAGACGGCGTCTGCCCTGGGGAGCTTAACCCAGGAGCAGTCTGCCATACGATTGGTTACTCTCCAAAATCGCCTTGTCCTTGACATCATCTTGGCTGACAGAGGCGGAGCCTGTAAAATTATAGGCTCTAGCTGCTGTATATTTATTCCTGATAATTCCCCATCTGTATACACGGCCATAACAAAATTACACAAGATAGCCGTAAGTTTACATCAAGAACCTGGCACTTGGACGTGGTCTGACTGGTTCTGGAAGATAATATCGTCCTGGGGATGGCAACTGCTGTCAGCAGCAGGCATAATATTCCTGATAATAACTGGATGCTGCCTTTGCATCCAATGTGGTCCTGCCCTATGCGGTCTATGCGCTGCAAAATGCATTCCTAAACCACTTGTCCAGCAGAGAGAAAGGGAAAGAATCATGTTACAAGAATGTATAAATGATCTCATGCAAATTGAGATATAATGTAGGTACACTCTGGGGCAAGGAGGGAATGTGGAAATAAAATCTATAATTATGCCCCTTCGCTGCCCTCTGCGCGATCTAATTATGCCCCTTTGCGCGATCCCTTTGCGCGATTAATAATTGCCCACATTAAAAGCCGACACCATTTTGTTTTTAATTCACCCTTTGGTGTCCCAAGACCCCGAGCACGAGCACGACACCCCTGCACCTGGTTTTCCTCATTTTCACCATCTGTCTCTGTGGTTTCTGCCAAGTCCGGGAAACCAGTACATGAGTTCCTGCTCCCCCGCAGAGATGGTTCATGTTTCTGACATGAAGCACGAGCACAAACCCCCAAATGAGGAAGCCTTCCCCTTCCAACTGTCAGACTATTTCACATCGCAAGTCCCCTCACGAAGCCTAAGACACGCCCCATTTCTTCACACTCTGCTCCTCTTGCTGAATCTGTGTTCCTCTATCTGCCACGACCTGTTTGTTCCTCTATTTTGCCTCGTGACCAAGACTGTATAAATATTCTGCTGTTGAAAATAAAGACCCGCCCACTAAAAGAGAGGGACTTGAGAGATTGCTCCTGTGCCCGCTTGGTGCTGGAAGCGCTCCCTTTAACTCAAGTTATTGGTCTTCTCCTCCTTCATTTGAGCACCACGGACTCCTCGCTTTGCATTGACAAGAAATTATGATTTATTAAGCATAGAAATTCAGAAATGAGGTAATAAGTAAATTTAATTTACCACAGTACAGCCCCTTCTCCTCTCATCTTCCCGTATCTCCAGCCTTCCGTTGACCCCCTCCTTCCCCCTCCACCTCCCGCCCTCCCTCTCTACTCCCCAACTGTCTCCTCCTACTTATGATCTCTACTCTTCCCCTCTGCTCAACACTAGTAAAAATATCACTGTAACACCATCCACTCCTTTCTACCACCATCTTTCCCCACCCTCTACCCTTACACCCCAATACCCCCCCCGTTCCCCCACCTCTCCCTGCCTTCCCTCGCCTACTGCACTCCCTCCCTTAACCATCGAGCCACCCAACATTCCGTGCCCAGCCCTCCTCTCCCTGGAAAACAAACTTGATTCTCTCATCTCTTCCATTTCCCAGCTTGAAGTGTCCATCTCACTTTTAAGTACTAAGATATCCCCCTTCCCTAATAACCTCCTGAGGAGTTCCTTGCTCCCGCGCCCCAATAAAGCCAACCACAGTCTGTCCTCCTCAGACATCACCAACTTACTGGCTAGCTACAAAACTAACAACGTCAATCCCCCTCCACTTTCCTCTCCTAATAATTCTACTCAATTCACTATTCAGACCATCTCTTCTGTCAGAACTAACCAGCCTTCTTCTTCTTCCCTGGCACCCTCATACAAGAATCTTATCCCTATAGCCCTTAACAGCCCAAACACCCCCATCACCAAAACAGTTGCATCAGAGCTGCATTGTTTGCTCCACAACTGCAGATCTGCAATCAAACACAAACTGGAAATTTCTGACACTATCACCCACTACAATCTTGACATGCTCTTCCTCACTGAGACCTGGTTTAATGACTCCTCTCACACTTTGTTTGATCTTCTGATACCTACCGACTACTCTATCCTCAGAAACGACAGAACTGACAAAATTGGGGGAGGTGTCGCTATCATCTTCAGAAACTCCCTACAAATGAAAGCCTTTCCTACCATCTTCTTCCATACATTCGAATGCCTATCCCTAGAACTTCAAGTACATCACGGCTCACCCTTCAGGTTCCATACCATCTACCACCCGCCCGGTAACTGCTCTTCCTTTTTGGAAGAACTCACCGACTTCATCAGTGACCAATATTCTCAAAGTGACAGACAGATCTTCCTGGGTGACTTCAATCTCCACTGGGGCTCTTTGGAAGACTCGGCTGCCAACAAGCTTGCCACCTTTCTCTCAGCCAATGATCTTTTCCAACACTGCTCGGAAATTACACACTCTAAGGGCTCAATTCTGGACCTTGTTATATCTAAAGCAGACTTGCTTACTATTGCTCCCCCCATCCATGTAGACTGGTCAGACCACTTCCTCATTCCCTTCCGTTTTCACCTTTCGCACGTTATAACTCTCGGTCAACCTAAAAGGGCTTCTACCTGGTTCCGCAACACTAAAAACATTGATCTTGACACTCTGTGTGACTCTGCATTACAATCACTTCCTAGACTAGACCCTAACGTGGATGTCAACAATCTCACCTCCCATTGCCTCTCAGTCCTAGCAGTCGAAATCGATAATGTCGCTCCACTCCAAAGCAAAAGGAAAAGACCCACCCCCTCAGCACCTTGGTTCAATAAAGCTCTCTATGATGAAAGGAAGAACCTTAGAATCTTGGAGAAACATTGGAGACAATCTCCATCCACCTCCAATCTCTCTCATTTACACTCAGCAAGATCCAAATATCACAAGCACATCTTCCATGAAAAAGCATCACATTTCAGATCCCTCCTCGACTCAGCCAAAAACAGACCCCAAAAACTTTTTGACCTCATCAAAAACCCAAACTGCTCTCCCCAAACCATCAAGCCTGAGGATTCTTCAAAGAAAGCAGCAGAATTCGCTTTATTCTTTGATGAAAAGGTCAAATCACTGGTGGATCAGGTCTCCCACCCCAACCCCATTGAGGAGCGAAAATCCTTAGTCTCTTGGCAGAACTTTGCCGCCATCTCGGAAGATGACCTCCTCAAATGCACCCTGGAAACGAAACCCTCCAACCATTCTTCTGACCCCATCCCTAGTGTCATCACCATCGATTTCTACACCCATACTCTCTCTTACTGGACCAGGCTAGTTAATCTCTTCCTCAGTCAAGGCTCCCTCCCTGTTGCCCTCAAAACAGGACAGGTTACCCCTCTTCTAAAAAAACCCTCCACAGATGCGAACAACCTCAATAACTTCCGCCCCATCACCAACCTCCCTTTTCTTTCGAAAATCACCGAAAAATGTGTGGCGAAACAACTTTCCCTACATATTATGGACAATAATCTCCTTGACGTCTTCCAGTCTGGCTTCATTCAAAATTGCAGCACTGAAACAGCCCTGTTGCAAGTGATTGATGATGCGCTGCGCATACTCGATTCTGGGGAATCGTGCCTTCTGATTCTTCTTGACCTCTCTGCAGCCTTTGACACTGTTAATCACAACACCCTCCTTAACACTCTTCAACAGAGAATGGGCGTGGAAGGCACAGTGCTTAAATGGTTTGCCTCATTCCTCTCGGACAGATCCCAAATGATCAAGATAGCAAACAGTCTTTCATCTCCATTGGCGGTAGGTCAAGGCGTCCCTCAAGGTTCTATCCTTGCACCCACTTTGTTTAATCTCTATCTGGAACCATTAGGGAACCTCCTAAGTAAAGCTGGGATCCACTACCATCTCTATGCGGATGACACTCAAATCTACCTCAAGGTGTCTTCCTCACACGATCTCTCACTTCTCAACTCTACTCTCAACTCTATTCACAACTGGATGTTAGTTCACCAACTCATTCTCAATCCCTCCAAAACTGAATTCCTCCTCCTATCTACCTCTCTCTCCCCTCCTCCTGTTCAATCCTGGATGGATCAGCTGAATTTATTCAACAATAAACCCATCATTGTCGACAGCGCTAAATCCCTAGGTGTCATACTTGACAAAAGACTCAACCTAATCTCCCACATTAGCTCCATTGCTAAGAACGCACGTTACCAGCTGCGCCTTCTGTGGGGGATTCGTCGGTTCTTCTCGGAGAAAGACCTAAAAACCTTGGTCCAATCGCTAGTTCTCTCTAGACTGGATTACTGCAATTTTCTTCTGACTGGCCTACCCAAATCTCACCTCTCCCCCCTCAAATCCGTCCTACATTCAGCAGCTCGCTTTATTTCAGGGTCCAAACGTAGTGACCACATCACTCCTATCCTGTCTTCTCTTCGATGGCTTCCCATCGAGGCAAGATCTATTTACAAAACTGCCTGCATCACCCACAAAGCCTTGCACACTTCCTCCCCTCGTTACCTGGCGAATAAATTGAAAATGTCTGGAGGCTCGAGACCTTCTCGGAATGCGGAAAAGTTTCTGCTTGAGCCCCCCTCCTTCAAAAGGGAAAGATCAATGGCTCAATCGTTCTCAGGTAATGCGGTGAGAATCTGGAACTCGCTTCCTCCATTGCTCCGTGCCACCACCTCTATCCGGATCTTCAAAGCTGACCTCAAATCTCTTCTCTTCCAAAGACACTTTCAGAACTAATACCTTCATTCTCTGACCCTTCAAGGAAGTTCGTTCATCATTGTAAATTTGTAATATTTTCTTGTACATTCCTTACCCTTGCTTGATGTGTTTGATATTGTGTTCTTGCCTTCTGTGGTTTTAGCCTACCTCTTCAAGTCTCCTGTTTATTTTTGTAACGTTCTATTTTGTAACATTTCTCTCATGTAACGTAACTGGCTCTATTGTACAGCGCTCTGACACCTTCGGGTAAAGTCCGCGCTACATAAAAATGCATTAAATAAATAAAAAATAAAAAAAATATGCACAGTCTGAACCCCCAAGGATGTGCAGATGTTGGTATCGGGGTCTGCAGCATCGGAAGTATCCAGGAAAGTCAATGCAAAGTAGGCGAACCCCCACATTGGCCGTAGCCTCACATCGGCTCCCCTCACCTCCCCGCTTCACCCCTCCTTCTGCAAAACCCTTTGGGGTATATTCACAAGAACGTGCGATAACTACCGCAAGAGTAGCGTAACGCAACTTTCAATATCGCAGCCCATCGCGGGAAAATAACCCTGTGTCAACGTGGAATTCACAACAAGGCGGTAGCATGCGATAGTCACCAGATAACGCATCAAATGTCAGCGTGAAAATCAACGCCACGCCGAAAAAATGCGAAACGCGAGAAATCATGCGATGAGGCCAATCACGGTACAAAAAGTAGTGAAAAGCAGCCACAGGCCTGCAAATCCCACGCGTCTGGCGGGAAATCGCACCATAAAAACCACAGAAACAACACACCAGAAACAAGCCAAAGCACGTAGCAACATGGATGCACCCTGACCCAGCGCAGAGGTCAACCCGAACCCCACAACCCCCACAGACCACCAGCAAGGAACAACGGGGTCTGGGAAGGCCAAGGAGAAAAGGGAGAGGAAGACGGGGTGCAGACCGCAGGAAAACAAGACCAGCGCCACGGAGTCACAGAACACCACCAGCAACTGACCCACAAGCAGACCACCTGGAATGCAGTCGGAGTGCCGAGGAGGCCAATCCAGGAGGCCAAGAGGCACCACCAGGACGTGACAACCTAAACCAGGCACAAACCCGCTGCCAACAGGAAGGCAGCAACGGCGACAGGAGGTGGCAGTCCAGCGCCACAGGAGAAGCTGGAGGAAACCCAGGCCACAGTCATCAGTGTGGAGACGGTGCAAGGAGGTGGGAGTACGGACACAGCTCGACAGGACCCGACACAACAACAACAGGGTGAGGATCCAACGGGGACGGGGTGTGATGGGCACAATGGCACACATGCACAATGAGGTGTAGCACACTGCACACCCACAATTACCCAGGGACATGTCCCCCATCCCCGTGGCACACTGCAGCACACACACATAGCAATCACAGCACATACCATGACAATGTGGCACAAAGTGCAACACCCACACTGCAGAACAGGGGACACACACACGGATATTGCCTCATCAGTTGCAACGATGTTAAAAAGACACAATAAGTGGTGTCTCTACTCCCATTTGGAGTCAAACGGCCGACCTACCCCGCTTCGCTGCATCCACTTATTGTGTCTTTTTAACTTCGTTGCAACTGATGAGGCAATATCCGATACCTAATTAGGTTACTTCATTTCCCAAAGGAAATGTCCTTGAGGGACTACCAGTGGTAGGTAGCGTCGCACCTTGCCACCTATGTGTAGATAGTTTTGTTTTATTTCACACGGTCCTGAAGAATCGCTAACGATCACTCCTTCACAACAAATAGCGAGAAACATGTCGACCATTTGGGAGTTGAGTGTAATTTTTGTCGCATTATAACAAAAAGAGTCACCCCTCCCTATTTTCTTTTAATCAGGTCGGGTCCCTCGCTGAATAAATCCATCACAGAGGAGTCCCTTACCTGTTTTATCATCACTTTAAACATCTACACTCATTCTGGCCCCACACACCCACGGCACCCATACGGCGAGGAACAGAAGATCTCCGAAAAAGAGCCCCTTTAAGGGTGCCCGTCGGGCATTGCAGCGCCGGCCCGACGAGGAGCAGGCTCAAATGATGAAGCATGACACCTAGCTTGCTGGGTGTGTGAGGGCCCTAGTTCCAACAGGAGGAATTCCCCCTATCCTCCTCTTTACCTGTAGCACCTCTAATATTTTTACCTTTCGAGTGATTAACCTGTAGCACCTCTAATATTTTTACCTTTCGAGTGATTAACACATCACACAGGAACTCCGTACTTTCTTGGGGTGAGTATAAGCCAGCCCGCACGGAGTGCTTGGAGCTGGCAACAACCTGAACAGTGGACACCAGTGTAATGGAAACAGAAAACACCAGCATAACAGTCAACTGCAGAGCAACATGGAGGGATCCGGAGTAAGGACAGAGGTCACCCAATATTCAGTCAGGAGGTTCCGTGAGTTGCAGTGCACTGAGGTAGGGGCAATAGAGAAGAGCGCGCTCATGTGAAGAAATTGCTAGGATTGTGTCCCTTCGGATTAGTCCTGATGCAGATGTAGTGGGGTGTGTTACACCTGCATCAACTTCCTCATCAACGTCCCAGGTCTCCCACACTGCCTGCGGTGACAGTTGCGTCCGCAGTCCACAGCGCAATACCCAGTAATAGATCTGGGTGTGTAGCTTGACTACCACCACCAGTCTGCATTCCTGCCTTGGGGCTGTTGCCTCCTGCCCTCCCATTGTCTGTGCCTTCTCCCGGCCGCACACTTGACACATCTTCCTCATCATAGTCCCAGGTCTTCCCCACTGCATGAGGTGACATTGCTGCGCAACCTCACAACAGCACAAAACTCAATCAGTAACGGACAATGGCTTGCGGTGCACTGAGTCACTGGCACCTGGAGTGCTGAGCAGGGTATCAGGCCGATGATGGCATCCACGACAGGTCTGAGCAACTCCGTAGGTCTGTCAGGACCACCCTTTCGACTCTGGCAGATGGCGGTTGGAGGTGGTCCTTGCGGTGGTGGCGTGTGCCTCCTGCGGTGATGCGACGTCCGGGCCGGTCAAGACTCGATGCTATGTGTGGGCCCTGGTGGCCCGCAGTTGAGGCCGGAGGATGCGGACAGCGCAGGGCCACAGACACATGGCGTTGATGACCCCAAGACCATCGCTACAGAGGCCATTCAATGTCTCAGAAGAAGGGATCCCAGGCCTGAGCAGCACAGAGTTAGTGGCCCCGGATGCACTGCGGCCGGCACAGGCACCCAGCCACGGGACGGTGACTTGCGGTGCAGTCAGATGGGCCATGCGACCTGAGCGGGTCCCCATCAATGTCCGAGGTGTATGTTGCGGAGGGTTGCGGTGGACAGTGGAAGGTGTCCTCCAGGGCATGTTGCGGAAGGTCTGATGTTATCTGGAAGCAGCAAATGGAGGAGTGGAAAGCGCAACCCTCGTTTTCACCAACAATTCGGGATCAGCTACATGAGGATGAAAACTAGCCCCTATTCCATAGACTCAAACGCCACCAATGTACGACCAGTGGGTGTCCATGAATGTCGGGGAACACACTTAGTGGCACAGGTGCTGAGAGGGGATGCAGTCTGCGATGATGCCGTTACACTGATATGAACTCCACCATTGCCAAATCAAGACTCTGTGACCTACTGGACCGCAGTGGAGGCCGGAGGCAGTGGTCAGCAGTGGCCCACAGCCAAGTGTCATTGGCTCGCGAGGCACAGAGTTAGTGACACAAAGGCAGTTGTCGGTAGTGTTCGATCACCTCCGTAACGATGATCCTGTTCCCTCCGGACTGCAACGAGTCATCCTCTTACGCCTCTCCGTGCGTGCGATGATATGTATTCTGCCTTTTGAATTACCGATGTTCAGTTCCAAATCTGTGATCCCACTCGTGCGCAGCGTAGGTCGAGGGCAGTAGTCCATGTAGGCCCACAGACATGTGTGGTTGTGATGCCATGCACAGACTTGTTGGCACCACATCGAAGGGAGTATAGTGAATTGTTCTCTGCCTTAAATGATGTTCACTGCCATGGTGTAATCAAGACTCAGTTCCAAATGTGTGACCTACCTGACCGTGGTGTAGGCCTGAGGCAGCGGTCAGCACGGCCCATTCACCGAGTGTCTCCGGCATAGGTTGGATGGCCCCACCGGCCTGCGTAGTTCAGGTTCAGTGGCACCACGTGTTCGGTCACCTCCGTGTATGTGACCCGGCTTTCGTCCGGGCTGAGCCGCATCTTCCTCTTACTCCTCTCCGTGCGACCACTGGTGTGGACTCTGCCATTCGTGATTTGCGACTAGGTGCTGGATGTGGGACCTACTGGTCCGCAGGGTAGTCCTGGTCCCTCATCCACGTGTCGCCGGCTGGCATTGAACAGGGTTAGTGGCACCACGTGTTGCCAGCTGGCGTTGAACAGGGTTAGTGGCACCACGTGTAGCTGGCTGACGCTGAACAGGGTTAGTGGCACCACGTGTAGCCGGCTGACGTTGAACAGGGTTAGTGGCACCACGTGTCGCAAGATGCCCATATGGAACTATGCCTCACTGATCGGGGGGGGGGGGTCTGGTGCTGTGGCCGCTGGCCCAGATTTGGGGTCACTGCCATTCATGACTCAGGACACAGTTTCACATATGGGACCTACTGGTCCGAAGAGTGGGACGAAGGCGGCAGTAGAGTACGTCAACGAGAAAGGAGTAAGGGGGGCCTGTGTCGTGGAGGCCGTGATGGTCTGAGGAGGCTGCCAAGATCGCGGGCCTCGGGCTTGGAGCGTGCGCCGGCACGTGGTGGGCCCTCCTTGACACACGCCGGTGTCGGCAGGTGATCAGTGTGGCCGGCTGCGCAGGGGCGGGCCTGACGGGTTCGTGGTCCAGTGTGCCGGGGTCCGGCAGGCGCACAGCATCGCAGGCAACTCCGCTCATGAGGACGGCGTCGGCCTCGTGGCGGGGTGGGAGGCGCCGCCCTGGCAGAGACGTGGGTCTTTCCGGAAGAGGACCACGCCCAGGCCTACGTGCTTTTATTCACACCCCTACGCTGGCGTGGCGTACGCCGGGCCATCCCACTCCGGTGACGCTTAGGGGGCGTAACAGGCAACATTTCCGCGAGGTCCCCCACTGGCTGGGGTGACATGGTGGCGTCCACTGTCCACTACACTCCATACACCAGCGGTGTATGTCGCCATGGATATGGGTGTGTTCCGCATACTGCGGTGTGTCCAGCACATCCCCGCCACTCTTGGCATTGTGTACTTTCCCAATCATGGTTCTACTGCATCCTTCACACATGCCTGGTTGCCACCTCTCCCCACATTCGGCTATTATGTGGCTGATGTGCCATGCCGTTGCTGGCTCATGTTCAGGGCTTGCCCATGTGAACATTGTAAGTTGTTCTGTCGTGTCTGGTGGGTGGGCATGTTGTTGTGCCTGTTGTATGTGATTTTGTGACGTGTGCATTGCCAGAGTTGTGAGTTGCATGGTTGTGGAGTTGAGGTGTGTGGGGTGTTCATTTGGATATTGCCAAGGGGCTGTGCATTTCCTTGTTGCCATCCTGGGAACGCTGGTTGATGATGGACTGTCGGAGGATGAAGGTATCATGCACACTGGCTGTGTATTTGAAGGCGACATTGTTGGGGGTTCCACGGTGTTCTGTTGTTGCCTGCACATTGATGTGAGACGTGTGCTTCCTGTTGCGGTGATTGTGTGCTGTGTCACCAGGGGGCACAGGTAGTACATGTGTGCTGTGTATTGCCCCCAACACGTGCGTGCATCCTGCTAGGGCGTATGGTCCTTGCTTGGTCTCCAGCGGATCCTGCGCATTGTGTTGTACGTATGGGGACTGGGGTACCAGGGTGATGGTGATGTCCAGGACAGGTGTGGGGGATTTGGATGTGGCTGGCTGTGAGACTCCTCCGACTCTGGCGGGTGTTGGTTGGGGGTACCAGGGGACAACAGGTGCAGCCAAGCCAGCAGCTTTGTGTGGGGTGGGATGTTGGTTGTCCGCTGTGTTGATGCCATAGGCCTGTTAGGCGATGATGGTCAGGGTGCGTAGGTTGGTTGTCCCTTTCAGCCTGTTGTGGACGGTGACATTGTCAGGTGTTGGGTCTGTGCGGCTGGTACGCTTCCTGGGGGTCCGCTGTCTTTGTCTGCGCTGCGTCTGTGGTGGTCCGGGGGGGGGGGGTGTTCAGGGTGTAGGTTGGGGTCCTGGGGTGGTGGCGGTGGGTGTTGTGGCCCTCTTGGGTGTCCGGGCCGCATGATGAGTGGCTCCATGGCATCTGTTGCCCTTCGGATGTGGCCCTGGGCTGTGCTCCCTTTTGTGGTGCTGGCTGCCGTCCGACTTTACACCAGGTCAGAGCAGGTGTAAATTTCCTGGTGCTAACACGCCTTATCGCCTGTTTTGTATTCTTATCGCCAATGTGGCTGGTCGTTGTGAATGTTGAGGTGTGATGTGGTCTCGGCTTTTGGCACGGGAACGCCTATCCTGCATCTCATTAGCGATATTTGCGGGGGTCCTCTGTGGCGATGTTTTTTGCGGCTGCTATCGCGGGTAAACTGGTGCTGTGGGCTGTTAACACCGGCCTGTGAATGGGGAGGTAAATTTATCACGACTTTGGCTGCGATAAAGTGCCGTTAATTCGGCGATAGCTCCTTGTGAATATGCCCCTTTGTGTACAGCTCTGTGTGCTTCGAAGCTCGGTGCGCGCTATATGCCACATAATGAGTAACTTGGAGGACGTTCACAAGACCTCTCACGTGTATTCAATGCTCTGCGCCTACCTCTGTGTCACTCAAGTGCTTGTCCGTTGTTTCCGCTTCCGGTGTTGAAACGGTAAATTATATCTCGAATCTCTGAATTTGCATCTGTGTATTTTTAATTCTCCGGTATTATAAGCTTTCCACACAAATACACTGGACCCTGCTGTCTGGGGTCACGGAGTGCCTGGGGATTGGGGAGGGGGTCATGGGGGATTCAAGGACACTGATTACTTTCAACACAGAGTGTGTGATTGTCCGAAACATTCCATCTTGTCTTTAATTTAAGGATAATGGTTAAAGCCCGTGACCTCCTGACCTCTGGGTGCCTGGAATGTAGGGTTATGGGCCCCACCGCATACCTCACCCTGCCAGAGGCATGCTGGGACTAAAGAGCTCCCCTTGAGGGGAAAGAGGTTGGATGGCGGCTTTATGAGCGCAGTCAGAAGTTTTTATAGCAGCAGCCCTGCTCCCCTGACGGGTCTCCAGGGCTGGGACCGAGTCAGTCACTTGTCACGCTGCACTCTGACGTGTGACTGACCACCCATGCTTCCAGAGATGAGTCAGACAGGGGGCCCACTCTGCCCAGCTCCATGAACCCCCAAAGGGACCCACCAATGATGAGTCACTAAAACGCCAGGGTTAGCGGAAGTGACATCACGCATCCTTACACCCCTGATGACATCACAGAGTTCACCTCTTCTACCACTCTCAGCCCATCAACACTCTCCTGGTCGCTGCTGAGAGGTTATCGAGGAGAGGCAAGAAGTGTAACGAGCGGGTGTACAGGGCTCTTACAGTGATGTTTACTATCTGTTCCTGTCACTGCCTGCATGAATCCTGAGGGCAGAGCCAGGGTTACCCAAGGGCAGGCTAGGGGCAGTTGTTACTTCCTCTGACCACCCGATAAAAGACACTCATGGGTGCCACTGCCACGCATGTCACAGACTGGCTCAGCCTTTCAACAATTCAGAGGCGTTGGCATGACGCATGAGCAGGGCTACAGAGCACTACGATTCTGTAGCTCAGCGATTTCTGCATAATTATGGATTTACTTTCTTTGCCACACATTCCATGAGCTGCATAATTTGCTGATTCCAACAAAAAAAACATTTAGTTTTAAGCTCAAGTGCCCTATGTGGTGCTATCTAGTGTCAGACCTTTTGCAAACTTTAACTCGCCATCCACGGTTTCTGATTACCACATTCATGTGTTAAACTGGTATTAATGAGGTGAGACTTTTTGTCAAGACTATAGTAGGAGTGTATTAAAATAGAAAAGTTATGATTTAAAAATACCACATGATGCTCTGCTTTATGCGGCAACATTTATTTTCTTGCCACATAATTTACTTAAGCTTGCAACGTAATATACTCGTGCACTGTCACATAATTCCAGAGGCCCTGCGTGTGAACGGCCTGGCACAGGTCAGACAAATCACTGGTCTTCCCTAGCCCTACTTTCCTTTCAGAGGCACAGACCAGCCATGAGACTGATTCTCTCCCTGGCATATTCTCTTTTCGAAGGCACGGACCAGTGACAGACCATAGGCCTGCAGGCATCTTCAGCACACAGACCAGTGACTGACCATTCCAGGGGCCTGCAGGCCTCTTGAACACACAGGCCAGTGACTGACCATCCCAGGGGCCTGCAGGCTCTTGAACAAATAGGCCAGTGAGTGACCATAGGCCTGCAGGCCTCTTCAACAGACAGGCCAGTGACTGACCATTTCAGGGGCCTGCAGGCCTCTTGAACACGCAGTCCAGTGACTGACCATCCCAGGGGCCTGCAGACCTCTTGAACACACAGGCCAGTGACTGACCATCCCAGGGGCCTGTAGCCCTCTTGAACACGCAGGCCAGTAACTGACCATTCCAGGGGCCTGCAGGCCTCTTGAACACACAGGCCAGTGACTGACCATTCCAGAGGCCTGCAGGCCTCTTGATCACACAGGCCAGTGACTGACCATTCCAGAAGCCTGCAGTCATCTTGCAAACACAGACCAGTGACTGGCCATTCCACGGGCCTGCAGGCCTCTTGAACAGACAGGCCAGTGACAGACCATTCCAGGGGCCTGCAGGCCTCCTGAACACACAGGCCAGTGACTGACCATTCCAGGGGCCTGCAGTCATCTTGCAAACACAGACCAGTGACTGACCATTAAAGGGGCCTGCAGGCCTCTTGATCACACCTGCCAGTGACTCACCATTCGAGGGGCCTGCAGGTCTCTTGAACAGACAGGCCAGTGACTCAGCATTCCAGGGGTCTGCAGGCCTCTTGAGCACACATGCCAGTGACTGACCATTCGAGGGGTCTGCAGGCCTCTTGAGCACACATGCCAGTGACTGACCATTCCAGGGGCCTGCAGGTCTCTTGAACACGCAGTGTGTATAACTAGAGAGGCGGCCCCCCTGACAAAGGGAACAGGGCACTACTAAACAGTAGAGAATAGAGATTTCCCCTTGCAATCAATTGTAAAGTTAAACCACACACTCACCAATCATTCATCAACGGTTACATGATACAGTAACCAAAACCCCAATAATGGATTCCACTCTATGAAATACCACCAAACCAAAAATTCAGCGCTCAAGGGTAATTTATTACATTTCATTAAAAACTTTTGTGCCCTCGAGCAGCATATCTTCTTTTTCCAAAACAGATGTTTGACACCTGGAGACAAAATATAAAATTCATATATAGCATACACAGTTTAATCTTGTTAAAATCCGGCGAAAATTGTTACAATCATAAGCAATATAATAAAAAAAACAATAATACAATGTAAAAAGAGAGGGGAGACCCTATCTACACAGTAGCAAACTGACTGTTGCACAAATTGATCCGACACTGTACATCAAGTTCGTATTCAGGTAGGTAGTACAATATGTTCCTTCCCCAAATTTCTTGTGGTCAGATTCAAAATTTAGTTTGCGTCGACGCGTTTCGGTGGTACGTCACTTTATTTAAAACCACCTTCCTCAGGACTCAAATTATAGGGGAATGTTTCTCCATCGAATATTTTAACCAGTAATCACTACCGGTGTGGTGTTTCTTGTTTAGACCATAGTCTGGTTGCTGGCGTTTTAAATGATCACGCCTGTCCAGTTTGGTCTTGATTAAAATCTTTCCTGCATAATTACTCCTAGAGGATTCAATTATATTTTCCACTGGCCTTTTCGTGTTTCCTTTTTTGTTACAGGGAAACTAGTTCTCCTGTTGTATGGCATCCACTGGGAGACGATACACCCTTACTTCAGTTTCATTCCACACAGGAAGTGGCCAATTGTGGTAAAAATGTTTTGTCACTTCGTGCGGCACGTACGCGTCCAAGTCGGAATCATGCAGGCCAGTGACTGACCATTCCAGGGGCCTGCAGGCCTCTTGAACACGCAGGCCAGTGACTGACCATTCCAGGGGCCTGCAGGCCTCTTGATCACGCAGGTCAGTGACTGACCATTCCAGGGGCCTGCAGGCCTCTTGAACACACAGTCCAGTGACTGACCATTCCAGGGGCGTGCAGGCCTCTTGAGCACACAGGCCAGTGACTGACCATTCCAGGGGCCTGCAGGCCTCTTGAACAAACAGTCCAGTGACTGACCATTCCAGAGGCCTGCAGTCATCTTGCAAACACAGGCCAGTGACTGACAATTCCAGGGGCCTGCAGGCCTCTTGAACACACAGTCCAATGACTGACCATCCCAGGGGCCTGCAGCCCTCTTGAACAGACAGGCCAGTGACTACCATTCCAGGGGCCGGCAGGCCTCTTGAGCACACAGGCCAGTGACTGACCATTCCAAGGGCCTGCAGGCCTCTTGAACACACAGGCCAGTGACTGACCATTCCAGAGGCCTGCAGTCATCTTGCAAACACAGGCCAGTGACTGACCATTCCAGGGGCCTGCAGGCCTCTTGAACACACAGACCAGTGACTGATCATTCCAGGGGCCTGCAGGCCTCTTGAACACACAGTCCAATGACTGACCATCCAAGGGGCCTGCAGCCCTCTTGAACAGACAGGCCAGTGACTACCATTCCAGGGGCCGGCAGGCCTCTTGAGCACACAGGCCAGTGACTGACCATTCCAAGGGCCTGCAGGCCTCTTGAACACACAGGCCAGTGACTGACCATTCCAGAGGCCTACAGTCATCTTGCAAACACAGGCCAGTGACTGACCATTCCAGGGGCCTGCAGGCCTCTTGAACACACAGACCACTGACTGACCATTCCAGAGGCCTGCAGTCATCTTGCAAACACAGGCCAGTGACTGACCATTCCAGGGGCCTGCAGGCCTCTTGAACACACAGACCAGTGACTGACCATTCCAGGGGCCTGCAGTCATCTTGCAAACACAGACCAGTGACTGACCATTCCAGGGGCCGGCAGGCCTCTTGAACACACAGGCCAGTGACTGACCATTCCAGGGGCCGGCAGGCCTCTTGAACACACAGGCCAGTGACTGACCATTCCAGGGGCCTGCAGGCCTCTTGAACAGACAGGCCAGTGACTGACCATTCCAGGGGCCTGCAGGCCTCCTGAACACACAGGCCAGTGACTGACCATTCCAGGGGCCTGCAGTCATCTTGCAAACACAGACCAGTGACTGACCATTAAAGGGGCCAACAGGCCTCTTTCACACACAGGCCAGTGACTAACCATTCCAGGGGTCTACAGGCCTCTTTCACACACAGGCCAGTGACTGACCATTCTAGAGGCCTGCAGTCCTCTTGCACGCACAGGCCTGTGACTGACCCTTGGAGAGGCCTGCAGGTCTCTTGAACACACAGGCCAGTGACTGGCCATTCCAGGGGCCTGCAGGCCTCTTGAACACACAAACCAGTGACTGACCATTCCAGGGGCCTGCAGGCCTCTTGAACACAGGCCGGTTACTGACCATTCCAAGGGTCTGCAGGCATATGGAGCACACAGGCCAGTGAATGACCATTCCAGAGGCCTGCAGGCCTCTTGACCAGACAGGCCAGTGACTGACCATTCCAGGGGCTTGCAGGCCTCTTGAACACACAGGCCAGTGACTGACCATCTGACCATTCCAGGGGCCTGCAGTCATCTTGCAATCACAGACCAGTGAATGACCATTCCAGGGGACTGCAGTCCTCTTGATCACACAGGCCAGTGACTCACCATTCGAGGGGCCTACAGGCCTCTTTCACACACAGGCCTGTGACTGACCCTTCGAGAGGCCTGCAGTCCTCTTGAACACACAGGCCAGTGACTGACCATTCCAGGGGCCTGCAGGCCTATTGAACACACAGCCCAGTTACTGACCATTCCAAGGCTCTGCAGGCCTCTTGAGCACACAGGCCAGTGACTGACCATTCCAGATGCCTGCAGGCCTCTTGAACAGACAGGCCAGTGACTGACTATTCCAGGGGTCTGCAGGCCTCTTGAACACGCAGGCCAGTGACAGACCATTCCAGAGGCCTACAGGCTTCTTGAGCACACAGGCCAGTGACTGACCATTCCAAGGACCTGCAGGCCTCTTGAACACACAGGCCAGTGACTGACCATTCAAGGGGCCTATAGTCCTCTTGAACACACAGGCCAGTGACTGACCATTCCAGGGGCCTGCAGGCCTCTTGAACACACAGTCCAGTGACTGACCATTCCACAGGCCTGCAGTCATCTTGCAAACACAGGCCAGTGACTGACCATTCCAGGGGCCTGCAGGCCTCTTGATCACACAGGCCAGTGACTGACCTTTCCTGGGGCCTGCAGACCTCTTGAACACATAGACCATTGACTGACCATTCCAGGGGCCTGAAGACCTCTTGATCACACAGGCCAGTGACTGACCATTCCAGGGGCCTGCAGGCCTCTTGAACACACAGGCCAGTGACTGACCATTTCAGGGGCCTGCAGGCCTCTTCAACACACAGGCCAGTGACTGACCATTCCAGAGGCCTGCAGGCCTCTTGAACAGACAGGCCAGTGACTGACCATTCCAGGGGCCTGCAGGCTCTTAAACCCACAGGCCAGTGACTGACCATTCCAGGGGCCTGCAGGCTCTTGAACACACAGGCCAGTGACCGACCATTCCAGGGGCCTGCAGGCCTCTTGATCACACAGGCCTGACTAACGCCAGTTAGGCCCACCAGCACCCTGGCCCTCGGAGTCCTGGGGCATGCTGCAGTATACAAAGAGTGCAGGCAGCTCTGTGCGCTTCCTCTGCAGGCCTGTCGTGCATTTATCACCCTATGAACACGGGGTTCCACAGGCCAGTGACTGACCATTCCAGGGGCCTGCAGGCCTCTTGAACAGACAGGCCAGTGACTGACCATCCCAGGGGCCTGCAGGTCTCTTGAACACACAGGTCAGTGACTGAGCATTCCAGGGGCCTGCAGCCCTCTTGATCACACAGGCCTGACTAACGCCAGTTAGGCCCACCAGCACCTTGGCCCTCGGAGTCCTGGGGCATGCTGCAGTATACAAAGAGTGCAGGCAGCTTTACACGCTTCCTCTGCAGGCCTGTCGTGCATTTATCACCCTATGAACACGGGGTTCCACTTTAGTAACATGCACGCAGTGGTGACTGCTTGGAAATCCGGGGCACTGTGCTGCGCGAATGGTTAGAAAAAAAATGCACCGGGTTAAGCAAGATTTGCGAATTGGTGATGAAATCGAATGTGCCCACTCAGAAAAATCTGTTTTGGTGTAACACTGGGCATTGTGCTATGGGGCGAAGCTGGCACAGTAGTGTCGGGAGCGAGATTTATTCTCAGTGCAAACCCTTGAGTGCAGATTCCAAAGCAAGGACCATTGCCTAAGGGTACATCACACGAGATGTTAATTTCACAGCAATTACACGTTTTGTACATAAGAACGTCTCGCCATGCTGTACACCACGGTTTGCGCCTGGTTTGTTTGGCGTTTACACTTTCACGCAGGGCTTTAAGTGGGGGGAAAAAACGGGGGTGCTCTAAAAGGGGCGTGGCAAATCTCTTCAAGGGGTGTGGCCTATCCGAGTAGGGGAGTGGTCTAAATCAAGATAACTAGCATTGTGTGCTTAAGAAAATCATGAAGTCGCATCCAGCAAAGGATAATAAAATAGGCAAAAAGGTATATTTATCAAGTATAAGCCATAAAAATACCAAACACTTTAAAAAACATGTAAAAATTATTTACATTACTTAGAAATCTATTGCAGGATTCCCCAAAACCCTTGAAGATATTCACTGTGTCTATTTTGCTGGGGTTTCTCGGCGGAGTCAAAGGTGTGGCAAAAAGAGCAAAATATCCCAATTTTTAGTATTTGTTTCCCATTTCACTAGCCGGTTACAGCTTATTACGTTATTTAATTTAACCAATGGATACACATGTTTATTTAAGGTTTAATATGAGTTATTGACATTAAAATACATTCACAAAGTGGGATACGTTTCCAATCACAGAATGTCCCAAATATCCTTAAAAGTGGAATCGCAAGCCATTTGTCTCCCAGCCATGGAGTTTCTGTCATCAGCACTTCCCCACCCTTTTTCCACAAGAGCAGTTCAAACATGAATGGCAAAATATCCTAGTTTGCAAATGTTTTCCACATAATTATGGCTCTGCCATATTTGCCACATAATACATCATCTGCTGCATAATCTGACGATTTTAACTAATAAATTGTTTATAGCTCAAACGGATCAAAAGTTACAAAAAATTTTGACTTGTGTTGCTGCAAAGTAGATGGCCCATTGCAAAGGTTGACTGGTCAACTTTCTCACTGCTGCACTTGTATGTTCCACTGGTACTAATAAGGAAAAATCTTTGCGGATACTGTTAGAATGTGTAAAAATGTCAAAATAATAAAGTATCAGAAAATTTACAGCACCACTAATAGCAGTATAGGGTGTCAGAGCACTTTACATCACGTATGATTGCTTATCTCAGTGTAATATATGTGTGTAAATCACTGTATAGGAAATGTTACATAAGGTGTAGGAGTCACATGACAACTGATGTAGCAGGGTAAACGAAAAAATGTTAACCTCCTAATATTTATGTTAAATAATTAACACACAGGTTCGTCTCAGTAAATAACCAACCATGTATGTTACATGAAAAGGGTTATGGGTAACACGCTATATCCGTGCAAACTAATTTACTTACAATTGTTAACGTGGATAACATAAGCCTAATAATTTGCGTACTAACTAAAATAATAAATGCATGATTTGTGCTTGGAAATAAACTGTGTAGTGGCAAAGTAAAGCGATTGGTAAGTAAGAAATGGCTTTATATGTCGCTTTTGCTAGGTAATACTTAATTGGGGTACGTAGAATGACGGGAGGGAAACGAAAAGGCTTATATTCTTTATTCTTAACTATGTTCTGTTTATCTTTATAATAGTTCGCTTAGGCCTGTTGTGCCGCGATGTAAAAATGGCTGCCATGAAAAACAAGCTAGAGTACGCAAGCGCGAAGTGAATGCAGAAAGTGAGAAAGGCCGTGAACAGAGGGATCATGTGACCGTCCCAAAGCCTAGGATGGAAGCGTGGTCAAGGCTGCAATGACCTTATTATACAAACGTGTGCCAAAGAAGGACATAGCGAAAAGCGTGAGAAGTTGCAGTGAATATGTGAATGAACAATGAACTGTTCAACTTAAAAGTATCAGAAAAGGATACAGAATGAAACCAATATGCGGATGGGTAATGTCATGAACCCGTGAGAAACGACAGAAGTATGAACTTTCCACAAAGAACTGGTTGGAACAAGGATTTCATAATGAGATGTATACTGACCCCAAATGGACCAATTAGAGAGAATCTTGCCCACAAAGATGTAACATTTTCACTTAGTAAGCTAGTATTAGGGTATAAGAAGACCTACTCTTAGAGGGGGGGCGAGAGCTGCTTTTTATATTTTTGATTGAGCACGAGACGCTGCTGCTGAAGAAACTTTTTGCTTTTAATAGATTTTCCATTTTAATACTATTAGACCTTTTATTCTTAAATACTAAAGGGGAGAAGAACGGGATTGTGGCAGGAAACTTCCTATAGGTGATCCGTCGAGAAGGCCTGTTTTTCAGGACAGATAGACAGTTTTTTGGGAGTTCTATGCTGTGATCTGAATTCATTGCTGTGACGAACTTTTTGTTTTTCCATCTAATAGGTATGCATTGCAATTTCAATTTATTCTTATAATGATGCTAAATGTAATAATCTGAATAATAAATTTGAAACTTATTCATGCTTCTAAAAAAATTATATAAACTTTATTATCTTAAATCAATGAGTCAGTGGTTCTTTAGCTCAATGATAAATGTAAATGTTTAAAGGTTTATAGTGATTGAGCTGGTCTTAATCACCATCAACTGATTCCTACTAGTTGGTCCATCGACCAATGAGCGGAATACCTTAAAGCTTGAGAAGTATATTGTCGTTTTAAAAAGGTATCCCGTCTCCTTCCAGCGAATCATTAACTGTTTTCTCCTAGGTAAAAACGGATGAAATCCAGGGAATATATGAGAAAGTGAATGTTTATGCGGTGTTATGGGCCCCACCGTCATATGGATATAGTTGTGGAAAGAGGGATATTTGTACCTGGACGTCCAAAGCATATAGGAGAAGAAATTTTATTGTTAGCGCTGGATCAGATTTCTTGGTAGCAGAGTTATGGTTACTATAGATTAGTTTGGTGATTATTGATTATTTCATGTCCAACACTATGTTGAGTCGCGTTATGTTATATGTAAGTCAAAGTTTTTGAAGCTTCCGGGAAGTAGGAAGTGGAACACGTGTGGCAAGAGAAGTCACATGGAATAGTGCATTGTCTGAGTTCATATTGGTGATAACACAGGTTGTGTTATGATAGGGACATTTTCTGTATAAAAGGTGTGTGAGTGAAATAGCAACCGGTTTTCTTGTGAAACTCTGGCCTTAATTCTCAGGAGCAGTGTAGTCTCCACATGTGTTTTATCCCCAGAGAAACGGGTTTACCCCTTGCTTGAAAGAAGGGTAAGGTAGAGGGAAGTGCTACACTTATCGAACGAAACTGTATTCTTGCGAGCTAGAATAAAACTGTCACTTTTGTTAGCGAAATCAGACAATGGAAATGTGTTTTTAATGTTGTAACTAACAAAGAACTGTTGAAAATTAAATTGCCGATAAATTTTGTAAAGGAGGGGTCAGGAGCAGAACTGACGTAGACAAAAGCCGCGCTGGGATTGGACAGTGCACTAGTTATACAGAACACGCTCTGATTGGTGCGTTGGTGTGAGACGCGCTAGGAGTGGTTGGATAAGCAGTGACGTAGAAGCTTAGGATTGGAGCGTTGGTGTGAGTCGCGCTGGGATAGGTCCGAATAACGCATAGAGAACAGTGTTGAATTGCGGACTTTTTGAGAAGGGAAAGAGATTGTGAATTATGGCTTATTATGAGTATGGTAGAGAGAAAACGTCGTGGATGGCGAAAATTAAGAACTTGTTTAAGAAAGACAAAAAGGTAGTGACTAGAGAGGGACAAGTAATTCCTCCGCCGAAATCACCAGCTTTGCATATGATGCTGAAGTACGGATATCATACCTGCATATGGTTAGAAAATTGGACTAAATATACTCAAAATGATGGAGTATTAGCATTTCCTGAGAATGGTTCATTTAGTGTAGCTGTACTTCGGAATTTGAGGGAGAAGATGTCGATGCTTGAACCTAGACCAACACAGTTTGAAGCTTTAAGTGAATGGGAAGTGAGATGTATGAACGAGAAAGATTCAGAGGATTAAAGAATCATGATTTTGTGCCCGGAAGGTTGTGGGGAGTGAATCATGAGGACAGAATAAAGCGTTGGAGATATGCTAACATGACAGGAGGTTTGTTTCCAGCTTTTACAGTTGAGGAAGAAGCAAAGAGAAAGTGTATAGAGAAAAAGAAACATTTGATTACTGAAAAGTATGGGTATGGTAGTAGTGAGACGGAAGATGAATTGCTGGAAGATATTTTAAACAGAAACCCACCTCCATACCAACAGAATTCTGCGGTGGTGACACCTAATGCACCGCCAATGGAAACTGGGAGGAATAAAAATCCCGAACGGGGATGTGAGATAAATAGGTCACAAGATCAATTGAAAACCCCACAAAACGAGAAGATTGAAAGTGACAATACAACTGAATTAGCGAAAACCACAAGAGAATTGACTGAAAAGATAAGAGAATTAACAATGAATATGGAAGCTGTAACTGTACCAGTAACGATAGGTCCAGTAATACCGGTTTTTGAGAATCAGAAAATAGAAGAGCATTCTTTAGTCATTCCTATGAATGCAAACTTGCAAAGAAGGAAAGAAGGGATGGATTTAGACAATGAAGGTGGAAGAAATTTGATTTGTTCATATAGACCAAGCCCACCTACTAATTTGACGGTAAATGAGAATGAGTTTAGGAGAATACCTATGGGAACTGAGTCTGCATCAGAGACACCAGAAAGAAGTAAAAATTGGATAGAATTAAATAGTACACCTGTAGGTCCGACTCCGTATGAATTGAATGAATGGATGAAAACTCTAAAAACGAAAGAGACAGAATCAAAACCATTAGATGTAATTAGGTTAAAAATAGACATGGAGGAATTGATCTTAGGGACAATTGGCACAGAAAAACTGAAAAATTATCAGGATGACGAGATAATGTTCTTATGTAAAAGCATTACATGGGGAGCTAGAAATTTACATGACAAATTAGAAGAAACAGCAAATGAACTATGAGTAGAATTTGTAAAAGTGAGAACTTTGCAGAAACCATATAGAGTAGATTTTTGCGAGAAAGATATAGAAAATTTGAACACATCAGGACGGTTAACCCAAATAAAAGAATTAATTGTTTTGCTGAGAAAATGGGGTGATGTGGATAGATGGAGAAGCAGATGGACTAAAAAGAATGAGAAAATGACAGATAAAGCGTCTTTGGCTTTTGCGGTGACAGACAAGGAATCAATTGTAAGGGAGTACCCGATGAGAGAAACTCCAGGAGGTAGTTATGTGCATGTCCCATGGTCTAGACAGGATATACTGTCATTTACAAATGACTTCCCAAAATTGAGAGAGAAACCAGTAGAATGGTACAGACAAGTGGAGATGTTTGTTAAAGTTTCGAAGGTGTTATGGATAGATTTGGATGGTATTTGATATAGTAGTACCAGCTGATTTATGGACAGAATGTAAGATTACTATTGATTGGCCAACTGTAGAATATCCAAGAGATGCTAAAACAGGAGCGCCAGGACCAGAAGTGATGAGGAAATATGACCAAGTTATTACTTTTGTGAAAAATAAAATCCCACCCAAAGAAACGGATTGGGTAAAAATTGACAGAACTACACAGGAGAGTAAAGAATCTGTACACGCATACTATGAGAGACTATTGTTAGTTTTTAAACAGTATAGTGGCTATGAGACATTAAATGAGAAGGATACGAGTCATTTTGTATATAGGTTTGTTTATGGGTTGAAACCAGAGATAAGTGAAATGATTAAACAGCATATGATTTGTTGGCAGAATAGCACGGTAGATGAGGTTTTGAGATATGCTAAATACTGCAGTGATGACATTGAGAGTAGACAGCGTAAATTAAAAGAGAAAGCAATGTGGGCACAAGTGAAAGTTGCAGAAAAGCAAGAAGCTCAATTGAATAATCAAGTAAATGAGACAGGACAGACTAGATCTAGACCAAATATAGGTAAAGGAAAAGGTCAAATGAGCATAGAAGAGGCAAAGAAAAAGTGGCCATGCCACAACTGCGGAAAGTTAGGACATTGGAGAAACGAGTGTAAATTTCCACCAAAACTTAATGCAGAAAAACAATCATTAATTCCACAGGTGCAGAGTGAGGTAGTTACCCAACAAAGTCAGGTGCCTCAACCACCACTGCCCAAGAGTGTTAATCCACAGAAATACAGTGCAGAAACAGGATTCTACGGAGGAGAGCAGGTAACTCAATTGCCGCGCGCAGCTGCCATATCTCAATACTGGTTACGACAGGATGGTAATGAGTCGGATGAAAGTTTATGACGGTGTCTAGGAGAGGAAGAAGAGTGTGTGCTTGGCGCAACTCTAGAGGTAGATCAAGCAGGTCCATTTGTGGATGGAGAAGTGAATGGTGCAAATGTAACATTCCTTGTGGACACTGGAGCTACCCGTTCTACTGTTAGGTCAGTGGAAATTCCAAACCTTCCTCTCTCAGGTGAACATATCCAAGTCGTAGGTGTATCGAATCAGCAAATTAAGGCGCCTCTTACTAAATTAGTGGAGGTTAAGATCGGACCGTTCAGTGAAATGCACCGATTTGTGGTGTGTGATTGCAGTCCTGTGAACCTATTAGGACGCGATCTACTTTGCAAGATGAACTGCACCATCTATTGTACTCCAGATGGGATTGCATTTCAGACCCCAGATGAAGATGTATTATATAAAATGACAATGGTAAATTTAGAATCAGAAGTGAATGATTTATTTCCCATATTTGATGTAGAGAAAATCCCAATTGAACTGAAAGAAACAGTGATACCGGAAGTGTGGGATTTTACGGGAGAAGATATAGGGTTAATGAAAGGAGTAGACCCTGTTAAAATATCTGTTAAAGAAGGAACGAGTTACCCAAATACGCCACAGTATAAATTGACACCAGAAATAATTGAAGGAATAACGCCAGTAATAAATAAAATGATTGAACAAGGGATTCTGAGAGAAATAATGAGCAGTCCATGTAATTCACCGGTAATGGGACTGAAAAAGCAGAATGGAACATATAGAATTGTACAGGATTTGAGAAAGGTAAACAAAATTGTTGTGCCTTGCTGCCCAATAGTACCAAACCCTGCAGTGATTCTATACCAGATTCCACGCGAAGCAGAATGGTACACAGTTATTGATTTGTGCCATGCATTTTTCTCTATTCCATTACATCCAGATAGCCAGCCATTATTTGCGTTCAGGTTCGGAAAGCGTATTTTGGCATGGTGCCGAATTCCTAAGGGGTATACAGAAAGCCCCTCGATCTTTAATCAGATTTTAAAGAAATCATTGGAAGATTTAAAAATGCCAGAAAAATCAGTGATGGTTCAGTATATTGATGACCTACTGGTGGCATCAAAAACGAAGGAAGCATGTGTTAATGACACAATTGCTTTGCTGAATCATTTAGCAAAAGGAGGACATAAGGTGTCCCCATCAAAATTGCAGTTTTGTCAACAAGAGGTCCAATATTTAGGACATAAGATTGAAAAAGGAGTGCAAAAGGTAACGACTGAAAGAATAAAGATAATTCAAGGAATGAGAGCTCCAATGACACAAAGAGAAGTAAGAATGTTCCTAGGAATGGTTGGATATTGTCGACAATGGATACGTGGATTTTCATTAATTGCAAAACCATTACAGAGATTGACAAAGAAGGATGTTAAAGATCCTTTTGAAATGAATGATGAGGAAATGAAAGCATTCAGAGAACTAAAAACGAAACTGTGTGAAGCCCCGGCATTGGGAATGCCTGACTATGAAAAAGACTTTGAGTTGTATTGTAGTGAAAGAGATGGGTGTGCGTTTTCAGTCCTAGTGCAGAGACACGGAAACATGAAAAGACCCATTGCATATTTTTCAGCTGTCTTAGACCCAGTAGCGAAAGCGTTGCCTGGATGTTTGAAAGCAGTAGCTGCTACTTGTGTAAGTTTGGAGCAGAGTGAAGGCATAGTGATGGGATATCCACTGAGAGTATATGTCCCTCATTCTGTGGAAATTCTTTTGACAAGAACCAAAACCCAATATATGACACATAGTCGGCTGACTAGGTATGAAAAAGTGATTTTGAGTGCAGACAATGTCACTATTGACAGATGCCTAAATGTGAATCCTTCAACACCATTGCCAGATGAAGAGAGTGTGATTGAAATGGATGAAGTTGATCATGATTGTCTGAATATACTCGAATATTGTACAAAACCGAGACCCAATATACGGGATGAGCCTTTAAAGGAATCAGATTATATTCTGTTCGTGGATGGCTCATGTTTGAGAACGAATGATGGAGTTCTGAGTGCAGCATATGCAGTTTGCACAGTAGCTGCTGTAATGGAAGCATCTTGTTTGAAAGGGATACGTTCTGCCCAAGTAGCGGAGTTGATTGCTCTAATTCAAGCATGCAAACTGGGAAAGAATGTCCGAATCACAGTAATCACGGATAGCCAATATGGTTTTGGAGTGGTTCATGATTTTGGGCAGATCTGGTCTCAGAGAGGTTTCTTGACGTCTGCAGGAACCCCAATAAGAAATGGTGAGTTTGTGAAAAAGTTGCTTGAGGCGATACAGCTGCCTAAACAGATTGCGGTGGTAAAGTGCAATGCACATAAAAATGGGGAAGACTACATAACTGTTGGCAATAAGTTTGCTGATGAAATCGCACAGTACTGTGCCAAAAATGTCGTCTCATTAAACAAAAACAGAGAAAGAGAGCATATTTCATGTCCTTTGCTTTTTACTAACCCTGTTGAGACATGGGATGAGGTGAGACAATTACAGGAAGCAGCAGATGATGAGGAAAAAGATAGCTGGATAAAAGCAGGATGCAGAAAACGAGAGGAAAATGATGTTTGGGTTTACAGGGATGAAAGACCAGTTATGCCTGATAGCATGATTTCTGACATGGCACGGATGTACCATGGACAAGCTCATATTGGAAGAGATGCAATGATCAGACTTTTTAGACAAACATGGTATAATCCAAAATTCAGAGCCATAGCTGAGAGTCTTTGTCAAAGATGTCTTATTTGTCAACAGCTAAATCCAGGAAGAAAGACAGTAGTGAGTCTAGGAACAATAGGACGAGAGGGAGGTCCTTTCACGAGAATGCAAATGGATTTTATAGAAATGCCCCCGAGCAATAGACTAAGGTATGTACTTGTAGTCGTCTGTTTGTTTTCCCGTTGGGTGGAAGCATACCCGACCAGAAGGAATGATGGAATTACAGTAGCAAAACTTATGCTGCGAGAATTCATTCCAAGGTATGGTTTTCCAGTAACGATTGAAACAGATAGAGGAACACATTTTCAAAATGAATTGATTCAACTGATTTGTGAAGCACTTAGTATTAAACAGAAACTGCACTGTGCATACAGACCAGAGGCTTCTGGAATAGTAGAGCAAGTGAATGGAACAATTAAGAACAGGCTAGGAAAAATGTGTCAAGCCACAGGACTCAAATGGCCAGATGCCTTGCCATTGGTCTTAATGACTATCAGAAGCATACCGGAAAGAAAGACAGGACTCAGTCCCCACGAAATAATTATGGGACGAGCAATGAGACAAGCACATGTACCTGTCAACAAACTACTGACTATAACTGATGATCTCGTGTTGGATTATTGCAAAGGATTGGCTGATGTGGTACGTTCTGTGTTTCATCAGGTTGGACCGGATGCGACCACTCTTGAAAGAAAACCAGCACATGACTTAAATCCAGGAGATTGGGTCTGCATAAAAGTCCACCGAAGAAGAAACTGCTTGGTTCCTCGCTGGGACCAACCACAACAAGTGATCCTGGTGACAACAACTGCAGTCAAATGTGCAGAAGTAAAACACTGGGTACATGCCAGTCACACCATCAGAGTTCCAGAACCTGAAGATCGACCTGTAAGTCGACATCTGGAAGTATTGGATACCAGTTGAGCATCCGATGCAGAGGAAGAGGCGAACAGGGTTCCAGAATCTGAAGATCGACATGTGAGTCGACATCTGGAAGACCCAATTACAAGTGCAACGACAGGAGGAGTGGAGGAAATAGCAGAAATTCCAGAATCTGAAGATCGACATGTGAGTCGACATCTGGAAATATCAGACACCAGTTCAGCATCTGATACAGAGCATTCGGATTGTGAGGAAAATCTGAAAAGAAATTGGAAATTTGATAGCATTAAAGAAGAAACTGAGCAAAAAGACAGTAACAGTGAGCAACCAAGTACAAGTTATGGGGAAGATCCTTCAGAGATTATATTAATAGACGAAGAAGGGATAGTTTCACATAGAAAGGTAGAAAATTCGGAAGAACTCCGAGGAGCAATAGGGACAGATCATCGAACAAAAGAACAGGGAAACTCAGAGACAGAGAGAAAGATTGACACAAATTCGGAAGAACCTCGAGGAGGGACAGAAGTAGGTGATGAAAGGAAAAGAAGAGAAAAACCAAAAATAGATGAAGGAAGTGAAATTCTAAAATTTAAGATAAGAGACAATAAAGAAAGGACTGAAACAGAGTCAGAAGAAAGTGGAGAAGAAAGAAACCAGAAACTAGAGTCAAGAAAAAGAACTTGGAGAACAGAAAGAGGAAAAAGAAAGTGAACCGAAAAGGCCAAGAAAGGGAGACAATTGGCCCCACGAAGTTAGAAGATTGAGATACAAGATCATAAGGTTAGATGGAAAAAGTGCAGAACAAGTAAATGAAATAACAAGTCAAAAGGAACAAGAAAAACAAGGAGGAAAACACTTGCAGAAAACAAAAAGAGTAAAGAAAGTAAATCTGAAGTATAAATCGCCTGAATGGTTATACATTACATTGACTGATATCAAAGAAGAAGAGATCACTCACGAGAACCCAGAACAAAGCTGCAACCTAATGGGTGAAGGTGAAGTGCAACAAATTTGAAGAAATTTGAACAAATTTCTACTGGATTGGACAAAAACATTGGATTTGACAAAGAAGGAGTTCTGAAAAGAACTAAAAGAAAGTACCAAACAAGACAAAGTGAGAGTGTAGGGTGGCTAAGAGGTCATTCCTGAGGTGTGGTGACACATATTTTTCTGTACATATTATAAATTAGGTAAAAGAACTAAATGGTAGATACTAAAAATAGAAAATGTAGATGTGAGTTCTTAAGTAGATGGTGTAAGATGTGCTTCTTTTGTACAGGATTATTAATGACAGTATGGGTTATTTTAGCAATCACCATTCCAATTAAATTAGCTGTAGAAGAAACGTCTATATTAAAGAATAACACAGAGAAAGAAAAAGGAGCTAACATGCAAGAAACAGCTATATTAGAAAATAGTGCAGAATTACATAAAGACAAATCAATAACAGATTTTTCAAAAAATGTTTTCACTAAATTATTGTATGAGTATGTAGAAACAATGGAGGTAAGAGATTGTTATGTGTGTATGCAATTGCCTGCGTCTGTTGCAGAAGGTGTGACCTATCATCACCTTCCTTTGACGTATGGAATAACATGTAGTGTTTCAGCAAGTCTATTTTACAAGACAGGAAGATTAGAATATTATTACACGGATATAGATAAGATTTTTGCAAAGATTCCTATAGTTTCTGAACTAAACAAGGTAAAAGAGGCAAGAACATTTGGTGAATTTTTCATAGAAAATAAAATTCTAACATTAGATGATATAGTTAAAAACAACCTTACCTGTGAGTTAAGAAATGAAGAAAAGGTATTTTTAGAAATGGTCGAGGATAGAAGAGTGAAATTTCAAAGAAAAGTGATAGAAGAGACAAAAACACCTCTTTGGGCGTTTGAGGAAGAAAATCATGACAAGAAAAAGACAAATGCAGCTATGACTCTGGATTGGCCCCAACAGGGAAGGTTGTGCATTAGAAGAAATAGAACAAGATATGACAATTATTTCGTGGGTTCCAGTGATTGCCATGACAATTATAAAATTTTAGGAGGTTGGGGATTCAAAGGGGGAAAAGATCCAATATTTCCTGGGATCTATTACATTTGCGGTAACAGAGCTTATTACAGGTTGCCGGACCATTGGTATGGATCATGTTACTTAGGCCTGGTCTTTCCAAAGATTTTTCATATAGATAGAGCAGAAAAGGGAACACACGAAATGATAAAGACATTTACACGTAGAAAAAGGGAAAGTTTCTCAGAAATAGTAGGTGATATTTTTGGAGCATTGATACCAGCAGTGGGAATATCTTTGAATGCATTTAAAATTCGGAAGTTATCCACAGTAGTAGATCGTTTATCTACAGATACTGCTGTAGGGTTCTTGATGGTAAATACCGAAATGGTTGCCATGAGAGCTATGGTGATGCAAAATCGACTTGCCCTTGACATTCTTTTGGCAAAAGAGGGTGGAGTCTGTGGAATGCTGAAAGTCCAACATTGTTGCACTTACATTCCAGATAAGAGTGAAAATATACAAAAGTATATAAAGAATATTACAAATTTGCACAAAGAACTTGTTCCACTGGAGGTTGAAAATGCATTTGGAAAACTTGGTAAGAGTTTTTCCTCAGTAATACATTGGTTTACTAGAATGAGTGGATTAATAATAGGGAAAATTATAATAGTAGCGACCATAATAATCATAATAGTTTTAGTACTGAAGCTAAGTATTATATGTATAAAAAGAAGAAAAAGACAGAATAAAATAGAAAAAGAAAATAAGATAAATAAAGAAGAAAGAGAAATGGGTGAAATAGAGTTAGAGGAATTAAAAGAAAACATGTATAAGAAAACAAAGAGACAAGATGAAAGGGATACAGCTGTGTAAACTAACAAAACAAACTGGACAAAGAAATATGCTATCTGACAGAATTGTGTAACATGGGTTTTTGTGGTGATATTAAAAATCACCAAAGGGGGAGTTGATGGAGCAGGGTAAACGAAAAATTTTAACCTCCTAATATTTATGTTAAATAATTAACACACAGGTTCGTCTCAGTAAATAACCAACCATGTATGTTACATGAAAAGGGTTATGGGTAACACGCTATATCCGTGCAAACTAATTTACTTACAATTGTTAACGTGGATAACATAAGCCTAATAATTTGCGTACTAACTAAAATAATAAATGCATGATTTGTGTTTGGAAATAAACTGTGTAGTGGCAAAGTAAAGCGATTGGTAAGTAAGAAATGGCTTTATATGTCGCTTTTGCTAGGTAATACTTAATTGGGGTACGTAGAATGACGGGAGGGAAACGAAAAGGCTTATATTCTTTATTCTTAACTATGTTCTGTTTATCTTTATAATAGTTCGCTTAGGCCTGTTGTGCCGCGATGTAAAAATGGCTGCCATGAAAAACAAGCTAGAGTACGCAAGCGCGAAGTGAATGCAGAAAGTGAGAAAGGCCGTGAACAGAGGGATCATGTGACCGTCCCAAAGCTTAGGATGGAAGCGTGGTCAAGGCTGCAATGACCTTATTATACAAACGTGTGCCAAAGAAGGACATAGCGAAAAGCGTGAGAAGTTGCAGTGAATATGTGAATGAACAATGAACTGTTCAACTTAAAAGTATCAGAAAAGTATACAGAATGAAACCAATATGCGGATGGGTAATGTCATGAACCCGTGAGAAACGACAGAAGTATGAACTTTCCACAAAGAACTGGTTGGAACAAGGATATTCATAATGATATGTATACTGACCCCAAATGGACCAATTAGAGAGAATCTTGCCCACAAAGATGTAACATTTTCACTTAGTAAGCTAGTATTAGGGTATAAGAAGACCTACTCTTAGAGGGGGGGCGAGAGCTGCTTTTTATATTTTTGATTGAGCACGAGACGCTGCTGCTGAAGAAATTTTTTGCTTTTAATAGATTTTCCATTTTAATACTATTAGACCTTTTATTCTTAAATACTAAAGGGGAAAAGAACGGGATTGTGGCGGGAAACTTCCTATAGGTGATCCGTCGAGAAGGCCTGTTTTTCAGGACAGATGGACAGTTTTTCGGGAGGTCTATGCTGTAATCTGAATTCATTGCTGTGACGAACTTTTTGTTTTTCCATCTAATAGGTATGCATTGCAATTTCAATTTATTCTTATAATGACGCTAAATGTAATATTCTGAATAATAAATTTGAAACTTATTCATGCTTCTAAAAAAATTATATAAACTTTATTATCTTAAATCAATGAGTCAGTGGTTCTTTAGCTCAATGATAAATGTAAATGTTTAAAGGTTTAAAGTGATTGAGCTGGTCTTAATCACCATCAACTGATTCCTACTAGTTGGTCCATCGACCAATGAGCGGAATACCTTAAAGCTTGAGAAGTATATTGTCGTTTTAAAAAGGTATCCCGTCTCCTTCCAGCGAATCATTAACTGTTTTCTCCTAGGTAAAAATGGATGAAATCCAGGGAATATATGAGAGAGTGAATGTTTATGCAGTGTTATGGGCCCCACCGTCATATGGATATAGTTGTGGAAAGAGGGATATTTGTACCTGGACGTCCAAAGCATATAGGAGAAGAAATTTTATTGTTAGCGCTGGATCACAACCATACTAGTAAGCAGCATAGTTTAATAGTGATTGGTCTGGAGAAACACAAACTCAGAATTTAAAACGTAATACCATGGTTGGGGGTTCTCTTTAATAATCAGAATTGATTTCTACCCAAATGAACCCTTTTTTGCAACATTAGGATAATCAAAGACTGTGGAAAAAACATAATGCTCTAATTTATACCTTGCAGTTTGCATGCAGCTCTTACATGACAGTTAATAGCTCACTGTTCTATGTTAGGATTTTAACTTATTAACTGCAACTAACAATAGGGTCTCTCTGACAAAAGCAGTTACCCACTGACCTATTTACATTATGTGCACTTTGTGATCTGCATGGTACATGTTCTTAGCAGTGGGCACATTAACCCTCTGCGCTTCCTTTCCATGAGTCGAAACGTCCACTAGACAAAACACCATCTCTCTCTACTAAGAACATTAATCCCTGGAGTTATCATGACATTTTTATTGTTGCCGAAATTTTTTGGAGGCCAGGAAGGAGACAGCAAGTGCTTTTAAAACCATATTATACTTGCAAACACGATGCCCCCACCTGAAGTCAGTGCCACCCGCGGTCCGTGCAGGTAACAGCAGTGGGGCCAGGTAAGGGGGGGTTTCGAGGGATGATGCTGAAGGAAAATTAATTATTTAATTTTCGCTCTGCATCGTCCCTCGAAATCCCTCCTTACCCTCCCCCTCTGCCCCACCGCTGTTAGCTGCACGGACCGTGGCTGGTCAGCGCCTGGTGCGGTCGCACTGCCCTAGAGCCACCCTGCTCAAGGGTCCTGTGACCTCAGTGACAGAGTCACTGTCACTCTATGGTGTGCTGCTTCATAGGCCTGCCTGCAAGACTGGAGGTGAACTTCAGAATGAATTGTGGCGGACAGGCCTTCAAGGTTAACCCACACTTGCCACTGCTAGGGTCCCCCTCCTGGTGCTAAGACACCAGGGCTTTTAAGATCTTGCGGGCCTTCTAAGGTCTAGCATGGGAATGTGCTCCCTCAGGGGGGGTGGTCTGATGGACTGGTCATGAAGGCTGAACCTGGTTCCCCAGCTCTGACCATAGTGCCACTTCCTCTCCCCCACTGAACACCATACTGCCCCACTGAGAGAAACTTGCACTGCACTGACCCGCTCTAAACACCTGGATGTGACTCAATTCAAATTACCACTAGACAAGAGCAATATGTTGCCTAAAAAAAAATTAACAACATCCTAGAAAAAGCAAACACTCATAGGGAATGCAAGACTAAGTAAAGCATGTGAAATGTAAGCAGGAACAACATGGTTACCTTTTTCTTTTTACACTCAGTCAGAAATTAGTGAGTGCTTTTGCCTGAAAAGTTAAGGCCATGACTACAGGGCCCAGAAGGGACGCGCTTCAATGCCCATTGCTTATATCCTTACAAAACGTAAGCAGTATGGTTTAAAAAGACCACATTCGTGAACACAGAGCCGCGGTATGCATTTTGTTTTCCATTTCACCCATCAAGTAGGTATTTCAGTACCTCCAGGAATAGTGCACTTTCCCACCCGGGAAAACAATGTTGTTCAAAGAGAGACGAGAAAACAAAAGTAGCGCTTCACTGGCAAACACTGTAAAGTGGCGCTAATGTGTTTAGGTGTGAATAAATCAATCTGGCCACCTTGCAACCACTCTGTCTTGCTTTAGCTAGTTACTTTTCATATTTTGAATGTTTTAGTTCTCTCCACCCCGAGGCTGCACTTAGAAATTGAAAAAAGTCAGAAAAAGAGGACGTTTCCAGCAAAAGTGTTTTTCTTTTTTGGATCCATCTCACAGGGGAGCAAATAAACGAAAGGAGGTAAGAGAAGGTAATACCTGTTTCTAAAAGTCTCGGTTTTCATCATCCCACGCTGGCACCACCACGACGTTGCTCCTGCGCTGAAAAAAGAGAAGGGAAATCCTGAGAGAAAATGGCTCTCTTAAAGGGTTTCCCTTCCTCCAACAACGTTGACCTGGCATGACGTCATGCCGTCGTGCCGTGGACGTCATGCCGTGACCTCCAATTACTCAGTGAGGAAACTGAGCTCTCACTGCAGTCCAGAAAAAAAATTAAAAAAGAAAGGACTACCTTTGCCAGCCGCGAAGATAGAGCCCGATAGAGACCCGTTTCGAGGGCCCCAAAAAAAACACTGCCGGTGCTCAGACCCGGCCCACTTAAAGCCCTGCTTTCACGCACAACCAGGTCACGCCAATTCAGCTGATCCGGCATAACTTGAAAAACTGTGGAAGTCTGCACTTTCCTTCCCCATTATGCGTCCATTACTATTGATAATGGCTTTACTCCTAGTCCTACTCCCTCGCCTTCCTTCATCACAACTGAGGCCCCGCCTCCCTCTAGACCCACCCCCAGCCCATAAAACTCTGCCCGCCCCCACCTCCACCTGTACGTAAACAAGCCGAGCTAGCACTCAGATGTAGGGCACCGGGAGGGATCCTTGAAGGAAGGCGAGGGAGTAATGCCATGATCATACTACCATGCAGCAGCCAACTTCTGCAGCGCCTCGAGACCCTCACCGGTGAATTGCCATGCTCTATAAATGTTTGATTGATTGAATAGGATTTGGAGTTGAGTGGTAACATAAAACCCTCTGAAAAGCCGTTGTGGTGTAATTTCTCCCACAAGTGTAATACCCGCTGGAGCGACTGACGTCCTCACATGAGGCTAGCATTTAGCACAAGTCTCTTTCTTAGCACAGACTTCAGCAGAAATGCATTAAAGATTACAGAATGCAACATAAAGACAGTCAAACAGAAGGCCTCTCAACCAGCTGCATTCCCAAGACACCTCTCGTGAATGCTCCTCTGGCAGCGAGGTATCTATACCTTTGTTTATCTTCCTGTGGGGCACCAGGCATTTCAAATGTCTTGATACTGTTTGAGTTATAAGCTTGTCTGGTGTATAGTGTGCCTTTGCGACTGCTCCAAGGTGAAAAAGTTGCAGAAGTGCGTAGAAGTGTTTGGGGGCAAGCTAAAGCAATCCACCAATAAAAAGCACTTCAGCGCCTAAGCACTACATAAATGGAATTTCAATTCAATTTCAATGAAAACAAAAAGGAGACACCGGATTATCCTGAAAACCATTGTCCAGGGCACTCCAAAATGGAACCCAGTGATCTTCATTCACCAGACTTACTCAAGGGGTCTTCGGTCTGGTGCAGTCACGACCAAGGACTCATTCATGGGGGCATCTGACGGGCAGATCTTCACACCATAGTTAGAAATTTGCCAATTTAGGACTTTTAGCAACCCTCAGCTGATCTTCAAATCAACCTGTAAACACTGGCTCATTCAATTCTATGTCTTTGCTTTTTGTATGTATGAAACACATTTTTTATGAAGCTGGCACCAACGGCAGGATGTGGTAGCCTCTGCGTGTGAGCGAAACATGTCGCATGCAGAGCTGGCAGAGAAGCTACAACCAAACAGGTAACCACAGGTAGGCGGCAGGCTCTATCTGCGTGCCATGTAGACACGGCTGGTCTTACTCACCTCGTTGTGGTGAGTTTGCCCCCAGCCCTTGAGGAGAGCGCAGAGACACTGAAAATGTGTCACTATTGTACCGTTCTGTGTAGATTTCCTTCTTGTGACTTGTGGGGTGCCTCAGGGGTCTGCCCTTCCCAGGATGCTCATTAATCTTTACTGTCTCTCTTGCATCACTCTGGGTCACACCTTCAGTGTGCTGTTTCAGAACTACGCACAACTCCTGCACGAGCTCCTTAACGCAGCTATTCTCGCCTCACAGACTGTCCTTCGTCCATCAATGAATAGTTTGAGCAAACACATGACAATGCACAGTGTGCAGAATTGTGACTTTTTTTTTTACCACATTCCACAAAATCATCTTTTGTGAATCCATGCATGACAAGTGCATCTTAGATTACAGTTGCAGAATGAGAGTAGTGTTGAGTGGGCGAGTAACTCTGTGGTCTATCTGAGGGGGTTTTGGACTCCTAGAGGAGCCCCTGGTTACTGGCATAAACTGTAACAATTACTGTTGTCCTGAGGCCACAGGGCTGCTGTACTCCATCTGACCGGCTAAGTACCCCCCCCCCCATGTCACTTCATTCTCATGGGGTCGACTGGCCAAGGTTTACTCAAGAAAGGGATGTCAGGTTAGACACTCAGTTAACACATCAAACAAAAGTTGCTATTTTTTTATCCAGCAGTTCTTAATTTTTGAAATAAAAGTTTGACAAGTACGTAAAATGCTCTACACTAAAACAAGAGCTGGTCAATGAAAGCCAGAAGGACCTCGCACCTTCTGAGCCACGGTTAACAGAGCATTGCATCGAGCTCTGCGACCGGTGCTAACGAATAGGGGAGCTCTGAATCCCGCAGAGTACCCTGGAGACATGCCTTGGACCAGAAAAAGCAAGTTCTTCAAAAGTGTTTTTGCAAATTTACCTCAAAGGAAATTTAATGGACAAAATTGATGGATATTTAGTTTTGGTTTTAGTATTTTGGTGACACTGAGGAATGTGTGTAGGAATGAAAGATGCTCCAAAGATGTCCAATTGGCCCACCACTCATAGAAGGAAAGAGCCACCGTTTATGGAAAGCAGGCCCGTCTCTTTAGGGGTATCCTGGTGGGGTCCAAGGGAAGGGAGAGACCAATGCCCGGTACCCGGGGTTCATGGGCACAGTCACTGGACTCCACATGTAACAGCCAAGGAACTACTTATTCTGGACAGTGATTGTTTAGAATACCTGTTCACTACATGTCCCTTGAAGTGTTATAAAGCTGGGAATCCACTGGCTGTACTGGGCCTTTTCTAGTGGTGGAAGCAGCATCACCCACTGTAAACACCAGGGAGTCTAATAGTCACGGTTCTGCTGAACAGTACCAGACAATTCCAACTACGGCTCCAAACTGATATATCCAGAGCCTTAGGAGCTGGGCGTCAACTTCAAATGTTTCCCAAACCCGCAGGACCTCCTCCTGCTGATGGAATGGGGCTTTAAGTCGGGGTTATCAAAACTCAAGACTCCACAGGACATCAGAGAGGCGTGTCAAGGCACATCAGGGGAGCAGGAATTTTTGGGGACAAAACAGGTCCATTCTTCTCAACTGTGAATGTAATGGAGCCTCTCCTGGGCCTTGGTGGCCAGGCTCACTCTGTTGAGGCTGTCCCAGGGGCGCGTTGGTGGCTTGTGAAGCAGAGCACTGCTCCGGGCAAGGACACCCCAGCTCTTCAGCGGACAGGAAGGCCTCCATACTTGACCAGATCTAACAAGGTGGATCAGCAGTTGCTTGCTAGACTTTGGGACTCATTTAGATCTTGGCGGACAGGTTACTCCGTCACACCGGTGACGGATATCCCGTCCGCCTAAATATAAATCCGATTATATCCTATGGAATTTATATTTCGGCGGACGGAATATCAGTCACCGTGGTGACGGAGTAACCAGTCCGCAAGATCTAAATCAGGCCCTTAAAGTGCCATGGCAGCAGCACTCCCACTTCTAGATCTTTTCCTTCTTCTCAGCACCACAGGTGTGTGCAGAAGATCCTCTTTGGTCAGAGTACAAACGCTGAAACATGTACATGATGAGAACACCAGTATTTATCTTCCGCTGGTGGCAAGGCTTCGCCAACCAGGGGCTCTTCTACTCTCAGATCTCCGGGGGTTCCAAAAGTCTTGAGGGACCTGACCACAGAATGTTCACCTGAAGTCACATCATTTAGCTCTACTGCCTTTCTAGAGGCTGGTTTAGGCTGGCTGGAGTAGCTTGTTGAATGGTTTCAGAGAGGTAGTTCCCAAAGAACTGCATATATCTGCCAGGAAGAGGGGCTGGGATCGATTTCACTCTGTCAGGAAACTGCAGCTACTTCAAAGGAGGCGAGCCGGGTACTCCCCGAATGCACAGAGATAACTGGTTTCAGGGATGGACAGAAAAGCGGAGAGACATGCAAGATATGTTGTCTTAGACGGACACAAGCAGCCTGACACAGAGGCAGCTACAGTGTTGAGTACCTTTTACATTCGCCCATCCAGGCACTCGTGAAGCCGCAATCTCTCCAGGCATGTCCCAGACATTTTGGATTTAAAAGACATGTACCCATAGTCTAGAGTTATGCTACCACCACCGTCAGTCCATGTGAAACCTGGGTAGAGGGGCCAGTAATCACCCTTTAACAGAGGGGTGCACTTTGAGTGCCCCCTTCAACATCAGAGGCCAGCTCTCATGCCTCATATGAGTAAACAGGAGTAGCCGAGTGATTGTCGAGTACCTGGGGAACAATACACCTGGGTGTCCAGATTTCGTAACGAGGCGGTACAGTTTCACAAAGCCATGCTGAGGACTTTCATCCTGAATGCACCAGAACTGGAAAAAGAATTGAGGTGGACAAGAGACTTTCTTTACAAACCTAACAATGCATAGTCTCAATGAGTTCAGAGGTCATTCAATGTTACATGTGATGAGTGAAGGCAAAGTAATGATGATAGTAGATGATGAAGACACAAGAAAGTAGTCCGTGGAAGCATTGGGGGTTTGCTGGGAGATCTCTCCTCTCGTCAGTTTCTCTGTAGGAAATCTAGATTAACAAACCGACTGCTCATCCCCCATCATTGGTGTTGAACATTTTAGAAAATCAATGCGGAGAGCGTGGCTTGGCCACCACCGATAATGGGTGCCTACTCCTGGAGCTCTAAGCCGCATCGGAAAGAGAAATGACCAGTGCCGCCTCCCTTGGCTCGGGTTGGAAGTTCACATGTGGCACAATCAAGTGAAGGCACTGGAATGAGAGCGGCGCCTGCTTTCTTTACTTAGCATGGGCAAATTCAGGAAACTTAAACTCACAAGCAAGTCTTCTCTCTCTACATCCGTGTCTTCTACTCCACTACTCCTGAATCTTCAATGAAGGCTAATTATTTAGCAAGACCTATGCCCTCTGGTGCAAAGACCTATGCCCTCTGGTATCCAAAGACTTAGGCCCTCTAGTATCCAAAGAACTATGCCCTCTGGTATCCAAAGACCCAGGTCCTCTGGTATCCAAAGACCTACGCCCTCTGGTACCCAAAGACCAATGTCGTCTGGTATCCAAAGACCTATGCCCTCTGGTATTCAAAGACCTAGGCCCACTGGTATCCAAAGACCTATGCCCTCTGGTATCCAAATACCTATGCCCTCTGGTATCCAAAGACCCAGGCCCTCTGGTATCCAAAGACCCATGACCTCTGGTATCCAAAGACCCATGCCCTCTGGTATCCAAAGACCCAGGCCCTCTGGTATCCAAAGACCCAGGCCCTCTGGTATCCAAAGACCCAGGCCCTCTGGTATCCAAAGACCCAGGCCCTCTGGTATCCAAAGACCCAAGCCCTCTGGTATCCAAAGACCTATGCCCTCTGGTATCCAAAGACCCATGCCCTCTGGTATCCAAAGACCCATGCCCTCTGGTATCCAAAGACCCATGTCCTCTGGTATCCAAAGACCCATGTCCTCTGGTATCCAAAGACCCATGTCCTCTGGTATCCAAAGACCTATGCCCTCTGGGCAGCATAGTTCAGAGTTCAAAATGTTCAGAGCAGCGCCGGAGACCTAGGCCCACTGGTATCCAAAGACCTATGCCCTCTGGTATCCAAATACCTATGCCCTCTGGTATCCAAAGACCCAGGCCCTCTGGTATCCAAAGACCCATGACCTCTGGTATCCAAAGACCCATGCCCTCTGGTATCCAAAGACCCAGGCCCTCTGGTATCCAAAGACCCAGGCCCTCTGGTATCCAAAGACCCAGGCCCTCTGGTATCCAAAGACCCAGGCCCTCTGGTATCCAAAGACCCAGGCCCTCTGGTATCCAAAGACCCAAGCCCTCTGGTATCCAAAGACCCATGCCCTCTGGTATCCAAAGACCCATGCCCTCTGGTATCCAAAGACCCATGCCCTCTGGTATCCAAAGACCCATGTCCTCTGGTATCCAAAGACCCATGTCCTCTGGTATCCAAAGACCCATGTCCTCTGGTATCCAAAGACCCATGCCCTCTGGTATCCAAAGACCCATGTCCTCTGGTATCCAAAGACCCATGACCTCTGGTATCCAAAGACCCATGCCCTCTGGTATCCAAAGACCCAGGCCCTCTGGTATCCAAAGACCCAGGCCCTCTGGTGTCCAAAGACCCAGGCCCACTGGTATTCAAAGACCTATGCCCTCTGGTATCCCAAGACCCAGGCCCTCTTGTGTCCAAAGACCCATGCCCTCTGGTATCCAAAGACCCATGTCCTCTGGTATCCAAAGACCCATGTCCTCTGGTATCCAAAGACCTATGCCCTCTGGGCAGCATAGTTCAGAGTTCAAAATGTTCAGAGCAGCGCCGGAGAGCTACGGAACTATGCTGCCCCATTGATGCGATTTATCACCATCAAGGACCTTACTTCAGTCATTGCCTTTTGAGTCCAACCCACGGTGGACCATTCCCTGAAGACCTTTCTTTCATTAATTCTGGCTGTCCCTTGTATCGCCTTGTCCTGAGGAAGACCCGCCGTGCATATCAGTCAATCACGCACTTCTTTGGGTCGAAACGTCGACATGCTTGCGATAATCCTGACCCTATTCTCCCCGCCCCATGTGAAATGGAAATTTAAAATCCCAAGCGGCGCGGAGCTTTATGTACCAAGGAATGGATGTCCTTTGAATGACCACTTTCAACAATTCGTACAGCACTGTATATATCTTGTTCACATTTAGCACTTGTTTCGCACCTTTTTTCACCACATCACTTGCGCCGTTGGAACAAATTGTATGTTCATGCACTCTGACAGCCTTCTAATGTCATTTCGACACCATAAAATGTAAAAGAATATGTGGATTTATCCTTAAATACAGACTTTGATTGATCCAATTTTAGTGTGTTTTTTGTTTTGTGTTTTTTGATTCATGGTTTTTGTCCTTTCTTCTTTTTCCTTTTCATTGATTATTACTGAAAGGCTTGAGTACTGTTTGCTTTTTCGTTATTATTCAGTAAACCAAGAATCATTCCTGTACCCGACAGAACCAATATTCTCCACATTCTTGTACACCCAGGTTCTGAGGGGCACTGAGTCACCCCATTATACTAGATGGAGGTTGGTATTAAAGCGACTCCCACCTGCAGGGCTGAAGGAACATGAAGCCCCGGTGATGGTCAAAGAGGTCCGTGAAGCATTGGGGGCGCTGTCTGGGACCAAGGCACTGGGGGGGACGGATTCCCGTCAGAATTTTATCAGACGTATTCGGGAAAGCTGGTGCAGCCTCTGCTCCAGGTATTTGAAGAGGTGTACGAGCGAGGTCTACTGCCCCCAACCATGTGGGAGGGGAAAATATGTATGATTTTGAAGTCGGTGGGGGAACAACCGAGACCCAGCAGCCTATCGCCCAATAACCATAATTAATTCAGATATCAAGATATTATGTAAAGGTTTGGCACAACGTCTGGCCCCGTACATGCTACACTTGATGAACGATGACCAATGTGGGTTTATACCCGATCGTAACACTGGTATGAACATATGACGATTAACACATGTCCTACATGAGGTACGACACAAGGATGAGGAGCTGGCCCTGGTATCCATAGATCTCGAAAAAGCTTTCGATACGATCGACTGCAGGTGCCTTCTGGAGGTTTTGAGGGCGGCAGGGTTTGGTCTGCAATTTAGGCAGTGGGTGAAACTCCTATATACAGCGCCATGCGCTCGGATCCGAGTGGGCCAGAGTCGTTTCTGAGAAATGGACTCTGAAGCGAGGCACACAATAGGGTTGCCCGCTGTCGCAGCTGTTTTTCGCGCTAGCCATTGAACCATTGGCAATATGGGCACGTACGGATCTTGAACAGTGGGGTATCCAGACGGGAGAGTCACTCCACGTGATCTCTCCCTATGCGGATGATGCTTTTTTCTATGTCGCCTCGCCTCATGAAGCGATGCCTAGGTTACTACAGCTTATGGAGGACTTCGGTAAATATTCAGGGCTGCGCCTTAATAGACGAAAATCTTTGATTTTCCCGCTGGCCTGCCTGGCTAACGTACCTATAGAGTGACTGCCTGATCTGGGGTTGCGCTGGGAGGTGGGGCATTTCCGTTAATTGTGATTTCAAGTGGCACATGTAGACTCTCAGATATTGCACCTTAATGTACACAAGATGGTCAATGTGCTAAGGAAGTCCGTAGTCTTTTGGAACAAACTGCCGCTCTCTTTAATGGGTAGACTGGCGGTGGCCAAGATGGTTGTGCTGCCACGCTGCCTGCATATGCTCCAAAACGCGCTGTGTCCCGTCCCCATGTCGGTATTTAGGCAATTGAACTCTATACTGGTGTCCCTCTATTGGGCCGGCCGTCGTAGTAGAGTGGCGCTGGCCACGCTGAACCAGCAGTATGGGGAGGGTGGACTTGAGGCCCCTAGAATGGAATTTTATTACTATGCGACCTACCTACAATATGCGGCCCGGTGACTGGAAGAGAGGTAACTGGGAGAAGAGATTGCTGAAGGGACGTGTACCGCCAGATAGTCTCCCAATGGCGCTGATGGAGGGAGCGGGGATCACTGACCGTATATAGTCAAGCAGACCTCGAATATCTAGCAGAGATTCGTGGAGCGTGTCTTATGACACGCTCCATTCCATCAAGAGCTCCAAGTGTGGATACTTGCCCCAGTGCGCAGAATGATGGAAAATATGTTCTTTCAAGCATGGAGGGAGGGAGGCTGGGTACAGATGGCAGACTTATACCCAGCAGAGACATTTATCTCCTACAAACAGGCATGTGAGGACTTTGGGTTGGGCCGAGGTCATTATCTTCACTACGCTGGACTGTCCGACTTATTCAAGGTAACTTGGCCCGTATATCCCGCCATCCCTCAAAATATGCAAACGCTGGATATAATGCTCACATGTGGGGTGGGAACTAGACTTGTCTCTCTCCTTCATAGGGCAATGAGAGAGGATTTGACGCCCCCCCTCGGGCACACATGGCCTGGGACGTGGATTTGACTGAACCGTTAGGGGAAAGGAACTGGATGCTAATAAGTGCGCTCACCCACTCGGTGTCATCCAGTGCACGCTTCCAATTAATTCACTACAACTACTTACATCGCACCTACATGACCCCTAGAGAGGATGTTCTGCATGGCACCAGACCGCCCGGATACGTGCCTTAGGCGTGGTGAAACAGGTGCGGACTTCATGCAAGAGTGGGGACGCTCCAAGGTAAACCAATTTTGGGATCAGTTGGTGAAGAGGGTGCGGAGGGGCACAGGCATTAATGTTGAGGAGTCCCCGTTGCAGTGCTTACTGGGGCATGTTCGGAAATCTAGGCGGCACAAGATGGCTTAGAAACTCCTCCAGCTACTGGTAGTTCTACCGAGACGCAGGGTAGCAATAACATGGATGGGCAAGCGTCTCCCTCAGATCGAAGCATGGCTAAGAGATGTGCTCGAATGGACGTTGGCAGAGGAAGTCCACATAAAAAACAGTCGAAGAGATCCCAAGTTAGAAGAGTATCTCGCAATGTGGAGAGAGCTTTGTAAGGCCTTACTTAACAACTGATTCAAATGCAAGTGATCAGGATGAGTCAGGAATGAGCGAGGGCACGACAGAGGCAGAATCGGAATGAGTGTGCTGTCGAGCCCCTTGCTCCCCAACGCTTTACTATGTCAAAAAATCAGGAGATTCTATTTCAATCATGAAATGCTATACTATTTCCCACTATGTGCTGATAATGCTGTACATCAGTTACGTACTTTTGAAAAGATAAAGGTAATTTTAAAAAAATCAGTCGGAGAACTTGGAAAACTGGAATAGGCACAATAATCTTCATATTTATGGCCTCCTGGAAGATGTTGAAGGCAAGGACCTAGTGTAGGAAGCTGGCTCTGTATATACTATACCAAAATAAGGTATAGTGTGCACAGAGACCAGTGGAACCCCAAAGGTAGGCAGAGGTAAAAGTAGATAGCACCTTACTCTCTATTTGTGGTAGTGTGGGCGAGCATTAAGGCTGTATCAGAGGGTAGTGTTAAGCATTTGTTGTACACACTCAATCAGCAAATGATGTCACACACTCAAAGACTGAACTCAGACCAACTTTATTTGTATAAAAATATAGTTGTTATTTTATTTCTAGAGCCAAGCCAAGCCTGGCACAGGTAAGTGAAATAAATGCTTTGCAAAATATTATGCAGTGTTTACAAGTGAATGCAAGTTCAAATGCAGTTGTTTGAAATACAGGTAAGTCAAGGTATTAAAATTACTGTACAGATTACTTTTTCGTTACTTTTTAGATTACTTTTTAAGTTGCTTTTTCTACTCAGTGTGATATGCCTAGATATCACACTGGGACATTTCCTAGAGAAAAGGTAAGTAAAATCAGTTTTACACAATTGAAATTTTTCAGGTTTCCATACAAATTAACTCCACACTTAAAACATTTTTCAGAGAAAACAGTCAATAGGTTCCTATGGAGAGAAATGAAGTTAAAGGTTACCAGGTAAGTACTTGGTCTTTGGGATTGAGTTTCTGGGGTTAGAACAAGGGTTCCCCCAGGGTCAAGGATGCGCTCTTGTTACACCCTCAGTGGCACTGGGGCGGGCAGGTGCAGAGTGCTGAGGCCCAATTATCCAATGGGGGATAGGGGGCCTCCCGTTGGTGGCTGCTTACGAGCAGGCCACTGGGTTGTGGGAGCAAAGCTCCTGGTGTTAGGCTCAGGGCAAAGGAGGATCCTGTTTAGCACAAAAAGTGCACCCGCAGCGGCGCAGAGGCGGCTGGGTGCAGGGTGCTGGTTTGGCGTCGGGTGCCCTGTTGATTGCAATGGGGATTCTCCGGTTTCAACAAAGACTGCAGGCTCGGGGATGAAGATCTTCTGGAGGTGACCACCGGTTGGAGAGGTAAGTTGGAATGCTGAGACACCGTCGGAGATCCACCCGAGGCCATGGGGATTCGGGTGCAGGGGTGTCTTTAGGCGTCGGGTTTCTCTTACCAGCTCCGGTCGCGGTTGGGGGGATCCTCCAGAAAGAGGCTGCAGGCGTTGCTGGGAGATTCGAGGCAGGTCAGAGATCACCATATCTCGGGTCAGAATCACTGGGGAGACCTCCTCGTGGTGTTGGGCCACTCGAACTCGGGCCGTGGGCAACGGGTGCAGAGGGGTGCAGACTCGCGGATTTGGCTGGAGCTGGAGTCTGTGGGTGAACAAATCTGGTGTTCACGGGAGACAAAGTCTTTTCTTTGGAAGGAAGGGCAGGTCCTCGGGTTTCTTGAGGTTGCTGGCTGCAGGACACACCGGAATTTCGCTTCTGCAGGTTCGAGGTGGGGACAGGCCGGTAGGCCTGGGGCCAAGTCAGTGGGCGTCCTCCTCTTCTTAGCTTCGGCACGGCTGTTCGGTCCTTCTTCTTTTCTTCTTGGTCGTTGCTTGTCTGAGGAGGCAAGGTTCAGGGGTGCTCCTAAATACTAGATTTCGGGGCGTTACAGGTAAGTAAAGGTTGGGACCAATGGGTCCCTTTCTTGGGGTGGGTACACCCCCCATTATGCCTCACTCTGGTTGGCTGGGTCCCCCCATCAGCAAGATGGCGGGGACTGAGAGTTGTGCTTCACCTCGCCTCCCCCACCTGAGGGGTGGGGTTGGCAAAGGTGGGCACACCTCCCTTCCTCACTTGGTTTTCCCACCGGTTCTCCCGCCCAAAGTGGGGGTCAGAACCAGGGGGGACCAGTTGCTGGAAGCAGCAAAAGGCCTGGGGAAGCTCACAAAGGCGGAAGCCTTTGAAGCTTCCCCTTCGTGGACCCTGCCCATCCTGGGGGAGGAGGCTTGGCACCTCGTTCCAGGATGTGCATTGTTTCAGACCCCCGAGAGCAGCATGGGTGTAGAAGCATGTCTGGTGGTGGCAGCTGGGTAGAAGCCATTCAGCCTGGACACTAGTATTTGGTCATTTTTCAGGGGGCATCTCTAAGATGCCCTTTTGTGTGCATTTTTTCATTAAATTCCACACCGGCATCAGTGTGGGTTTAATGTGCTGAGAAGTTTGATACCAAACTTCTCAGTTTTCAGTAAAGCCATTATGGTGCTGTGGAGTTCGTAATGACAAACTACCACCACCATATACTCTTAATGGCAGCACTGCACTTACAATGTCTAAGAATTGGCTTAGACACTGTAGGGGTACAGGGCTAATGCACCTGCACCCTCACCACTGGTATAATGCACCCAGCTAGAGGGGTGGCTGATCTATGCCAGGGCAGTGGTTGTAGGCATGGGACACAGGGATGTGTGCCATGTTGACTCTTCACTTTGTTCTGCACCAAAACACGCAGCCTGCAAAGGCAGTGTGTGAGTGTAAATGTACAGGGCCTCTAAGGGCGGCACAATAAGTGCTGCAGCCCTTAGAGGCCTTCCCTGGTCACAGTGCCCTGGGTACCTGTGGTACCATTTACCAGGGGCTGACCTGTGGCCAGATAGTGCCAATCGGGTTTTGTCTTCAATGCAGTTTTAGGGAAAGAACATAGGCCCTGGGTACCTGATTGGCAGGAGCCCAGGGCACACTCAGTTAAAGTACATCAGCAGTTCAGCAAAAAGTGGGGGCAACCATGCAGAAAGAGGGCACTTTCTAACACCGTTTCATTTTTCGCTTCCTTTTTGCCTTAACTGCTGGATTTGCCGTCATGGACTGCTGTCAATATACACAGAGCACACAGACTTTGTCAACGTCTGTCAACACACACGTCTTCCTCCAAGCCCAGAGGAGTTATTATCTTATTCTTGTAATTCACTGATCTTTTAAAAGTTCTTAATACCTCAAAATCCAAGAAAAACTTTTTGGTCAGCAAATAAAATGTTCCCTACACCGGATGTCGCCATTGTGACAGCTAGCAGATGGAAAGAGTTTCTACATCTTTGCCTGTCACTTAGATCTCTGGGCACTGGTTATGGCTTGTGTCATCCTTGCTTGTTCAAAGTTACATACAAGGAAAAAACTATAACTTATGACAATCCTGCAGATCTCCAAAAATGTGTCAAAGATCATACTGGTGATGTTATGGCTACATCTGGTTCTTCGGGACATTAGTTATTGTTCTTTTGTAACTGCTGTTTACTGTATTTCTGGTAGTTTCATCTTGCTAACTAATTTTCTTTTCATTGCAGGTTAATCTGTATACATGGTCTCCATTTCTTTCATGTTTGTATCAATTTACTGTCTTGTTTGGTGTGTCTCCCTCCCTAGATGTGCCGTCCTGATACTATGCTGTCATCACCCTTATTTCCTTTTCAACCTAATAAGGTACGTTGTTTCAGTAATCATTTGTTTGACTTGTACTGTCTTTTTTTTTTCTTCTTGTATCTTATTTCCCTTGTTTTCTTTCTTCCCTATTAACCCCTTCCCTTTCTTCTATATTTATTCTCTCCTCATATGACTTCTTCCTTATATCAGATTATCTTTTAGCTGCACTTTGCCTGTTGAACAGTTTTATTATTTTCTCATTGAAGACCATTTGGATTGTAGTTTCTTTTACTTTACCCACAATGCAGTGTCCTTTGATGGAACATTAAAGGCTTTAATAATCATATAAATAGACAGAAGGCCTGATTTAGAGTTTGGCAGAGGGGTTACTCCGCCACAAACGTGACAGATATCCCGTCAGTCGTATTACGATTCCATTATATCCTATGGAAATCGTAATACAGCAGACGGGATATCTGCCACTGTTGTGACGGAGTAACCCCACCCGCCAAACTCTAAATCAGGCCCAGCGTTCTTTCTCATTTGGATAAATATAATCCTGATTTGGTGTTACTACAAGAGACTCATCCAACTGAACCGGAGGCTTTGAAGCTTAAGCCAGGTTTGGGGGGTCGGTTCTAGTTTCTCCAACGCTTAGTAAGAAAATTGGAGTAGTAATCTTGTGTATCAAGAGGCTTAATATTAATATTATCACACAGGAAACTGATAATTAAGGAAAATGGATTATTGTTAAATGTCTAATCAATAACATTCCATTGACAGTGTTTAATGTATATGGTCCAACACAGAATGATTGTAACGTTTGCTCTGCTACTGTCAAATAATGCATTCAATATGAAGATAACGACTTAATATTGGGAGGTGACTCATCAAATTATACCCCCTCTTCTTGATCAATAATCTGCAGTCAAATCTATCCCTCATGAAAGGCACCTGCTCACAAAAGGACAAAACCTGGTCCTGATGGCTTCACTGGTGAGATTTTTCTGATATTTTAATACCAAAAGCATTACAATTATCTAATTTTTTCTCATCTTCCAATTAGACAAATGGCCCATTCCAAGAGGCCACAGCTTGTTTTATACATGAAATAATCCATTGTAGAAACTATAGGCCGATAGCTCTTGTATTATGACAATATTTTATTGATTTTATACACCTAACCAAAGTGGAAAAGACCGAATACATTAGCAAAGGAGCCACCATTTGAAGCCATAGTGTAACAAATTACAGCATTTCCAATGAGTAGAAAAACAATCACGGAAGCCACCCCTCCCGAGCCCGGACAGTATTCGACCCTTCAAGCCCCTCTGTACGCCCCTCCCTCCCCCACCACTGTGGTTACACTTTAGGTCTTGCCATCATAAGACCGTATTTCCTCAGCCAGGGAATGACAAGGATTTTTGACTCTCTGAAGTATAATGCCCCGGTGTTGACTCCATGCAGCCTATATTTTATAATGTTTGAGTGGGCATCCACTGGCCTTACAGACAGGAATGTCCATGCTCACAGAACATCCACACCAAGTTTCCACTGCTCCAAGGAGGTAGGGTCCCTGCCTTTCCAGGCCCTGGCGATATCTCTTTTCGCTACCACCAGACCCAGCCACAGCAGGGCCCTGCAATATCTGTCGGCGTCTAGCCCCTCTGTAGTATAAAGGAGAACCAACTTAGGAACCCGGGGCAGCACTCAACCCAGCACTGATTCCAGGCAGGACAACATCCTCACCCAGAAGGGGATCAGTCCCTCACGCAACCAAACTGTGGAGAAAGTCATCCCGTGCCGATCAGCAGCGCAGGCAGGTCAGTGTGGCCACCTCCCCCATCTTCCAGAGATGCTACCATGTATAGTAGACCCTGTGTAGGTATTTCCACTCTATTAGGCGGAACTGCGAGGCGATCGCCATCTCATGGGGAGGCGCAAGCCTCCCTCCAGTCATCCTCAGACAGTTGCCCCAAGTCACCCGCCCAGGCTTCTCTCAGCCGATCAAAGGAGCCTGGTGTATTAACCACGTGGGACCTATACATTCACAAAATTTTGTGATTGGGTAGTTCCACCATGAGGATTTTAACTACAAGCGGGCTATAATCCGGTCTATCCAAGAGCACCTTACTGTAGTGCAAATAGTAGAAGAATTTTCAATGGTGTAGGTCATATTCCACCTGCAGTTCCAAGAAGGACCTCATTGAGGAACCCAACAGGACATTCCCCCAACTTGGAGATGCCTGTGGTTTCCAAGGCTTGAAGCCCTCTAGGGTCATAACCTGTAGCAGCCGGGTCTCATGCCATAATGTGGCTTCCTTCGTCAAGCATCTCTCCCACCCAAGGGCTCTATGGGTCTCTCTCCAAAGCTGGAGAGTCACTTTCGTGGCTGCAGGGAGGTGCTCTGGAGGAGCCCCTCCGTACAGCAGTGCAGGAAGGGAATGGTGTCTTCTGCATCACCCACTACCTTGTGGCAAAGACGGGGTCTGCTATGGTGTTGAACCACCATTCGTTTATGACGAGATGGGATGCCAGGTAGTAGGAGAGTAGATCCAGAGTTACAATGCCTCAGTCATAAGGGGATTTATAACACTTGGACATGGCAACCCTGGGGATGTGGTGCAGCCACAGGAAGTCCCGCGGCAGAGAGTCCAGTCTCTTGAAGACTGAGGTTGAGAGCGGGAAGGGGTAATACGAGATCTCTATATAATGTGGATTATAAGATTTTTGCCAATGTATTCCCGTTATGCTTGGACTCCTTTTTACCTAAATTAGTTGGTAAGAAGCAGTCGGGTTTTATAAAAGGTAGACTCACATCAGATAATTTTAGACTATTTTACAATGTCTCAAGCAAATCTCCCGTCTTAAATACCCTTTAGCAGCCATATAAATAGATGCTGAAAAAGCCTTTAATAAATTTGATTGAAATTTGAAGCTCAAATCCCTATAATGGCATGTCCTTGGACCTAAAATGATATATTTAATTTCCCTATTATAGAAATCTACCAAAGCTTCTGTAATGGTCGACGGTAAGCTATCCTCTTATTTTACCCTTCAAAGAGTTGTTCGTCAGGGCTGTTGTTTATCCCAGTTATTACTTATTTTAGCATTAGTACCATTGCTTTCCTGGATTCAAAATAATCATCAATTTCAGGTTTTCAGCACAAGGATAATCATTAAACATTAGCAGCATACGCTAACAATATTCTCTTTTTTATTTCCAATCCTACATTTCTACACCAGCTGTTATTATGCTGAAAGCACTTTTTTCCCCATCCATATCAGGTTTCAAAATTGATTCTGCCAAAACTGAAATACTTTCATTAAACAAATTTTGTACCAAACACTCATTTGAATCCTCTGGTTTTTCCTGGAACTCTACCAAGATTAAATATTTGGGTGTTTGGTTTACCGATTCCTTAAGAGTCGTTCAACATTAACCTCAAGGAGGTTTTGTCTAAAGCCGAGCCTTTGTTTTGTAGTTGGTACCCCTTATTTTATCACGGCGGGCCGTTTAGGCTAGATTAAATGATGAGGACACCTATTATTTTATATACCATTTCCATGATCCCTATTGATATTCCTTATTCTTATTTTATTAAAAATTATTAATTCCTTTCTCATTTTTTGGGAGTGGGGGGGGGAGAAGAAGTCTAAAATCTCTTTAACTAAGCTTAAGAAAATTAGACAGGAAGGAGGAGTTCCCTTTCCAGACTATTGTCAGTATCACAGGGCTTTCTGTTTGTAACAAGCCTCTTATTGGCTAAATAAGAGGATTTCCCCTTTCTTATCATTATGGCTTGATATTGAAGAAACATTACTTAGACCCTTTTCCTTTTTAAGACATTATTACTTTCACCCCCAAATCATCTATCACTGATACATCAATCCTTAAAAATATGTGTGCAATATTGAAGCCATGTTTTTCCGACATTCTTAACCGCATCACATTTTTTAAAATCGCCTAAATGGGATAATAAATGAATTCAACTTAATAATAGCTCAATGTATTGGAAAGCATGGAGTGATAGGGGTGTGGTCCAGGTAAAAGACTTATTTCAGGATGATACTGCCATTTCTTTTCCTCAATTTCAGTTACAATTTAATTTCCCTACTTAGTTTCAGTTGAAATTTTCCCTTTTAATGGACATTATTTTGGATGCCTTCTTTATTTTGAGAGATGATCAGGCGACATCCATTGACTCATCTTAGATTTTGGTCTCTAAAACTAAAACTTCTGCCACTTATAATGATCTTTGACTCCAAACCCCATCTGACCTAAATTCAAAGTAGAATTGTTTGTGGAAAAAGCCTTACCTAGCCAGTCTCATTTTGTAATACATTTTGACTTCAAGTTCATAAAACCTATAGAACAGCCAATACATCTCAGACATTGTTTTATGTTTTTAACAGACTCTTAACATTAGTAATAAATGCTGGTCATGTGATCATCTTAATAGCGATTTGATGCATATGTTTTTTGGTACCCACATACATTATCCGTTCAGCAGAAAGTCTGAGACCAGATTAGAGCAACTTTCCATACCTCCTGTCCATTTAATGTTACTAATATTCTCTTGACAGTCTAATTGAGGATAGTAATATATACAAGTTGAATAATAAATTGTTGGACCATTAATTGGTCATTGCCTTTCAACAAATAACTATCAATTGGAAATGTTCTTTAAATATTTCCTTCAAATCTTTGTGGTATGCAGTTTGTCATCACCACAGATTGGACAGAGCATTTGTGAGTTCCACTAATCTCTCAGCTAATAGAGTTGTGTTAGGTACACCATTAACCCGTTCCATGCGTCGGACGGCCCCCGGCCGCCCGACGTCACGGTGGGCGTGTGCGTCGGACGGCCGGGGGCCGTCCGATATGCGCACGCGTGGAATTCGCCCGCACAGCGGGGGAATTCCAGCCGCGTCGAACGGGTTAACAAATGGTCTTAATAATGTTTGTAGAATTGTTTCTGATAAATACATTGTATTATCAGAGATTTGTTAATCAGCCTTGAACAGAACAAACCTCTTTCTTAGTTGTTACTGTTGCCTCAGTCTAATTTTTATGCATTATTATCTGGCTAATATTTATTTTTCATGATCTTTGACATTTCAATGATTATGTTTGAGTTTCTCAAGATAATCTCCACCCCCTTCTGTGTTTGTTTTCCTCCCCTCCTCTCTCTTCCCTTTAAGTTGAAAATGTAAAAAGCTTTTATAATGCTTGTTGATATTACCTCATGTTGTATTTTCTCTAAATTTGGTTTCCATTAAAATTGACATTTTGTCCTTTTTTAGAACTAAAAACTATTACATGGTTATTTTTTCTTGTAACCATGTTCAATATGTTTTATTGGTTAATAAAACATTAAACTTAAAATATAAAATCGATGGAAACTGGAAAATATCCTTATTTCTTGCAGCCTCAATATATTCAATAAATTGACTATACAGAAATGGAGGCTTTTGTATCAATAACTGGTCAATGTGAACGAAGGTTTGGTAACTGATCACTCAAAACTGATTTCCCTTAGATTATGGATTAGGCAATGCTACCTAAATATGGAGAGATCCAGATATGTACTCATTAAGCAATATATAATTACCTGTCAGGCCCCAACCCTCCTTCCTGCAGTTGTGGCATCAAAGGTTTATCAGATACTTGTAGAGGTATCTGGTAGAATTTTGTTCTTTACCTGGGAACAGAAGGGGGGCCAGAACAAAGGAAAATTATATAGTTGTGGGCAGATGGGTTGTTGTGTTTAGTTGATGTGTCTATTATTTAACAAGAAACCTTTTTACTTCACAATTATAAGCCAACTACCTAGTACTATCCAATGCCTGGAATAGGATATCAACAGCGGATTAGTGTTACACTTTTATACAATAAAGTTGCTCAATTTTAAAGAAACGTTTTATATTTTGGAAATATAGTGTTAGAAGTTTGTACAGCATAATGCATGTTACACTTTGGTGTTACATATAATACAACAAAAATCCCTGGGGCAAAGTAAAGCAATAAACCAGGATCAGTAAACCTTGTAAATGACCAGTGTTTCCTTATTAGGCAAATCATCTATCTTCACAAACTGATTATTGGGTTATAGGAGGAGCTTAATGCCCCCACGTTCATTCTGTGCAGTGATCTTCCCACCGAGCATGCAGTAACTGATGTGTCTTAGAGTATCCTCCGTTTAAATGCCGTTCTACACAGAAGTGGACAACATGGGTTTATATACACAAGGGGCAGCATGGAGAGTCTAACACGCATACCCTAAATCTCCCATCCAATACCCCAGGCCAGACCCTGCTTAGCTTCTGAGATCGGGCACAGTCAGGGTGGTTTACAACCCCAAGTAAAGTGAGCAATTTACAAGGCAGATGTCTGGCAAACTATGACACACAGACTGGACCGGTGTTGTGGCGAGAGAAGAACCAATCGAATATGTGAACACTGGTTATATAAAGCACAACTGGAATATGATAAGAGAGCGCTGCGCGGTCCTGAGCTATCGCCCCCATTAAAGTTCTTGGCTCTCCTGCAGATAGCTGGGCGCCTCCAACTCTGAGGAAGGAGATGAACGCCTCATGTGCCTGGACAGTACTCACCCTGGAGCAGGGTACCCTATAAAGGTAAAAAAAATACAAAAATGGAGGGACCTAGTGTCGACCTGTTTACTGGACAGATGCAGTTATCATTTCTAAACTGCACATGCATGGTTTTTAATCCCGACACCAAGAGTCAACTAATAAAGCCTTTTTCTCTTTGTAGTTAGTTTTACAACACATTTCACCTTTTTTGCACTCGCCCATCAGTCAAACTTCCTAGTGCTTAACATCTTCCGGATTTTAGTAGATCCTATGCAAGAGTAGTATCTCAAAACATCCCTGAGCTCCTCCCTCACAGTGAGGGGGTCGTAGCCCTTGGCTACACTAGGTTTGCAGCCAAGAGGAGAAATCCCAGATGATGAAGCATGCCACCTCGGTGGGTGATGGGATTCTGTCCTTCTTTTAGGATTTCCCCAATGCTAAAAGTTTTTTTGCCTGTGTTCTAGCTCTTCAGGGCTTTGTGAAGCCTGTTAGACCCGCAGATAATCAGCCGTTATATAATACCCTGTAAAGGTTCCAGTCTGAAAATGACCAGCTCTCTTTCCTACCTCAATCAATCAGACATTTATAGAGCGTGGCAAATCACCCGTTAGGGTCTCAAGGCACGGTACCTCAGTCCACACGCCCTGCTTGTGGCAACTTGGAGAGTGAGACAATATAACTCAGCAGGGAATTATGTGGCAAAATTCGTGATTTTGCAGGATTTACATTTTTCCCCCAAATTATATGCAGGAAAATCTCCAAAAACCGCATTTTAGGTTTTACCCTTGAAATAACAATCAATTTTCGGATGTGTCAGTTTCTCTTGCTAACTGCAGGGATTTTCCTCCGCCAAAAACAATTTCAGAAGACTTTTCATTGCTGCTGCTGCAAAAAATGCTCTCTCTGTAATCTGTGTATTAGAGTGATGCGAAATACCACATTAAAAGCTCAAGAAATTGTAAATGGGCGGGTTATTGTGGGAGCAGATCCAACGTCTGGGCCAGGATCCACATGTTCCTCGCAGATCTGCGGCCCAATGTCGTATGAGACAGGCCATAAAAATTGATGGCAAATTGTGTGCCGAATTTTTGTGACCAGTCTCTGATTTTCCGATGCAACCTACGCACTAATATGTTGTACAGCAAAATCTCTACTCTCAGTGGGTCACAGAACATCTGCCTAATGAATATTAATGAGGCAGGGCGCTATTTGCTACCCCCCTTGATGGGCTAGAACCACAGGAAAGCAAGAAACAGCAGACCACCATCCCCATGTTTGCAATCCCAGGCGGACACCCCTTTTTTTAATAATAAAAAAAAGGAAGATGAAGTTCTTTGAAATGCTTTAAAAAAATCCAGTTTAGGAAAAATTGGGAGGAGCGCACCGTGGTCCTCTAGACCATCACTTGCTCATCCCAAGATCACCGAAAGGATTTACAAAGGGAAAGGTGTCCCAAAGGAACAACTTCCCCTTTTTGAATCAGTTGTCACTTCCTTTGAAGTATCAGTAATCGATCAATAGTTTGCAACCACAATTGCAGTCGCAAAGCCTTGATACATATGATTGCGACTCTTTTATGCCCTCTTCTAACTGCGATTTTGCATGAATCGCAAAACACATTTTGTGATCTGGACAGGATTTTCCTACTCAGAAACAGGATTTAGTGAATAGAAAAAATCCTTTGTGGTCCCAAACACTGTTTTTTACAAACTGCAGGGTCTGGGATTGTAAAGCAGATTTGTATATCTAGTCCCTGGTAAGTTTTTTTGTTGTTGTTAGTAGATCCCTCATCGGGTCAGGGCTTTAACTGAATGGAGGCTTTGACCTCTACCACCAGTATTTTATTGACACTGGGCGTAGGTAATGAATAATCTGTCAGGCTCATTGTAGTTAAGGGTATTGCAAGGTCACCATGCAGTAACGGCCGGGCAAATATGTAGAAAAATTAAATGGAATATTCATTCTGTCAAGAAGCAGGCATTACATACTATCCATAGAGCGTATCTATGTCAACACAACGCATGCCTTTTCCACCCATGGTAAGTATTATAAGGTAAGTGACAAATATATATAAATATATATATTACATTTATCTTTTTCTTTTTTTGTGGGGGGCCCATCAACCCACTTTTTTTCAAAAAGGTTTACTCTCAACTACCCTTGGCGCCACTTGACGAATCTTCCCGAAATTGTTTAAAAAGTTCCCATTTTTGGTTCAGCTGCTGTGTTGAAAGTTTCGGGGTGATCCGTCAAGCGGGGGCCGAGAAAAAAGGGGGGGTCCCAAAATGCATTTTCCCTATGTTATGTCTATGGGGATTTTTCATTTTTTGATCATCACTACAGCCTGAACCGCATTACACCAAATTTGGCAGAAAGCTAGATGTTGGTCCAGAATGCGTTTTTTTTGTAATTTGGTGTAAATCCAGTCAATAGTTTCAGAGATATTAAAGCTTAAAAAATATAGATATCAGGGAGCCCAAAATTCTACTGAAATTTGATTGGCTGCCGCCACTTCAACCAGGAAGTGATGGCAGCCATCTTGGACTCGGCAGAGTCCCACAAAAAACGTTTTTTCAAAAAAGAAAAGCAAAGGGGGCAGGGTAGAAATACCCTGACCCCCTAGGCCTTTTGGCCTCACTGGGATCCCGCAGTGGCAAAAAATAATTTAAAAAAAAGAAATTTCAGGGGGATCCACGGATCCGGCCGAAAATGAAAAAAGAACTAAGTACGGCCTCTCGCACTTGGTTCATTATCGACCCCCGGGTGGGCCTGGTCCCGGGTCATTTTTTTATACTGGAGGAGAGGTGCACAGGCCGCCCTTCCTGGGGCTGCATACTGCCCCGGGGACCACCACCTCCTTCTTTAAAAATGAAAGCGGGGGAGGCCTAAACACCCTCCCCCACTGCCCAGTGGACCATCACCTCCCTGGAGCTTATTTAATTATAATTGGAGGGGCCTCTTGGACCTTCCCAGCCCCGGGGAGCCGGCAGGGACCACGGGGGGAGCTTTCAGGCTCCCCCCTTGGTCCCCAACATGAGAAACTGGCTGCCCGGGGTGGGACCAGAGCACCCACAATACAGGGCGGGCCATGGGGGATGTGGTCCCCAGCACCAAAATCGGCCCGGGAGGAAGGCAGCACAGCCCTCCTACCATGTTTAAAAAAAATAAAAAAATAAAGGGCAGGCCCTAGGGGATGGGGTCCCCGGGGCCAAAATCGGCAGAGGGAAGGGGGGGCCACGCATCCCCCCTTCCTTTATTTAAAAAAAAAAATATTTAAAAAAAAGCTGGGCACCGGGGTATTTGGTCCCTGGGGCCGTAATTGTCCCAAGGAGGGGAGCCACGCGGCCCTTTTCTCCACATTCTAAAAATACATGGCCCTGGTGGGTACGGGGTCCTCGGAGCAAACATCGGCCTAGGGAAGGGGGCCACATGGCCCACCTCCCCTTCCCTTATAATTTAACATCACTGATGACATCCACAGAATCACTGACGCACCCACTCACTCCCCCATAGAACCTTTAAAAAACCCACTCCCACACAACCATTCGCAAACCCATTCACAGACTCATACCAGTACTTACTCACCCACTCACTGATTCTTAGATCTATACCCACATCCACTCACTCACTCATACAGCCACTCAGTTACTAATACAGCCACTGTCATATCCACTCATACAGCCACTCAAACACTGAGTGGTTGGCAACCCGTAATCAAGGTCTGAGAGGAGACCGAAACGCATTGGGACTTGCCATATGTGCTAAATAAAGTAAATTAGCATCTGAAACTTCCTTGGAGAATGCGCTCATTTTTGGTGCGGAGGCATCAGTTTTGGGAATAGTAACCGGCGTGGTTCTGCCGGAGGAGAAAACGCACTGCCGAGAGTGTGAGCGACACTCGCTCAATCAGAACCAACACGGTGAGGATATACACACACATATATATATATATATGGTATAAAGTATCCTGCTGCCGTACATTATAAGGATATTGCACGTCACTGAAGTGTTCTATAGCCATATAGAGGAACAAGGCTGAAGGCTGAGTTCCTTTATAAGGTTATAGAACTCCGTCGTGACTTGCAATATCCTTATGTATGGCAGGGGGTACACTATCCCATGTAATACATGGCCACACCATCACCTTTCCCACAAACCACTTAAAACCTTTCTGCGGAGCTCTTTCATATAAATGAAAGAGTGAGTGTGTTTACAAACATGAAGAATAAAAATGAAACCTCAAGTGCAAAATTAAACACATCAAAAACCTGTTAGATATTTGTTGCAAACAGATATTAGAAACAGTTCAATACAAGTCAGTTAAAATAAAAAAGTTGCAGTAGCTCGGAATGTGAAGAAACATGCTCAAAGATTCTAGCTCATCTCTTTTTAAGGCGTGGAACAAATAAACATTCTCTCTGCTTGTTATTGTAAGCTATTAAAATAGAGCAGAGGAAAGAAAAGCAATGTGTTTGTTGCTTTAAACAGCTGTTTCAATTATGCTCCGTGACCACACCTGCTTTTCATCTCGGCTGCTGACTCTGGCAGAAAGGGTTTGTGACGTCAGAACTCGATTGCAATAACCTATAATAGTCGAGTTCTGATGTCTTTTCCTGATAATCGGCAACTGAGTGTGTCACTAGCCAACGATTAGAAAAAAATTAGAGACATGCATCTATACGGGGATTACAGACTCCCAAGTGAAATAAATATATATATATATATACATATATATATATATACATATACATACATATATATATATATCAATATCTCTCTCTATATATATATATATATATTTTTTTTTTACCTTAACAATACTTACCATGCGTAGTAAGTGGTAGCGGCATTGCGTGGTAAAGGCAGCATTGTAAAGGCTGTTTCCGCCGCAGAGTAAATGCTTATTTAGAGATGGACTAACATCCGACTTCTAGTAAGTATTCATCCAGTATTTGAACAAAATTTAGATATTTGAATTTTACACAATATTTTGGGGATTATTAACACCCTAATCAGAATAGTTAACTGCTCTTGTCAAATTCCAATTCAGATATAAAATAGTCAGAAATGGAGACTTACAATGAACACGAGAACATTTGCAGATCAACTTCATACTTTTTAGCTTTAATAATTTAATAATGTCGTCATGTAGCAGAGCAACAGGTTGGCTAAAGAAGTGTACTGGCGGTGCAACTGGGGGGCTTTATCGAGAGCAACAACTGGAATTACAGTGAGTCAGAACCCATCGGGGTAATATGTGAACGGAGAGACTACAAGTCCCAAGAAGCCCTGAATAATCAAGGCCCACCAGAGGGCGATATATGGCTAATTAGAGACTTGTTCTAACCGTATCTGTCCATTTGTAAGCCCGTGATCAAGGAGAAGAGAATCTCCGAAACGCGTTGGGCTGTGAGTTGAAATACCCGATTGTGCACGCTGGTTTGCCTAATAAAGGATCCTGCTCGCAGCAGGAATCGCCTGAAGCTGAGTGCGTCTTCAATTGTGGACGTTTTTGGATGAAAATATATATATATATATATATATATATATATTTAAATATATCAATATCTCTCTCTCTCTCTCTCTATATATTTTTTTTTTTACCTTAACAATACTTACCATGCGTAGTAAGTGGTAAAGGCAGCATTGTAAAGGCTGTTTCCGCCGCAGAGCAAATGCTTATTTAGAGCTGGACTGACATCCGACTTCTAGTAAGTATTCATGCAGTATTTGGACAAAATTTAGAAATTTGAATTTTACACGATATTTTGGGGATTATTAACAGCCTAATCAGAATAGTTAACTGCTCTTGTCAAATTCCAATTCAGATATAAAATAGTCAGAAATGGATGCTTACAATGAACACGAGAACATTTGCAGATCAACTTCATACTTTTTAGCTTTAATAATTTAATTAGAAATTTAGTGTAGATACACAGGGCTAGAATAAGAAAGAATGAAAAAATTTGCCCAAGAGTGATTTTAATTTCTTATATAGTTGGTTGATCAAGTTTGAACTTTGCTTAGGAAGAAACCGCACCTGATGGAGGATAGATATTGTCTCCCTGTTTGTTCAAGTAAAGCATCAAGGGAATATTTTAAAAACAGTCAATCCTGTTAAAATTAATTGTGTCGCTCGACCTCTCTCTTTTGTAAAGCTTTCATCCGCCTTTCCTTACTTTTACTTGCTCTATTCTCCTTTCTCATCTTCCTCGGTCCGCCGCGGCTGTTGGCCGATTGTTGCGGAGGGAAGCTTTTCTTCCTAGGATTACTTCTGGCGCCATGCTTCTGGGGGGTTAGCGGCCCAGTCTTTTTTACTGGCATACCCTATTTAGGGGCATGCCGGGCTGGACACGCAGCGGATAGATGACAATATGCTGTCTGAGACTAACGCTGTGTGCATTACTGATATTAAATAGTGAGTTATCGGCCACACTTGCACTGTATTTTTCTCGTTTTAAATACGCTTCTTAATATTTTAAAAACAGTCACTCCTGTTAAAATTAATTGTGTCACTCGACCTCTCTCTCTTTTGTAAAGCTTTTATCCGCCTTTTCTTACTTTTACTTGCTCTATTCTCCTTTCTCATCTTCCTCGGTCCGCCGCGGCTGTTGGCCGATTGTTGCGGAGGGAAGATTTTCTTCCTAGGATTACTTCTGGCGCCATGCTTCTGGGGGGTTAGCGGCCCAGTCTTTTTTACTGCCATACCCTATTTAGGGGCATGCTGGGCCGGACGCGCAGCAAGCGTGCTGCTGGCGTGCCAAAGGCAAGCCCGTCCGCGCCTGGACCGGGACCAAGGCCAGAGACCATGGCCCTTGTATGGGGAAAAGCAAGATATGCCCACGATATTCAGGTGAGACACTGCGCGCTCTATGTTCCCCTAACCATAGCTCATGTACACAATTGCATTCTCATGCAAAATTGGACTCTGAAGAGACACAGTGCCTGTATTGTAAGAAAATAATTCCTACTGTACCATCTAAAATAGACCACAAATCCACCGCCGCCCCAGAGCCCCCTAGAACACCCAAAAAACTACAGTTCGACCTAATCAATGCCAGGTCACTGGTAAAACACAAATATGAAATAGCTGATTTTATCATTGATGCGAAACTAGATGCACTTTTCATTACAGAGACTTGGGGTGGGGAAGCAACTGATCCAGATTTTGCTATTGCAGTCCATATGCGTTTTGATCTTTACAGACAGGACAGACCGCTAAAAAGAGGCGGAGGCCTTGTTCTAATCCACCGCAGTGAGATAAATGCGCACTGCTCAGGGATCCCCACTACAGACTGAGGCTTTTCTTTTTAATCTGACACTCCACAAACAAGAGACTTTCGCAGGAATGCTAATCTACAGACCACCTGGCCCTAAAAATACTTTCCCAGCCAGTTTACATTCGCTGCTAGAATTTGGCCTCCAATCCAACCATTTTTCACTTCTAGATGTTAACTTTCAGTTAGAATCATCCACAGATAATGATACATTAAATCTCCTACATATGACATCTGAAATAGGTCTTAAACAATTGATCAATGACCCGACGCATCTCGCTGGTCATACTTTAGACGGACTCTTTTCCAATAATCCTGCCTTTGCCAATCTTGGAGCACTCCCAGTAGTTTGGTCTGACCACCGAGCGATACTCTTTGATTAGAAGTTACCCCCGTCCTGTCAGACTTTTATTAAACCAGCAATCAAGATTTCTAGTAGGCCTTGGCATAAAATAGACCCTGAGGTTTTAACGTCTCATCTAGCGCAGAGTCCACCAGACATCGGCATGGATGCGAACTCCTCTGCCAAGAATTGTACTGCATGACTCGAATCTACATTTGCAAAATTAGCTCCCACTGTCTCTGTAAGCAAGCACAGAGGGGTATCTTTGGCTCCATGGTTTTCCGAGGCAAGCCTGCAGGAGGCAAGAGAGGAGTTGGCATAAACACTACAGACATTACTATACACAATTAATTGAAAAAGCTGGGAATTCCAATAAAGAATTATTCCAGGTTATAACAAAACTGACCTCAGTCACAAAAAATAATTCCATCACCCACACTCAAGATTTTTGTGACACACTCGCTCGGGCTTTCAGAAATAAGGTCGCCCTAATCTTTGATCCTAATCGACAAATCTAATATCGACATGGATATTAAGGACCAGGAAGTAGCTGATGACTTTTCCTTAACAAAATTTACTCCAACATCTCCAAGTCAAGTAGGATCTCTTCTTTTAGCTGCCAAATCTGGTTCTCCTGACGATCCAAGTCCCCCTAAGATCTTAAAGCTCGCTAATCAGCTGATCGCCTCTCATCTTTCATTAGTATTCAATCAAATGTTCGGGCAAGGGACATTTCCTGTACTTTGGAAACAAGCTAATATTCTTTCTGTCATTAAAAAGCAATCTCTTGATACCAGTGATCCTGCAAACTATCGTCCCATCTCAAGACTTCCTTTGCCAGCTAAAATTGTGGAAAAAATAATCAATGTAGAGTTATCCAATTATATTCTAGACAATCAATTTTTGGACCACAGTCAGTTTGGGTTTAGAGCAAATCACAGTACGGAGACTGCACTGATTAAAAAACCACCGAAGAGATAAGAATGGCATTGGATGGCGGAGGGACAGCAGCTCTCATCCTGCTAGACCTATCTGCAGCATTCGATACGGTGGACCATGGATTACTGGTCCACTGTCTGAACGCCATAGGGGTTAAAGGTAAAGCTCTCACGCTACTAACTTCCTTTCCATCAGAGAGATCTCAAGTTCTGAATCTTGTTCAGTTTAAATCCTCACCTTTCACTTTGCCATGTGGAGTCCCTCAGGGCTCTGCACTGAGCCCAACGCTTTTTAATATCTACGTTTCAGAACTTGCCCCTCTAATGAAAAGCTTCAATTTAAATCCAACATCGTATGCTGATGACACCCAACTGGTTGCATCAGCTGTACATAATGATATCAACTATCCTCAAAGATTACACTATTGCATGACCGCCCTAAGCAACTGGATGAGTAGACACTGCCTAAAACTGGACTCGAGTAAAACAGAGGTTATCTCTCTCCAGCATGGTCTCCTGCCTGGTGGCCGGACAGTTTGGGTTCTCCTCCCATTCCGGTGACTAATGCTAAAAATCTTGGATTTATCATGGATGATAAGCTCAGATATGAGGCCCAGGTGTCGAAAGTAGTATCCGCCTCATTTTTCACCATCAGAACCTTGCGGAAATGTTTTCCTTTTATTCCCAGAAATGCCAGAAAGACTGTTGTTTCTTCATTAATTTTATCAAAACTGGACTATTGTAATGGCTTATATATGAATCTCCAGGTTAAACTACTTGATAAGCTCCAGGCGGTGCAGAATGCAGCAGCCAGATTGACTTTGGACATCCCTAAATACCAGTCGATATCTGCAGGCCTTCGGGAGCTCCACTGGCTCCCGGTGCGACAACGGATTAAATTCAAGGCACTCTGTGTGGCCCATAAAGTCTTGCACAGAGAAGAACCGAAATTCCTGTGGAAGGTTTTTAACTGGCATTCACCAAGTAGACTTCTACGATCAACCAATGCAAAATTGATTACAACCATAAGAATCAGGAAAGTGAAATGGGGAGGAAGGAGTTTCATTAACAGCACAGCTAAGCTGTGGAACTCCATCCCATTGTATCTCAGGACCATACCCACCCTTCTCGCTTTCAGAAGGGAACTTAAGACCTGGCTGTTTAGGAATCAGTAATGCTCTGGCTTAGTAGCTCATGACCCCACAAGCGCCAAGACACCTATGGGTAGACGCGCCCTATAGAAGTACATTTAACATAACATATTGTGTTAGAATTTGTACGACATTGTTGCATATTTAACTATGAAATGACTCAATTGCCAAGTACTGTCTTGAGCTCTAACGAGTAAATGTGCATCACAGCGTCCTGACCGGACCACTGTCCCTTGCTAGGATCCAACCAGTGTAGCCTGTCCTCATTAGATGGGAGTTGCAGAGAACAGAAAGTAGGACGCATGATGGACTGCAGCACACAGAAAGGTGACAACACTTTTAAGAGAAAAGATGCCCACGCCCTAAACAGAAATTTTCCAGGAGAAAGGGTAGCTTACAGAGGGTGAGCTGACCAGGCCTGCAGCTCTCTGATGCAAGGCACAGAAGTGTTGGCAATGTGGAATATGGGTTTGGAGTTAAGAGTCTCAGAGTAGGGCCAAAAAAAAGGATCTCAAAATTGGTACACATCTAGAACATTGTAACCAAATTGAGGTGTTATTGCAGCATAAAGAAGGGGACAGTGGAAACATGTGTGAAAGCCCATTTAGAAAGCACATCACAAGGGGTGATTTAAATACTGGAGGCTGATCAGCAAATGAAGTAAGGTTGAAATAACTGATCACAACCCTCAACATGCACACAGCAAAGGCTTGTTGGGCCAAGAGAGCACAAGCGAAAAGTCAAACAATCTAGCCTGTGGGGAATGGTGTGGGGGGTTAACCTGCTTCGCCTTGCACCTGGCAACAAACTTGTACCTCTGGCATGAATATTCCGGCTTGGTGGCGAGCAGTCAAAATAACATCAACCTCCTCAGAAAGTAGATCAAAGCCTCACAGGCGCAGTTGTTTTGCTGAATCTCCACACAAGAAGATGCAGATTGTACAGGTTCAGGTGCTACAACCTGCGTTGTCGAGACGACAGGCCCTCCCAAAAAGTTGCCTGACGTGGAGGGCCGACACTCCGGGTCAGCAGTTTGGAGTGCCAGACCTCCCTGGCCCATTCCGGGGCCACCAGAATGAGCTGTGATTGATCCCACTTTACTGTCTTATGGACCTGTGAGATCAGAGTCAAAAGGGGGAATGCACAAAAGAGGCCAGAGTTCTTCTGAAGGTGAAACACGTGTCCAAGGGACCCTTGAGAAAGAAGCTCCAGAACACAGAGGCCCAGACAGAGTATTTTCGAAAGTAACAAATAGGACTGCTGAGGGCACAGTCACTCGGTGAAGATAAGGTGGGTTTGCACATGGCAGTGGCACAGAGTGTGGTCAGTAAGATGGCACCTGCTGAGTTCATCTGCCCTGATGCTGAGGGATCCCACTAGGTGACAGACCATCAGGGAACTCTTGAGAAGTGCCAGCCAGAGTCTTGCAGGCTCTAGACAGAGGATACAAGACCCGCTCCACCTTGCTTGCTGAAGAACCACATCGTGGTCGTTTTAGCTGCCAGTTACTGGGCCAACCTCACCTTCAAGGCAGAAAGGCTTGTCTGAAAGGCATCCCCATTGCTGGACCCACTGCAGCTACAGCTACCATTGAAGGGTGTGAGACACCAGCAGAATGCACAATGCCAAGAGCCTGAGCAGCCCAGAACCATCAAGCCAAGAATAGAAGCAGTCATCCGAAAAAAACAAGTTACTTACCTCTACAATGTGGTTCTCCTGTATAGATATCTTCTATAGATTCCAGCATGTGAATCTATAAAAGATACAATACTGGAGAACACTAGGCTCATACCCTGAGTCACTGAGGGGGCTGGAAGGCCTTCAGGATAACTGTGTCCAGAATGGGCTCAATAACAGGAATCCTCTGCACCGGCTGGAGATGGGATTTGAGTTCCTTGATAGAAAGCCCCAGGGACAGAGCTGAAGCGAGTCTCCTTCGCAGCTGATTGTCGAGGTACAGGAACAAGTATATCCCAATGTGTGAACATTATCACTTCCATTGATAGAATCGTGGCGTGATCTGCCAGTGCCCGAGAGGAAACTCAGGGAATGAGGGGAGGAGCGTCCAAAAAAAGCAGGTCGTAATCAGCTTGGATAATTTGATGGAACCTTTGTACGATGTGATGGAGCACCAGTAAGGTAGACACTGTTGGATTCTGCCACCGACTGTCTCAATGTGAGATTGGAGGACAAACTAAAGAGGTTTGGCATCCGTACCTGGTATGGATGAGGAATATTGCTGCTGGTGTACCTGTCCCTTAGAACCTCCTCTACTTTTGTCACCACAGAAAATCTGCACGGGTTGTTGTATAGACCACAAGTGTTGCCACTAGGAATACGCTAGACCCTGTGTACATCCAGTATCACGGATAGGAATGGCAAGCAGGGTAAGGCAACCCCAGCGAAAGGGCCATAGCTCCGCTGACTTTCACCAAAGCGGCGTCAGGCTTTTTGCCAAATAGACTAGATCCCTGAGATGACACGTCCATCATGTACCATCTGAACGAAGGCGTTGAGCATGTCCTCTGGCACGGCTAGCAGCACGTCACGTGCCATGTCCCAAAGGGTGAGCTTCTAATGACCCAGAAGACAAACTACATTTTAAGGGAGCAGTAAAAGCCAGACTCGAAGACGGAAGTTGCTTGCCCCTAGCGTTGATGCCTTTTGACTCTTTCTCAAAGGGATGTAGGAAAAGTATTCAGGTTTTCTTTGCCTGTACTACAAGCCTTTCCAGGGCAGGATGTTGCATCAAATATTTTGGATCCCCTGGTACTGGCATGCGACATTTCCTAATGGAGAGACGAATGACCGGAACTGAAAGGTTTTTAACTGAGCAGCCAGGACTCAGTCAGGCTATCGTTGAAGGCAACAAGGCCTCCGGGATAGACTGTACACGTTGCAGAATGTCCATGAAGAAGTTAGTCTGACACTTCTATGGGGAGCATCAACTCCAGGGCTTCTGCAGTCCAACAAACCCCGACTGAAAAGGATTCACTTTCTTCCACAAGAGGCCCTAAAGGTGAATCCAGTACAGACTCCAGAGAGGTGTCCAAGCCACTGGTGTTTTGCAAATCCAGATATAGACCAGCATCTGTAGAACAAGGTGGAGGTAAATTACCAGCCTCCTCTTCGTTTTCCTCATCTCGAAGGACATGTTGGAGGCTTCCTGAGTTTCACTATGTGGAGCTTCATCACATTGTCCCTGGTGGTCTTCAGGTGCGTTGGGAGGATCTTGTGACACAACAGAGTAATGCTTCGTCCTTGGGTACCGACAGTAAATGTCATGTGGATCTGCTTCGTACACGCATGGCTTGAACACGGTCATCTTCAAGGCGACATCCACCACATTGCCAAAGTTTACAAATCTGAGAATTCAATACCAAAATCTGTAGATCAGCCTTCAGGCACGGGAAAGAGCCACTTACACCAGTGTGCAGGGGCGGCACCTCTATGAGTCTCCGTGTCGCCATGTCCGAAGAGAGGACGGAGTTGCAACAGAGGTTGGTGACGCTACCTTTTGCTTCACAGGACCTCTAGCAAGAATTTCTGGATTTATTCTGGCACCTGGAAAGATTCTCAAGGTGAAGAATCTGGGATTAGCAGTCTTCATCGGAAAGAGTCTTTTATACCAACCACTTGTTTCTAATGCCTCCATAGCTGCGCCATTAGCCTTTGTCTTTTGTTGTATGGTATGTTAAAAGCCGGGGCTAAAGAAATAATGCCCTGGGAAGGGAATATCAGTGATGTTCTACTGCACCCCATTTTTGAACCCAAAGACGCTTAGTCACGGAGGTTTGCATTAAACATTTGCCATAGACGGCTGTCTGCTTGCTGTATCTGTGGAGCCCAAGGTAGACTTAAGACATGTTTGGTATGGTAATTCCCTTTTTCTACTAGAACCTTTCCTGTTCTCATCTTCTTATGTTGCATGAAATCATTCATTTCCTTCAACTTTTCTTGCAGGAATAAATCCTCCATGTTCTCCACCTGTAACAATGTCCCACCGCTTAGAAGTTGATCTTTCAATTTTTATGCCACTGACTAAGCACTTATTGTCTTCGGGCGGAGGGCACAGACACCAGCAATCTAAGAATCTGGTTTCACCAGCTATCTTACATACTGCAGATCTTAGTTGTAGGATTGTATTTTCTCACATTTCTCCAGGTAGCTGCACGTGACGTGGTCAGTTTATTTAAACCCTTTCTGCTCTCTTGAATCTCTATTGGCAACGGAGGAAGAGATGGACTTTTCTTTTAAGCTGGACCTAGTTTCATCGAAGACACCTGATTGTTGGTGCTCTTCCTCCATTTGCACTCCCGGAGTTTCTGCTGCCCGCTCTAGGACATGGTAAACTGTGATGGCAGCTGGTGGTGAAGCCCAAGTAGGCTATCACCAATGTCCTTCTGAGAAAAATCCCTATCTTTATTTTGCCATAAGGGCTCTCCCTCCTAGAGGCTATCTTGAATGTCATCACCCTGAACACTGTGGCCTAGAGATTCGTCATCTATGGAAGTGTCTAATTAGTCCTTTGTTCTTTTTACTCTTAATAAATTTATAAGAAGCAAACGCACCCTCAAAAGATTGCTTATTTTTAACTCAGTTGGCTGTTTCGGCTTCCAGTACCTTCTTCCTTTGTTCTGCTCAAACAACCCCTTGATAACGTATAAGGCTTGATGGCTCAATTTAGCTTCCTTGCCTTTCGTTGTTCATGACCTCTTTTCCTTTTTGACTATGATCGTCCTCAAAGTATGGCTGTTGCATTTGGTGTTTCCATTCTAGTGGCCTTTGGTTTTGACCCAGATTGAGGTTCTGTTTTTACACCCTCCAACACTGACCAGTATTTTGATGTTGAGTGTGCATCTGTCTGGGTTTTCTTTGATTGCCCAGCACAGCAATGTTGAGGACTTGCTCGATGGCTTGGATGCAGTCTTTTGTGGCTGGAAAACAACCATTCCTTGAGGCATTGTAGATAGATTCCTGCGAGACTACATTGTGTGAGGATGATGTCAGAATCCAACAGACCTTCCGCCTGATCCTCCTTTGATGCCTTTAAATATTCCTTTTCTAAAAACCCAATTTCTTTCATAGGGGGTCCCTTTCTATTTTATCTAGAAACATCTGACTTTTGACATTTTTATCTAGTGTGTCAATATAATTTTATCTGGATGTTTCAGGGTTTTTGGCTTAAAAAGACAACATGGATGGCGGTCCACGCCTTGTGGTCTTTAGGAAGACAAAACTCAATAGGTGTTAATCGCTTAAGGCAAACCGTCAGTGTCAATTTGTGCAGAACTTACACAACCTGGACATGTTCAACAAAATGGCATTGATGAGACACAAAGATACCAAATATAGCTGCCTCTCCTCTGGTCAAAGGCCGCAGTAGAAATCTGTTCTCCGTGACCTAGAGTTTGTTGATCGCAGCCTCTGCTTTCTCGACTGCACCACTTCCTGTTCAGGTACAATGGCTGCTGTACTCCGAGGCTTCCTCATAAATCTCCAAACCCCTGCAGAAAAAAAGAATGTAACATTTTTGGGGCATTGTTGGCTTACAGTTGATGTTCCAGTGGGTCATACGGACACCACCCATAGCTGTCCCAAGAATTTTATAGTTTTTACTTAATAAGATAACTTCCAATCCAAATCACTAAATGGCGTAATAATTCTGGCTGCAAAACTATTCAGTTACTGCTGACTCCTCCAAATACTAAAATATGGTATTCAACACACTCCTATTCAGATGGGCAGAAGCCCTGACAAGTGCATTTTAACTGGGGATTATGGGTAATGGGGCAGGACAGTACATTATATATGGAGGCAGGAGAATCCGTAAGATTTAACTGGGGAAGGCACTTTTGTTTCAAGGTAGAAAAATAAGCACTTATGAAAGCCTCTTTAGTGAAGGTATTAGCTGACTTCTTCACAGATGTAGCTTGGAGCTACACTCCATGCATTATTTCCAGGAGGTGGAGCTCAGGGAGATTATCTTCACCCCTCCTGTTTTGCGGAATTCTATTTTGTTGGATTTAGGACTATGCACTTTTCTATAAAAAAAAATTGGTACAATTGGCTGTCACCTGATAGGAACATTTGATGTACTTGTAAATCCCTAGTAAAGTGTTACTGCTTGTACCCAGAGCCTGTGCCACCCACTATGGTAGCCTCTAAAAACATGCCCCAGGCCTGCCACTGCAGCATGTAGTACAGTTTTAAGCTGCCATTCCTATGTAGAAAAATACACCTTTTGCCAGACCTAAACTTTCATTTTTAATATACATAAGTCACCCCAAAGGTGGGACTTAACCAGCCCATAGTGCAGGGTGCATTGTTTTCAAAAAGTTAGATATGTACTTTCAAGTTTTACTTGTCTTGGTACTGAAAAAACTCAAATTCATTTTTTACTACTACAAGGCCTACCTCTCCCATAGGATAACATTGGGGTACCGTTTTACATTTAATAAGTGACAACTTTTGTTTGGGAAGAGGTAGAAATGTTAGTTTGGTCTTCCCTGAATTGTATTTTAAAACCATATATAAAGTCAACATATATATATTTTTTTAACTGTTTTTATTTTTAAACATCAGCTTAAACAGTTAAACAGAGTCTTAACAGGTGAGTCGTATACACATCAAATATGACATTGTTACAGTTAATTATTACTTTCAAGCATACAGAGATTACATTATGGAATTCCTTCCTCTGGTACTCCTTCCCCCTCCCGCCTGGTGGGTTAGATATGGCCCACTTTAGTTGCGCCTTCTCAGGTAGTGAGGTTGTCCGCCCACAGCTCATGATTCCTGTGTGTTGGGGTGTATAATATCAATCCCACTCCTCTCCATCTCCAGACTGGTAAAGTCAAATTTTAAGTCAATTCTGAAAATGACATTATTAGAAAGTTGGCATTTTCTTGTCCTTACTATTTGGTGTCTGCAGCCTGTGTCACATGACAAGGTGCAGTTTGCCTTTTTCTAATTCCTCCCAGACAGTATCACAGAAGGGGACTGGGTGTTGACAGGATGGGCCAACCTGACCTGATGGGAGGGGCAGAGTTGTCACCTACCACACTAACACATCAAAGGACCTGCCTCGGCACACACATAGAACTTCACACTAGCCATTTGTGACTCCAGACATCCTGGGACCAGGGCACGGAGGAAGGAAATTCCAAAACCAGATGTGGTGGGGGGGGGGGAGAGTCTAGAAGTTTCTCCCAATTCAAAGCTGGCACCAGGTATAAATATTGGACCCTGAGATCCACCTTCAGATCACTTCTGGATCTGTTGAGCACTCAGGACAGCTCTGCTGCTGGAAGGATGGCCCTGCTGCAAGAAGGAAGACTGGACCTGCTCCTTGAATCCAAAACCACCAGAGTGACTTCAAGGACTAGCTGACTGGCCTGCTGTTCTGACCTACAGCGATATAAGTTCCAGAGACCCGTCCTGCATCTGCCCAGATCTGGCCTCTGCTGGAGTGAGTCATGATTCCCAAGAGATGCCCCCCAGATCCTACACTCTTGTCTGGCATCAGAGTGTACTCCTCCTAGCCTAACTGTGGGTTCCCTCAGAACCGACGCAGTGTGATGTAAGACCTCACATTGCAGCACCTGATCAGCGGCCTCATCGGAACAGACGCAGCGTGACTCCTCTCGTTGCAGGACCTTGCATCGCAACACCTCTCAGCTCCTGGTCAGCAGCCTCATTGGAACAGATGCAGCGTGACTCCTCTCGTTGCAGGACCTTGCATCACAACACCTCTCAGCTCCTGGTCAGCAGCCTCATTGGAACAGACGCAGCGTGACTCCTCTCGTTGCAGGACCTTGCATCGCAACACCTCTCAGCTCCTGGTCAGCAGCCTCATTGGAACAGACGCAGCACAACGTAAGACTGCGCATTGCAGCACCTCATCAGCAGACTCATTGGAATTGACGCAGGGGGATGAAACTACACACCACCTGGCAGCTCATGATCAGTGGCCCATCGAAACAGACGCAGGACCTCACATCTCAGTGCCAGTAAAACCAGGTACATTGCCCAGCAGGCCGAACTCTGTCCTGTACCTAGCCCGTGCTCCATTGCGGTCAGCTTGAACTTGTGACTTTGTCCCGCTCTGGAACAACCAGATAACCCAGTTGGTGCTTTGCGCTTCTTGACTTCAGACTTTGAGATTGCATATCTCCAGTTCTACTGATTTGATTTTTGTCATTCTAGTATAATTGTATTTAATAAAATGTACTCTATTTTTCTAGATTAGTGTGGGATTTTTCTTGTGTTTTCACTTTATTACAGTTAGAGACAATGTGTAAAGTATCAATGAAGCACTCCAAGTTAAGCCTGACTGCTTTTGTGCCAAGTTACCAGAGGGTTAAGCACAGGTCAATTTAGTGACTTTTGGTGATTCACCCAGACAAGGATTGTGGTTGTTGCTTGAGAAGGGTTTTGCCCCCCCCCCCCCCCTCAGACACTAATCCCAATTGTCACACCACAGCTTCGCAAAGTAGGAGTATAAGTGGATCCCATGGCAGCTGTGTGTTGGTAATTTCTGTGATAAAAGACCAGTCCCGTACCCAAAACACTTCAACCACATACGAAGATAAAAGCCCACCACGCTACACCCTCACCAACAAATATTGGTACTGCCAAACATTGCCTTCTATCTCATTGATGTGAAGAACCATCTTAACATCACCTTCTATGAGTTTTCTTTGTATTCTGTGCAAATAGAAGACTTGGCTGCTCTTAGCTGAATAAAATCTTCATGAAGTCTCAGAAATGTATATTTTAAGTTCTTACTGCAGTTTCTTATCATATGAGAGAGTCTGGTAGGACAGTCCTACTTCTAGTCTGCAAAAGATTATCGATACCACCTGTGACTTGATACGTTTTGTGATTAGATCCTCAAAGTTTATCATGTCTCTACTTGCACCCAGTCGTGCGTTATCCTGCTTTGGCCGATGGAGTGGTTGGGTCAATCTGTACACATTCAATGAACACAGCTGGAAGTTGAGAGTGCACTGTTCTCTCATCTTTACAGAGCCAGTATTTCCCTCTTTGGACAAATAACTGGTCGGGGTGCCTCCAAGCCAATTTGCATACCGACGTGTAGCAATGAGTTTCCACCACAATGTCTGTAAAAAATTGACACGGTTGGCATAATGATCTACCGAGTGGACCCAGAACAGCCTCAGAAAGGTTGAAAACACAACCTAGTGGGTGTTTACTCCAGGGCAGGTCTTTAACCAGCCTCCTCGGTACATTGATCAATACTATTTGTCGCACAACTGTATGCAAGGAGCTCACTCGTTGCGCCTTCAACTTGTGGGGACCTGGAAAAGACTCATGTGAATTAAAAGCTGACAACCTCAAAATGTAGTGTGACTGGTAGGTAACCTTTGCAGGTTGAATCTGGTATCATTTTGCATACTTCACGCTAAAGTTGTAAATCGTGTCTGATTAGAGAGATAATGGTTGCTATTAATAGATTTCTAAATGCGGCTTACTTTTCCTGAACATCTTGGCTTACATATAAGTCACACCTGTAGTGATAGGAAAAGATGTCCACAAAACATCATGATGCTGTATTACACATATTTTGAGAATTAATATATTACTTTTGGATACTGCAGATGTATGCTTACCTTCTATGTAATGTGCTCTTGGCATTCCTGGACTTCCAAATTATATCAAAATCGAATACACGCTACAGTCTATCAGGCTAAACTTGCTTTTGAGATCATTTCACCTTAATTACACCCCCAAATTGGAGTAATCAATCTTGCATGTTATGTTACAAGGACAGGTATGCATATAGACAGAACTGAACCCCTCTTAGTTTGACCCCCACTTTCACTTAAAATTACACCTTGTATTTTTTATGTGCATGACAAACCAGTTACTTACTTTTGGTAATGCTTTCTCTAATGGATACTGTAACTGCAGATTCTTCTCCTTTTGAATTCTCCAAAGCATCAAACTGGATCCGAAATATTTCCAGCAATTGCTTTCACGGGGCAGGTAGGATGAAGCCATCAGACTTCACCGCAGCCTGGCCCCATCTCCAGAATTGACTTACCAAAGTCAAGACATCATCCCCATTTGACGTTTACTCCACTTTGTCCTGATTAATGCCTTTTCCTGTGTCCACAATACATCAGACTCCTCACTCATGTTTTTTTCTCCTCCACCGGTAACCGGGAAAAGTGATCGGCCCTCCTATTGTGAGACCCCTTCAAATACTCCACCTGGAAATGATTGCCTTCGACACCTTCCATCCGTCTACTAATGCAAGGTGTGGCTCTCTCACTACCTTCACAAGTGAACAACGTCTCCAATGGTCTGACCTCACCATAAAAGGTAGATCCCCATACACAAACTTTGAAATGCAAAATGCCCCACATGCATGCTAGAGCCTCCCTTTCAATTACCAAATAATTATCATCCGCATCCTTTAGAGCCCTGGAGGCAAAAGCAACCACTCTCTCCTCACCAGCCACCATTGAGACAATAAAGTTCTCAGACCCCACTATCATCAGTGGTCAAAAGAGTTTCTTAAAGACATCAAAATGTCCAAGAATAGGTAATCTGCTGATACTCTCATAATTTAGAAAGCAATTTTACATTCATTCAACCACTCAAATCTCACCTTTTTTTAAATAGCAATCTTATCGGCTAGACCACACTTGTGAAATTCTGGATACATTTGTTGTAATATTAAGCTAAACACATGAAAGAACGTACTTCATCCTTACTGGAATGTTCCGGGGCATCAATTATGGACATAGCTAAATCAGGCTTAGGACTAAAACCATCACTGGACATGGTGTGCCCCAGATAAGATACTGTTGTCACCCTGAATATGCATTTTTCCATCTTTGCCATCAGGACATACGTAACCTCTCAAGCACCTCATACAATTTTATATCATGAACTTCTGCTTCCTTATCATACACCGAGATGCCTTCCTGAAAAACCTCAATTTGACTGATTCACTCCAGCCCTTTCATTATCAGCCTTTGGAAGCATGCCGCTGCAAGTTCAAAATGCATACAGAGAAAACGGTCAGTACCTAAGGGTGTAACGAATTAAGTCAAATGTTTGGACTTCTCACTCAACAGCACCTGATAAGAAGCCGAGGGGTCTATTATACTAAATAAATGTGCATTCTTTAACAGGGACAATTCCTGCCCAATATTTGGCAAAGGATGTCTATCAACCCAAATGTTCTTATTCAGATCCCTCAAATCTACACATATACTCAAACTCGTCATTATCTTTTGGTGCCAGCACAACTGGAGCTAACCACTCCGAAGATTCAATCTCCTCAATCACACCTGGTTCTAACAATCTACCAAGTTCCTTTTTCAAAGTGTCTGACATCAGATGCTGTACGTTTCTCACTTTGTGCACAACCAACTTCACACCATCTTTTACTACAATGCAATGCTCAAACCCCTTCAACTGTCCCAACACCTTAAAAACTTCTGGAAATTTCTTCTCAATATCATTACCACACACCTCATTCACCAACATCATGTGCTCACACACACTGGGGCTAAGGGTGATACCCAAATCTCTGATGTCTCCAACCCAATAAACAATTACCCCTTTCACTACATACATTTTCCCTCATGTCTTCATTCTTTTGAAATGAATCCACATAGGAACATATCCGATAACATCAATAGTGGCACAACCACAGCCAAAAGGCTTGATATACAGCTCCATGAGTTCAATCCCTTCCTTGCCATACACATCTTCCCAAATGGAATCCCCAACAAGGTGTAAGGTGATCCAAAATCCGCCAACACAGTCAATTCTTTACCACCGATCAAAACTTTGCATTTCAGCACACTCAACTTATCTTTATTACATTCCATATATTTTTAAACAACCCCCTCTGTAACTGCCAACACTATTTCTCACTCCATCACCAACTTCATCTACTTGGTGGACAACTTTGTTTTCACTATTTACATCAAGAAGGCCCTTGCATACTGTGGCAGCATGCACTTTCTTCCCACACTTTCTATACATTGCATTCCTTGCAAAACAATTTGGATAATGTGGTGTGTGCTGCCCACTGCCACAGCAGTAACACAACTCATTTGCTTTTTCGTAACCCTGCTGGTCATCTTTTTTTGTAGCCATGATTCTGGCAATTCCCACACCATTAAGATCCTCTTTCCACATCTCCTTAACCCCACAAGCGGTAAGCTCAATACCTTCAATAACGGCAATGGCCCCCCTTGAGGTTTGGGTTCTTCCCCAAAAGTATCTCTTGCACTTTATTACTGTTTGTACACCGCACTAACTGATCCCTGATTAACGAGTCAGTTAAGCCCCTGAACTCACATGTTCTAGCCAATTTTTTTTTATATGCTACATAGTTACCTGTATATTTCATTGTGCCCTGTTGGCAAGCAAAGAATTTGTGACACTCCAGAACGTTTATCTGGGTCCCAAAATGTAGTTCCAATATTTTCACATACACATCCCTTGGTTCCCCCTCCGCATTTCCTACGGGAACTTCCTCTAAACTTTCATAATTATTCCTGCCTTTCTCCCCAAGGTTGGGCAGTAATGCTTTTCCCTTCTGCAATCGTAGATCTTATGCACTTCACCAAAAACATTTGTCTCTTCTTCCTATAATCTTGTGACAGGAAAGTAATGTGTGCTAGACTCCCCGCGGTCTCTCGATGAACAATGTCCAATCCAAAATGGTTGCCAGGCACGTCACCAGGCGCGATTACAATGTTGTAGCGTAACAATGCAACAGTTGCCCAATTAGAAATGACGACGTACGTTAGGAGTCATAGCACGGACGGCAAATGAGCACCGCTTAAACAGTAATTATGACAAAGACTGCTCATGGAGTCATGATCTCACGCTCAGTGATGCTAAATTCAGATTACGCACAGTCAGCAGCAAACCTCGATCCAATTCATGCGTGGCCACTTTCACAGGCAATAAACGCATTGGGCAACCTCACCGTTAAGTCGCACAGAAGATCATTGAACTTACAGTCAACTGAGTCCAAGCACCGGCCCTATTCCACCCAGAACCCTTAATGATAGTGAACAATCCATTACAGAACAGATGGAAACCAAGTTAATGCAATCAAAACATAACAACCGCCTTCCCTTTATAGCACCAGAGAACCTCACTAGGAGTTGGTCATACACTCTACAGCCAATGAAGCCTCTCCTACTTAGAGATGAGGCGGACAGAAAAATGTGTGGTGTGAGAGGCTGCCACGTATGGAAAGGGTGTTACAGCAAACAAATGATGGACGGAATGCTGACAATGCAAACATTCTCCCCCAGTCAAAAGATCTGGGTTAAATCCATCGTTCTTTTGCCCACTACGCCACCCCAGTTTGGACCCAGCCATATGCAAATCAGTCTTGACCCTGTGCCCCATGGGAACAGTCCAGACCGAACTGCCAGGCCAGGTCCTCCCTGGACCAGAAACAAGCATCCTGGGTCGGGTTTCAGGCTATGTCACCCTTCTTCAGCCAGGCTAGCTTGAATCCAGTGGCACAGTGAGCAAGGGACCCACGTCTGGGCATACCCATCCCACTTAGGGCAAAAAGTGTTACAGCAAACAAATGATGGACGGAATGCTGACAATGCAAACATTCTCCCCCAGTCAAAAGATCTGGGTTAAATCCATCGTTCTTTTGCCCACTACGCCACCCCAGTTTGGACCCAGCCATATGCAAATCAGTCTTGACCCTGTGCCCCATGGGAACAGTCCAGACCGAACTGCCAGGCCAGGTCCTCCCTCAGCTCTTCATTGGCTCAAAAAATGTGCACATTAAGATTAGAACCAAGTTAAGGTCCCATTACAGCATAAAAAAGGCACAGGAGGAAACGTTTAATCTCTTTCAAAGAGGGAGCTGATCAGGTAAAGGTATAAATGCTAAGAGGGCTAACAAATAAGCTTTACAGTGCCCATGGCAAAGCCTTGCTTGTTCATAGACGCAACAAAAAGCAATAAGTCAGACAATTCAGTGTGCAACCGATTGACCCAACAGTCCTCACACCAAGCCCCACACACTGCCAATGTCCAGAATAAACAGACTTCGTGGATGAACAGCATGGAACCAGGATGAGATCCACCACCTTCATGGTCAGGGCAAAGCCACTCAGCTGGTTCTGCTCAATCTCCACGCTTGGATGTGTAGGTAGTAGCAATTCCCAAGAAGAACCTTGCCCTGTTGCTGTGACAGTATGTCCTCCCACAGAGGTAGACGGAGCGGAGGTCAAATGCTCAGACTCAGCAGCTCGGAGTATCAAATGCTCAGGCTCAGCAGCTCGGAGTTCATACTCTTCGAGCCCAGCCCAGGGCTATCAGGACGATCTGAGCCCTTGAGGGAAGTAGCAGCAGAGACGGGAATATGCAGAGGAGAACAGAGTACTGCAGGTGTTGGAATACATCTCCCAGGGAGAAGGCTCAACAGTGAACATTCAACAGTAGTGAGAAGATCTACTCAAGGCACACCTCACTGGGCAAGATACCTTGGATCACCTCTTGGAGTACAGACCTCTCGTGGTTGGCTAAATGTCTACTGTGCTCATCTGCCCTGAAATGTAGAGATCCCGCCAAGTGGTTGACAGCCAGCGAAACCCCCTGAGGGTCCAGTCTGTACCAGTCTCAGTGGTTCCTGGCACAGCACCCATGACACCACACTGCCCTGCTTGTTGAATTACCACATTGGGGGTCATATTGGCAGTCAGAACGTGCACGGGGCAGCCTTTGATAGAAGGCAGAAAGGCCTCGAGAGCCAGTTTTAGAAGGTTAATGTGGTGCCTCTGCTGCAATGGAGACCGGAGGCCTCTGAGTCCCCACCTCATTCAAGTAGCCTCCGCAGCCCAGAGCGGACGCATCAATCACTACCCTGAGCTCCATGTGAGGTGGAAAGAATGGCCGGCCACTTGTCAGGTTGACATCCTCCATTGTATGTCCTGGGCCGCTAGTCTGGCACACAGGTGGCATCCAAAAGTCACTCCCAATGTTTAGCCAATTGATGACTGAGGTTGCACTGCAGAGCCTGCACATGCCAAGAGGCATGGGGTAATTCCAAAGGTCAGAATGGCAAACTGAAAGTGCTCCTTTCCCACAACGAATCAGAGGAAACACCTGTGGGACTGCAGGACTGGCATATGAAAGTAAGCAAGTCCATAGACGCTAGGAGGTCCCCCAGGTTTAGAGCAGAGAGGACCTGGGCTAAGGTTAGCACTTTTAATGTGTCCTTCTGAATGAAATCATTCGGGGACAGAAGATCCAAAATGCATCATTCTTTTCAGCTGCCTCTCTCCTACTCAGGCACCTTCTTTATTGCCCCTTTGGCCAGTAATGACTGAAACTCTGTGGCAAGGATGGAGGAAGGTCTGCTAAATTCTGGGTGAATACAGGAGGAACTGGAAGGGCTTGGCAAAAAGTCCTCTGCCAATACCACACCTGCTGGGGCCCGAAATGTTTGGGTGGGCTGCTACAAAGGCCAAGATGGCTACCTCTGGTGATAGGATCAGGGAACAGGAGGAACCCCTGAACTTCCGGTATTGCTGGAAGAATTGGTAAGCCCCAGGAGCGAGCCTTGCATGGCTCTTTCATTCACGCTAGAACTGAATGTGTCTTGTCTCCAAACAGCCTGGAGCCCCAAATGGCATGTTCATAAGGGATGTCTGCACGTTCCCAGAGAAACCTGTGGCACGCATCCAAGTATGATGACTAATTTATAGGCTAGTGCCTATAGCATGGCCTACAGTCTGTGTTGTTCAGGCAAGCTTTCAAAAATGTACTTAGCTGCATCCTGTTCATCATGGACTGTCTGGGCAAAAGTATTTGAAAACTCCTGGGGGAGAGCAGGTAACATCTCGCTCACCATTTCAGAGGGAATGGGTGCATCTGCCAAGCTGGCACGCTGCGTTCAAAGTGCGTAAAGCCAAGCTGGCAGAGGAGGACACCCTCTTGTGAAGCACATCAACATTTTTAATCTGGAAGAGCAGTGGGAAAGTCATTAAGGGAGTTTGCTGGATGAAGCCTGCACTACAAGGATTTCAAGTGATGGATGCACAGTTAAAAAGGCTGGATCATCTGGAGCTGGTCTGTGGCATATAACTATGGAGCGACTTACCGGCAGTGACAAAAGGGCTTCACCTACAACACAGCCAGAGTGTCTGTCAGAGTTTAATTGAAAGGCAGTAAGGATTCTGATGATAAAAGGCCAGGTTGCAAGAATTCCGTCGGAAGATTGATTAGCCTCAGAGTCTACAGCAGGCAACTGTAGTTCAAAAACCTCTGTGTAGGAAAGTACCTCTTTTTGCATGGTTAGTCCCCACTTTTTGCCTGACGTTGATGTGACTTTAAACTGTGCACGTGTTGGGACCCTGCCAATCAGAACCCCAGCACCAAATCTCTTTCCCTAAAATGTACCAGGATTGACACAGCTTCTGGCTCCCCTATAAGTCCCTAGTAAATGGTTCCCCTGTACCCAAGGCTGGGGGAAGACGAAGGTCCCCTAGAGATTCCTCACACAGACAAGGCAGAGCTGCCACCGCAGACTGTGTCCAGGACAAAACCAAAGAGTCGACAATGCACACAGCCCCATGTGCCATGCCTCTGAAACACTGCTTGAAGTATCATTAATTCACCTCTCTAGACGGAATTAATAGCCCTAAGGCAGAGTGCACTATATCTCAGGTGTGGACACCACCCACATGAGCTGGGGTGCCCCTAAAATGTCCAGTCCATTCTGGGGTATTGTAAATGCGCAGGGAAGCCATAAGAGGTACATGGGCTTGATATCCGTCCACACGAGTCTCCTAGCTCCAGGATGGCTTCACTGTAAGTAGGGATGTTTGGTACCAAACGTCTCGTCGTAATAAATCCTAGCTGACTCCAGCATTAGATTTATTATTAATTTCACGACAGGAGATCCTTCTAGAGGAACCCCTGAAACCGACCGACCACTGGTAAGGTTCCTGTCTAGTTGTAGCCAGCCTGCCATCAACAGACATGTTTCTGGACCCCTGGATAGAGAGCCAGCGCTCTCCGGATTCAGAGACAAAGCCTGCTCGACACAGAGGTGGCCACACCTTCCCCCCTGCAGGATCTGCCTCTGCAAAAGTGGGAGCTTCAAAGGCCATGCCGCCTTTGAACCCTGCCCCTCCAGCCTCTGCTGTTAGAAGCAGGTGGCGACCCCCCAGGTACTGCTCCACTTTTGGCAGGAGGACTGGTGGGAAAGTTAGGTAAATTAGGTGCGTCTACCCCCCCCCCCACCTCCCACACCACCGCTCGGTGGGCCAGGCGAGTTAGACTCATCTTGAGGATGGGTATAGTAGCCTATTAGCAGTCAGGGTATGCCCACCCCCCACATGGGGCGAGCATGAAGAGGGTGTAGGCACCCTACAGTTAGGCAACCGATTGTTTACTACCTGGCCTCCCCTAAAATGCCCCTAAATTCAGCATTTAGGTGGCTTCCCAAGAACCTGTCCTCAGATTCGACGGATAAAAAAAAAGATGGCGGAAGACCACCACTGACAGACCAGGAACTGAACCACTGCAGTAAAAACCCAGCAAGAACCCTGCCTACTGCACCCAGCTCGACAACTGGACCTACTGTCCTCCCTGAACACCTCAAGGCCTCCAAGAAACCCCAGAGCCCTTCCAGCCTTCACCATTGCCAACGGACCTGCCTTTGGGCTGGAGGCTCTAGTCCCCGGCGTCCGCCAATAAAGGAACCGCAGTGGTCGAGGACAGGCATTTGGGTTGACGCGATTCACCACTGCAGAAGAATCGTTGCAGCATCCAAGGCCTCCACCAACTTGAAGAATCCTCTCAGCAAGATGACCAATGCTGGTAACAGCCCTGTTCCCGAGAGCCTGTACCCTCCTGCCCGTGCTTTCTATAGCCTACTACTGCATTGCCTGCAGGACCGCTGCTCCTCCATGACGGTCTGCCCTACAACTCCACCTGTGGCCTGACCGCTGCCGGTGAACACCAACATCCATCTCCTATGGCCTCTTACACAACCAATCCAGGGACCTCGTCTGCCTGCTGAGTTCGAGCCCTGGGTCCATAAAGAACTTCATCCTGACAGTGACGACCTCCCAGCCTTTCTGAGTAGTGTGGTCTCCAACAACTCCTCAGAGGAGTTGTTACAGTGACCGCAAGGGTATCTGCATCGGCGGTACTCCACCAACATCTCTGCATCCATCTCCCCACAACCGCGACCGCTGGGTTAGCGGTGCCTCCATTGAGCTCCAGTGATCTGCTGCCAGCGACCGCAACGGTGTGGCAGCCCAATGAACACCATTCATCTCCATTACTCTCCTCCGACCGCGAGGGTAAATATAGTGACGGCATCGACTGCCGTGTGCGGAGGTATTGAAAGTATTGCATATCTTTGAACTGCATTCTTCTCCAATTCCGACTCCTACAGTCTCCAATATTTATTGAAGTATTTTACACTGTACCGAGTCTAGTTACGATTTGAAGTCTTGCTTCTCAAAAATACATGAAGATCAGTGCTATTTTTATACAACATTGGTCTCAGATTTATTCTTGAGTGTGTGTCACGTTTATTGACTGTGTGACAACCAATGCTTAGCACGACCCTGGGATAAGCCTAACTGTTCGCCCACACTACCACAAAATAGAGCGTTAGTACTATCTATTATGCCACTAATCCACTTCATGGGGATACTTGGACACTCCACATAGTGTACTTCGTTTTAGTGCACTGTACAGAGAGGCAGCCTCCCACACTCTGCCTCTTTCCTTGGGGGTGCACACAGCAGCACTTTCATTGGGGTCCATACAGCAGCGCTTTCCTTGGAAGGTGCACACAGCAGCGCTTTCCTTGGAAGGTGCACACAGCAGCGCTTTCCTTGGAAGGTGCACACAGCAGCGCTTTCCTTGGAAGGTGCACACAGCAGCGCTTTCCTTGGAAGGTGCACACAGCAGCGCTTTCCTTGGAAGGTGCACACAGCAGCGCTTTCCTTGGAAGGTGCACACAGCAGCGCTTTCCTTGGAGGGTGCACACAGCAGCGCTTTCCTTGGAGGGTGCACACAGCAGCGCTTTCCTTGGAGGGTGCACACAGCAGCGCTTTCCTTGGAGGGTGCACACAGCAGCGCTTTCCTTGGAGGGTGCACACAGCAGCGCTTTCCTTGGGGGTGCACACAGCAGCGCTTTCCTTGGGGGTGCACACAGCAGCGCTTTCCTTGGGGGTGCACACAGCAGCGCTTTCCTTGGGGGTGCACACAGCAGCGCTTTCCTTGGGGGTGCACACAGCAGCGCTTTCCTTGGGGGTGCACACAGCAGCGCTTTCCTTGGGGGTGCACACAGCAGCGCTTTCCTTGGGGGTGCACACAGCAGCGCTTTCCTTGGGGGTGCACACAGCAGCGCTTTCCTTGGGGGTGCACACAGCAGCGCTTTCCTTGGAGGGTGCACACAGCAGCGCTTTCCTTGGAGGGTGCACACAGCAGCGCTTTCCTTGGAAGGTGCACACAGCAGCGCTTTCCTTGGAAGGTGCACACAGCAGCGCTTTCCTTGGAAGGTGCACACAGCAGCGCTTTCCTTGGAAGGTGCACACAGCAGCGCTTTCCTTGGAAGGTGCACACAGCAGCGCTTTCCTTGGAAGGTGCACACAGCAGCGCTTTCCTTGGAGGGTGCACACAGCAGCGCTTTCCTTGGAGGGTGCACACAGCAGCGCTTTCCTTGGAGGGTGCACACAGCAGCGCTTTCCTTGGAGGGTGCACACAGCAGCGCTTTCCTTGGAGGGTGCACACAGCAGCGCTTTCCTTGGAGGGTGCACACAGCAGCGCTTTCCTTGGAGGGTGCACACAGCAGCGCTTTCCTTGGAGGGTGCACACAGCAGCGCTTTCCTTGGAGGGTGCACACAGCAGCGCTTTCCTTGGAGGGTGCACACAGCAGCGCTTTCCTTGGAGGGTGCACACAGCAGCGCTTTCCTTGGAGGGTGCACACAGCAGCGCTTTCCTTGAGGGTGCACACAGCAGCGCTTTCCTTGGAGGGTGCACACAGCAGCGCTTTCCTTGGAGGGTGCACACAGCAGCGCTTTCCTTGGAGGGTGCACACAGCAGCGCTTTCCTTGGAGGGTGCACACAGCAGCGCTTTCCTTGGAGGGTGCACACAGCAGCGCTTTCCTTGGAGGGTGCACACAGCAGCGCTTTCCTTGGAGGGTGCACACAGCAGCGCTTTCCTTGGAGGGTGCACACAGCAGCGCTTTCCTTGGAGGGTGCACACAGCAGCGCTTTCCTTGGAGAGTGCACACAGCAGCACTTTCCTTGGAGAGTGCACACAGCAGCACTTTCCTTGGAGAGTGCACACAGCAGCACTTTCCTTGGAGGGTGGACCCCAGTGGGGAGTCCAGTTCAGTTTCAGGTGAGGTATAAGGAGCACTTGCATTTTGAAGGACTAGATAGTGTCCATCTGCATGGTGAAGGGGAAAAAGGCCCCTGTCCTCATGATCCTCACATGCTGGGCACCCAAATTTACTGACTCGGAGCCAAATAGGGTCTTGTGATACAAAAGGTACCGGCGCAGAGGCAGTGGCACTATAGTGGAACCTTGAAATACCACTGGCTGTGCCTTAGCGATCTTATGGGGAGGCACTGGCAGAGATCTAGCCAAACTCTGCTCTGGATCTGATGCAACTGTTGGATCCAGAACCAGCGTCTCTGAACCCGGGACCGGCAAATCTGAACTGATATAGCCTTGGCCTAGAGAGTGGAAGCACGGCCTGGCACCAGTGTCGAAGGACTAACGGGGTCAGTTGGTGCCGGGGAAGGCCCTGCTGGCAGAAGTCTGACTGGGATCCTTAGAGGGTCCCTGGGGTCTAAAGGCATTCCAGGGGGACTTGGAAGAGTTGCAGGGATCCCTCATTGAAGGCCTCTACCTGCTTCATAATTAGGGATGGCCGGAGAAATTCAGGGCGCACCGGTGCCAACTGCCAAAAGAGGTCGTAATCGGATAGGTGCAGTCTCAGACCCTTCGAGTGTCGACTGCATAAACCCTCTCTGGAGTAGAAGCAATGGGAGAACTCCCATCTGCACTTCTTGCCATTGAGCAGAGGCTTATCCTTGACTTTGTCTTAGACTCACAAGAACACAGGGACTTTGAGTGGGTTAGGACCTGCGATTTAAAGCACCTGTAACCTGGCTGGGTAGTTTAAACTGCAAATTCAACCTGTACAAATTACCTGTTTTGAGAGGCCTAAACCTTCCCTTTTGAATATTTAGAAGTCACCCCCAAGTTGGCCTTATCATCCATAAGGCAGAGTGCATGGTATTTAAAATTAGGACATGCAAAGGTTTAATGTTAAACAGGTCATTTAGTGACTCGCACCTCAAATCTATTTTCACTGTAAGAAGGATGGCTGTTCCATAGGAAATCAATGGGATGCACTATAAAATACTAATGTATTTCGAGAATAGGACTGTAGTGTAGTTCCTATTTCCCTAATAGGCTCTGCGCATTGGAATAATATACCCTATAGGTTTGACATAGGACTGAGGTCGGTATGTCCCTATCGAGTATATTATTCCAATGCGCAGAGCCTATTAGGGAAATAGGAACTACACTACATGGCGCCCAACGTAGGGCGCCATGTAGTGTAGTTCCTATTTCCCGAATAGGCTCTGGCATTGGAATAATATACCCTATAGGCTTGACTGAGGTCAGTATGTCCCTATCGAGTATATTAAACGTAATTACTTTGTGCCAGCCAGCTCAGAGGCCACTAGAAACTCCTTGAAAACAAGAAGGGAGTAGTTTCTGGCAACCGCATAAACATGACCACTTTGTTTCCCTTTAGAATCGGAACACGTCTCAGAATCGTGGAAACAATAGATAAGTTTCACTCAGTCAATCGTGCATGCTTAGTTTCCTCAGAGTTACACAAAGAAAAGACGGGCGTTTCAATAAAAAGGTTTTATTGAACAGTCTTGTTTCTCGTGTAAGAGATATGTGCTGTTATGATCACAAGACAGTATGCAAGATATATTATGTACAGCGTAAGCAGTAGAAATAAATAATACTGCGCTAGCATTATCTTTTAGCATATATTCACATACATAAATAACATGAGCTAAAAATGCGAGTACTCATATGATGCGTCTCTAAGCTAGTTCTACCCCAATGTACCTAACCTGGTGTAGGGGCAAGGTAAGAAGTAGGCGAAGTATTCTCTAGTATGGTATACTAAGAGTATGTTAAGTCTAGTATGCCAAGAGTCCCTCTAGGTTCTAGTCAGCTCCATACCTTGAGAATGAGAGAGGTGGGAATCTCTTTCCAGACTCGAACTCTAACACCCGCGAAGGGAGTCAGATCACTGGAAGCTGGATTCTCTGCGAGCAGGGATGACTGAGTCTTCTCAGTGCATCAGGCCGGGATACGGGCTCCTCTGAAGTCGAGGTCTCCTCTAACTTGCTTGGGCAAGGGAAGGTATATTTATACCTGGTAGGTACTTTGGAATGTTAGCATTGACGTGAAGTTGGACAGAGGAAGACATCAGGAATGAACCCTTAAGGTATAGCGGTTCATGCATAATAGATGAGTTCTTGGAGAAGTCAATAATCCTGTGCTAGGGGAACTCCCAAGAGCTTAAGGGTCTGGTTTCTAAGAACTCGTTGTGACGTTAGGGTGGACGGATGTCGGTGACCATGCCTGTATTTGGAGTGCACGGCTAATGCCTAAATAAGGACTGGGATTCTATGCCTATATAAGGGCAATGCAAATTGTGCCTATATAAGGACATGTTTCAGGAAAACCTATATACGGACACCTAAAGCGGAATACAACAGGACTAGCTAGAAAACTAAACTATTTAATAGGAAAAATGTGACTTGGCCATTGAATTGGATTTTCATAACTAACTACTACTGAAAAGTAACTTTTAGAAATTACCTTTGCCCTACCTCAAGTCCCTGGAAGCTAAGAAATGAGTTACTTACCTGCAATTCCAGTTCGCAAACATGGATATCTTTTATATATTCACATGCTTGAATCATTCCCAGCCAGGCTGGGAATCCCCGGTACATTAAAATAGCAGTACACAGTGTAAAATACACAACATAGTGTAAAATGGCCATAGACCTGAAACACTGTACATTTAGTAGCACATCCATCTAATTTGAAAGTACCCCAATTTCAGCCAATGAGGTGAAAGCTTAAGCTCTCCTACTCTCCCTAGAGGCCATCATAGCCCAGATTTCAAAGCACAAGTGTGAAAATATTGGATAAGCCTCTGACCTTCGCTTGTGAATATAAAAGATATCAATGTTGGAGAGCTAGAGTTACAGGAAAGTAACTAATTTCCTCTCAGACATTGGATGGTTTATATATTTACATGCTTGAATCAGAATAGCAAGCAGCACACATTATAAAGCATAACCAAAGCAGGCACCTTTACCGGAACACGTTTCTCAGAACTGCCTGTCCCACTGCGGAGTCCACTTATGCGTCCACATCTAGGCAGTAGCGCTTCATGAACGTGTTCCTGCTCTTCAAGGTGGCTGCACGGCAGATGTCTTTCAAGGACACCCCAGCATAGAGTGCAGCAATTAATGCCATGCTCCTGGTGGAATGCGCCCTCACCTTTCTCGGGAGTGGGCACTTGGCCATGGCATGACCTAAGGTAATACAGGCTGAGATCCAACTAGCTATTTCCTGCTTGGATAAGGGATGACCTGCTCTTGGCTGTCCAAAAGAGACAAACAGCTGGTCTGATGTGCATGTGTCCTTTGTTTTATCTATATAGAATCTGAGACATTTACGCAGGTCTAAAGAGTGCAACAATCTTTCTGCTGAAGTATATGGATTTGGGAAGAAAGATCGAGGAATTACATGTTCCTTTAAGTGAAAGACAGGAGGAACCTTAGATTTAAACTTGGGGTTAGTTCTCAATATTACTTTGTCCTTTGCGAACCTCAGAAAAGGTTCCTTGCTGGTGAATGCTAATCTCTTCCACTATCCTACAGATGTCAAGGCGTAAGAAGCGCCGTCTTCCATGAGCCAAATTTTAAATGTGCCTTAAGTATTGGTTCAAAAGAGGTAGTATCAACTCACCGAGGACAGTATTAAGCTCTGATGGGACTGGTGGATGTTGAAGCAGTGGAAATACTCTAAAAAGTGGTTATTAATTGCTTTATGATTCCTTGAGAGAACAAAGATGTTGATCGCTTAGTTCTCCTAAATCTCAAAATTGCAGCCAGATGGACCCTGACTGAAGAGTGTTTAAGTCCACAGTTCGCTAGATTCAACAAATACGAAAGGATTCGATGGTGTTATTCTCAATGGATGATGACCATTATTTCTGCTCCATATACAGAAACGCTTCCACTTGGCATTGTATTCCTACATTGTTGCGGCAGACCCAAAAGGCCAAACTCGGGTGGTCAGGTACCCTGCTGTCAAGTTCAGCGACTGGGGATGGAGAATCTCTCCTTGATGTCTGGAAAGAATCCTGGGATGTACTCAGAGGAATAGCTGGACGTGCCGATAACTGTAGCACTTCGCTGTACCAATATTGACATGGCCACGCCGTAGCAATGAGGATCAGAAAGCAATGGTCTATCTTTGCCTTCCTCAGAACACAGGGGAACAGGAGGAAAGGCATAGGGAAATATCTTGGACCAGTTGATCGAAAGGGCATTGTCCATCGAACCTGGATGCCAGAACCTGCTTGTGAAGCACAGCCATTTCCTAATGTTTGGAGTGGCAAGCAGATCTATTGTGAGATGACCCCATTGATCGAAAATGTAATCCACCTGCTTCTGTTCTAGCTCCAACTTGTGACAATCTGACATTTGCCAGCTGAGTGCATCTGCCTGATCGTTCGGGCAGCCTGGCAAGTGTTCCATAGAGATGTCAATCCTGTGAGAAATTATCCAATTCCAGAGGGTTTGAGCCTCTTCTGAGTGAGATAGAGTTCCTCCTTGCTTGGCTATATAGAACATGGACGTTGTATTGTCCATTCTGACAAGTACTGGCTGATCTATTAGCCGGGGGGGGGGAAATGCCTGCAGACCTAGTAGAATGGCACATAGTTCCAACACATTGATGTGAGGTGACTTTTCCACATCTGAAAATAGGCCTGCAGTGGAGTTCCCACATGTGAGCTCCCTCAGCATCTATGGAAGCACTGTTGTCTCATTTTGTTTGACACAGGTAGGAAACAGTCCTGCTTTCAGATTTGCTGGAAGCATCCAGTACAGCAATGCCTGTTTGAGCCTCCTTGTGACTTGTACTTTATCCTCCCAAGACACCTCAATTTGCTTCCATTGCGAGTCTAGCTCCAGATGAACAGGCCTTCTGCAAAGCCTGGAAAAAGGCCTATGCATGACGCCATTAGGCCCAGTAGGGATTTATATCGTCTCGTTACTGTTTTGTATAAATGTTCCTTGCCACAATTTGCAACTTCTTTGCTTGCCCTTTCCCTAGATGGAAATACCTTTCCCAGTTGCTTGTGGAGCAATACACCCAGGAACTGGATTTTTGTTTGGGGGTCCAATGAAGATTTTTCCCTGGTCAATACGAGGCCTAGTTTCTTGAACAAGTTGATGCAGGCAGTCATAGACCTTCTTGGTTATCTTTTAATGGAGCCTTGACGAGTCACTCGTCGAGGTAAGGGAACACCTGATGACCTTCTTGTTTGAGGAAAAAACAGCTGGTGCGAGGCATTTGGTAAATATCCGAGGTGCTGATTTGAGTCCGAAAGGGAGCACCTTGAACTGATAGTGTTGTCCCGCTACTGAAAATCAGATATTTTCTGTGTTTTTGATGAATGGGTATGTGGAAATACGCACCCTGAAGATCTAGGGAGGTCACGCAAGGAGGTGGAGATTGGACAAGTTCGGGTGGATGTGAGAAAGTGCCTCTTTCTTGCATGGTATGCCCCCACTTTTTGCTGAATTGCTGATGTGCTTTGACTGAGTGTGCCCTGGGCTCCTGCCAATCAGGTACCCAGGGCCTGTGTTCCTTCCCTTAACTGCATTGAAGCCTAAACCCAATTGGCATCTCTGGCCACAGATAAGCCCCTGGTAAGTGGTACCACAGGTACCCAGGGAACTGTGACCAGAGAAGACCTCCAAGGACTGCAGCACTTATTGTGCCACCCTTAGAGGCCCTGTACCCTGACACACACACTGCCTTGCAGGCTGCGTGTCTTGGTGCAGAACAAAGTGAAGAGTCGACACACATCCCTGTGTGCCATGCCCACAAACCACTGCCCTGGCATACATCAGTCACCCCTCTAGCTGGGTGCCCTATGCCAGTGGTGAGGGTACAGGTGCATGAGCCCTGTACCCCTACAGTACCCATGTCCATTCCTGGGCACTGTAAGTGCAGTGCTGCCATTAAGAGTATATGGTGCTGGGAGTTTGTCAGTACGAACTCCACAGCACCATAATGGCTACACTGAAGACTGGGAAGTTTGGTATCAAACTTCTCAGCACATTAAACCCACACTGATGCCAGTGTGGGATTTAATGTAAAATGCACAACAGAGGGCATCTTAGAGATGCCCCCTGAAGCTCGACCAACTCCCAGTGACCTGACTGAGTGGCTGCCAAGGCTGCCACCCCCAGACGTGTTTCTGGACCCCTGGGTCGAGAGCTTGCTGCTCTCAGGGTCCTGAAACAATGCACATCCTGGGACGAGGTGCCAAGCCTCCTCCCCAAGGATGGGCAGGGTTCACGAAGGAGAAGCTTCAAAGGCAGACCGCCTTTGTGAGCCTCTCCAGACCACTTGCTGAACTCAGCAACTGGTCCCCACTGGTTCCACCCCCCCCTTTGGGCGGGAGACCCGGCGGGAAAAACAGAGTGAGGAAGAGAGGTATGCCCACCTCTGCCAACTCCACCCCTAGGGTGGGGGGAGGCAAGGTGAAGCACAACCTCGAGTCCCCGCCATCTTGAGGATGGGGGGACCCAGCCAACCAAGGACAGGCTCCTGCCCCCCTCCCACTGGAGAGTGGCAGAGTAGGGGGTGTACCCACCCCAGGGAAGGGACCCATTGGTCCCTGCCCTTTACCTACCTGTAACGCCCCTAAATTCAGTATTTAGGGGCACCCTGAACCTTCCTTCCTCAGATCCCGATTCCGAAACAACAAGAAAGAAGACCAGCCGTGCAGCTGCTAACAAGAGGACGACACCAACTGACTTGGCCCCAGCCCTACCGGCCTGTCGAACCTGCTCAACCCCAGCCTCTTCAGTGGTCAGCAACCTCGAAAACCCCAGAGGACCTGACTGCCTTGATCAACTAAAAGACTAGGACTCCCACGAGCAGTGGCTCTGCTCAAACATCTGTAACCCCAGGCCCCGGCCTGAGACCGCAGATCCTGCCCACTCTGCACCCGCCGAGCCCGGCCCGAGCCAAAGTGGACAAGGACCACGAGGACGTCCCCCCGGCGACTGTGACCAAGAATCCAGCACCCAAGGACTCCCCTCGACGCTCCTGACGACGCCTGCAGCCTCAACACCAGGGACCCCTCCAACCGCGACCAGCAGAGGGTAAGATTTCCTGATGCCTAAAGATACCCCTGCACCCGGCACCCCAAGGCCCCCTGTGCCCAACTCCTGGGTGTCTACCCCTCCTACAGCATCCCAACTTACCTCTCAAAGTGGTGGTCGCACCTGAAGAATCACCGTCCCAGAGTTTGCAGCCTTTGTTAGTCTTGCAGCTTTCCCATTGAAATCCATTGGGCGCCCGACGGCCCAAAAGCCCACTGCACCCGGCCGCCCCAGTGCCGCTGAGGGTGCACCAACTACCCTGTTCGACTTCCCCACTTGCCCCGAGTAAGTGACCAGGAGCTTTGCTCCCACAGCCGAGTGGCCTGCCTGCCAGCAGCCACCAACAAAAGGCCCCCCGCCCGCCATAGGCTAACGTTGGGCCTACTCTCTCTGCACCCGGCCGCCCCTGTGCCGCTGAGGGTGTAACAGTACAAACCTGAACCTGGGAGACCCCCGAGTCTTGCCCCAGAACCTTAACTCTGCCAGCCGAGTACTTACCTGAAAGCCGATAACTTGCATTTTCTCCATAGAGTAACATTAACTGGTTTTCACTTGGAAATTCTTCTAAGTGTCGAGTTTTGGAACTTTGAAATATTCACTAAAAATCGTCCGAATATCAAAAACGAAATTACTCACCTGTTCTCAGGAGAGATCCCAGTGCTGGAATTGCGTCCCCCGACCACTGTAGGTTCCAATCCAGACTGGTCTGAACAGTTTAGTGTGTCTGAAAAGGTCCTTCTTGCATTCAGGAATTAATATCCCTACATTTTGCAGAAAGACGATGCAATTCTCAATGATTCTGGCGGGCATTGGGCCCTTTTGCCAAGTTGTTCTTCAGACAGTTTCAAAGGTGGACCTTTTGTTCAGGTGCAGAAAGACTTCTGCTGCTGGAAAAGGGCAGTTTGTTTTCTGGTGAAAGTGGTTTGAGATGGAGAACTCTTAAAAGTCCATGCACTTAAAGGTGGATGTGGATTTGGCCAGAGATTGTGTACAGTGGAGTTTAACATTTTTAAATCTCTTGTTTTCCAAGATTTGCATTTTTAACAAAAAGAGGGTGTTTACATTGGTTACACCAAATCTGTTTATTTTGCAGGTAATGTCCTGGGCAGTTAACTCCCCCCCCAAAGTGTTCCAGTTTTCTTAACGGACATTTTGGAATTAAACACCCGAGAAGCAGGGGTTAAAATTGAGGAAATGGGGCGCATTATAGGATGTGGTTGTGCGATCTCAACTCACCAACCCGCTCAGGACCCGTAGGTTTAGTCTCAAATGATTAGCTTGGCCCTGGGTAGCGCGGCACGGCAGCAAGGCTTACACAGAGGAACGAGTTAAAAGCATTTAAACAGCACAATAGAAGAAATCGGACACCAATTTATAAAAATACACACAAGAATTTAGACACATTAACAAAGATCCACCATATGGTTTCGGAGAGGATAGTTTGACTAACAATAATCAAAGCAATTTCACTCAACTGCGAACAAGCCTTGGCAAAGTTAACGACCTGGACTCTGAAAAACTTTCAGGGGAGGGGTGGTCTTCCTGCACGGATTTCTCGATACACAAAGATGGTGAGGGGGTCCTGGTGCAGGGTCAACATCCCATGAAGTCCCCTCCGCTCCCCCGAAGTCCCTCTGGACTATCAGTCGCCCGTTATTGCGGTATCAAGCCAATCCTTCCTGAGTCGTTAATTCGCCTTCTAGGGTCCCGGCAACTCTCCAACAGCACTCCGGGGTTCAGCAGACTTTGGTGCAACTCTGTACATTGGGTCTTGGTGCTGCACGGCAGTGGGGTTAGCAGCTTGAAGACTTTGGGCTACCAACTTGCCCCAGCAGGCTTCTACAGCTGTTGTGTCCCTGTGCTGCAACAGGAGGCCCTTTGAGTCTCTTGGCTTGACTGGGCTCTGGAGACCGCTTCTCCTTCAGCGGGACACAGCAGTTACAAGTGCCTCTCTTCGCTAGCCACCAGGTACAGCAGGTGCAGCCTTCCACCGTGCAGCCTCTTTGTTGGTCCCTCAGTGCAGCCCTTTGATCCTTATAAGTTGGCCAAGATCTGAGGTCTAGGTGCCAGGGTTGCCCCTCATGCTTGGAAAAGGCTCTCAGGGCTACCAGGTTTCTTCGCACCTGGTGAACTCCTCCTGTGGAGTGTGGCATCTGGCTATCCCAAGATGCACCATTCTGCCCACTCCCAAGATGGCAAGACCGCTCTCAGTGTCCGGACCTCCCTAGCCCACCCCTGGGGTGTGGTTACTTCAGGGCTACACGCCCATGAAGAAACCAGCTTGGCAACTGGTTTTTCCTCTCTGCTCCCTGTGCCAGCCTGTCTACCTCCACAATGGGGCAGCCCTCCTCCCTAGTGTGGCACATGTGCCTTTCAAAGGCAGCTTCCCCTTTGAAGCCTGACTTTTGGGGTGAACACCTAAGTGGCTTCCTGCAGGAGGGAGGTAACACATTCCTGGCCTGCAAACCCTCAATGTTCTCCTTCCTGGTAGTCGTCATATCTCTCCAGGAGGGCAGAAAGCAGTTGTGGGACAGGCTCCGTGCCCGAGCAGCCACAATAGTTTTAAAGGCAACAAAGTTGCAGCTTTGTAAAAGCTGCAACAAGTTACATTAATTTCAACTTGTGATACAAGTCCGGCTTAATGTAACAAGTTGTTGGATACCTTTAAGTGCCCACTTTGGTCGCACGGTTCAGGAGTTGGCACAGCTGAGGGGTCCGGGTGTAATCCTGTACTCACCAATTGGGCAACCAAGTCTTTCAACAGTAGAAACTTTTGAGTGTTTAGTAGCAGGACATGGAAACTACATGTCCTGCCTGTCATATGTTGCACCCTGCCTTAGGACTCTGTAGGCCTGCCACGTGTGAACAACAGATGTAGAGGGGAAGTAGTTGCTTTGTCTTTGCTTTTAGTGGCAAATCAGGCCAGTAGTGTACAAATGCGCTGCCAGCCTGCAGTGGCAGACTGGGACTAGTTTTACTTGGGGAACCTCCAGGGTAGCACAACCAGTGCTGCAAGCCCTGGGGTACCCCTTTAACTTACATGCCCTCGGTCCCATATACTAGGGACATACAGATAGCCATTTCCAATTGGGTACAGCCAACTGGACATACCCTTTAGGGGTCAGGGCACTGGCACGGAGGTCTGGTTAGCAGGCCTCATTGCACTCAGTCAAAAAACTTGGGGGTGACCATACAAAGAACCATTTCCTTAGAATTATTTTTTTACGTCTGTGACAGTGCCGAAGACCCAGAGGGTATTGAGGGAGCTGCCTGTGCTGAGGAGGGCTTGGGCTTGAGCTGCTTGCTCAACACCACGGATGGAGTCTGTCAGCTCCAAAGCCTTAGGTCTGTGACAGCCATGCCTGGGATGCAATGGCAGACCGAAAGGCTGTGCTCCAAATTGTGGGCTGGCTGCCAGACCTTAGAAAGGTGATGGGTCACCTGATGGTGAGAGCTGTACTCCCAGTCAGTCTTCTGACGTTGGCCCGGTGTGAGCTGCGGTTCTGCTGCTCGGAGCCTGAAGGCGAATCTGGGTCCAGGTTGAAAGCAGCCGCTTGTTCTACATCCACCTCTTTCAACGTCCTCCCTGAAGATGTTCGGGGTTTCCTGGTCTCACTGCTGTTTCATGGTATGTCAAGCAAGCTGACGATCCAGACTGTTTTAGATTTTTTTTGGACAAGGTGAGGAAGGCGGAGCATGAGGTCTTGTGCTTCAGTGACAAAAGCAGAGGTTGCAAACTGAATGTTGATTTGTCCACTAGTACTTGGAGTAGCACTGTGGTCAGTAACAAAAGGGTGTTTTTTCCATCATGGTGTGCATTCTTGAAGGGCAAACCTCAATGGAACAGGCCCTAGAGGGGCGAGCCACTGAATGGGGCATTGAAGTCCGAGACATGGACACGATGGAAGCAACATGACTGACTATTGAAATTTCAATGCAAACCAATTGGCACAAGGGAGCGGGAGACTCGAGTGTCCCTGACCACGAATGACACTGCGTCAACTCCAAGCCCCAGCGATGCACGTCCGACCCCGATGGCGGAAGAAAACAAACTATGGAGTCAATGCCCATGCAGATTACCGGTCATAGAAGTTGTCACTATACCTCGTGACTCGAAAGCCTTCTTAGAAAAACAAGTTGTACACATCCAAGCCAAACACTAGATGCAAGGAGCATGCAGAGTATGTATCTACAGCTACACACCATGAACATTTTTCTAGAGTAGAGCAAGTACTGATGAAGACAGTTGCAAAATACACTTGATCTCGTATCTGCAGGTTTTTAAATATCATACCAAGGACATTTTATTGTTTGCACTGAGTTTGTATTGATTAACTTATGAAAATGTTGATAGAGCAAAGCAGGTGGGAAGTTAGCTAGTGAGAGCTCAATCATGAAATGTTTACGGGGTAGGCAGATCGTGTGACGATTTAATGTTTTATTTGGTAAACTCCTGCATACAACATTTAAGAGTTCAAACAAGGAGTAAGGCAGTGTTTAATGTTCTTGCATGCAAAGATTTTCCAATGAGCGATTGCCACACGCCTACTGCTAGGATGGAAGTCCAGTGTCCTTCCTGGTCATGGAATATCAGGTCAGAATCGGAAGGTCCACCATTACCTTGGAAATAATATTGACTCATGATTCAGGTAGAAGGATGTTAAACAGCAGATGTTCCCTGGCCTACAGCTGTTAAGAAGCGCAATTAATGTTAGCTCAATGTATTTTGGTAGAGGGTTGATAAGGTGCACAAGTTAGTATTTTGCGATTATGAGGCTTTTGGTTTTCTGAGGTGTGGCCAACCACAGAACGATTAGCCGAGTGTTTGCAGTATTCCAAGCACTCCTCTTAAGTCCTCCGACTGCTTGTAATGGCCACATTTGAGGACGATCTCTTTTCTCAACCCAAGGTGTGAGTAAATTAATGCCAGTCCGTGCCCTTGAACGTGTATTAATACTACAGCCAAGAACCTTTTAGTGTCAGTTATCCATGACCTGGGTGCGATCTGAGTGTATTTATGAGCGGAGAAGCAAACCAACCGCTCCATGCATTCAAGGAGGATCATGGAAGTTTCCATTTGTTCATAGCTTTTAGAATACTTTTATTCATGCTGACAAGGTCTTGGTTGTCCTCCCATCAACATTTCATCACATACAAAATGTGTACTTTATTGCACCCATGACTGCTTCTTACCAACTTGCCGCCGGTGAAGCCGGGAGGAGTTATTCACATATCTGTCTAGTGTCCAAATGGAAGACTAAATCTGCAGCCAGTCCTGGCTTACTAGCAAAAACACTTCACATTCAGAGAGATAGGAGGCCACACTTAAAGGAAAATCTACAAATCCCAGAATGCAGTGTTCTGCCAGCTTAAAGTCAAGACTGGCTGAGGGGGGCATTGACCAGGGATAGAGGCACTATAACCACCTTTCGGGATCATCCAAGAGAACACTTGGAGCCGAGTCCATGGAAGGTCAGCATTACTTCTGGCAAGTGTAAGCAATAAACCGTGTTGCCTGCCAGTCTCACCTATAACATGCCCACAGCTCTTGGGACGTGTCCTGATTTAGAAGCCTGGAGAGATCGTCCTTCTCCGGAAAAGCCCTGGCAGAAAATGCATTCTCCAGGGTAATACAGCCTCCCCAACCCAAATACAGAACCTTTCGTTTAGCGCCAAGGGGCTGAAGTTTGCCACCTAGGATAAGCATCAACACCTATTGAATACCACCTTTCAGTCCTCTGCCGTGCCAGCCAGGGATGGTCTTTAATAGGACTTAAAACTGACATTAAAATACTAGATGGTTTTTAATCAATATCTGCCCCCCAATCAAACATTATCCTTGGCACATGGAACACACTTAAGAAACCTGCACCAGTATACCTGGGACATAGGCACAACGGGACAGAGTGCAGGCCTTTGGATCTATGCCTACAGGATACACAGAGCGAGGCTACATTCTAGGGCAGTTTACATCAAACCCTACCCCAATTATTAAATAATGTCCCCAATGTTACTCGATCCTGTTTAGGTGACTTACTGTAAGGCAGCACCTGGGAACTCTGACCCTCCCTTCCCCCACAAGCCCAAGTTCTCAGCTGGCTCAAGCCTTGGCATTTGCCCTCCAGTAAAGGTCGGAACACTTCAGAAAGCAAGCAACCCCCCCCACCCGAAGAACGCTTCAAAAGCGGCCTGTCTGAGCTTACATAGTACTTACCGCCCACCATTTAACTTCCACTGAACCCCTTTGATACAAGATAGAACACTGCAGCTTGAACGGTCTGGGCAGCTACACTTGAGCAGAGATTGAAATATTAAGGATTATGCTACTTACCCAGTAAGCATCTGTTCTTGGCATGTAGCGCTATAGATTCACAGGCTTTGCATACTCCTGCCATCTAGTGTTGGGTCCAGGTGTTTGAAAGTTGTTTTTGTTGCAAAGTCATCCGGTGCCCTGGGCACCCCCAACGTTTTACTGACTGGTACTGGTGGTAACTGACTGACAGACCCTGGGCTCTGCCTGCCCAGGGCCAGTGCTATGCTGAAAACACTTCGAATACAGTGAAAACACCTACATACACTAGGGTACACGAAGGGTTGGGGGTATCCCTGTGATTGGCATGACCTGCCCCATAGGGCCCTAGTACATATTAGGGCAGGGGGATTGAAACTACCCATCAGTCCCTAGCATATAATAGAACATGGCAGTTTAGAGGCCAGCAGACCTTTCTGCACTTGCATGTGTGCACTGCTGAAGCCTGAGGAATTTTTAAACGAGGCTCTGTGTGGTAGGACTGCTTTTAAAAAGTAAATTGTGCCCAAACTCGACTTTTGTGTTTGGGGCACTTAAAAGTGGTTAACCTACGATGTTTGGGCATATTAGGTACCCCCAGGGTCTCCCCTAGGTGTCCCAGGGGTGGGGGGGTCAGGTATCTATAAGGTGGACCCTTATAAAATGAGTTTTATATGCCCTTGGTAAAGTGATATTGCACATTTCACTCCCCACATTGTGATAAAGTGCTGCCCAAAATCGACTTTGGCAGTAGGAGCACTGTGGAGGGAGGATCTGCAATATTTTATCATATTCAGAACCCCTAAAGTCTCAACTAGGTGTTCCTGGGGTGGGGGTCCTGTAGATATATGTAGCGTACTTATAAAATATGTTTTTATAAGCCCTGGTGCTGGAAAAATGGCCCAAGTCACTTTCCCCATTGCAAATCCCATGAAAAGCTAAAGACAGCCGTTTCATTTACAACTCTCCTCTTTGACCCAAGGCAGATGTTAGGCTTAAGAAAGGAATGAGCAGATGCAAGGGGGAGAGACTATGCAGAATAGCCATCCTAGGGGTGTGTTTAGCCAGCTCTTCTCTGCCTGCTGAAAATTGACATTGAATTTTGGAAGAATAGTGGTTTCTGGGTTAGCATTTTGCCACACTCTGCAGGAAGTGGTCAGAGCTTTGGGTGGAACCCTGCAGCTCATTGGACAAGAGTGACCTCCTGCTTAACCCCAGAGAACACTGAATAAGTATCTGAGAGGGGCGGTGCCTCTCAGATCTGCTGCTTGAAACTTAAGAAAGCAAGACGGGCCATGCTGGAAGTTTGTTGTGCATTTCAAAAGGCCTGCACTCTGAAGGCTGCACCATCTGCAACTACAGCCTGTGGATTACTTTGCTGTAAAAGGACTAAAGAGTGGACTCCCTGCAAGCTACAGGTTTAACAGAGCTCACCTGGACATCCCCACAAAGAACCCCCCGCCTGGAGTACTACCAGTGGATTTGTAAGGGTTTTGTCCAAGTGGATTGCAGGAATTGAAGTCTCACTTTCAAGGACCCTCTTGGAGGTTCAAGAACCTTGGATTGTGTGTTGGATTCTTTGGGACCCGCAAGAACTTCGGGAAGGAGTTCTAACTGGAGCCAGCCTGCTGGAGGGGGCTGCACAAGACTGGTGAGAGATCCTTCAGAACAATTGCTAAAGGTGAATGTGTCCCTGTCAAAGGCAACAAAATGGCTAAAAGGGGCACGGTTGGTTTCTAAGCACTAGAAAGTGACTAATCTTTACAAATTCATATCTCTGGTTCCCTACAGTCGATTGTTTTCGTTTTGGTGTCATTTAAAAGATAAAAATATTTCCTATTTTTATAAATTGGTGTTGGATTTTTATTTTGTGTTGTGACTTAATTATTTACTGAATTGGTGTTTTACATACCTGTCTTTGAAGTCAAGCCTGCCTGCTCGCAGCCACGTTACCAAGGGTTGAGCATAGGAATAATTTTCCAAGACCTATTCTGAGCCCTGTACTGTGTTAGTGGCCTTATTGCCAGTGGCAGACCTACATTTTCCCCTACCAATAATCCACTTTCCAACATTTGGTGCTCAGCGGTGTGGATGAGGACTTGCGTTTAAAGAGTACACCTTTCAGTAAAGTGAATTAAGATTTTAAAAATCCTCTAAATTGCCTTAAAACAAAACTTTTGAGTTTTATTTTTGGAATTTGGACTAAACTGTTTTTAATCCATTGTTTTGATTTTTCCAAATTGTTCTAAGTCTGTTGTGCCTAGTTGTTGTGACCCGGAACTATGGAGCTGGCTAAACTGTCCCAGTTCAGGATGGCTGATCTTAGGGTACAGTGTAGGCTGAGGGGGCTGCCTGCTTCTAACAAGATTAGGAAGGCAGGGTTGCTTAAGTCCCTAAAGCCCTGGGCTGGGGTAGCTGAGGAGATACAGGGGGAATAGGTAGTGTTCCCCCCCCCACCCTCACCCAGGAGGGAGGTGAGGATGTTGCCTCTTCCATTTTTTCTGTTAGTCCCGCAGTTCCAGATGGTGAGTGGAGGGCAGGGTCCCCTACTCAGGAACCACTGCTGCTGTCCCTTGCAGAGAGACAGCTTAAGGCTCAATTAGCTTAGATCGCTTTGGAGCAGGAGAAATTGGAATTAGCTAATAAGAAATGGGAGAGGGAGGAGGAGAAAAGAAATGGTGGCAGTGAAAATGATGAAGATTGAGACGTCCAGGGGTGGTGGTGGTGGTGGTGGTCTTGATCACAAACTCCAAGGGTATAGTACCCAAGTACACTGAGGGGGATGACATGGACAGGTGGCTAGCAGCTTTTGAGAGGGCCCTTAGAATGAGTAGGGTCCACTCTTAGTATTGGGGTGCACACCTGTGGGAGTTGATTCCAGTAGCTGGGAGGGATAGGCTCCTGACTCTGAAGGGAGAGGATGCAGAATCATACCAGCAGATGAAGGCATGCTTAGTCAAGAGATTTGGTCTGACTCCAGAGCAGTACAGGGTGAAGTTTAGAGGCACCCAGAAATTGAGTTCAAAGTCTTGGGTAGACTTTGTGGACGTTTCAGTGAAGGTACTGGAATGCTGGATTGTTGGTAACACTGTTGACATATGAGGGATTGTATAATTTGTTTTTGAAAGAACATATTTTGACTCATTGTGCAGAAGAGAAGTTACACCAGTATCTAGTGGACTCTAAGCTGACAGACCCCAGAGAGCTGGGAGAAGCAGCTGATGAGTTGGTGAGAACCCGGGTTTCCATTCAGCACCAGGGGGGTGACCAGAAGAAAGGAGGACAGGTCCCTCCCCAGGCAAAAGCCCAGGGAAAAGAAGGTCTAAACCAGAAGGAGTCTTCCAAAGACCCACAAAAACCTGCACAAGGAGAGAGGGGGGGGGGGGGGGCCGAGCCAACCCAAATTCAAAGGGAGGGGGTATCAGGGAAAGAATGGTAGGTTCTTTGATCCCTCAAAAGTGGGTAAGTGCTTTGACTGTAACCAGCCAGGGCACAAGCAGGGAGAGGCTGTCTGCGCCAAGAAGCTCCCCTCTAAGGGGCCATCCACAGGGATTGCCACTGTAAGTGTAGGGGTGGAGAGTCCTGTCCCAGAGAGGGGTAGTCAGGTGGTGGAAGCAACCTCAGTGTCCCTGTGTGGGGTGAATATTGCAACCCTTGCTGCTTTACCTCCAAACATGGACAAGTACAGGCAGAGGCCTAAAGTGAATGGGACTGATGTTGAGGCTATCAGAGACAGGGGCTAGTGTTACTATGGTCCTGGATGAGCTGGTGCCTCCAGGGAGGTTGCTACCTGGTGAGTTTCACCAGGTGACTTATGCAGACAGCACTACCAAACTCCATCCAATGGCTGTGGTGGATTTGGAATGGGGAGGTGTGACAGGCCCTATAAAGGTAGCTGTGTCAACGGTGCTCCCAGTCAAGTGTTTACTGGGCAATGATCGTGAAGCCTCTCAGTGGTCAGAGGTGGAGAGAGGACTCCATATGAAAATATTGGAGCTCCCCGAGTGGGTATGTGCTGTGACTAGGTCACAGACTAGCCAGAAGGGAGGGGCTGGACTCTTGGACCCTGGAACAAAGGGCCAAGCATCCAAGACCAGGGTACTGGGCCTGGTGAGCCAGCCCAGGGAACTCCAGAGGTGCAGGAAGAATCTAACCCTGATGGGGAGGATCTGGCCTCTGAGGGAGGGACTCCATCCCTGCCAGAGCGGTCAGATTTGGCAGAACTGACAGGAGCAGGTGGACCCTCCAGAGAGGAGTTCAGTAAGGGACAGAGAGACTGTCCCACCCTTGAGAGCTTGAGGCGGATTGCTTCCAAGCAAGAGGAGGGGGATGACAGTGGGTTTCACAAACTCTACTGGGAAGATGGACTGCTTTAAACTGAGGCCAGAACCCTCAAGAAGGGGGCCACCAGGAGGTTGGTGGTGCCCCAGAAGTACAGAGAGTTCATCCTGACTTTGGGTCATGATATCCCCTTGGCAGGACATTTGGGACAAAGACATGGAACCGTTTGGTGAACCATTTCTACTGGCCCAATATGTCTGAAAAGGTAAAGGAGTTTTGCAGCTCCTGTGTCGCCTGTCAGGCCGGTGGCAAGGCAGGGGCAAGACAAAGGCTCCCCTAATACCACTGCCAGTGGTTACGTTTGAAAGGGTGGGGATGGACATTGTTGGTCCCCTGGACCCACCTACTGCATCAGGGAATAGGTATATCGTAGTGGACCATGCCACAAATACCCTGAAGCAATCCCTCTTAGAACCATTGATGCTCCTGCATTGGCTAGAGCACTGCTTGGTGTGTTCACCAGAGTGGGGTTTCCGAAAGAGGTGGTATCAGATAGGGGCACGAACTCCCTGTCCAGCTATCTGACTGCTATGTTGGATGAGTGTGGTGTCAACTACAAGTTCACCACCCCCCATCAACCACAAGCAAATGGTCTTGAGAGATTCAACAAAACCCTGAAGGGCAGGATAAATGGGTTGTCAGAGAAACTCAGGAGGAGATGGGATGTTCTCCTCCCATGCTTACTGTTTGCCTACAGGGAGGGGCCACAGAAAGGGGTTGGTTTCAGTCCCTTTGAGTTGTTGTATGGACACCCTGTGAGGGGGCCATTGAGCCTGCTGAGAGTCTTTAGAGAAGCCTCTTAAAGAAGCAACCGACAATGTGCTGGACTATGTGCTAGGCCTGAGATCTAGAATGGCAGACTACATGTACAAGGCAAACTGGAGGCCAGCCAGGAGCTCATGAAGCACTGGTATGATCAAAAGGCTACTATGCCTGAGTATACTCCAGGACAACTGGTGTGGGTGTTAGAGCCTGTGGCTCCCAGGGCCCTCCATGACAAGTGGAGTGGGCCCTATCCAATCTTAGAAAAGAAGGGTGAGGTTACCTATTTGGTTGACCTTGGCAACCCCAGGAACCCTCATAGGGTCCTGCATGTGAATAGATTGAAACCCCACCATGACAGCGCAGATATGACCATGTTACTGGTCCCTGATGAGGGTGTGGAGGAGGACACTGAGCCTGTGCCCGACCTCTCCACTAATGTGCAAGATGGGTCAGTGGAGGGGGTTGTACTCTCTCCCAAGTTGACAGACCAGCAGCACAGAGACTGTAAGCAAGTGCTGGAGCAGTTTGCTGGCCTGTTCTCTTTGACCCCAGGCATCACTGAGTGGTGTGTGCACCACATTGACACTGGTGACAGCCTACCTGTCAAAAATAAACTGTACAGGATGCCTGACCATGTCAGAGCCAGCATTAAAGCTGAGATTGCTAAGATGCTGGAATTTGGGGTAATTGAACCGTCTGAGAGTCCATGGGCCAGTCCAGTTGTGCTGGTACCTAGACCTAATCCTCAGGGGGGACCCAAGGAGTTAAGGTTCTGTGTGTACTACAGCAGATTGAATACAGTCACAAAGACTGACGCTCACCCTATACCTAGAGCTGATGAGCTAATTGACAGGTTAGAGGCTGCTAAGTACCCGAGTACTTTTGATTTGACTTCAGGTTACTGGCGGATTGCCCTCACTGATGGAGCAAAGGAAAGGTCAGCATTTTCCGCACCAGAGGGACATTATCAGTTCAAGGTAATGCCCTTTGGCTTAAAGAATGCACCTGCCACCTTCCAAAGGTTGGTGAACAGGGTCTTGTCTGGGTTGGAACAGTTCAGTGCAGCTTACCTGGATGATATAGCTGTATACAGCTCTACCGGGGGAGGGGAGGAGGATCACTTAAGCCACCGAAGGGAAGTGCTTCAGGCCATGCAGCAGGCAGGCCTGACTATTAAGGCAAGTAAGTGCCAAATAGGGCAGAGTTCTGTGGTGTACCTGGGCCACCTGGTAGGTGGGGGCCATGTACAGCCTCTCCAAGCTAAAATCCAAACTATTTTGGATTGGACAGCTCCTGTTACCCAGACTCAGGTCAGGGCATTCCTTGGACTGACAGGGTACTATAGAAGGTTTATTCAAAATTATGGGACCATTGTGGGGCCCCTAACAGAACTCACTTCTAAGAAGAGGCCCAAAAAGGTGTATTGGACCCTAGAGTGTCAGAAGGATTTTGACACTCTGAAAGTTGCTGTGTGTTCAGCACCAGTGTTGCTGGCCCCAGACTACACAAAAGAATTTGTAGTTCAGACAGATGCTTACGAACAAGGCATTGGGGCAGTGTTGTCACAGCTAAATGAAGAGGGCCTTGATCAGCCAGTTGCCTTTATTAGCAGGAGGCTTCTTCCCAGAGAGCAGAGGTGGAGTGCCATTGAGAGAGGCTTTTGCTGTGGTTTGGTCCCTGAAAAAGAGACCATATTTGTTTGAGACTCACTTTCGTGTTCAAACTGACCACAGGCCTCAGGTGGCTCATGCAGATGAGGGGAGAATCCAAAGCTGTTAAGGTGGTCCATTTCCCTACAGGGAATGGCCTTTACAGTGGAACACAGACCTGGGGTTGCCCATGCAAATGGACTTTCCAGGTTTAGCTGATGAGGACTACCAGGGTGTAGGTTAGTAACCCATCACCTTTCGGGGGGGGGGGAGGTGGGGGGGGAGGGCTGTGTTGCAAAGTCATCCGGTGCCCTGGGCACCCCCCAACTTTTTGCTGACTGGTACTGGTGGTAACTGACTGACCCTGGGCTCTACCTAACCAGGGCCAGTGCTATGCTGAAAACAACTACAATACAGTGAAAACACCTACATACACTAGGGTACACTAAGGGTTGGGGTACCCCTGTGATTGGCATGACCTACCCCATAGGGCCCTAGTACATAATAGGGCAGGGGGATTGAAACTACCCATCAGTCCCTAGTATACAATAGGGCATGGCAGTTTAGAGGCCAGCAGACCTTTCTGCACTTGCACGTGTGCACTGCTGAAGCCTGAGGTCAGTTTAAAAAGTGGCTCTGGGCTACAGGACTGCTTTTAAAAAGTAAATTGTGCCCAAACTCGACTTGTGTGTGGGGCACTTAAAATGGTTAACCTACAATGTTTTGGCACATTAGGTACCCCCAGGGTCTCTCCTAGGTGCCCCAGGGGTGGGAGGTCAGGTATCTATAAGGTGGACCCTTATAAAATTAGTTTTATATGCCCTGGGTAAAGTGAAATAGCACATTTCACTCCCCACATTGTGATAAAGTGCTGTCCAAAATCGACTTTGGTGTAGGAGCACTGTGGAGGGAGGATCTGCAATATTTTTACATATTCAGAACCCCTAAAGTCTCCCCTACGTGTTCCTGGGGTGGGGGTCCTGTAGATATATGTAGCGTACTTATAAAATATGTTTTTATAAGCCCTGGTGCTGGAAAAATGGCCCAAGTCACTTTTCCCATTGCAAATCCCATGCCATAGGTTAACATTGGAAAAGGTTATTAGTTTATAACTGGAGAAAGAAAATCTCCCTGCTGAAAATTCTGACATTGAAATTTGGAAGAATAGTTGTTTCTGGGTTAGCCTTTTGCCACACTGCAGGAAGTGGTCAGACCTTTGGGTGGAACCCTGCAGCTCATTGGACAGGAGTGCCCTCCTGCTTGACCCCAGAGAACACTGAATAAGTATCTGAGAGGGGCGGTGCCTCTCAGATCTGCTGCTTGAAACTTAAAGCAAGACAGGCCATGCTGGAAGTTTGATCTGCATTTCAAAAGGCCTGCACTTTGAAGGCTGCACCATCTGCAACTACAGCCTGTGGATTACTTTGCTGTAAAAGGACTAAAGAGTGGACTCCCTGCAAGCTACAGGTTAACAGAGCTCACCTGGAACATCACCACAAAGAATCCCCCGCCTGGAGTACTACCAGTGGATTTGTAAGGGTTTTGTCCAAGTGGATGGTGGGAATTGAAGTCTCACACTTTCAAGGACCCTCTTGGAGATTCCAGAACCTTGGATTGTGTGTTGGATAGTTTGGGACCTGCAAGAACTTCAGGAAGGAGTTCTAACTGGAGCCAGCCTGCTGAAGGGGGCTGCACAAGAGTGGCGAGAGATCCTCCAAAACAATTGCTATAGGTGAATGTGTCCCTGTCAGAGGCAACGAAGTGACTAAAAGGGGCACTGTTGGTTTCTAAGCACTAGAAAGTGACTAATCTTTAAAAATTCATATCTCTGGTTCCCTACAGTGGATGTATTTCGTTCTGGTGTCATTTAAAAGCGAAAATATTTCCTATTTTTATAAATTGGGGTTGGATTTTTATTTTGTGTTGTGACTTAATTTACTGAATTGGTGTTTTTAAATGCTTTACATACCGGTCTTTGAAGTTCAGCCTGCCTGCTCGCAGCCACGTTACCAAGGGTTGAGCATAGGAATAATTTTCTAAGACCTATTCTGAGCCCTATACTCGGTGCTTAATTTGTAAAATATGAAGTGCAGGTGCTCAAATGTTTGTTGGAGGCCACACCTACTTTTCTTCGGCTCCACCCATTTCCTCCACTGCTCCACCCACTATTGGCTCCACCCACATCCTCAACTGGCACTGCTAAAAGTCAGATGTAATACCCGATCGATCTGAATTTCAGCAAGGGATGATCACGCATCATCATCACCCACAGTTAGAGGTTCTAATTTCCTGTCTGTGCCATCCAGAGCAGCGAGACAGGATTATGGCACTGGCCCAGGATGCCGGCGTGACGAGTCGCATCTGTGAACTTATGATGTGGGGGAAACACCATTCTGAAAAGGAAACCTTATCAGTAGACTGACTGATCCAGTCAGATAATACATTCCTTCCCATCCCAAAGCTTTCCATTCAGTTATTCAATTGTTCATAGGCACAGGCTAGAGGCAGCAGATTGCATTAATGTGCACCAGCAGTGATAGGCAATTTAGGATTTGCATTTCTACAGATCGGACAGAGCCAGAGGGATATTTATTTTTGTAGCAGTCGGTTGGTGAAAATGTCTTTTAATGCACTTTTTAATTGTTGCAAATTGTGCTGCACAATTGCCATTACTGCCTCAAATGGATGTAATTTGGCCCCACTATTTAGCCTCTGCCTGCTTAGGTCTCGTGACACCTGAACTGCAGTCTGTGGGCGAGAAGTGAGCATGTACTGGAGTATGGCCTGCAGTTTGTCAATAGAGGCTATGAGCTCCACTGCAAAGACAGACACGTAGCCACAGAGTGCATTCTCCTGGCTGCCTGTACTCATGGATCTTCATACAGAAAGAAACCCAAAGGAACAACGGTTGCTGTTGCACCAGTACTGTGTCTGTGTTGCATAATCATAGATATTCCATCCATGCTCAGTCGCATGCTTGCAAACTTTTTTTGCAAGAAGTGCTTTTAGAACGGACTGCCGGTGCGTGCGTCGTCGTGCGTGCAAAAGGTTTCAACTTTAAAGCCTGAGCCACTGCAAGTGAGCCTGATTCAATCTGGAATATGCAGTACTGGGAATATGGCCAGTCAGGAGGGCTGGGCATTATAGGATGCCGCCAGGCTGGCCAGCGAGTGAGTGAGCCCAAACTCCTCTTTAATAAAAAAAAATTGGGAGCACATGCCATGCGCTCGATTCCAGTCAAAATGTGTCAGTGACGCCTCAGAAATTCGGACGAAGTGTTATTTTACAGTCCGACAGTAGACCATCAGTTCATGATTTTTTTAGTAACTATCTTACATACATAATTGTACCCCTGGCCTGATGGAAGGAAGAGGGAATCGGTGCGTGCGTCGTGCATGCACAAGAACTGGTTTCAACTTTAAAAAAGCCTGAGCCAGTGAGCCTGATGAATGAATCTCAATCTGGATTGAATATATATGCAGAATGCAGTACTGTACAGTACCGGGAATATGGCCAGTCAGGAGGGCTGGTATTATAGGATGCCGATGCCGCCAGGCCAGCCCGCCAAGCATTTGGGCGAGTGACTGAGTGAGCCCAAAGTACTCCTCTAATAAAAATTCTTTTGGAGCGCTTGCCATGCGCTCGATTCCAATCAAGATTTGTCAGTGAGTGACGGCTCCGAAATTCAGACGGAGTGACTGTTATTTTACGGTCCGACAGTAGACCATTAACAGTTAGTTCATGATTTAGTAACTGTCTTCTTGACTTGCATACATAATTGTACCCAGCCTGGCATGAAGGAAGAGGGAATCTGTGCGTGCGTCGTGCGTGCACAACAACTGGTTTCAACTTTAAAAAAGCGAAGCCTGAGCCAGTTTATTTTTTATTTTAATTTTTTTATTTTAATGCAGATTTATATAGCGCGAACTCGACCTCGAAGGTATTGGAGCGCTTTGCGCTTACATGAGCACCGGTTACGTTACAGGACACATTCAGGCACGGGGAGAAGATTAAGTGATTTGCTGATGGAAGGAAGAGGGAATGGATGCCGCCTCTTGCCTATATTTTAGGCAAGGCTCGGGGTTACTCGGAGCTTGCGTGCCCAAATTAATTACCTGGCGGCGGTAGTGCGGTACCCAGCCGTTTGTTGAGTGAGACCTGAGACCAGTACTGCCTGAGACGAGGTGACCACACTGAGAAAGTGAAGCCAAACTACATTTAATTAATTCGTGCGCGGGTGCACACCATGTTTGGACAAGTCAAGTCAGAGTCTGAGAGCCAGGGGCTGGCCTGGGCGGGCAGGGCCTGCCTTGGCTTTTTAACTTACTTCCAGTACTGCGGCGCCGGCAGGCCCTAGGCTATCCGCGGCACCTATCGAGATGACCTACGGCCGGCGGGTGTGCTGTGCGGCAGCTACTACTACTAGGCCAGGCACTGCCTGGTCTGGCAATCAGTTAATCTGAATGAATGATGATCACAGACAGTACTGATCACATCCTAATAATCGAATCTTGTGCCGGAAGCAAGCTGCCTACCAGGGCACAAGTCCTAAAAAAAGAAGTGGGGGGACGCACCAAGTTAGGTGGTGTCACCGGAAGTGACGTCACGAAATTTGCCGGTCTCCGTCTGAAATGCGTGAATACATACAAGATACAAGTAGAGGTATAATACTGCAATAAGTGGCAGTCACTCAAAACACAAGAACGCACTATACACAGGACCCATTCCTCGGATTACACGGTTATTACAGACTCGGGCCGTAGGCACTACGGGCATCTGTCGGGGTCCCTGGAAGTGACATGCTCGGCAGTGTTGACAGCGCAGCTCCTTGAAGCCTTGGCGAGGGCTGTGCTCTGAGAAAGGCTGGCAAGGGGAGGGCGCGAGGTGAAAGGGGAGATTAGTCTGAGCCTCGGGTGCATTTGAAAGGCTATCATTTGCGCGCAGGTGCAGACTCTGGTACCGGCTCCATCTTTTGGGCAGGGGGGACGGCGTCCACCCGGTAAAATAAGTGGGGGACGCCGTCCACCCGCGTGGTACCCCGACTCTAGCCCTGCTGCCTACCACCACCACGGTGATCTGACGACCGGACGGTCCGGACCGTCACGCCACCATGCTCCGAGTCCGAAAAAAATAAAACAGCGTTGGTTTTGGCATGGTATGTAAGACATCACATCGCTAGTTGGCTACTACTCTAATACTAAGTAAGTTAGTGATTAACTTCTTACCTTTACTCGTGGTGGGCCAGCAGGGAGTCAGGGACACACTGGCTGCACTAGTCTCACACTGCCTTCAGCCTTTAATAACTTATTAGGCGGCCTGGTGATGCTTGCTACGCTAGTACCAGACAATTCTGGCTGATCGATGCCTGCTCAGGCTGCCGCTGCCCTGCCCCTGCCCTCAGGCTCAACCACGTCGTCGTCTGGCGGGGTGGGGCTGAACGAACGACGATGACTCGTGCCGAGCTGCGGTGGTTATGCTGGGCCCTGGGTCATGGCAATGTGAAAAAAATCTGCGCACGCTTCCTGCAGCACAGCCCACCCATTCAGAACCAAAATCTAGCCCAAAAATCTTGAATCTCCTCTGACTTGGGGGCTCGCTCACAGCTCAGGGCAGGCTAAGGCTAGATCACAGTGACTAAGAAGAGTCACAGCCGCAAGTTGCACTGTTAAGCAGTGGTCCGTGACTCACTCGGGAGACCGGAGACCGAGGCGTGAAAAACTCGCTGCGGCTGCACAGTACAGGGTAAATTAAATATATACATCTATCATCGTGCAATATGCGACGTGCGCAGCAGATGCGTGTAGACCCGGCCCTAATAATTAAGTGCCGGTGCTAAGCACCGGAAAGCACCGGCACAAATTAAGCACTGCCTATACTGTGTTAGTGGCCTTATTGCCAGTGGCAGACCTACATTTGCCCCTACCAATAATCCACTTTCCAACAGTTTTCCATCGAAGGAGTCTTTCCCAGTCATGAGGTAAGGGGACTCCTCCTTTCGGTGATAGTGCGCATGGGCATCAACTCCATTGTTAAGATTATTTTCCCTGCAAGAGGGTGGGAATGGAGTAGGAGAGTGTAGATCAGAGATGGCCATGCGTATGTAATGTAAATAATAAAAACTGCAACAACTACAGGTGCCCAGGGAGGTGGGAGGGTGCATGTGAATCTACAGCTCTACATGCCAAGAACAGATGCTTACTGGGTAAGTAGCATAATCCGTTTGAGGCATGTGTGCTGTAGATACACATGCTTTGCATGGACTATATAGCAGTATTCTCCCAAAGCAATGGCTAACCAGTAGATGTTGCAGCTGTTTGAAAAAGTGTCTTTAGCACTGCTTGCCCTACATTGGCTTGTTGACGTGCCGACACATCCACACAGTGTTTGGTAAATGTGTGTTGTGGACGATGTTGCTGCCTTACAAATGTCAGCTAAAGGGATGTTACCTAAAATGGCCATAGACACCCTTATTTTACAAGTGGAATGTGCTCTAGGAGGTATCGATAAAGCTGTTTTAGCTTTGGCATAGCACGTTTGAATGCATTTAACAATCCATCTTGAAACACCAGATTTAGAGATTGGATTGCCTTTGTGAGGTGTAGCAAATGCAACAAACAGTAGTTTTGTTTTACGAAAATACTTTGTTCTTTCAATACACTACAATAACGCTCTTCTGACATCAAGAGTATGAAGAGCTCTTTCTGCTACAGAATCAGGTTGAGGAAAGAACACAGGCAACTCAACTGATTGATATGAAAAGCAGAAACAACTTTGGTAAGGAATTTTGGGTTGGTGCAAAGAACTACTCTATCTTTATGAAGCTGAAAGGAGGGTTCTTCTAAGGTTTATGCCTGTAGCTCACCAACACTCCTCAATGAAGTGATCGCAATGAGGAAGGCAACTTTCCATGAAAGAAATTGTAATGAACAATTGTGTAATGGCTCAAAGGGTGGACCCATGAGTCTTGTAAGCACAATGTTCAAATTCCAAACTGGTACAGGAGGTACCCTGGGTGGTATTACTCTTTTAAGGCCCTCCTTGAAAGCTTTAATTACTGGAACTTTGAACAAAGATAGATGTAGCCTATTTTGCAAATATGCGGCTGCCGCCGCAAGATGCAATCGAATGGAAGTGTAGGCTAGACCAGCACGCTGTAAATGCAGAAGGTAACAAATGATATTTTGAATAGAGGCATCTAGTGCATCAATATTGTTGCTGGTACAATATATAACAAATCTTTTCCATTTTGCTGCATAGCATGCGCTGGTAGAAGGCTTTCTTGCTTCTTTAAGAATAGTCATACACTCAGGTGGCAAGTTGATAGCCAAACTGACTTCAGGAGCCAAATCGCTAGATTGAGCTCCTTGGGGTTTGGGTGTCTGACTTCTCCAATTCTGTGTGAGAAGGCTGGAATTGAGATGCAGCTTTTGATGTGGAACTACTGACAGTTCTAAGAGTGCTGTGAACCACGGCTGACTGGCCCAAGTGGGAGCCACAAGAATCAGTGTGAGGGATGTTTGCCTGAGCTTCCAAACCAGAAATGGCAGGAGAGGGAGGGGCAGAAAACAATAGGCAAATATCCCCGACCAATTCATCCATAGGGCATTGCCTTTGGATAGAGGGTGTGGGAACCAGGAGGCAAAGTTTGGGCATTTTGAGTGGTCCACTGTGGCGAACAGATCTATTTGTGTGAATTCCCATTCTTGAAAGTATGGAAGGAGAACCTGGGGATGAAGTTCCCACTTGTGTATTTGTTGCCGCCTTCTGCTTAGGAGATCCGCAATCTGATTGTTTACTCCTGGGAGGTGCTCTGCCAGAAGAAAATTGCCCCACGCCAAATGGTCAGAGAGGCGTGACAGTTGCAGAGAATGTGGTCCCCCCCCCCCTAGTTTTTGTACATAGTACATCGCTGTCATGGTCAGTGCGGCCTAGGATAACTTTCCCTAGGAGGTGAGACTGAAAAGCTTTCAGTGCTAGATACACAGCTAGAAGCTCTAGATAGTGGATGTGAAGAGTTTTGTATTTGTTGTCCCATAGACCTTGAATTGTCAAATTGTGAAGACTGACACCCCGACCTGTGAAAGATGAGTCTGCTGTTAGCACGATCTGTGGAACAGGGTTGGTGAAGGGCCGCCCTTTTAACAAGTTGTGTTCCACCACTGCAGAGAGCGATGGGTGCAGCTGTCTACCAACACTAGATCTGTTAATTGACCCTGTGACTGATTCCCCTGACGTGCTACGCATTCTTGTAGGGGACACGTGTAATCTTGCCTGAGGCACTATTGCAATGCATGAGGCCATCCTTCCTAACAGTTGCATGAAAGTCCTGATTGCGGAGTATTGATTGGCCTGAAACTGTAGTAGCAGAGTTTGAATGTTTTGAATTCTGGCTACATTGGGAGAGGCTAGAGCTGTGCAAGTATTTAGAGTCACTCCCAGATAGGACTGCATTTGTAAAGGCTGAAGAGAAGACATCTGTGCATTGACAGCCAAACCCAGTTGGTGGAGTAGGGCTAATGTAGTCTGAGTGTGTTAACACTTTGTGTGTGCTGGCTTTGATGAGCCAGTCGTCTAGGTATGAGAAGACATGAATCTACTGCTAGACATTTTGTGAACACTCTGGGAGCAGTAGTTACCACTATCACAAATCTGAGATATTTGCACTCGAATATGAAAGTATGCATCTTTCAAGTCCAGTGTGGGCATAAAATCGCCTTGCTGTAGCAGTGGAAGCACGTGTTGAGGCGTGACCATGTGGAAATGCTCTGAAAGTATGTGCAGATTTAACGTCCTTAGATCCAAGATTGGTCTTATGGAGCCGTCCTTTTTGGGGATCAGAAAGTACAGAGTACACCCATGAACCTTGGTACTGTAGCGGAACTGGTTCTATGGCTCCTTTTGTTAAGAGCTTGTACCTCATGTGAGGAGCTGCAGGTACTCTGCCAAGAGTGAGTGCAAGGTGGAATATTGGGAGGATTGCTGGTGAGCTCCAGGCAATAACCATGTCGGATAATGTCTAACACTCATTTATCTGATGTTATGGATTGCCAAATGGGGAGAAATTGTTGAAGTCTTCCCCCAACAGGTGTTAAATGATCGGAGAAAGTGTAGGCAAGCCACTGCTTATTGGGGGGGGGGGGGGGGAAGGGGAGTTGCGCGTTGGCGTGTCCTTACCCCAACCTTTAAAATGGTTTCCTCTGTACCCTCCTCTATAGAAGCCTCTAGAGGGAGAAGGTTGCGTGTTGGACTTGTATAAGGAAGCGTTAGGGTCCGAGGATGTACTTTTGGACCCTCCCCTATAAAATGAGCGGCGAAAGGAGCCTCTGCTTGATGGACTGAAGCGCTCCCATGGATTTTGCCACGTCCGTGTCTTTTTTCATCTTTGCTAAAGCCTCAACCCGAGGTCCGAAAAGATGTTGCTTGTCAAAGGGAGTATTTAAAATAGACTTCTGGTTTAAAACCTGAAATCCTAAGCCAGGCATGTTGACATAAGAGAATGCTGGTGTTAACTTCTCTCGCTGCAGTGTCCGCAGCATCAAGAGCACATCTAATGGAAGAATTAGATTAGAGTTTGCCTTTTTGAACCAACTCTTGCTTTCTTTTTGTGCTCTTCTGGGAGGTATTGAAGTAGGCCTTCCATCTCGTCCCAGTGTGCCCGGTCATACCTAGCTAGTAGGCCCTGCGTGTTGGCAATGCTCCAGTGATTAGAAGCTTGAGCAGCTACCTTTTTACCGGATGCATCAATTAATTTAGATGCTTTATCTGGGGAGGTGCATCTCCAGAGGTCTGAATGCGCTCTTTTACGGGCGTTAGAAACTACTAGAGAATCTAAAGGGAGCGGTCCTTTAATAAAAACACGATCAGATGGTGAGGTTTTGTATTTATCGACCCTGGGTGCTAAAACAACAGGCAGGAACAGGGTCCTTAATCTCATCTGCATGTCCCATCATGCCTTTCAACATATGGAGCCTGACTAGTTCTCTGTGAAGACCCTAGCGTCTCAAATAAAAAGTAGTCATCCAAAGCCTCTGTGCAGTGTAACTCCATGATATGCTGCTGCTCTGGAAACTAGCTCCAGATAGGAAACATCTGGAGGTGAAGGTTTTGAAGGGTATAGGTCTGGATCATTAACCATTGGTGGATCAATATTATAATTAGGCTGTCCGGTTTTAGGTTTAAACCTATAATAACTGATAAAACCCCACCAAAAGGGAAATAGCCCTCACCAGTGTAAACATATAAACACTGAAAAAACACCTGCACAAACACTGAAAAAACACCTGCACAACCACAAACTAAATGCTATTCAAAGAAAGGAAATGGAGTGAAAGACATTTTTTTTCTTCCAGAAGGGACCAATTACAATGTAACGGTCATACAAGCTAGAAGCAAGAGAGACTGAGCTAACACTATTCTGCTTGAGGTTTGTTGTTCAGGGATGTCACTAAAATATTGTTTCTACTTGCTTTTTCAGTTTTGTGGTCTTTGGTCTAAAGATGCAGGGTTTAGAAGCATGGTTTAGGTATTGTTTAATTATTTTATAAACTGTAGAGAATCAGGAAATTTCAAAATCATATTTGATATTTTGGCTGCGTTTGATTTTCACTGATGGGTAAAATGGCTGGTTTCATAAGAATTTTTCCCAATATGTACCATCACATTTAGCCACAGAGAGTGGGTAAAAATCCTTGATACATCAGCCCCCAGTTTCTAGTGAGTCAGTATTGATAGTAGGTGAATTGCCAACACCTCAGGCTTTAAAGATTCAAAGCAAGGTATAGTGACAAGTATATGTGAAAAGAGTGCTATCACTAAGCATCTGGGATAGTGGTGAAAACATGACACCAGACTTTTGGAAAACATGGAACGCAGTGTCACTTGTAATGCCGCTGCAAAAAGGTTCATTCCAAGTTCGACAAAGATTGGAGTGATATTGTTTGTATTTGCAGCGATTCAGCTACGTATATGAAAACGTTGTGTGATGACCTGTCAAAATCGATACCTGAGCTGAAGTGCTTCCCTGTAAGAGATCCTTGCCACTTGTTAGATGGTATACTGAAAGCATCTTTACAATCTTCAGAGTTAATGAAGAATGCTATTGACTTTTTGGTCCATTCTGGGTCACTGTTTTGTTATTGATGGAGCAGGGTAAACGAAAAAATTTTAACCTCCTAATATTTATGTTAAATAATTAACACACAGGTTCGTCTCAGTAAATAACCAACCATGAATGTTACATGAAAAGGGTTATGGGTAACACGCTATATCCGTGCAAACTAATTTACTTACAATTGTTAACGTGGATAACATAAGCCTAATAATTTGCGTACTAACTAAAATAATAAATGCATGATTTGTGCTTGGAAATAAACTGTGTAGTGGCAAAGTAAAGCGATTGGTAAGTAAGAAATGGCTTTATATGTCACTTTTGCTAGGTAATACTTAATTGGGGTACGTAGAATGACGGGAGGGAAGCGAAAAGGCTTATATTCTTTATTCTTAACTATGTTCTGTTTATCTTTATAATAGTTCGCTTAGGCCTGTTGTGCCGCGATGTAAAAATGGCTGCCATGGAAAACAAGCTAGAGTACGCAAGCGCGAAGTGAATGCAGAAAGTGAGAAAGGCTGTGAACAGAGGGATCATGTGACCATCCCAAAGCCTAGGATGGAAGCGTGGTCAAGGCTGCAATGACCTTATTATACAAACGTGTGCCAAAGAAGGACATAGCGAAAAGCGTGAGAAGTTGCAATGAATGTGAATGAACAATGAACTGTTCAACTTAAAAGTATCAGAAAAGGATACAGAATGAAACCAATATGCGGATGGGTAATGTCATGAACCCGTGAGAAACGACAGAAGTATGAACTTTCCACAAAGAACTGGTTGGAACAAGGATATTCATAATGAGATGTATACTGACCCCAAATGGACCAATTAGAGAGAATCTTGCCCACAAAGATGTAACATTTTCACTTAGTAAGCTAGTATTAGGGTATAAGAAGACCTACTCTTAGAGGGGGTAGGAGAGCTGCTTTTATATTTTTGATTGAGCACGAGACGCTGCTGAAGAAACTTTTTGCTTTTAATAGATTTTCCATTTTAATACTATTAGACCTTTTATTCTTAAATACTAAAGGGGAAAAGAATGGGATTGTGGCGGGAAACTTCCTATAGGTGATCCGTCGAGAAGGCCTGTTTTTCAGGACAGATACATTTTTTTGGGAGTTCTATGCTGTGATCTGAATTCATTGCTGTGACAAACTTTTTGTTTTTCCATCTAATAGGTATGCATTGCAATTTCAATTTATTCTTATAATGATGCTAAATGTAATAATCTGAATAATAAATTTGAAACTTATTCATGCTTCTAAAAAAATTATATAAACTTTATTATCTTAAATCAATGAGTCAGTGGTTCTTTAGCTCAATGATAAATGTAAATGTTTAAAGGTTTATAGTGATTGAGCTGGTCTTAATCACCATCAACTGATTCCTACTAGTTGGTCCATCGACCAATGAGCGGAATACCTTATAGCTTGAGAAGTATATTGTCGTTTTAAAAAGGTATCCAGTCTCCTTCCAGCGAATCATTAACTGTTTTCTCCTAGGTAAAAATGGATGAAATCCAGGGAATATATGAGAGTGAATGTTTATGCGGTGTTATGGGCCCCACCGTCATATGGATATAGTTGTGGAAAGAGGGATATTTGTACCTGGACGTCCAAAGCATATAGGAGAAGAAATGTTATTGTTAGCGCTGGATCAGATTTCTTGGGAGCAGAGTTATGGTTACTATAGATTAGTTTGGTGATTATTGATTATTTAATGTCTAACACTATGTTGAGTCGCGTTATGTTATATGCAAGTCAAAGTTTTTGAAGCTTCCGGGAAGTAGGAAGTGGAACACGTGTGGCAAGAGAAGTCACATGGAATAGTGCATTGTCTGAGTTCATATTGGTGATAACACAGGTTGTGTTCTGATAGGGACATTTTCTGTATAAAAGGTGTGTGAGTGAAATAGCAACCGGTTTTCTTGTGAAACTCTGGCCTTAATTCTCAGGAGCAGTGTAGTCTCCACATGTGTTTTATCCCCAGAGAAACGGGTTTACCCCTTGCTTGAAAGAAGGGTAAGGTAGAGGGAAGTGCTACACTTATCGAACGAAACTGTATTCTTGCGAGCTAGAATAAAACTGTCACTTTTGTTAGCGAAATCAGACAATGGAAATGTGTTTTTAATGTTGTAACTAACAAAACTGTTGAAAAATAAATTGCAGATAAATTTTGTAAAGGAGGGGTCAGGAGCAGAACTGACGTAGACAAAAGCCGCGCTGGGATTGGACAGTGCACTAGTTATACAGAAGACGCTCTGATTGGTGCGTTGGTGTGAGACGCGCTAGGAGTGGTTGGATAAGCAGTGACGTAGAAGCTTAGGATTGGAGCGTTGGTGTGAGTCGCGCTGGGATAGGTCCGAATAACGCATAGAGAACAGTGTTGAATTGCGGACTTTTTGAGAAGGGAAAGAGATTGTGAATTATGGCTTATGAGTATGGTAGAGAGAAAACGTCGTGGATGGCGAAAATTAAGAACTTGTTTAAGAAAGACAAAAAGGTAGTGACTAGAGAGGGACAAGTAATTCCTCCGCCGAAATCACCAGCTTTGCATATGATGCTGAAGTACGGATATCATACATGCATATGGTTAGAAAATTGGACTAAATATACTCTAAATGATGGAGTATTAGCATTTCCTGAGAATGGTTCATTTAGTGTAGCTGTACTTCGGAATTTGAGGGAGAAGATGTCGATGCTTGAACCTAGACCAACACAGTTTGAAGCTTTAAGTGAATGGGAAGATGAGATGTATGAACGAGAAAGATTCAGAGGATTAAAGAATCATGATTTTGTGCCCGGAAGGTTGTGGGGAGTGAATCATGAGGACAGAATAAAGCGTTGGAGATATGCTAACATGACGGGAGGTTTGTTTCCGGCGTTTACAGTTGAGGAAGAAGCAAAGAGAAAGTGTATAGAGAAAAAGAAACATTTGATTACTGAAAAGTATGGGTATGGTATTAGTGAGACGGAAGATGAATTGCTGGAAGATATTTTAAACAGAAACCCACCTCCATACCAACAGAATTCTGCGGCGGTGACACCTAATGCACCGCCAATGGAAACTGGGAGGAATAAAAATCCCGAACGGGGATGTGAGATAAATAGGTCACAAGATCAATTGAAAACCCCACAAAACGAGAAGATTGAAAGTGACAATACAACTGAATTAGCGAAAACCACAAGAGAATTGACTGAAAAGATAAGAGAATTAACAATGAATATGGAAGCTGTAACTGTACCAGTAACGATAGGTCCAGTAATACCGGTTTTTGAGAATCAGAAAATAGAAGCATTCTTTAGTCATTCCTATGAATTCAAACTTGCAAAGAAGGAAAGAAGGGATGGATTTAGACAATGAAGGTGCAAGAAATTTGATTAGTTCATATAGACCAAGCCCACCTACTAATTTGACGGTAAATGAGAATGAGTTTAGGAGAATACCTATGGGAACTGAGTCTGCATCGGAGACACCAGAAAGTAAAAATTGGATAGAATTAAATAGTACACCTGTAGGTCCGACTCCGGATGAATTGAATGAATGGATGAAAACTCTAAAAACGAAAGAGACCGAATCAAAACCATTAGATGTAATTAGGTTCAAAATAGACATGGAGGAATTGATCTTAGGGACAATTGGCACAGAAAAACTGAAAAATTATCAGGATGACGAGATAATGTATTTTATGTAAAAGCATTACATGGAGAGCTAGAAATTTACATGACAAATTAGAAGAAACAGCAAATGAACTAGGAGTAGAATTTGTAAAAGTGAGAACTTTGCAGAAACCATATAGAGTAGATTTTTGAGAGAAAGATAGAAAATTTGAACACCTAAGGACGGTTAACCCAAATGAAAGAATTAATTGTTTTGCTGAGAAAATGGGGTGATGTGGATAGATGAAGCAGATGGACTAAAAAGAATGAGAAAATGACAGATAAAGCGTCTTTGCTTTTGCGGTGACAGACAAGGAATCAATTGTAAGGGAGTACCCGATGAGAGAAACTCCAGGAGGTAGTTATGTGCATGTCCCATGGTCTAGACAGGATATACTGTCATTTACAAATGACTTCCCAAAATTGAGAGAGAAACCAGTAGAATGGTACAGACAAGTGGAGATGTTTGTTAAAGTTTCGAAGGTGTTATGGATAGATTTGGATGGATTTGATATAGTAGTACCAGCTGATTTATGGACAGAATGTAAGATTACTATTGATTGGCCAACTGTAGAATATCCAAGAGATGCTAAAACAGGAGCGCCAGGACCAGAAGTGATGAGGAAATATGACCAAGTTATTACTTTTTGAAAAATAAAATCCCACCCAAAGAAACGGATTGGGTAAAAATTGACAGAACTACACAGGAGAGTAAAGAATCTGTACACGCATACTATGAGAGACTATTGTTAGTTTTTAAACAGTATAGTGGCTATGAGACATTAAATGAGAAGGATATGAGTCATTTTGTATATAGGTTTGTTTATGGGTTGAAACCAGAGATAAGTGAAATGATTAAACAGCATATGATTTGTTGGCAGAATAGCACGGTAGAGGAGGTTTTGAGATATGCTAAATACTGCAGTGATGACATTGAGAGTAGACAGCGTAAATTAAAAGAGAAAGCAATGTGGACACAAGTGAAAGTTGCAGAAAAGCAAGAAGCTCAATTGAATAATCAAGTAAATGAGACAGGACAGACTAGATCTAGACCAAATATAGGTAAAGGAAAAGGTCAAATGAGCATAGAAGAGGCAAAGAAAAAGTGGCCATGCCACAACTGCGGAAAGTTAGGACATTGGAGAAACGAGTAAATTTCCTCCAAAACTTAATACGGAAAATCAATCATTAACTCCACAGGTGCAGAGTGAGGTAGTTACCCAACAAAGTCAGGTGCCTCAACCACCACTTCCCAAGAGTGTTAATCCACAGAAATACAGTGCAGAAACAGGATTCTACGGAGGAGAGCAGGTCACTCAATTGCCGCGCGCAGCTGCCATATCTCAATACTGGTTACGACAGGATGGTAATGAGTCGGATGAAAGTTTATGACGGTGTCTAGGAGAGGAAGAAGTGTGTGTGCTTGTCGCAACTCTAGAGGTAGATTGTGAGAAGTTGGCCTGGTATATGCTGTTCACTAATTAAAGTGGACACCTTGCACCAGAACAATTCGACTCTTATGGTAGATAGGTTTAAGACAACCTTTAAAGAAAGCTATCCTAGTGTTAGCTGTGGAGAGCAGCCTTCAGGCTAAGTCTTGAAGGAATGTAAAGCAGCTTGTTTTACCACACAATCTCTTGAATCACCAAATGAAGACACCACACAGGTATATATATCAAATATATATGTATTTATTAATAAACAACTCTACTAATCTCTTTATGCGATTAGAAGTCAGGAACAGATGTACAAATCAAATGTTATCAAAATAAGTTTAGCACAATCGAATATCACAATCTTAGTTTGGCTAGACCTAGGTCTAGGGCATCTAGAATCGAGGGACCCTCAAGAACCACCCCAGGTAGTTGTAGGAGACCCACAGGGGACGGACGCGGTGTCCTGGCACCGGTGCGAGTCGTGTATGAGTCTATGCGAACAGACGCGATTGAGATTTCAATGTTAAAGGTCCCTTGCATGTTCGAGGCGAACCTACCGATCGGTCCTTGTACGAGTCGAAGGACGCGGTTACTGATAGAGTTGCAAGGGAGTTGGACGCGGTGTGTCTAATACAGACGCGAACCATGTACGAGTCAGCGCGATAGTCGCACTTGGAAAGTAAGAGTTTTAGGGCACTTCTAGGGTAGCTACAAGCAAGTCACTTACAGGGTAAGTAGTTCTAGGGCCCACACCCACAGGAGCACCGTAGTGCTGAAGTTACCTCACCCAGGGGAGCCGGGTGCATAGGTGTTCTTTGGTGTCGGGTCGCAGCGTCGTTTTCAATGGGAGCGAGTGAAAACTTGCTGCTTGCGGCGACAGGAGAAGTGTCCGGAGGAATCCAAGCCTGGATTCAGAAGATGGAAGACCTGAAAGCAGAGGGGACAGTGTTCAAAGTCACTTGGCAGTGACTCGGGGCAAGGAAGATGGATGCCCACCGTCATCGCAAGATTCAGGTCATTCACGGGTGCCTTGACTCTTCCGCCACGAGGTCCAGGAGGCGTCGACGACGACCAGGAGCTGGATTCGGCGTGTCCCATGATGTCTGCAGCTTACTGCGGTGTCGGCGACTCGATTGGAGCCAACAAGCCTTGGTAACAGCAAGTCTCGGGGAAAGTGTAAAAAGTCAATGGCGCAGACCAGCAAGGTCTGAGGGACTCACCCAGCGAGGGTAAGTCAGGGCAGGCCTGGAGCAACCAGGGGAGCCCTTTGGTTCTGTAGCCTTCAGGGGACCCACAAGCCCGCTGGCAAGGGATCGCGAAGACGCCTCGGGAGGATTCGCTCAACAGGGGCCCACGGTCACTCGGGACGAGGTAGGCCTCTGATCTTCGGAGGGATTCCTGTTGGAGGCTAGGACCACACGTGGTCCAAAGCACAAGGTCGTAGGACGTTGCGAAGGGGTTGCACTCGACAATAGTGCACAGTACCCCGGGGTCGCGGTTCCTAGTCACTCTTGGGGTCCACTGGCCTCAGCTTCGCTGGGAACTCACGATGGCCTTTGAGAAGTCAGGAAATCCACTTCTGGGGCTGCAGGGACTTCAGACTCCGGCGGAAGCGGCGTAGTTTGCGACCGTCGTTTGTAGTTTTTGGTGCCTGCCAAGCAGGGGAGTCACTCCTCAACTCCAAGGGAGATTCTTCAGTCTTCCAAAGGTAGTGGAACGTCGAAGGTCCAGGATTCTTCTTCAGAGCGTCGTCCAGGGATATCTAGTTTGCAATGCACAGGTTCCCACTCTTATACTAAAAGAAAGGGAGGGACTAGCTCTATGACCCCACCTATGGGAGGGTCAGGGGAGTGGGTGGTTACACCTACTTCCCTTTGTCCAGTTTCGCGCCAGAGCAGGGGCAGGTAGCCCCTGAGCCGGTTTGAACTGGGGTATGCACAGAGGAGCCTTCTGCTCCCCCAGTGCAGGACTTCAAAGCACTCTAGGAGTGCACCCACCCAGCCCCAATACACTAAACCTGTCTGGGAGGTGGTCACACCCCCTTGGGACAGGATATCTATTGTTGGGCTTCCTCCACTGCGAGTGTTGGTCATCAGCAGGAGGGCAGCCGCGTGTCTGACTGGTGGCATCCATTTTGTGATGCCAGGGCTCTGCAGGATTCTACTGCGTTTCCACAGTAGGTACATGTCTATCCCTCTAGAAGGGTGGAATGCTACCTCCGCCGCCAGAACTGGCGGGGGGGGTAGTATTCCAAGATGTTTGATACCATACACGACATGTTTTGATGCAGCCATTCCAAAGTTAGCATTCTACCGCGAGGATATAATGCACTTAAGAGTATATGGTTTAACCGCATCCACAAACAGCCCCAGAGAATGGACTGAGCTGCAGAGGGGCCCTGCTCAGGCAGAGGCACCCCCTCACATGGAAACTAAGCACCCTGCCCTCAGGATTGATAGGGCCTGCTTTAGGGGTGACTGATAAGTCTCAATGTGTGTGCAGGAGAGATATAGGGGACCTATATCTCAGTGAGGGGTGCTAGCACTTCCTCACCCAGGCTGCAGTAGCAGGCCTGTGGTGTCAGATTTAGTCTGCTTCCCAGGGGTGGCATAATACATGCTTCAGCCCCTGGTAGGCCTGTCAAGTACCTATGCCCTTGGTACCTAAGGTACCATATACTAGGGACTCATAAGGTACCACAGTATCTAATCACTAGTGCACCTAGAGTGCACTCAAATCGTTTAGAGAGAACAGAGAGGCTGGGGCCCTGATTGGCAGGGTCCCAGCCAGACAATAGCCAGAAACCAGTGTAAACATCAGAAAAAAAGTGGGGGCAACATAAGAGGCAGATCCTACTCTCCTACACAACCCCCCCCCCCCAAATGCAGGGACACTAAACTAACCTTGACCAGTTGAGTCTTCATGTTCAAAGTGGAAATACCTTGAGAGTCCATCTGCATTGGCATGTTGGGTCCCAGGTCTATGTTCCACTGTATAGTCCATCCCCTGTAGGGAAATGGACCACCTCAAAAGTTTTGGGTTTTCACCTTTCATCTGTTTAAGCCATAGGAGGGGCTTGTGGTCAGTCTGAACTATGAAGTGAGTGCCAAACAAGTATGGCCTCAGCTTCTTCAGGGCCCACACCACAGCAAAGGCCTCCCTCTCTATAGCGGACCAACGTTTCTCTCTAGGGGTCAGCCTTCTGCTAATAAAAGCTACTGGCTGGTCTTGACCTTCATCATTCAGTTGGGACAGTACAGCTCCCACACCCAGCTCAGAAGCATCTGTTTGGACAATGAACTTTTTGGTGTAGTCTGGACTCTGCAAGATGGGGGCAGTGCACATGGCCTGCTTTAGGTCTTCAAATGCCTTCTGACAGCTAGCTGTCCACTGAACCTTTTTTGGCATTTTCTTTGAGGTCAGATCATTCAAGGGGGTCACTATAGATCCATATCCCTTGACAAACCTATAGTACCCAGTCAGGCCTAAGAAGGCTCTCCCCTGTGTCTGGGTGATTGGAGCAACCCATTCCATTATGGTTTGGATCTTGCTCTGTAAAGGCTGAACCTGGCCTCCACCTACAAGGTGGCCCAGGTACACAACCTGACTCTGCCCTATCTGGCACTTAGTGGCCTTGATAGTGAGGCCTGCTTTCTGCAGAGCCTCCAAAACATTTGAGGTGGACCAGGTGATCCTGCCAGGAGGAACTAAAGACAGCAATATCATCTAGATAAGCTGAGCAATAAGTTTCCATCCCTGCCAGAACTTTATTCACCAACCTCAGAAAAGTGGCAGGTGCATTTTTCAATCCAAAGGGCATCACCACAAAGTGGTAGTGCCCACTAGGGGTCGAAAATGCGGTTTTGGCTTTTGCATCATCAGCTAATCTGATCTGCCAGTAGCCAGCTGTTAGGTCAAATGTACTTAGATACTTGGCTGAGGCCAAAGTATCAATCAGCTCATCTTCCCTTGGTATGGGATAGGCATCAGTCCTAGTGACTGCATTGAGGCCTCTGTAGTCTACAGAAAACCTCATTTCTTTCTTACCACCCTGGATATGAGGCTTGGGTACCAGGACTACTGGGCTAGCCCAAGGGCTATCTGAAGGCTCAATTACAACTAGCTCCAACATTTTCTGGACTTCAGTCCTGATACAGTCCCTGACATGGTCAGGTTGCCTGTAGATTTTACTCTTGACAGGCAGACTGTCTCCGGTGTCCACCTCATGGGTGCACCAGGTAGTCTGACTAGGGGTCAGGCTAAACATATGTCTGTACTGCTGCAGAACTTGTCTGCACTCAGTTTGCTGATGGTCAGTGAGGCTGCTTGCCAAAGCAACACCATCTACTGACCCATCATCAGGGTTCTGAGAGAGCAGGTCAGGGAGAGGGTCACTCTCCTCCTCCTGGTCCTCATCAGTTGCCATGAGCAAGCCCATGTCAGCCCTGTCAACATATGGCTTTAATCTGTTGACATGGAGCACCCTCAGGGGGCTCCTGGGAGTTCCAAGATTCACCAGATAGGTGACTTCTCCCTTCTGTTCAACTATGGTATGGGGGCCACTCCACTTGTCTTGGAGGGCTGCTGGGGCCACAGGCTCCAACACCCACACTTTCTGTCCTGGCTGGTATACAGTCAGTACAGCCTTTGGTCATGCCAAGCTTTTTGCAATTCTTGGCTGGCCTCCAGGTTTTGGTTGCCTTTTTCATGTATTCGGCCATCCGGGAGCGGAGACCAAGTACATAGTCCATCACATCCTGTTTGGGGGTTTGAGAGGTAACTCCCAGCCCTCTTTAACCAAACACAATGGACCTCTTACAGGGTGCCCAAACAGAAGCTCAAATGGGCTGTAACCAACCCCCTTCTGTGGAACCTCTCTGTATGCAAACAGGCAAGGAAGAAGAAGGTCCCATTTCCGCCTAAGCTTCTCTGGGAGTCCTTTAATCATTCCCTTCAGGGTTTTGTTGAAACGTTCAACCAACCCATTGCATTGTGGGTGATAGGGGTGGTGAACTTATAAGTTACACCACACTCCTTCCACATTGCTTTCAGATATCCTGACATGAAGTTAGTACCTCTGTCAGAGATGACCTCCTTTGGGAAACCCACTCTGGAGAAAACTCCAATGAGGGCTCTTGCCACCACAGGGGCTGTGGTGGTCCTCAGGGGAATTGCCTCTGGGTACCTGGTGGCATGATCCACTACCACCAGGATAAATCTGTGCCCAGATGCAGTTTGAGGGTCAAGGGGACCAACAATGTCAATCCCTACCCTTTCAAAGGGTACCCCCACCACAGGTAGTGGTATCAGGGGGCCTTTGTTGTGCCACCTGCCTTGCCACTGGCTTGGCATGTGACACAGGAGCGACAAAACTCCTTTGTGTCTTCTGACATATGGGGCCAATGAAAATGTGGAACAAGCCTGTCCCAGGTCTTGTTTTGGCCCAAGTGACCTTCCAAAGGGATATCATGTGCTAGGGTCAAGAGGAACCCCCTAAACTTCTGAGGTATCACCATCCTCCTGGTGGCTCCAGGGGCTGGATCTCTACCCTCAGAATATAGGAGTCCCTCATCCCAATAAACTTTATGGGACCCACTAGCACTCCCAGCAGCCTCAGCAGCAGCCTGCTGTCTGAGGGGTTCAACAGAGGGGCAGCACTGTTGCTCCTTACTCAGATCTTCCCTAGAAGGGCCCCCTGCCCCCAAGAACTCAACCTGATCAGGCTCAAGTCCCTCTGGGGCAGTTCCTTCTTCAGGATCTGCTTCACCTCCCTCTGGGGGCGAATCTGTGATCTGAAACAGAGGGGAAGGCACTGCCTTTACCCTACTGCTCCTCCTCTTGGGAAGCATCTGGTCCTTTGTTCCAGGATCCAGAGCTGGTTCAGTGTTATGCATTCTTGCTTGTGACCTGGTCATAGCAAATACCTCTGCAGGGATGCCCAACATCTCAGCATGAGTCCATAACTCTACTTCAGACCAGGCTGAAGTCTCTAGATTATTGCCCAATAGACATTCGACAGGGAGGTCTGCACTGACTACAACCTTCTTGAGGCCAGTTACCCCTCCCCAGGAGAAATTCACAACTGCCAGACTATAGTTGGTCCCGACATTGTTTGCATTGGTCACCTGGTACATTTCGCCGAGGATGATCTGTCCAGGGTCCACAAGATCCTCTGCCACCATGGTGACACTAGCACCTGTGTCCCTAAATGCCAAAGCCTGTTTGCCATTTATTACAGGCTGCTGTTTGTATTTGCCCAGATTACTGGTGCTTACTAGGAAGGACATATCAAGGTCTCCATCACAAATCAGCATTGCCTGAGTGGGCACTCTGACTAGGTCAGAGTCCACTTCAGAACTCAGGGTCAACCCTACTACACCCTTATTCGGAGTACCACCTCCACCAGTGGCTGAGCTAGGGGGAACAGTTGCCTTAGGGGCAGGAGTGGTGGTGGTTTGGTCTTTGGACTTGTTACAATCAGAAGTCCAGTGCCCTTTCTGTTTACAGAATTTGCACCAGGGCTTCTTTTGGCCTTTTCCCTTGTTGGATTGTGACTCCCAACCAGATGCAGATTTTTGGGGCCCTTGTGAAGACTTCTGGTCTTTTGACTTATCCCCACCTTTCTCAGAGCCCTTAGGATCCTGCCTCTTGGTGTCACCCCCTTTGTTCTGGGGTTTCTCCCTTACCCTGGTTCTGACCCATTTGTCTGCCTTTTCCCAATTCTTGGGGAGAGGTCAGATCTGAGTCCACCAGGTATTGATGCAACAACTGGTTCTGGCAATTATTACGGATCTGTTCTCTCATCATCAGATTATACAATCCCTTGAAATCAGTAACCCTACTGCCAACCAGCCAACCCTCCAGAGCCTTGGTTGCACAATCTACAAAGTCAGTCCTGAGTTTGTGCCTTCTGGGTGTCTCTGAACTTCAACCTGTACTGCTCAGTGGTTAAGCCAAACCCATCTATCAGTGCACTCTTCAGGACTTCATAATTATCAGCATCCTCTTCTCCAACAGTGAGGAGCTTGTCTCTACCTTTGTCTGAAAAGGAGAGCCACAAGATTGCTGCCCACTGCTTTTGGGGGACCTGCTGTACTCTACAGGCCCTGTCCATAGCAGTTATCCACTTGTGGATATCATCCCCACTCTGGTAGGGAGGAACAACCTTGCTCAGGTTCCTATGGTCTGGAATAGATTCTCTGCCTCTGGGACACTGTTGCTGCCACCAAGGGGTTCTAACCCCTCTCTTCTAGAAGCTCTCTGGATCTCCAGGGCTTCTCTATCCAGTGCCAACTGCTTGGTTCTGAGGGCAACTCTTGCTTCCTCATACTGCAGCAGTTTCCACATTCTGTCAGAGGAGCTGTCTCTTATGGGAAAGTATGAGTTCCTCTGCTGGACAAATTCTCTGCCAGAGTGATAAGAGTGGTCAGATTCCCTGGAAGGGGACCTATGCCTCTCATCCACTGTGTCAGTTCTCTTAGGGAGAATTCCTCTGTCCTTTTCAGGCCCCTTGGAGCCTGGCCCTTCAATCACAGAGTCTTGGTCATTCTGATTTTCATCATCTGACCCAGACACTGTAATTGACCCACCCCCTGATTCAGACCCATTAGCTCCTAGAGCCAATCTAACATCATCTGCTGTCAGCAGATCTATCAGGTGTAGTGTGGAGGGACTCTGTCCTAGCTTCAGGTGTCTTTCAACACACATGGCTCTCAAGTCAGAGAAAGCCATGTCCTTATACTGAGGCTCAGTGGATCCACTGGTTCCACCCTTTAAGGACATTCTAGTGTTGTACTAACTACACTAGTTTGTGGCCTACTGATACTAGCTTGAGCTGTAGAAAGGGTGTGCTATCCCTTGGCACACAGCTCTAAGTTCAGTAGAACTTATTGATACTAAGCTTGACTTTATATGTACCTTAAGTACCTATAGTGGTTTTCAGTTAGTAATTCAAATAGAGATTTTCTGGTAAAACAATAGCAAGCTGGAATCCCACATGTTGCCCACCAATGTGAGAAGTTGGCCTGGTATATGCTGTTCACTAATTAAAGTGGACACCTTGCACCAGAACAATTAGACTTATGGTAGATAGGTTTAAGACAACCTTTAAAGAAAGCTATCCTAGTGGTAGCTGTGGAGAGCAGCCTTCAGGCGAAGTCTTGAAGGAATGTAAAGCAGCTTGTTTTACCACACAATCTCTTGAATCACCAAATGAAGACACCACACAGGTATATATATCATATATATGTATTTATTAATAAACAACTCTACAAATCTCTTTATGAGATTAGAAGTCAGGAACATATGTACAAATCAAATGTTATCAAAATAAGTTTAGCACAATCGAATATCACAATCTTAGTTTGGCTAGACCTAGGTCTAGGGCATCTAGAATCGAGGGACCCCCAAGAACCACCCCAGGTAGTTGTAGGAGACCCACAGGGGACGGACGCGGTGTCCTGGCACCGGTGCGAGTCCTGTACGAGTCTATGCGAACAGACGCGATTGAGATTTCAATGTTAAAGGTCCCTTGCGTGTTCGAGACGAACACACCGATCAGTCCTTGTACGAGTCGAAGGACACGGTTACTGATAGAGTTGCAAGGGAGTTGGACGCGGTGTGTCTAACACAGACCCGAACCATGTACGAGTCAGCGCGATAGTCGCACTTGGAAAGTAAGAGTTTTAGGGCACTTCTAGGGTAGCTACAAGCAAGTCACTTACAGGGTAAGTAGTTCTAGGGCCCACACCCACAGGAGCACCGTAGTGCTGAAGTTACCTCACCCAGGGGAGCCGGGTGCATAGGTGTTCTTTGGTGTCTGGTCGCGGCGTCGTTTTCAATGGGAGCCAGTGAAGACTTGCTGCGACAGGAGCAGTGTCCGGAGGAATCCAAGCCTGGATTCAGAAGATGGAAGACCTGAAAGCAGAGGGGACAGTGTTCAAAGTCACTTGGCAGTGACTCGGGGCAAGGAAGATGGATGCCCACCGTAGTCGCAAGATTCAGGTCGTTCACGGGTGCCTTGACTCTTCCGCCACGAAGTCCAGGAGGCGTCGACGACGACCAGGAGCTGGATTCGGCGTGTCCCACGATGTCTGCAGCTTACTGCGGTGTCGGCGACTCGATTGGAGCCAACAAGCCATGGTAACAGCAAGTCTCGGGGAAAGTGTAAAAAGTCAATGGCGCAGACCAGCAAGGTCTGAGGGACTCACCCAGCGAGGGTAAGTCAGGGCTGGCCTGGAGCAACCAGGGGAGCCCTTTGGTTCTGTAGGAAAGCCTTCAGGGGACCCACAAGCCCGCTGGCAAGGGATCGCGAAGACGCCTCGGGAGGATTCGCTCAACAGGGGCCTCTGATCTTCGGAGGGATTCCTGCTGGAGGCTAGGACCACACGTGGTCCAAAGCACAAGGTCGTAGGACGTTGTGAAGGGGTTGCACTCGACAATAGTGCACGGTACCCCGGGGTCGTGGTTCCTCGTCACTCTTGGGGTCCACTGGCCTCAGCTTCGCTGGGGACTCACAATGGCCTTTGAGACGTCAGGAAATCCACTTCTGGGGCTGCAGGGACTTCGGACTCCGGCGGGAGCGGCGTAGTTTGCGACCGTCGTTTGTAGTTTTTGGTGCCTGCCAAGCAGGGGAGTCACTCCTTGACTCCAAGGGAGATTCTTCAGTCTTCCAAAGGTAGTGGAACGTCGAAGGTCCAGGATTCTTCTTCAGAGCGTCGTCCAGGGATATCTAGTTTGCAATGCACAGGTTCCACCTCTTATACTAAAAGAAAGGGAGGGACTAGCTCTATGACCCCACCTATGGGAGGGTCAGGGGAGTGGGTGGTTACACCTACTTCCCTTTGTCCAGTTTCGTGCCGGGGCAGGTAACCCCTGAGCCGGTTTGAACTGGGGTATGCACAGAGGAGCCTTCTGCTCCCCCAGTGCAGGACTTCAAAGCACTCTAAGAGTGCACCCACCCAGCCCCAATACACTAAACCCTGTCTGGGAGGTGGTCACACCCCCTTGGGACAGGATATCTATTGTTGGGCTTCCTCCACTGCGAGTGTTGGTCATCAGCAGGAGGGCAGCCCCGTGTCCGACACTGGTGGCATCTATTTTGTGACGCCAGGGCTCTGCAGGATTCTACCGCGTTTCCACAGTAGGTACATGTCTATCCCTCTAGAAGGGTGGAATGCTACCCCGCCGCCAGAACTGGCGGGGGGGTAGTATTCCAAGATGTTTGACACCAAACACGACATGTTTTGATGCAGCCATTCCAAAGTTAGCATTCTACCGCGAGGATATAATGCACTTAAGAGTATATGGTTTAACCGCATCCACAAACAGCCCCAGAGAATGGACTCTACCTGAGCAGGGCCCCTCTGCAGCTCTCAGAGGCACCCCCTCACATGGAAACTAAGCACCCTGCCCTCAGGATTGATAGGGCCTGCTTTAGGGGTGACTGATAAGTCTCAATGTGTGTGCAGGAGAGATATAGGGGACCTATATCTCAGTGAGGGGTGCTAGCACTTCCTCACCAAGGCTGCAGTAGCAGGCCTGAGGTGTCAGATTTAGTCTGCTTCCCAGGGGTGGCATAATACATGCTTCAGCCCCTGGTAGGCCTGTGAAGTACCTATGCCCTTGGTACCTAAGGTACCATATACTAGGGACTCATAAGGTACCACAGTATCCAATCACTAGTGCACCTAGAGTGCACTCCAAATCGTTTAGAGAGAACAGAGAGGCTGGGGCCCTGATTGGCAGGGTCCCAGCCAGACTATAGCCAGAAACCAGTGTAAACATCAGAAAAAAAGTGGGGGCAACATAAGAGGCAGATCCTACTCTCCTACACAGATCAAGCAGGTCCATTTGTGGATGGAGAAGTGAATGGTGCAAATGTAACATTCCTTGTGGACACTGGAGCTACCCGTTCTACTGTTAGGTCAGTGGAAATTCCAAACCTTCCTCTCTCAGGTGAACATATCCAAGTCGTAGGTGTATCGAATCAGCAAATTAAGGCGCCTCTTACTAAATTAGAGGAGGTAAAGATCGGACCGTTCAGTGAAATGCACCGATTTGTGGTGTGATTGCAGTCCTGTGAACCTATTAGGACGCGATCTACTTTGCAAGATGAACTGCACCATCTATTGTACTCCAGATGGGATTGCATTTCAGACCCCAGATGAAGATGTATTATATAAAATGACAGTGGTAAATTTAGAATCAGAAGTGAATAATTTATTTCCCATATTTGATGTAGAGAAAATCCCAATTGAACTGAAAGAAACAGTGAAACCGGCAGTGTGGGATTTTACGGGAGAAGATATAGGGTTAATGAAAGGAGTAGACCCTGTTAAAATATCTGTTAAAGAAGGAACGAGTTACCCAAATACGCCACAGTATAAATTGACACCAGAAATTGAAGGAATAACACCAGTAATAAATAAATTGATTGAACAAGGGATTGAGAGAAATAATGAGCAGTCCATGTAATTCACCGATAATGGGACTGAAAAAGCCGAATGGAACATATAGAATTGTACAGGATTTGAGGAAGGTAAACAAAATTGTTGTGCCTTGCTGCCCAATAGTACCAAACCCTGCTGTGATTCTATACCAGATTCCACGCGAAGCAGAATGGTACACAGTTATTGATTTGTGCCATGCATTTTTCTCTATTCCATTACATCCAGATAGCCAGCCATTATTTGCGTTCAGGTTCGGAGAGTGTATTTTGGCATGGTGCCGAATTCCTCAGGGGTATACAGAAAGCCCCTCGATCTTTAATCGGATTTTAAAGAAATCATTGGAAGATTTAAAAATGCCAGAAAAATCAGTGATGGTTCAGTATATTGATGACCTACTGGTGGCATCAAAAAAAGTAAGCATGTGTTAATGACACAATTGCTTTGCTGAATCATTTAGCAAAAGGAGGACATAAGGTGTCCCCATCAAAATTGCAGTTTTGTCAACAAGAGGTCCAATATTTAGGACATAAGATTGAAAAAGGAGTGCGAAAGGTAACGACTGAAAGAATAAAGATAATTCAAGGAATGCGAGCTCCAATGACACAAAGAAGTAAGAATGTTCCTAGGAATGGTTGGATATTGTCGACAATGGATAAGTGGATTTTCATTAATTGCAAAACCATTACAGAGATTGACAAAGAAGGATGTTAAAGATCCTTTTGAAATGAATGAGGAAATGAAAGCATTCAGAGAACTAAAAACGAAACTGTGTGAAGCCCCGGCATTGGGAATGCCTGACTATGAAAAAGACTTTGAGTTGTATTGTAGTGAAAGAGATGAGTGTGCGTTTTCAGTCCTAGTGCAGAGACACGGAAACATGAAAAGACCTATTGCATATTTTTCAGCTGTCTTAGACCCAGTAGCGAAAGCGTTGCCTGGATGTTTGAAAGCAGTAGCTGCTACTTGTGTAAGTTTGGAGCAAAGTGAAGGCATAGTGATGGAATATCCACTGAGAGTATATGTCCCTCATTCTGTGGAAATTCTTTTGACAAGAACCAAAACCCAATATGACAGTCGGCTGACTAGGTATGAAAAAGTGATTTTGAGTGCAAACAATGTCACTATTGACAGATGCCTAAATGTGAATCCTTCAACATCATTGCCAGATGAAGAGAGAGTGATTGAAATGGATGAAGTTGATCATGATTGTATGAATGTACTCGAATATTGTACAAAACCAAGACCCGATATACGGGATGAGCCTTTAAAGGAATCAGATTATATTCTGTTCGTGGATGGCTCATGTTTGAGAACGAATGATGGAGTTCTGAGTGCAGCATATGCAGTTTGCACAGTAGCTGCTGTAATGGAAGCATCTTGTTTGAAAGGGATACGTTCTGCCCAAGTAGCGGAGTTGATTGCTCTAATTCAAGTATGCAAACTGGGAAAGAATGTCCGAATCACCGTAATCACGGATAGCCAATATGGTTTTGGAGTGGTTCATGATTTTGGGCAGATCTGGTCTCAGAGAAGTTTGACGTCTGCAGGAACCCCAATAAGAAATGGTGTTTATGAAAAAGTTGCTTGAGGCGATACAGCTGCCTAAACAGATTGCGGTGGTAAAGTGCAATGCACATAAAAATGGGAAAGACTACATAACTGTTGGCAATAAGTTTGCTGATGAAATCACACAGTACTGTGCCAAAAATGTAGTCTCATTAAACAAAAACAGAGAAAGAGCATATTTCATGTCCTTTGCTTTTTACTAACCCTGTTGAGACATGGGATGAGGTGAGACAATTACAGGAAGCAGCAGATGAGGAAAAAGATAGCTGGATAAAAGCAGGATGCAGAAAACTAGAGGAAAATGATGTTTGGGTTTACAGGGATGAAAGACCAGTTATGCCTGATAGCATGATTTCTGACATGGCACGGATGTACCATGGACAAGCTCATTGGAAGAGATGCAATGATCAGACTTTTTAGACAAACATGGTATAATCCAAAATTCAGAGCCATAGCTGAGAGTCTGTCAAAGATGTCTTATTTGTCAACAGCTAAATCCAGGAAGAAAGACAGTAGTAAGTCTAGGAACAATAGGACGAGAGGGAGGTCCTTTCACGAGAATGCAAATGGATTTTATAGAAATGCCCCCGAGCAATAGACTAAGGTATGTACTTGTAGTCGTCTGTTTTCCCGTTGGGTGGAAGCATACCCGACCAGAAGGAATGATGGAATTACAGTAGCAAAACTTATGCTGCAAGAATTCATTCCAAGGTATGGTTTTCCAGTAACGATTGAAACAGATAGAGGAACACATTTTCAAAATGAATTGATTCAACTGATTTGTGAAGCACTTGGTATTAAACAGAAACTGCACTGTGCATACAGACCAGAGGCTTCTGGAATAGTAGAGCAAGTGAATGGAACAATTAAGAACAGGCTAGGAAAAATGTGTCAAGCCACAGGACTCAAATGGCCAGATGCCTTGCCATTGGTCTTAATGACTATCAGAATCATACCGGAAAGAAAGACAGGACTCAGTCCCCACGATATAATTATGGGACGAGCAATGAGACAAGCACATGTACCCGTCAACAAACTACTGACTATAACTGATGATCTCGTGTTGGATTATTGCAAAGGATTGGCTGATGTGGTACGTTCTGTGTTTCATCAGGTTGGACCGGATGCGACCACTCTTGAAAGAAAACCAGCACATGACTTGAATACAGGAGATTGGGTCCGCATAAAAGTCCACCGAAGAAGAAACTGCTTGGTTCCTCGCTGGGACCAACCACGACAAGTGATCCTGGTGACAACAACTGCAGTCAAATGTGCAGGAGTAAAAACACTGGGTACATGCCAGTCACACCATCAGAGTTCCAGAACCTGAAGATCGACCTGCAAGTCGACATCTGGAAGTATTGGATACCAGTTCAGCATCCGATGCAGAGGAAGAGGCGAACAGGGTTCCAGAATCTGAAGATCGACATGCGAGTCGACATCTGGAAGACCCAATTACAAGTGCAACGACAGGAGGAGTGGAGGAAATAGCAGAAGTTCCAGAATCTGAAGATCGACATGTGAGTCGACATCTGGAAATATCAGACACCAGTTCAGCATCTGACAGAGCATTCGGATTGTGAGGCAAATCTGAAAAGAAATTGGAAATTTGATAGCATTAAAGAAGAAACTGAGCAAAACGACAGTAACAGTGAGCAACCAAGTACAAGTTATGGGGAAGATCCTTCAGAGATTATATTAATAGACGAAGGGATAGTTTCACATAGAAAGGTAGAAAATTCGGAAGAACCCAGAGGAGCAATAGGGACAGATCGTCGAACAAAAGAACAGGGAAACTCCGAGACCGAGAGCAAGATTGACAAATTCGGAAGAACCTCGAGGGACAGAAGTAGGTGATCAAAGGAAAAGAGAAAAACCAAAAATAGATGAAGGAAGTGAAATTCTAAAATTTAAGATGACAATAAAGAAAGGACTGAAACAGAGTCAGAAGAAAGTGGAGAAGAAAGAAACCAGAAACTAGAGTCAAGAAAAAGAACTTGGAGAACAGAGAGAGGAAAAAGAAAGTGAACCGAAAAGGCCAAGAAAGGGAGACAATTGGCCCCACGAAGTTAGAAGATTGAGATACAAGATCATAAGGTTAGATGGAAAAAGTGCAGAACAAGTAAATGAAATAAGTCAAAAGGAACAAGAAAAACAAGGAGGAAAACACTTGCAGAAAACAAAAAGAGTAAAGAAAGTAAATCTGAAGTATAAATCGCCTGAATGGTTATACATTGCATTGACTGATATCAAAGAAGAAGAGAGCACTCACGAGAACCCAGAACAAAGCTGCAACCTAATGGGTGAAGGTGAAGTGCAACAAATTTGAAGAAATTTGAACACATTTCTACTGGATTGGACAAAAACATTGGATTTGACAAAGAAGGAGTTCTGAAAAGAACTAACAGAAAGTACCAAACAAGACAAAGTGAGTGTAGGGTGGCTAAGAGGTCATTCCTGAGGTGTGGTGACACATTTTTCTGTACATATTATAAAATAGGTAAAACAAAATGGTAGATACTAAAAATAGAAAATGTAGATGTGAGTTCTTAAGTAGATGGTGTAAGATGTGCTTTTGTACAGGATTATTAATGACAGTATGGGTTATTTTAGCAATCACCATTCCAATTAAATTAGCTGTAGAAGAGACGTCTATATTAAAGAATAACACAGAAAGAAAAAGGAGCTAACATGCAAGAAACAGCTATATTAGAAAATAGTGCAGAATTACATAAAGAAATCAATAACAGATTTTTCAAAAAATGTTTTCACTAAATTATTGTAGGAGTATGTAGAAACAATGGATGTAAGAGATTGTTATGTTTGTATGCAATTGCTCATGCGTCTGTTGCAGAAGGTGTGACCTATCACCTTCCTTTGACGTATGGAATAACATGTAGTGTTTTAGCAAGTCTATTTTACAAGACTTGAAGATTAGAATATTATTACACTGATGTAGATAAGATTTTTGCAAAGATTCCTATAGTTTCTGAACTAAACAAGGTAAAAGAGGCAAGAACATTTGGTGAATTTTTCATAGAAAATTAAATTATAACATTAGATGATATAGTTAAAAACCACCTTACCTGTGAGTTAAGAAATGAAGAAAAGGTATTTTTAGAAATGGTCGAGGATAGAAGAGTGAAATTTCAAAGAAAAGTGATAGAAGAGACAAAAACACCTCTTTGGGCGTTTGAGGAAGAAAATCATGACAAGAAAAAGACAAATGCAGCTATGACTCAGGATTGGCCCCAACAGGGAAGGTTGTGCATTAGAAGAAATAGAACAAGATATGACAATTATTTCGTGGGTTCCAGTGATTGCCATGACAATTATAAAATTTTAGGAGGTTGGGGATTCAAAGGGGGAAAAGATCCAATATTTCCTGGGATCTATTACATTTGCGGTAACAGAGCTTATTACAGGTTGCCGGACCATTGGTATGGATCATGTTACTTAGGCCTGGTCTTTCCAAAGATTTTTCATGTAGATAGAGCAGAAAAGGGAAAACACGAAATGATAAAGACATTTACACGTAGAAAAAGGGAAAGTTTCTCAGAAATAGTAGGTGATATTTTTGGAGCATTGATACCAGCAGTGGGAATATCTTTGAATGCATTTAAAATTCGGAAGTTATCCACAGTAGTAGATAGTTTATCTACAGATACTGCTGGAGGGTTCTTGATGGTAAATACCGAAATGGTTGCCATGAGAGCTATGGTGATGCAAAATCGACTTGCCCTTGACATTCTTTTGGCAAAAGAGGGTGGAGTCTGTGGAATGCTGAAAGTCCAACATTGTTGCACTTACATTCCAGATAAGAGTGAAAATATACAAAAGTATATAAAGAATATTACAAATTTGCACAAAGAACTTGTTCCACTGGAGGTTGAAAATGCATTTGGAAAACTTGGTAAGAGTTTTTCCTCAGTAATAAATTGGTTTACTAGAATGAGTGGATTAATAGGGAAAATTATAATAGTAGCGACCATAATAATCATAATAGTTTTAGTACTGAAGCTAAGTATTATATGTATAAAAAGAAGAGACAGAATAAAATAGAAGAAAATAAGATAAATAAAGAAAGCGAAAGAAATGGGTGAAATAGAGTTAGAGGAATTAAAAGAAAACATGTATAAGAAAACAAAGACAAGATGAAAGGGATACAGCTGTGTAAACTAACAAAACAAACTGGACAAAGAAATATGCTGACAGAATTGTGTAACATGGGTTTTTGTGGTGATATTAAAAAAAATCACCAAAGGGGGGAGTTGATGGAGCAGGGTAAACGAAAAAATGTTAACCTCCTAATATTTATGTTAAATAATTAACACAGGTTCGTCTCAGTAAATAACCAACCATGTATGTTACATGAAAAGGGTTATGGGTAACACGCTATATCCGTGCAAACTAATTTACTTACAATTGTTAACATGGATAACATGAGCCTAATAATTTGCGTACTAACTAAAATAATAAATGCATGATTTGTGCTTGGAAATAAACTGTAGTGGCAAAGTAAAGCGATTGGCAAGTAAGAAATGGCTTTATATGTCGCTTTTGCTAGGTAATACTTAATTGGGGTACGTAGAATGACGGGAGGGAAACGAAAAGGCTTATATTCTTTATTCTTAACTATGTTCTGTTTATCTTTATAATAGTTCGCTTAGGCCTGTTGTGCCGCGATGTAAAAATGGCTGCCATGGAAAACAAGCTAGAGTACGCAAGCGCGAAGTGAATGCAGAAAGTGAGAAAGGCTGTGAACAGAGGGATCATGTGACCGTCCCAAAGCCTAGGATGGAAGCGTGGTCAAGGCTGCAATGACCTTATTATACAAACGTGTGCCAAAGGACATAGCGAAAAGCGTGAGAAGTTGCAGTGAATATGTGAATGAACAATGAACTGTTCAACTTAAAAGTATCAGAAAAGGATACAGAATGAAACCAATATGCGGATGGGTAATGTCATGAACCCGTGAGAAACGACAGAAGTATGAACTTTCCACAAAGAACTGGTTGGAACAAGGATATTCATAATGAGATGTATACTGACCCCAAATGGACCAATTAGAGAGAATCTTGCCCACAAAGATGTAACATTTTCACTTAGTAAGCTAGTATTAGGGTATAAGAAGACCTACTCTTAGAGGGGGCGAGAGCTGCTTTTTATATTTTTAATTGAGCACGAGACGCTTCTGCTGAAGAAACTTTTTGCTTTTAATAGATTTTCCATTTTAATACTATTAGACCTTTTATTCTTAAATACTAAAGGGGAAAAGAACGGGATTGTGGCGGAAACTTCCTATAGGTGATCAGTCGAGAAGGCCTGTTTTTCAGGACAGATAGACAGTTTTTCGGGAGTTCTATGCTGTGATCTGAATTCATTGCTGTGACAAACTTTTTGTTTTTCCATCTAATAGGTATGCATTGCAATTTCAATTTATTCTTATAATGATGCTAAATGTAATAATCTGAATAATAAATTTGAAACTTATTCATGCTTCTAAAAAAATTATATAAACTTTATTATCTTAAATCAATGAGTCAGTGGTTCTTTAGCTCAATGATAAATGTAAATGTTTAAAGGTTTATAGTGATTGAGCTGGTCTTAATCACCATCAACTGATTCCTACTAGTTGGTCCATCGACCAATGAGCGGAATACCTTAAAGCTTGAGAAGTATATTGTCGTTTTAAAAAGGTATCCCGTCTCCTTCCAGCGAATCATTAACTGTTTTCTCCTAGGTAAAAACGGATGAAATCCAGGGAATATATGAGAGAGTGAATGTTTATGCTGTGTTATGGGCCCCACCGTCATATGATATAGTTGTGGAAAGAGGGATATTTGTACCTGGACGTCCAAAGCATATAGGAGAAGAAATTGTTAGCGCTGGATCATTATGCGTGGTAACTAAAACGCAAATATTTCTCATTTTGTGCTGTGTGGAATCAAAGAAAGTCATCCCAACTGTGTCACTTATCTGATGGTTCAGTAAATGCTATATTATCCATGTGGCAACCGTTTACTGAATTTTTGCTGAGTGATGATGCCAAAGGCAAGAAATGTGAAGATCTTTGGTCACATATTGATAGTGATGTGAAAAAAAGTACACTACTGCATTCTTAGATTTTTACAGGAAAACATAACTGCTGTAGTGGACATAAAAAAAACTAGCGTGTGAAAACACCCTCGTCTGCCAAGTGTTCAGCATAATTGGTGTAGATGTGAAACATCTCCGAGAGTAGGTTGGGCGACAACTTTAGTGACTTCGGAACTGCAACATGTTCCATGTTAGAGTGCTTGCCACTTAGTAAGCAAAGCAATGTTGAAGAGCAACTCAGGAACTTTTATTTTATAATGTATGAGAAATGGCTTGCAATGATGCAAAGAAATGTCCCTTCACCAACTATGGCATTTGAAGTCAATGAAACCTCACTTTGGTACTCTGTACAAGTTTTAGATCCCTTCCGTAAAGGGGAATTTTCTCTGTAGTTTCAAAAGTGCTGCTTCATTTTTGACCGCTTCAATAACTGAGGGCATAAGCGCCCAGTTCAATGCAAATGTTGCAGAACCTGGCCAGAGAATCGCAATCTTCAGATTAACCAGTATTGGCATGGAAAGCTATGTCAGTGGCCAGAGTTAGCAAATTGTGTACTGGCTGTTTTGGCGTTGCCAGTCTCAAGTGCCAATGTTGAGGGCCTTTTCACAGATAAGTTTACATGGGAAGGAAAGAGTGAGCGCACATGACCAAAGACTCACTTAAGTATGGTATGGTGTACTTCAATAAGTTTGATTTGCAAAATTGTATTTGGACCTCATACACTGAGCGTACACTGTCTATATACCATGCACTATCAGTGCAGAAAGCAAGCAATAATAAAAGCAAAACTTTCCATAAACACCGGAAAAGCACTATGTTGTTTTTAATGGCGCGAAAATGTGTAACCACTGTTTTTTTAAGGTTTTGAAATCACTTGAAAACACTGAAAAAACCCCACCAGAATTTAACAAAAATAGAAACTGAAAACAGGAAAGCCTAATTATAATCATCCCATGGATCTGTTGGCAAAGGAACGTAGTCAGCATCTCCTAAATCAGGCTGTGTATGAGGAGACACCTGTGGTGTTACGTGTAGTGGATCTGAGCCTGGCAGTTGTGGTAAAGGTGAAGATGGTGGAGGTGAAGAGGATGGCAAAGTAGGGTGGATAGGACTTGTAGCAATGTCCTTCAGAGGAATTTTATATCCAGTGTCCTCTGAACTGAGTTTCCTTTTGGAAGGAGTTTTAGCTAAAGTGTGTCCAGCATCTGGATTGATGTATAGCTTTTTCTGTTTTGGATCTAATCTGTCCTTCACATCTAAGATCAGTTCTGGGGAATCTGGAAGATCTTTTGATTTCAGTGTCGAAGGTTTCAGTGCCAAACCGAACTTGTCCTTTTTGTCCTTTGAAGTGGAAGGTTTCGGCTCCGAACCAGACTTGTCTTTCGGAGCGGAATGTTTCGGATCCGAAGACGATCAGTCTCTGCTCGATCCAGAGCCGGAAGGCTTGACTATTTGTTTCGGTGCCATGCCAGAGGGCGGGGCATTGGAAACAGTTTAAGTACCGACCAAGGCCTGAAGGCAGAGGTGGTGCCGAAGCCTTATGTTTGGTGGAAGATAGTTTATGGGGTACAGGTGTTTAGTTCTCACAACACCCTGTCCCGCTGGAATGTCTTCAGACTCCAATTCAATCTCTAGGTCGGAATCAGGATTCTGTGACCGAGAAGGCCTCTTCTGCAGCTGTCGCTTCGTGTTAGGATTTTTCTCCGAAGATATCTGGAGTATGTGGAGTGCCTTGGCGCTGCATTTCTCGTCGCAGAGCCAGACTATCTCGAAGAGTCTTTTTCGATCTCAACGACCGACAGGCCTCGCAGTCTTCTTCCTTGTGCTCCTGTGATAAGCACAAGTTGCAGACTTTGTGCCACTCCTAGTACCCTCGCACTGATCTACACCGAGGACAGAATTGAAACAGAGTCCGTTCCCGTTCCATCAGCAGAGGGGTGGATCGACGCAGCTAGGCCCGAAGGCCGACAATGTTTTCCGCCAAAGTTGAGACTTTCCCGATCGAATGGATACGTGGAGAGAGGGAAACGCGTACGATAATACCGTCGAGCTGTCAAGGGTAGAGTGGATCATGCACCGAGGAGAACCTGAAGGACTGTTTCGAACCAGAGTGCTGCAAAACACTTCCGAACCCGATGGCGGAAAAAACAATGTAACAATGGAGTCTATGCCCATGTGCACTATCACCGTAAGGAGGAGTCACCTTACCTTGTGACTGGGAAAGACATCTTCGAAGAAAAACAACTTGCAAACATCCGGACCAAACACTAGATGGCAGAAGTATGCAAAGCATGTGTATCTACAGCACACATGCCTCGAACACTAAGTTCCTTGCATAATAGCGGCTTGTAAAGGCTTCACATGCAAAAAAAACAATTGATGGAATAATCAACTATGTCAAACATTCACCCCAATACAGAGATCCTGGTCTAAAACGAAATGGTTACTTACCAGTAGGAGTAGTTTTGCAGCTTGAAGAATTTTCTGGATTCACATGCTGTGCATCATTCCGCCATCTAGTGGTTGGGTCCGGAATGGTCAGTTTTTTTTTTTTGGTCGCGGTCGACCACCATTTGGTGCCAGGTACGTCCCCTGCATGACGACAGACGGTATCCTGGAGGTCGACGTGCTTGGTGGCCATCTTCGGATTCTTTTTTTTTGTTCTTGCGTTTTTAATTCTTGAGATAGTTTGAGAAATACTGATATAATTCTTTGCTTCCCCACCTGTTTGTTTCTCTTATAGGGGAGGCCGGGTGGGTCGCATGTGAATCCAGAAAATTCTTCAAGCTGCAAAACTACTCCTACTGGTAAGTAACCATTTAGTTTTGCAGCGTGAATCCTTTTCTGGATTCACATGCTATGCATCAGATTACGTAGCGGTTTCTCCCGTGTCTGGGAGGCTGTGGTGTAAGGAAGACCTTGCAAACAGGTGTTGAAGCACCCTTTGTCCAATTTGAGCTTCTTTATTCATTTGTATGTCCACACAATGTTTTGTAAAGGTGTGTGGTGATGCCCATGTTGCAGCTGCGCAAATGGAATCAATGGGTACATTGGCCATAAAGGCTAGCGTTGCTCCCTTCTTTCTAGTGGAGTGAGCAGTTGGTTGCATTGTTAGTTCCTTTTTGGCACTGGAATAACAATTGGATGGCTTGTACTATCCATCTTGCAATAGTTGATTTTGTTACCGCTGACCCAGTGTTGGTGTGTGCATAGGCGACAAACAATTGTTTTGTTTTCCTGATTTGTTCTGTTTTTTGCAAATAGTACAGTAAAGCCTTCCTTACATCCAGGGTATGGAGGCTTCTCTCCTTTAGTTTTTGGGTTTTTGAAGAAAACTGGCAGGAGAATGTTTTGATTTAAGTGATACTTCGATACCACCTTTGGCAAAAACTGTGGATTGGTTTTTAAGATTACTTTATCCTTATGAATTTGTAAGTAGGGTTCTTGTATCGTTAACACTTGCAGTTCACTTACTCTTCGTAGTGATGTTATAGCAATGAGAAAGGCTGTCTTTAGAGTAATATGCTTGAGGTCTGCTGCATGCATGGGCTCGAAGGGTTTTGTCATTAGTTGCGAAAGTACTGTATTTAAGCTCCATGTGGGAACGGGAGCAGCTCTTGGTGGAGCCATTTTCTTTGCTCCTTCCAAGAACCTTTCGATGACTGGTCTTGTAAAAAAGCTTTTGCATGATTTTCCTCTTGGGTATGCCACTATGGCAGCAAGGTGCACTTTAAGGCTGGAAAAGTTGATGTTGCTGTCCAAGAGGTAAGTGAGGTATGTAATAACGGTTTGTGTATTGATTGAACCAATTTTGTTGTTAGCGGTGCACCATGTAGTGTATCGCTTCCATTTGCTGTATAGCATTTTCTTGTTGAGTGCTTCCCTTAGAACTTCCATAGTTCACGGGGGCAGGTTGAGATGCACAAACTATGTATTCAGGCGCCAAGCTGCTAGCTGTAGTGTTGTCGGTTCTGGGTCGAAAATCTGGCCCTGCTGCATGGTTAGCAGGTCTTTTTCTGTTTTGATCCTGACCATCTCTCCCTTGGATAGTTCTAGGAGGGTTGAGTACCATGTTTGCCTTGGCCATTGAGGGGCAATAAGAATCATATTTGTTCCTGGGCTTTTTGCTTTTTGTAACACTTGTTGCAGCAGGGGTATCGGTGGAAAGGCGTAAGCAAATGTCGGAGACCAATTGAGTGAAAGTGCATTTCCCTTTGATAGGTGGTGTGGAAACCAAGGCAAAGTATTGGCATTTCTTGTTCTGCATTGTTGCGAACAGATCTATCACTGGTGTTCCCCAGATGAATAGATACTGTACTGTCCTTTGCTTCAATTCCCATTCGTGGGAGCAGTTGTTCTGCTGGAATGTTGTCTACTCCTGGTAGATGTACTGTCTGTAGATTGATCTTTTGAAGTATTGCCCATTGCCAGATTTCCTGTGCAAGTTTGCTTAGAGGAAAAGACTTTGTGCCACCCTGTTTGTTTAGGTAGAACATTGTTGTTTTATTGTCTGCTTGGATTAAGATCTCGACCTGAATAGGTTTCTGAAATGCCTTGAGTGCCAGAAAAACAGTTTATCTCCAAGAAGTTGATTAGTTTCGTGGAGTCCTGTTCGCTCCATTGACCACGAACGTTCAGCTGGTTGAAGTGTGCACCCCATCCGTTGAGGGATGCATCCGTGGTGATTGTCACGGATGGAGTTGGGCTCATGAAAGGTCTCCCCTGTGCTATGTTGGTGGATGCCCACCAGTGTGTCTGTGCTTGCACCCTTGTTTAACAACCACTAGATCCTCCCAACTTCCTGTGGCTTGAGACCAGCTGTTGGTGAGCCATTCTTGGAATGGGCGCATGTGTAGGCGATCATGAGGGATAAGTGTGATGCATGATGCCATCATGCCCATTAGTTTCATTACTCTCCTCACTGTCAGAGACTGACCCCTCTGGTAAAGGGCTGTTTCGTGGTGGATAGCTTGTATCCTGGCCTGTGTGGGGTAAGCCTTTGCGTTGTGTTTAGTCTAGCTCCTAGGAAGGTTCTCTTTTTCTGGTGTTGTAGAAGATTTCTTGTGGTTTATTGAGAAACCCAAGTCTTGTAGCGTTTGAATTGTCTTTTGAACATGATTGTGACGTGTTTCGAGTGTCCCCTTATTAGCCAGTTGTCTAAGTAGGGGTAGACGTGGATTCCTTCTCTTCTCAGGTGTGCTGCCACTGCGGCTAGACACTTCGTGAACACCCGTGGAGCAGATTTTATGCAGAAGGGGAGTACCTTGAATTGGTAGTGTATTCCGTTGTGCAGGAATCTTAGGTACTTTGTGTCTTTTGTTCATAGGGATATGTAGGTAGGCGTCCTTGAGGTCTATTGTTGCCAAGTAATCCCCTTTTTTGAATATGTGGGATTATTTCTTAGAGGGTACACATTTTGAAGGGCTGTGTTCGTATGAACTTGTTTAGGAATCTTAAGTCCATGATTGTCTTAGAGTGTGATCCTGCTTGGGTACTAGGAAGTATGGCGAGTAGTTTCCTTTGAACCACTCTTGTGTTGGTACCTTTTCTATTGCCTGTTTGAGGTATAGCTCTTTGATCTCTGCGTTTAACAGCGTTTGTTTTGGGCAGATTTGCCGGTGTTCTTGTGAGCTCTATGCAGTATCTGTATTTTATCAAATTTAATATCCAATGGTCAGACGATATCCTGTTCGCCCTAAATTGGCAGGGTATGCCCAGACGTGGGTCCCTTGCTCACTTTGCCACTGGATTCAAGATAGCCTGGCTGATGACGGCTGTAAGCCAGAAACCGGTCCCAGGATGCTTGTTTCCGGTCCAGGGAAGACATGGCTTGGCAGTTTGGGCTGGACTGTTCCCATGAGGCACATGGTCAGACTGATTTGCATATGGCCATGTCTGAACTGGGGTGGTGGAGTGAGCTAAAGAATGATGATGGATTAAACCCAGATCAGTTGACTGGGGGAGAGTGCTTGCAATGTTCAACACTCCGTACATCATCCCCTTTGGTTTTGCTGTTGTGATCCTTTTCCATGGTCTGTGGAAAAAGGATATCCTCCCACTGGTGTTTTGTGTGGGTCTGCTTTCGGGATAAAGTCAGTTAGACCCATTTCCTCTTCCTCGGCCATTGCCTATTCCTCGAAAGGGCTGCTTTTGTTGTTGTTGCCAACCTTGGTAGCTAGACGGTTGGCCCATTTGTTGGCTTTGGTTCTGTCCTTGGGATTGTTGTGGCATTTGCTGCCCTTGACCAAAGGTGTCTCTACCTGTGGGCTTTCTGCCACTGAAACCTCTTTTGAACGAACCTCTTTGCTTCAGGGCCCCCATTGCCCTTGCAGTTTCGTTGTCCTTTTTAATTTGCTGAAGGGATTTATCCACTTCCTTGCCTAATAGAGCTTCCCCATTGAACGGTCTGTTAATGATTGAGGTTTGAACTTCCTGCTTGAAACCAGAAATTGAGCCAGGCGTGCCTTCTGAGGATGGTTCCTGTACACATTTGCCTACTTGCAGTATCTGCTGCATCTAGAGCCGACTTTAGGCAGGTGTTAGCCACATTTTTCCCTTCCTGGACAATAGATCTTGCCCTAGTTTTGTCCTCCTCAGGGAGTTTGTTTAGCAATTCTTCTATCTCATCCCACTGCTGGTGAATATATCTATTTAACAGTGCATTGGAGTTAGCGATGCGCCACTGCGTTGCTGCCTCCTTTTCCATTCTTCTCCCCACCATATCCATCCTTTTACTTTCTTTTTCTGGTGGAGGCCCGGTGTTGGAGGTTGCATTTGCTCTCCTTCTGGCAGTGGTAACAATGATGGAGTCAGGTACTGTACTTCCCTGAATGTATTTAGGGTCCTTTGAGGAAGGTTTATATTTTTTCTCCACTCTGGGGGTTACCCCCTTGTTTGAAGCTGGTTCTTTGAAGGCTTCTTTGCCTTGATCCAGGATACTGGGCAACATAGGTAGATACTGTGTTCCTTTGTGGCAGGTGCCAGGGTTTCCAGTAAGAAACATGTGTCCCCCTTTTCTTCTAAGGGTACACCAAACTGATTTGCTGCCCTCTTTACAATGTCATTGTAGAAAGCAATGTCATCCGGGGGGGGGGGGGGAGCCTTTGAGGGATAGCAGCAAATCTTTTCTGGGCTCCCGGTGTCGAGGTCGTTCCACGCATCCTCGAAGGTTTCGTTGTTGTCCTCTTCCTCAGGTACGTCTCCGTATTCCTCGGGGTCTTTGCCTAGAGGTTCTGGTGTTGGAGGGGATTCGAAGATACCTTCTTCCTCTCCCTCGGCGTCTTCAGCGTCGACACACCGGTTCGGCAGCCGTTGTCTTAGGGATACGAAAATCCTTTAGTGAGGCGTCGAAATCCTCTCTTGTCCGAGCGTAGCCATCTCCTCCTCGAGTCTTCTTTTCAACTTCGAGGGCCCTCTCGGCGTCGGAGGCCGGAGATTCTCTTTTTCCCGGCATAGACGTTGGTCTTCGGCGGTGTTCTGCCCTTTTTTGCGGGTTCGTTGTCGATCCTTGGTTTCGGTGCCTTCGGCGATTTACCCTCCTCTGTAACCTTTGGTAGGGTTCCGTGGGGTTCTTTTAATCGCGGCTGACCCTCTATGGCTTTTTTGCTCTGCGTCAGGGCTGCCTTGGGCGTCTTATGCTCGTGGCCCTTCGGTTCCGACGGATCTTTATGGTGTCTTACCTTCTGACTTCTTTTTCAACTCCCTCGCCTTCTTCTCGGCGCGGATCTTCCCCAGAGTCCCTTTTCTAGGATCTCGACGTCCGATCTTTCGTGTGTCGACATGGCTGGAGCTCCCTGCTCTTCCTAGTTGCTAGAGAAACCCATGTCCCTCATGGAAGGTTTTTGTTGATTGCGACATTGTGGTGTAATGGGCCTGTCTTTGGTTTCGGCGTGTCCTGAGCGTCTTCGGCAGGAACGCTGCGCAGGCCTCAGTCCTTGTCCGGATGATCCTCGGGCAGGCAAAGGTTGCACACGTCGTGTCGTTGTGCGTACTTGTGGTGGCACTTGGGGCAGAATTTGAAAGGGGTATTCTCCATTGGCCCTTACCTCGCCATTTGTGGACCGGAGTGGTCCTCTGGTATTCAAACGGCCGCTCTGCTCCTGCCTCTTGCTACGATGTCGGTGATCGATGATCTTTCGGTGAGAATCTTTTTGGAGATTTTTTTCGGGAAACGAAAAACTTTCTTCGGAGCTTCCAGTCTTGCTTCCAGACTCAACGGCAGAAAAAAGAATCTGAAGATGACCTCCAGGATATCTTCTGACGTCACGCAGGGGACGTACCTGGCACCAAATGGTGGTAGACAGACCAAAAAAAAGAAAAAAAGACAATTCCGGACCCAACCACTAGATGGCGGAATGATGCACAGCATGTGAATCCAGAAAAGGATTCATGCTGCAAAAACCATCGTTTTTACTCCCCACGCCAACCCAGTTTGGACCCAGCCCTGGACCGGAAACAAGCATCCTGGGACTGGTGTCGGGGTATCACCCCTCAAAGGCCAGGCTAGCTGGACTCCAGTGGCATGGAGAGCACGGGGTCCACATCTGGGCATACCGAACAATTGATGGATGGAATGCTGAACAATGTCAAACATTCACCCCAGTACAGAGATCAGGGCCTAAATTCATCATTTGTTTGCTCACCATTCCAGTTTGGACCCAGCCATATGCAAATCAGTCTTGACCCTACTTGACCCCGAAACCAGTCCCAGGATGCTGGTTTCTGGTCCAGGGAGGACCTGGCTTGGCAGTTCGGGCTGGACTGTTCCCCATGGGGAGCAGGGGCAAGACAGATTTGCATGTCTGGGTTCAAACTGGGGCTGTCTGATGAGCATAAAACCGATGGATGAAACCTAGATCTATGACTGGGGGTGAGTGTTTGATTTGTTTAGCATTCCATCCATCTGTTTTTTTGTAAAGGCTTCACTGGCAGAACTTAGATCAGGAATGAAACAGCCTGGCTGTAAGCAAGGGCTGAGCCACACAACTTTGTAAAACTTCGGCAGCATGAGTAAAACGCTCAGTTGTAGCAATTATTTTAAAGCTGTATTTGACTACACAATTTAGGCTTAGTTACTACGAAGCACCTAGTCTACACTTTCTACCTCTTTTCTTTCTGGGTCCAACATTATTCACTCAGATTTGTTTGGCCCCATTCTGTGCGCTTCCTGTAGCATTTAGTGCAAAACGAATGTCAGAACAGACCACTAGACAAAAGTATTATAGCAGAACTTATTTATTTTCAATATCATTAAGAGCCAAGTACTGTAGTCGTGCACAAAAAAATATTTTATTTTATAAAAACGAACTGGTTTTAGTTGGCTGGTAAGCGGACATGTCCAGCAGCAGTGTGTGGCATATCATCTCCCCGCCCTTTCTGGTGCACCAGTTACACCACAGATTAGTGTGGTTTGGGGCCTCCCAGACAAACACCGGTCTAGCTTGTACAGGACAGGGGTCCCATGGAACTAGGGCGGCAGCTATGGAACTAGGGCAGCATCAGAGCATATGTATAGAGATGGGAAGTAGGTGTGATAAGAGGTGGTGGCACCGGATCCAGGAAGTAAATTAAGCAACAAAAACTAGTGTCTTTTTAGTGGCATTGTGAAAGCCCTAGAAATGTCAGCAGGTCCAAGGGCAGGGGAGTGGACTTTCCACACAGTCCTCAGCCTCAAAGCTTTAGCAGAGGAGCACTGACCGACACCAAGAAGGACGCGAGTGGTGCAACAATCTGTCCCAAGATTCCAGCTCTGCAGAGGTGCAGTTACCCACCTGGTCACTCACTATTCAGAAACAGGTAGGCGCTCACCCATCACCCCCTTCCAAAAAAGTGCTTCATCTACTCAGTTTGAGCTACAGGTTGCGAGTCGATACAAACATGTACCAAATCCCAGAAACAAATGATTCCGCTCAGAAACCACACAAGGACCAGGAGAGGAGACAGCTGCTGGGACCAAGATGCATACCGAAAGACCCTTCTCTTTAGAACCAAACAAAAACGTTTGGAAGTCCCTTCCCGTAAGCCACATGAGCACTGCATTGACATTTGGCCCAGGGCGAATGGCGACCATGGGACACAGGTAGTGTGAAGACCACTGAAAGTCAGGCTAGCGTTCTGGCAAAGGAGAAAGTCTATTAACCGCTGTAGGTAGATCGGGGCTGGCCAGGGGAGAAACAGATACTTTCAAGGTTGGAGGTTGGGCAGCAGTGAGCCTGGGGCGTGGGCCATTTTAAGGGATAGAGAGACGGTAGGGGCTGCCTGGAATGTGATCTTCCCCCCACTTCACCACCAGGATGTAATCCCCTTTGTCCTTCAGGAGGTATGTGACGTTGTAGAGGCGGTTGCCCAGATGTTTCACCACGATCTCCTCGCAGGGCGTTTTTGGGCCGTGCACACCCACCAGCAGCATGTTGTTTCCTGAATAGGAAAGAAACGTTAATCAGAAGACTGTTGCAGAAGAAAATTTGCAGTCCATTAATCACATGCACAGTTTGTGGAAGTCAGAAAAAAAAAAAACAGGTATTATAAAAGTCTCACTCCCCCGAACACAAACTATCTGAAACTGTCCCTAAATTACACAAAGGCCAACACCTGAAAAACCAACTTAATTAAGATTAAAGGAAATGAAGTCGAGGAAAAGAAATGCCAGTACCTGGTCTCAAGAACTTTCAGACATGCGTGGACTTTACAAGAGTAAGGCCTCTAGCAGTAAATCATTGGCCGAAACGAGCTGCTGTACCCAAATTCTCCAATGTCTGCAGAGAAAGTTGGACTCCTTTATGGCCCAAAGAACCCAAAACACTTGGGTCCGTTTCTGGTATGTACATTATGGTAAGATTGTGAGAGAGTCTGACCTACGCAGAGGTAAGACAGCTGACTCCAGGAAGGTCGCGAGAGCCTGAGGAAGCAACGCTCCAAGTCCAGATCTACAAAGCGAATACACTTCCAAGTAAAACGGGTCAGGAGAAGTAAAATGGGTCAAGAAAATTCTCCTAGGACATCGGAATTTGAGAGAGAATGTTGAGGTAGAAATTAAAGTTAGATTCTTCACAGGAGAGAGTGGAGAAGGACTGGACTCCTGGACCACAATTGAGAAAGGGGTGTGGCTCATTTAAAAGGTTTTCTGCGGGCAAAACAACTTGTTGCTGTGAATGGACAGGGGAAAGGTTGACTTTGTGCCAAGGAAACAGCAGGACGGAAACAACGATGGAGTAAAGCGGCGTCTGTTGACATCCGCTCATCTGATACGTATCCAGTGACATCACAGGCAGCTCGAGCCTCGCTCGTTTGAGGTCACCATATTGACAAATACTCATGTACAATTCTGTTTTGTAAGCATGTCTCCACCAGATTTTCTTCCGCTGCTCGGATCAGTAGTGAAAGGGTTCATGAAAGAGCCCCCTCCCATTAAGGTACCTAGGGTACAACTGTACATTAGGTGCACATCCCCAATCTGTACTGCAGCTCACACCGAGTGTAATCTGATGAAAATGTGCACCTCCCAGTGCAGGCAAGAACTCATGACTGCACTGGAAACAGCACACTGGCAAAATCCAGTCTCACTACAGGCAATGGTCCCAGTTAAGATGGGGACTCAACCCCACTGATGTGGGATGTTCCATATGTCCCTCACTAGGGGCACATCAACTGTGCACCACCTAATTTGTGGTGCAAATCAGTACACTGTCAGAACTGCTTGTTTGACCCTTCCTAAATATAGTGTTGGTGCAGGGGCAAAGGTATTCCCTCAGGTGTATGAAGCCACACCCTCTTGAGAATGAGGGGCTGCCCTCGTGGGATCCTGCATGATCCATAAGGCTGAAGTTGTCTGCAGAAGAGTTACGGTACCTTTTCCAAATGAGCGCCAGGGCTGCACAGAATGGGTGCAAATGCTGGCTGCGCCCTTTGGGCTCTGGGTAACAGGAGGGTGGCAGTCCGAGGTTGTGGCAGCGCCAACACTAAGGGTATTGGGACCATTTCCATGAGGAAAAATATTCCCTTCCTAGGGTGCTTTGTTTTTTAGTTGGAAGGCCCAGGAAGGTGACTTACCTTAGAGAGGGAGTTCACTTTGGAGACTGCCTGAAGGCCTTGCCCTCTCAGATGGTCTTCAGGTGCCTGGAGGCACAGTCTCAGGCCGCAGTGTCATGACCGGGCCCCAGATATCACAAACCGTAGATGGGAGCCCAAAACGGACATCCTGTTGCTGTACCTTCTGCAAGGCTTAAACCCGGAGTCCCTTTGCACAGATGCTGCATCTAGTCACTGTCGAAAGCGGAGGGATTTTTAAGTGAGATGCAGACAGACCAAGCTGGAGAGGCAAAAACAGCAACGGATTTCAGCCCTCAAACTGGCGCCTAATATATCTCAGCAACTTTGTGTCCTACAGAGTCACGGCTTAAGCCATTTATCACCACCTTGAAGCACTGAAAAATCGTTGCTTATGAAAATGTTTTCCAGGCCAGTTTGAATCCTGAAAGGAGTATTCACACGGTGAGGAATCAATGTGAAAACGTATCCATCCGAAACATTCAGTTTAATAGACTGCTCCCTGGGCAGTCAGTGTCCGTTCCGTAGGGATCATCCATGCCAGAAGATGATCTGACCAAACTGGGGATAATGCCTTAGCTGGTCGACATCTTGGGCACCAGAACTCATGAGGCGCAGGGTGAGGCCACTGGAGATCCAAGACTACAGGAACAGGCTACCGCTTGGGGTTGGCCCAGAGAGTATAGGTGCCAACCTGAAGAGCTCTTCCACAGGCAGCCGGATGGCCTTAACCTGCAGGGGGTTGGATGATGGATCTGGAAACTCAGGTCCAGCTTTTCAGTGGAGGGATCTTAACGAAGGACAAGGAAGAACCCAGCGTTTGGGAACAGCGCAGAGACTAAAAACAGTTTGGAGAGCTCCGGCCACTTCCTTGATGAAGAGTTATCCTTGCTATTGCATTTGTTTCTGTGTTACAATCTTCGATCATTCCTCAGCAGGTGAATTATGTGGTAGTAACGGAGATGCAAGAAGGTACAAGAATCACAGGCCACAATGTTGGTTTTCTATCCGACACCACAAGCAGAGGATTGTGGATCTGACAAGACATTTTTGCAACATCTGTGAGCATGCTTATACTCAAACTTTCAGAGGATACATCTGAAAGAGACACGTTAGTGATAGATTCCTTACCTTAGAATATCCCCAGGCGTCAGGCTGGATCCGGAAAGTTTTGCGTAGCAGTACCCTTGCGCGTCGGTAGGCGGCGTCGTGCGGCTCCGCGTCAGTCGTCGGCGTCGTGATCGCCGGGATGACGTCGCGGGCAGCACTTAGGCGCCGCCCCTGCGCGCTGACGTCAGTTCTTCTTTTTCCGCGCCAGCAAGCGCAGATCCGGGAAGAGCAGTGCCCTGGTCAATTTTTGACCATTATTTTTGGTGATTTTTTCACTGTTTTTCCATCTTTAAGGTGTCGTAGGGATGCCCGGCTTCAAGCGATGCGGCGCCTGTGCGCGGATGATGTCCGTCACCGACCCGCATTGGGAGTGTCTCTTCTGCCTCGGCCGAGGCCACGACACCGAGTCTTGTCCCGAATGCCAGGCCCTCAACCCGAAAGCTTTGCGAGAGCGGTCTCGAAAGCTCCTCGAGGCCCGGCATTCGGCTCCACGGAGGCCCCGGTCGCGTGAGAGGTCCAGGGGTCGCTCGCGGAGTGCACACCGGTCGTCGGCGTCGAAGTCTTCTTCGTCCGGTAAGTCTAAGCACAAGAAGTCCAAGAAGCATCGTCGCTCTCGGACTTCGCCTCGCCGGTCTCGCGACTCGGCTGAGGCCCCTCCCGGCACCGTCCCCGCCCCCGCGGCCCCGGACTTGCCTGTGGAGTCGCCCCCGTCATACCCGCCCTTCCCGGGTTCGGGGGCGGATCCGGCCAAGGTACAGGAGTTCCTGTCGGCCATGGCCCGCCTCTTCGGGCCTTCAGGCCCCTCCGGTGCGCCTTCGGGCCCCGCGGGCCCTGATGGGGTTGCTCCGGCGTCGCCGGCGGCTCCGGCTCCGGCGTCGCCCGGGCCTCCAGCCTCGATCCCGGCTCCGGCTTCGGCCCCGGCCTCGACGCCGGTCGACCTCACGACACCTCCGCCGGCGCCGATGTCTCCGGTGCCGTTCTCGACGCCGCCCTGGGCTCCGGGCGGCGTCGTCCCCCAGTTCCTTCCGGCTCCGGACATGGACCCGGAGCGACGTCGCTCGACGCCGGCTCCGGCGCCGATGGGACCTTGGGTCCCAAATGTCCCTCCTCCTCCTTATTTTGAACCAGAGGAGGACCAGGAGGACTGGGAGGGGTCTGATGACCCTCTGACTCGCAACTGTCAGTATGATGAGGACTGGACAGAGAGTCTAGGGGAGGCCAGTGGTCTGGATACTTCTCCTGACACTGGCATGCTGTCTCCTCCCGTGGCTACGGAGGAGGGGGCCAATTTTGGTACGGTGTTGCGTAGGGCTGCTGGGGCCTTACGTCTCCAGCTCCCTACTTTGACGGTCAAGCCTAACATCTTGACAGAGGTGCTTCAGCCGGCAGCCTCCTCTGCGGAGACTGTGCTGCCGTTTAACGACGCCCTCACAGACGTTCTTTTGGGCGCCTGGTCCAAGCCCAACACAGGGGCTCCTGTGGATCGGAACGTGTCACGACGCCATCGCCCCGCTCCGGGCGACCCCTGTTTCTTTCTGTCCACCCCACTCCTGAGAGCTTGGTTGTCCAAGCCTCCGCTTCCCAAACCGCCTTCCCTACCGCTCCTCCGGATAGGGAATCCAAACGCCTGGATCAGTTTGGGAAGAAAGGTTTTTCTTCCTCCAGTGCTGGCTTGCGGTCCGTTAACACCGCTTGTCTTTTGGGCCGATATACCCACTCTCTGTGGGATTCGGTGGCGGATGTTTTGCCCCAGTGCCCTGAGGAGGTCCAGGCACTGCTTTCCCGCGCCATTGCGGAAGGAAGGTATGCGGCCAAATACACTATCCGTTGTGGCCTTGACACCGCCGACTCGCTGGGCAGGTCGATTGCAACGACGGTGGCGCTCCGCCGCCACGCCTGGCTGAGAACCACTGGTTTTTCAGGGGATGTCCAGAATACTCTCATGGACATGCCCTTTGATGGAGTCGGTCTTTTGGGTCCAAAGCAGACCATGCGTTGGAGCGCTTTAAGGACTCACGGGCTACTGCCAAGTCCCTGGGCCTTTCTGCTACACGCCCTCCGCTGCCTTCTGCTTTTCGCCCCTATCGTGGCCACGGTAGGGGCGCCCCTTCACGTCAGCAGCCCAGCCACCGGCCCGCGCAGCAGGCGTCTTCGCGTGGCCGAGGACGTGGATTCCGCCGTGGCGGATCGGGCAACCAGCGTGCGGGTCAGGCCACCACCTCCAACCCGTCCGCGGCCTCCAAGCCCTCCTAGTCCCTCCTTTCAGGTGCACGGCACGCCAGTAGGGGGCAGGGTCCGCTATCACCTTCCCCACTGGCGCACCATCACCTCGGACAGGTGGGTCTTGGACATTGTCCGAAGGGGCTACTCCCTCCCCTTCGAGACCACCCCACCAGCCATGCCACCTCAATTCCACCGCATGTCAGGGGATCACTTGGTGCTTCTACAGAAGGAAGTCACGGCCCTCTTGACCAAGAGGGCCATCGAGCATGTTCCGACCCCAGAAGTAGGGCGTGGTTGCTACTCCCACTACTTTCTGGTGCCCAAAAAGGACAAGGAGGACATGCGTCCTATCTTGGACCTCCGGAACGTCAATCGCTTCCTCCGGAAGGAGAAGTTCAAGATGCTCACCCTAGCTCAGGTCTTGACTGCCCTCGACCCAGGTGACTGGTTGGTAGCGTTGGACTTGCAGGACGCGTATTTCCACATCCCCGTCCTGCCGGCCCACCGGCGTTACCTTCGGTTCACGGTAGGCCCCGAGCATTTTCAGTTCACCGTGCTCCCCTTTGGCCTTACAAGTGCCCCTCGGGTGTTCACGAAAGTGATGGCGGTGGTCGCAGCTCATCTGCGCCGGGCAGGGGTTTCAGTCTTCCCCTACCTCGACGACTGGCTGCTGAAGGCGGGCTCGTCCCAGGCAGTCGTCTCCCACCTCCAGACTACGGCCGAACTCCTGCACTCGCTGGGGTTCTCCATCAATGTGCCGAAGTCGCATCTGATTCCTTCTCCACAGCTCCTTTTCATCGGAGCAGTTCTGGACACGACGCAGTTTCGGGCCTATCCTCCCGAACGGCGAGTCCGGGATATTCAGGCTATGATTCCGATCTTTCGGCCTTTATCCTGGGTTTCGGTAAGGATGACCCTGAGGCTGCTGGGCCTCATGGCCTCCTGCATCCTGCTGGTCAATCATGCCAGATGGCATATGCGGGCTCTGCAGTGGGACCTGAAGTTCCAGTGGGCGCAGCACCAGGGCAACCTGTCCGATCACGTCCAGATCTCGGAGGGGACTGCAAAACAGTTGCAGTGGTGGCTCTCGAACCGGCAATGGGTCATGGGCAGATCCCTCTCCCTTCCCCAGCCAGAGCATACAGTTGTGACGGACGCGTCCCTTCTGGGATGGGGCGGTCACATGGGAGAGGCGGAGATCAGAGGCCTCTGGTCTCCGGCGGAGTCCCGGCTCCATATCAACATTCTGGAGCTCCGGGCGATCCGGCTTGCACTCAAGGCATTCCTTCCCTCTGTCAAAGGGAAGGTAGTGCAGGTGTTCACAGACAACACCACCGCCATGTGGTACTGCAACAAACAGGGCGGGGTGGGGTCTTGGACCCTTTGTCAGGAGGCTCTGCGCCTCTGGACATGGCTGGAACATCAGGGCATGTTCCTGATGGTTCAACACCTGGCAGGTTCTCTGAACGCCAGGGCGGACGAACCTCAGCCGCAGGTGCATGATGGATCACGAATGGCGTCTTCACTCGGAAGTGGCGCAAGGACTCTTTCTACAGTGGGGAGAGCCTTGGTTAGATCTATTCGCCACCGAAGAGAACGCGCAATGTCATCAGTTCTGCGCGTTGGAATTTCCAAGGCGGCACTCGCTCGGCGACGCTTTTCGTCGCGAGTGGAGTTGCGGTCTGTTGTACGCCTTTCCGCCTATACCACTTCTACCCAGAGTGTTGAAGAAGATTCGGCACGACCGGGCCCAAGTCATTCTTGTGGCTCCGGACTGGGCTCGAAGAGTTTGGTATCCCGAGCTACTCAATATGAGCATAGATCTCCCGATCCGTCTGCCTCTTCGGGAGGATCTTCTGTCGCAGCAGCAGGGGACGGTCCTCCACCCGAACCTGTCCAGTCTACACCTGCTTGCGTGGAGATTGAGCGGCGGCAGTTGATTCCTTTCGACTTGCCTCCCGAAGTTTGTGATGTGATTCTGGCAGCCAGGCGTCCCTCCACTAAGGTGGTATACGCCTGCAGGTGGAACAAATTTGTGGCATGGTGCACAGCAAAGGCTGTGGATCCCCTTTCTGCCCCTCTTTCTGAGGTCCTTCTGTTCCTTCTCTCTCTGGCCCAACAGGGTTCTGCCCTGGGTACCATCAAGGGTTATCTTTGTGCTATCTCGGCCTTCCTCAGGCTCCCTGATCAGCCCTCCCTTTTCAAGTCCCCTGTTAACAGGTTCTTAAAAGGCATTACTCACCTCTTCCCTCCTGTTCCGTTTGTAATGCCTCAGTGGGACTTGAACTTGGTTCTTACCTTTTAATGTGCGCTCCCTTTGAGCCTCTGCATAACTGTCCTCTTCGTCTTCTGACTCTAAAGGCAGCCTTTCTGGTGGCCATCACCTCCGCTCGGCGGGTGAGTGAGCTCCAGGCTCTTTCTTGCAAACCTCCCTTTCTGTCTGTTCATCCAGACAAGGTTGTTCTTCGGACGCGTCCGTCCTTCTTGCCAAAGGTGGTTACTGCTTTCCACATTGGGCAGACCATCACTTTGCCCACCTTCTTTCCGCCTCCGCATCCTTCCAGAGAGGAAGAGAGGCTCCACCGTCTGGACCCAAAACGTGCGCTCTCCTTCTATATCGACCGCACAAAACACTTCCGGGTGGATGACCAGCTCTTTGTTGGCTACGTGGGCGCCAAAAAGGTCGGGCGGTGCACAAGAGGACCATCTCCCGCTGGGTTACCTTGTGCATCAAGACCTGCTATTCTTTGGCTAAGAAGGAGCCTCCTGTTGGGCTGCGTGCCCATTCCACCAGGGCAACGGCTGCTACCACGGCCTTGGGCCGCGGTGTTCCGCTGCCGGTTATCTGTCAGGCAGCTACGTGGGCCTCGCTGCACACGTTTACTAAGCATTACTGCCTTGACAGTCAGGTCCGGAGGGACGGCTTCTTTGGCCGTTCTGTCCTCCAGGACTTCCTTGTCTGATCTTTGTTCGCAGACCCACCACCGGGGTTGGTATTGCTGGGGTATCTATTCTAAGGTAAGGAATCTATCACTAACGTGTCTCTTTCAGATGCACAAGTTACTAACTTGTGTAACGATATATCTATAAGAGACAGTAGTTAGTGATAGATTCCTTACCGCCCCACTCCATCCTCCCAGTTCTGCGAACTGATTTCTAGGGTTAAGGACAACCCTTTCAGGGCCCTAGTATTTTTCAGACACCTGTGTCAGCTTCTTGCATGGCTCTGCGTTCCTGGCGCGGAAAGTCGTGTACAGAACTGACGTCAGCGCGCAGGGGCGGCGCCTAAGTGCTGCCCGCGACGTCATCCCGGCGATCACGACGCCGACGACGGACGCGGAGCCGCACGACGCCGCCTACCGACGCGCAAGGGTACTGCTACGCAAAACTTTCCGGATCCAGCCTGACGCCTGGGGATATTCTAAGGTAAGGAATCTATCACTAACTACTGTCTCTTACAGATATATCGTTACACAAGTTAGTAACTTGTGCATTAGACCTTGCTGCTTTCAAAGTACAGAAAGATTTTGCCAGATGAGAAGCTCCAGCCCCACGAAAAGGCACTAAAAATCAGAACTGACAAATGCGCTGGTTGGTGCCCAATTTACCCGGGTGTCAGAGTTACTGCTGAGACCACGTGGCACCATTGGAGATGCATTCCTAAGGAAAAGCTTTTCTGGACAAGCTTTGGAGGGACAATGAAAAGAGGCCTGTTCTCCTGCAAGTGATAACTACCAAGTTTATCTTGAGGGGCGCTGCATGAAAGATTTGGACAAGAGAGAAGGAACAGCATCACTGAGTCTACCAGGCATGATTTAAGAGATTTACTTTTGCAGGCACCATGGCATGAAGAGATGCTTCAGCTCACAAGAACTCCATATTGAAATGCCAATTCTGGCAGAATTTAGAGCCTGATTGCCAAGTTCATTTATTCCACATTGACAACACAAGAGGAATTTTAACTGCGGATTCCTGTGCTTTTAATATTAAGACATTTCTGACACCCTGGTGAAACAAATCCACCACAAGATTTTAAAATTTAATCTCTTTAAAGAAAACAAACTGCCTTTAATCATTCAACAAAGTAAGAAATTGAAGAAAGCCACCAGACAAGCACCCACCTGCTTTGCTACAGTCGACCGTAAAAGAGTTCTTTTGGCCTACGTAGGCCTTGTTTAAGCCAAGCCCCTTGGCCACCACCTTGCTGGCATCCGAGACAGACTTTGGCATTGCACTTTGCTGCGGGAACGCCTCGGCTTTGGTGTAGGAGTCAACAAACACAGAGGAGGTTTCGTGATTACTGTGACTACTCGCAAGACGAGATCCTGTTGAACGGAGAAATAAACATTCAAGAAAATGCGAGTCTTGGTATCCCAAGCATCCCTCATGTCTCCCACCCAAATTCAGTGGTCAAGGCTTCCTCACCAGTGATCTTGGCTTTGAACGGGCTGCCCACAATGTGATACGGTCCTCCATACTTTATGGAAATCAAGTAGCTGCCAGGGACCATGGGAGTGTAAGTAACCTTGTATCCCTCTGCACACTCTTGGCAATCCATCTTGACCTTGGACGGCCCATCTATTGTGACAGCCAAAGCACCAGGCCCAGCATGTGTCGTGTTCACGATAAACTCTGCTGCACTACCTGCAAAAGACAAGGTTGTCAGGCTCCAAACATCTAAAGACGAACTCTCAAGGTGGCGAAGCAATCAATGTCGTACCAGTGATTCCTCTCTCCAAGCCAGCGCCATAGGCAGACACCATGCCAGGGTCACCTGCTTGACTAGGATCCCCGATCCGGATCTTGAACGGGCTCCCCGGGATGTGAGAGCCATTGAATTTCACATCAACCACATACAGGCCATTTTCTCTAGGTATGAAGCGCACAGCGTACTTATCTGAAACACAAACGTTCAGTTACTACAAACAGCAGCACCTATAATTCAACAGTTTAAAGAAGGAGTAACACCAAGATGAGCTTGCCCAAGCTACACCCAATGGGGTGCCTGACAAATTACACTAGTGGCACCTGCACAACTAGGTGTGGTACAAGGATTTAATGTATCGAAGACCACAATTAATGCATCTCATTTCCCCAACCTCCATGGCAAATGACTAATCCACATCTTTAAAGCTGCACAAAATCAAAAACGTTCATGAATAACTTCGGAGTTGGGTTCCTTCATAAGTTTCCAGCCCAATCTAGTCTTGCTTTGGATTTGTTCATATAACTAGTCTTTAATCCCAAAATCCAACTCACTTGTTTCGCTGTCCCCCACGTTATCCCCCGTAAGTCTAGCGCTGTCAATTCATGATTTAAAACACAAATATTAAAGCCGACAGGCGTAATATCAAGTGAGATGGCAAGAGTCACTCCATTGCCGGAAGACCGCAGAAAAAAGGCCTCATTCTCCAGACTTTCTCCATTGTAGACACTATGTGCTGTTCGAAATCACTGAAAAGAAACCTGCAGTGCAATCTTATCGCCCGAAGTCAAATCCAGGAACATGAGAACCATTCCCAATAACATGAAGGTAGCACAGCTATCCTCAAACACATTGCGTTCACTAGAAAAGCTACATGAAGAATGAACCCCCACGTTTGGCATCACCTCAGCATGGAGGGTTCCACTATTCTGCTGGAAACTCCTGCATCACCTGGCATCTGAAAGCCGCCTGCTTCTGTTTGAGGGGGGTAAAGCTGCTGGTTAGTCTCCCTCTAGCCCCACTGGGCCAGGAAGACACCTCACCTTCGTCGATTTCCGTCACGTAACATTCCTCCAGGGCCCCCGAAGGGCTGTGTACTTTGGCATCAATGACTCCTTTGGCGCCGTTGAGACTGACTGCAAAAGAGGCTGGCTGGTTGACCTTTAACCCTGACTCCTAAAAGCACATCACACCAGTTAGAAACACAGGAATAACACATTAAGACAGGTGCACAGGTTGGAATTTTAGACTCCATGGGCTTGGATAATCCTGTAGAAAGGGGACCCTTGAGCTCTGGGTTATTTGAACTGCCTAAACCTTCAACATTAGCTATCACAAGCCTTGTTGGGGAAATGGCGAGGAGTTTACAGCCCTCAGACACCTCACTCTCCTCCATTTCTAAGAGGAGTTTTCCACACAGACACCCTCATATGCAAGTGGCACATGCAAGAAGTAGCCAGGGTGCTGTGGGAGCACAGATGCAGGAAAGTGCAGTGAAAGGGAGTTAAACTGTCCATCGACCACCAAGGCTTCAAGTGCTGAGTCTTTGCAGAGCACCAAACACCTGAAGGAGGATGAAGTGGTTGGCTTTTGAACTGTTACACATTGGTATAGGAGGCTTTCCATGGACATCCTCTAGATAACTATAGCCGGACCCTGGGAAGTCGCTGCAATAAGGGGCTGATCGCAACTGGGTCAGTAAGCGAGACGAAGATCAGGAGAAGCTGCTCTTGCTGCACCCTCTGGGTCAACAAGAAGCGAATGTGAAACAGACAAAAAAGAACCAAAATAAAAATGAATCTGTGTTGACGAGAGGCACAGGAGTTTATTTTAGCTGTAAAAATGTCAACTGGCAACAGCGGCAGGGAGGCAAAGTAGCTGGAGAGAGCAGAACCAGAGAGCAACAGCTTGAGGCTGGAGCTGGACAAGGACCCTAAGAAGGTGGACAAAGAGTGGGGGCTCGATTCATCTAAAAGTGCAATCAATAGTGGGCAGAAGCGAGCTCAGTGTACAAAACCTAACCAAAGGACCAGTTGGCTCGAAAGGAGAGAAGTACCCACAGGGCAAGAGGGGAGGAAAAGGGTATGTTTGAGAAGGTGAACACAAACAGGTATTACAAAGGAGAGAGGACCTGGACAGCAGTGTTTCCCATCAGAGGCAAGGCATTGTCACTTTCAGAAATAATTAAAACAGCAGAACCTTAAAAGGGCAGTAGACGAACATACCATCTTACCTGCGTGCAGCTACAAGATTTAAAGAGGGAGAGATGCAGCGGGGAGGCACTTTCAGTGGTACCTGCCCAGCAATCGCAGCCATCATTCTGTCTCACACTCCACACTTACACACGGAGAACACCACAACTCCCCAATCTCACTCGAGGTACCCCTGCTTTGCCCCAAGACCCAACACACCATTGCAGAGATCAGGGTAAGCAGAATGCCACTGTTGTGCTCTCCAAAACTCTCCCTCTTTAAAACATTAGCCGCACTTCGAGTCACAGCAAATAGAGAATGGAGTCCTGTTACAAGCCTTTAAAAGAGACACGAGAAAAACACATAGCACAGGCCCCCCCTTTGGCCAGCTGGGGAAGGCTCCTCCACCATCCTGCAGGTTCTTGGTCTGTCTCAGTCTAGTTTAAGTGGATAAAGAAAGCTCCTCTGACCCATTTCCTTTCAAATCTAGACTTCTGAGGCGTCTAAGAGACCAACGTCGGTAACAGCTACCCTCTGTTGGGAAGATAGGATTCACAGTTCTTTGCTTACAAGGAAGCGGCCATTCATGGTACCAGTGGCACAAGATGTCTGGGGTCTGGTCTGCGTGTTCAAGTACCCAAACCTGGAAGGTGGGAAGACCAACAGTTAAACTGAAAGTCTCTTGACAATGTCAGGCTACATTTCTGTATCCCCTGCATGCGTGATGCTTCTACACAAAGGGAGGAGGGGCCAATGTGCAATTTAGACAAAAGGGCCGCAGTCTAAGGGGTGACACTCCATGTGATCACACAGGCTGCTGTCAAAGCTCTTGCCATAATACACATGCAAGAGTGTATGAAGGGGGGGTGGTACTGGTGCAAAGGCAAGTGCAGCAACTGCATTAGTCTCAAGTAAATGGCAGATCACTTCTCAGGACAGATGGGTTACAATCTGTGCAGCCAAGTTAGGCCATCTATTTGAGCCCCAAACAAATCTGCCCTGGGCTATACTCTTTTGCAGGTCCTGCTCAGTGCACCCCTTAGAACAGGGATCCTTTCAATTTCCTAACAACCTCAAGCTAGGCACTCAGCTCTAGTTTGGTCTCTCTCCACCATCTTCTGAAGCACTGAGCACTGCTTTGAATGGAGCCCCAAGTGTCCCTCAGGCCCAGTCTAGTGTCCCTTCTATGCAGGTGGAATTTGTGCCTACTACTGCCAGCTTGAAGGCCCTCTTCTGTGCAGCTCATCAGGCCCTAACTTTCAACCATTAGACAGGAAGTGAAGGCCCCGGCTTGGCCGATAGGGGGGCAAGGAGGATGGTTTTTCCCAGTGCCTCACCTGAAGACTGGTAACAGTGAGCCTGCGGGCGTCATCAGATGGAGAGGTCACAGGAACAACAAAGGGACTGTCTGGGATCGGGTCATCGTTGAACTTCACAGACACTTCATAATCTCCTACAGAAGGAAAAGAAAAAAAGTCTCAGCCTGAATTTGTACGAAAGGGAAATCATTTGTAAAAGCCAATAATGTAAGTAAATTCATATGCTTTGCACTTTCATGACTGCTTCTGAATGGAAGATCTTGCAGTAGTTGAGGCATTCAAGGTTCTGACGTCAGAGACCAAAAGGAAAACATTACTTACCTGTAACAGGAGGTTTGCAGATTGCAGTGCTGTAGATTCACATACTGTGCAAACTCATGTGATCTAGGGTTTGGCTTGGAACAATAAGTTTTTCTCCAAAGGGGTTTGGGTTGAGAGGTAACCCGTGGCACTTTCCCTGAAACACACAACACATCAGACAAGCATTGGCATAGCCAATAGGTCTCGCTTTTGGGACCTTATAAGTATTTAGTTAAGCAGCACAATATCCTTGGTGCAACAACATCAACTGTTGCATGGCTAAACATTTATAAAGGTCCCCAAGGCGAGACCTATTGGCTATGCCAATGCTTGTTCAATGTTTCAGCGAGTGGGCAGTGTGATATCAGGCGTGCTCATATAGTGCTGCACAAGAGTGCTGGATAGTGACCTTGAGTCAGTGATTGTTCTAGTCTGCCTTGCAAAAATATTGAATACTCTAACTCCACAGGCCTGATATCATACCTGTTAATGTTTTTACTTCATCATGAACAAAAATGATTTTGCCAGCTCTCTTCACTTTAAACCGGTTTCTTGCAGGAGTTGCCAGCATTCATTTCCAAAGAAAATATGCAATATTACTGGTAGTTTGCGTTTCCACTCAGTTTTACCGAATCAAATGACAAGTTAATTTGATTGAAAATGTTTAAGAAACCCCAAACACATGTTTATATTTGAGAGCAAATCAAAAGGCGTCGTATCTTTTTTTGATCATTCCTTTATGCTTGTCTAACACTGCACTTACAAAGCATGTTTCACCAAAATGGTCTCTGCACAAAAACAGGGAGATACAATATCTGTTTGGTCTTTTTCTGTGAAGAATAGATTCCAGAATTAATGATCTCTTCCTCCAAACTGAAAGTATGCACTCCTAATGGCAGCACAAACTCTTTTTTACACAGGTCTGTAGATTTGTTAGAGCCGGTTTGGTTACTATGTACCCAATATGTTAACAGGCTGCATCCCGAGCATGGAGGGGCAGGTAATGAGCAGTGGCCCCAGTTCCCAATAGAAAAGGTCCGGAAGTGGAACGTCCTGCTTCATTGGTCTGTAAACACTAATAATGCAAAGGGAAAGGTCTACATGGGTATGGATCATAGATTTGGGGGACGGAGAAGTGTCGCGCAGAAATGGGAGTTATGAATGCTGCCATATAAAGGCAACTGGTTCATACTTCGGGGCGGGAGGTGGTGTTGGGGGAAGGCACGGGAATATTAGGTGTAGTGTAAGCATCGTCATAGACATGAAAAGGGCGGAAAGAAAAGCAATCATGTTTAAAAGTAGTACTTTTATTTATTAATATATGTACTTGGTGGTAGAATGTAGCTGGCATTTTACACACTGAATTGGACACGCTGGCGGATATTTCACAATGACATGCACACACCGGGGTGGGAGGTAGTGTTGGGGGAGGGGAGGAGGAGATTAAATAAAGTGCAAGCAGCATCGAAAGTTATTTCACTCTTTGTCCTTGCAGGTGTAATGGACCGGAGTTTTCCGTTATCAAATTGTTAATTCTTGCTCATGCATTTTAAAAAAGCAAATGATTTTTTGCCTTCATACTTTTAGTTTGATTGTTTATTGTATTACTGTGTCTGACACTTCCCTATAGAAACATGTCAAAGAGAAAATATTATTTAGGCAATTGTAATGCCCCCTGTGTGAGGGCTCATCTGAAGAGCAGTGCTCTTATTTAATGTGTCATTTAATTAGCTCTAAGCTGCCTCCCTCTAGAAAGAGCTGGAAAGGCGTGCAGCTATTTTACAATAAGGGTAGTCCAGGACGGGAAGTGTTGTTGGGGGAAGTTAAAGGGAGGTTATGCGAAGTGGAAGCAGCGCTGCAGCGAGAAGAGGGTGGAAAGGAAAACAGAATGTAGCTGCCCCCCTTTACACAGACAGCTTGACATAGCTGCGGCCATCTCGCGACTCTGAAGTGGAATTGTTGGGGAAAGCACGGGGAGATTGAGTGAAGTTTAAGTAAACCCCCTGAAAGGACCATGCTTTTAAATGCAGCGCTGATTGTTTTGCAAATGAAAAAAAATGCAGTCTAAGATGTTGGTAAAACAAGCATTGGCCGCGCGGCCGTGAAAGTAACGCGGCCGTGAAAGTGATGGCAGGGACGTGCTCTGTGGTGAGGGAGGGGCAGAGCGAGGCGCTTGGGAGAGCAAGGCTTAATGAGCCATGAAAGCCACATGGCGGCTGCGCGCGTGCACGCAAGCTTGAGGCCAGGAAAAGATTGTGGTAGCACTTTGAAAAGCCACTAACTAAATGTCTCGCAGCGCATGCGCTGGCTCAGCGAGACCTAAAAAAGGCTCCCCTAAGACGGAGATCTCTCTCAAGGATAAGTATGTGATGAGGCAAAGTGAAACCGTATCAGCCTACTCGAGACAGTATTACAAACTGTGCGAATGTACATTTAAAATCCGCCCTGGTGCGTTATGCTCACATTCAGGAAGGTGGGCAGGGTACATGTAATCTACAAACTGGAAGCTGTGTGACAGGTAACCTTGTGTTTCTAGCATGTGCAGTTGTAGATCACATGCTGTGCGTAGCTTGAAAAGCTCTAATGCAGTGGGGTGAAAGCAGAGATGGAAGACATCTGGAATATAGTTTTTAGCCCAAATGCTCTGGTCTTTGACTCTGGCCAGACCACCATGTGGAAGCCTAACAAATATAAATAATGGATTGCTTCCTAGTAATGCCATTGTGGCCCTCTTCTTGTGAGTTGAATGTGCCAGACGTGTGAGACCCAAGGATATATTTGGCATTGGCATAACATATCTGGATGCATCTGACAGTCCACCTTGCCAAACCAGCTTTGGAAGAAAAGGTTTTACATGTAATCATGGTTCTCCTTCAGGGAAATCCCCATTGAAATCATAAGAACGGATTAGTCCCACCCACGTGTGATTTAGCTACATATAAACAATCTGTACAGAGGGACAGTTACTTGCATTGCTTTTTGGTAGCATAAAAGACAAAACCTTAGCTTCTAAACAAACCGCAGATTCTCCCAGAAGTAATTCTGCGACAGCTGCTTTAATGAGGAATATTCCCACTGCAGAAACCTGCGAGGCAGCCACATGGAGATTCAGACCTTTATGCGTCATTGTCTCAAATCAGCTGCTGTAACAGATGCTCAAGTAGGACAACCCTCTTTGAGAAATCTTTGCTTAATTCCTTCTGTTGGTCATCTTTCTCCTCTTCCATCGCCTTTTGAGGTAAGGGCTTGCTACTGTATTTATTGCTTATGCTCATCAATGGAGATCCCTGAAGGAGGAAAGGCATTTTACCTGTAATCCAGGTTCTCCTTCAGGAGAATCCCCACTGAAATCATGAACAACCCTCCTTCCAATGGAAGGAGGAAAGAAGTCATTCTAGTTTTTATTGTTCTCCATCTTTCAGAAGAGCAGAGATTAAGGTCATCTGCTGGGCATGATGGGATACTGGAGGGCCATTTACCCTTAAAGGTGCAGTGTCAGTTTTCCAACTTGCATAGCTGCAGCCTGAGTCTACATTGCCCCGATTCCTTCAACCCCATTTTCTTTGAAAAAGGTTTGCAGAGTAGGTTTTTAAAGAAATAACCTGGTTTATTGTAATTTTCCCATTTTTATAATACATTTTGTCTTTATTAGTAAACTAAAGGAAGTTGCCAATGAGGCCTATTTCATAAACTGCAATTTTTTTAAAGATGCATCTTAAAACTTTGCCTTCCTGAAGTAAAGTGAAGATGTACACTAAAGATCTATTTTAAAGACACTCGGCGATGCCGCGCGTGGGTGGGACTATTCAGTTATCAACGGAGATCCCCTGAAGGAGAAACGGGCTGCCAAAATGCAGTTGTGCAAAAGCAATGAAAAGTTGCTGTTTTCTTAATGAGCTTAGTCCAGTCCACATAGTACAATGGTCGTCTAACATTAAGTGTGTGGTTTTTCTGCTAGCAGATGTGGGAGGTGGTGGGTGGGTAAAAAAAGGAACTGTATGGACGGAGTAACCCGAGAACACATTGCTTCTTTTGGCAAGAAACAAGGGTGTGTGCAGTACTGCCATTTCCTTGTGTACCTACATAAGGTGTTCCTCAATGTTTGAAGTTCACTCAGCCACCAAGAGAAGTAATGGCTACAAGGAAGACTAGCTGTAGAGGACATGGGTGCAATGGCTCAAAGGTGCCCACACAAGCCTGGAGGTCAAACCATTCTGCACATAGGAACCAGAGACATTGTTGCAATGAGAACACTTTGAAATCTGGCCATTAAAGCTTCTATGGAAAATTTAAATATTTACGGTTCCGTTTTGTAGGATAACGAACACCACCAATCTGCTTAATGCCACCCCTGACCAAGGAATCTTCCGGACTACAACGAGGTCCAGTCAAATCCCACCTACAATCAAATATCCCAAGCTCAACCCGACCCAAGCCTCAAATTACCATCAGATATTCAATCTGGCATGGCAATAAAACACTTTAGGGGAGAAACAAAAAAAGGAGGCCACCAACTAAACACAATGCTAAACACATCCTGACCAACTATTATTTAGGAATTAGCAGGCTTCAGAATCAAAGCTGTAACTGTAGGAGTAATGAAAACATTTCACATTTTAGAAAAAAGTTACTCGCACCTGCAACTGTAGCTAGACCTGGTGACAGCGTTTGACAGTTGATCACTGAAGACTTCAGACAACGCTGCATGGACTTGAGACGAGGTCCTGTCCTGGCTCAAATTGTTCCTGACCAGCAGATGCACATTAGTGAAAATTGGAGACCTCCCCTGCCTCAAAGTGTTCTGCATGGTTCAAGGCTCAATTCTAGATTCAACCTTACTCAATCTGAACAAGGCGCCTCTACACCAAATCCTAAAAACACGATCACCATCACCCTAAGCTTAAGATACTGCCTCTCAATAGTTCAATTTGTGTGTGGGTGAACAGACAACTCTAGCAGCAGGGATCATCATGGCTGACATTCCAACTCTGGAGCAATGAGAATAACCACTTGTGCTTAGCACATTTTGCACACTACGTATTAAAGTGAAGTAAAAGTGTATGAAAATATCCTAACTGATCCATAGGGCATAGCCTAGGGACCGTGAGGGGTCAGTTTAGGCATTTTGTGTTTCAAATCAGTCCACTTTCAGCATCCCGCAACATTGATTTGAGTTTATCGTCATTGTTAGAAGGTGGTTCTGACCATCTGAGCCGCCCGAATTTTTCGCTTTTTGAACACCTATTGGTTGAGCTTTTACTGTGGGAGAGCCTCATAAGTTGGGACTCACCCACAGTGAACTCATGATGACTGCATGTGGATTTTACTGGTGTCCCCCTAGCTTGACTAGGCCGCTGCGCTGCAGCCGGGGTAAGGGGCACCGGACTGGTTACATGCAGACATGTGTACATGCGTGTGCACACGTGTAGGGGCTGCGCGGGGGAGATTCCTGGCGTGCGCAGCCCAGGAGCAGGTACAGATAGAATGGTGTGGCAGGAATTATGCAGAGCTGGGTGGCGACATGGAATAGGCTTTATATAATGGGAAGAAACATGTAAGGGAAAGTCAGTGCGCTTTACTGTTTTCACTGAAGGACCACTCCATTATTCTGCTATGAGGAAGGGGATCACATGGGATAGTTTCACTTCCCTAGGGCCTACAAACTCCAGACACGCACTAAAGTCCACTGTAACTTAGGTAAGAAGAAGTATTCTGCGGAGTCCAAAGCCATATCTGTACTGCTTTTGGGTCATCCAGAAATGTAATATTCCTGACTCCGCTCATAATCAGAGCCTGGCTGGGTGTGACCCTGCCAGGCTGGATTAATGACCTTCCTCCCCAAACAGGCATCAGAGGCCTAGCCCTTCACGGCAAGCATTCCAAGGGTGAAGGTCTCCTCTCCAAAAGGGAGAGAAGATGGGTGGAGCAGCTGGTTATCCATCAGCAGCCGTCACCTGGTGCCAGGCACCAAGCTGCTCTGGAGAGAAGGCAGAAAGGGGGGTGGGGGGGAGGGGCTTTTTAGAGACCATGTGGCTGAGGCCCCTGGACGACGCCATTTTGAACTATCCCAGAGGCCTGGGCAGGAAGGAGGGAGGGAGCAGGGGCAGAGAGGTGATGTGTCGCTGCCTGATGGGGCAAGCAGAGCCTTCCTGCCAGCCCCCTCCAAATTCTTTTTGAAAGGTATTGCACAGGAAAAGGAACTCTCTGGGGTGTGGTCTGCTGAGGAAGACTTGTGCTGGAGCCTGGTGCCAAGGGCAGTTGGAAGGAGGAACCCCCTGACTGTCCCAAGACCCTGAATTACGCCAGGAGGGGAGTCCAGGACCAGGGAGCCGAAGCCTGGGCCTCTGCGCAAGGAGAAGAGAGGCCCAGGAGGAGAGCCAGGCAAAAGGCTGGCGCAGGGAGCCAGCTCCCTGCTGAATTCACCCTCCTTGAGACCAGGAGGGCGAAGAAAAGTGCTCCCAGTGGCTGGGGCGCGCCACCAGGAGCAAGAAGGCCAAAATGGGGAAGATCGGTCCCCTGGGGGCTGAGATATGCCCCCCAGAAGGTAGGCGACCTCTGGCCTGACCGACGACCAAGCGCGTGGGGCTCCGTCGCCGGTCTGGAATGGGCCCGGGGGGGGGGGTGGGGGGGTCCGGTCCCAGGGGCTGCCCCCACAAGAAGCAAAGCTGGGGAGCGCTATCACGCTCCCTGTGAAGAGGCCCAAAAAGGGGTGCCAGGAGCCCACCCTGGCCCCGACGAGAACGGAGGCAGGGGAAAGCAGTCGCGCCCCCCTGGGAAAAGTGGAAGGGGCCCGGGGCATCTACCAATGTTCTTTCTACTGAGGGACTGAAAGTCACATGTGCAATGTGAAGTCATAAGAAAAGTGGGGTTATGTTGCTGGTCATTCCTGCTAGGGTGTCTGGCTGTATATGCCTAATCCTGTGATTATACCTGTGATGCCTTTTAGGGGCTTTTATTGCAATGCATTAGAACGGTTATCAGCGATGATAAGTACTGTCATTTTAAGTGATGCTTAAACATGTATTCTTGCTGCTGCGTTAGGTGAGGAACAACCCAGACTGTTAGCCCCTAAGATGTAGAGGTGTATACTGTAGAGTCAGTATGAGATGCTCAGTCAGGGTTGTGTCACCAGGGCAGGTGTGCCCATTTTAAATGTTTGATATAAAGGGGGTGGGTCACCACTGGGATGGTGCCAGTGAGCAGGGCCCTCACCCCAGCTTATGGTCAACCTACTGCATTGGGGGCAAGATGATGTGCATACATGGGAGTGGTGGTACTAGACCCCCACCCCCCGCGGGAGGGGTGGGAATGTTATGCAACGTCACGAAGTAATTCCAACAGCTTATGTATATTTGTAAATTGGTACATAGTATTGAGTAGTGCGTGTTTAATAAATGTACTCTTCCTTTTATAAAGCAAAGTACAGACTGGACAATCAATTTTTGAGTGTTATTTCTGCGCACCTGTAAATGGCGATTACTAGCCCACACCACCTCCCTTGAGTAAGCCTTAGACTGCTCTGCAACACTACCCTCTGAGAGTCAAGCGCTACAATGGGGTGTTTGGTTCCCAGTGAAGGACAAATTTAGTCATGTTATTTGTGCAGGCCACACAAGTACTGCCTCGTTCTCAGTTATTGCTTATCTTGTGCAGCAGAGGATTCATAAAAAGTCGTTGTCCGTCCCTGGCAGGTGCTCTGCCAAGAAGTGTCTGAAGATTGCCCAAAGCCACATTTCCTGTGCCTACTTTGACAACTGAGCACTTCCCTCCTTCGTTTGTAGGTAAACCAGTCAAGCACAGCCAGAAACTATGCCTTAGAGCCAAACCGTAACCGTACTTGAGCAGCCAAGGCCAATAAACCTGCATGTGCACATGCAACTTGGTTCAAGACTAATATGCTCATTCAATTCTTCCTGGAAGTCTGCCTGTCTTCTGGGAAGTTTCTCCAAGAAGCACTGAGGGAATCCCAATGGGTTCATATCTTCAGTAATGCAGTAGCCACCTTCATTCCAGTTGTAGCAGTACCAGATAACCTGCCCACAGAATTAAGGTGTCTGTTCTTATGGGTGTGCGGTAGAAGATGGCGACGTAGAATGAAGCTTCTTGGCCTGCAACACAATCACCGAACACAGGAGGATCTGCTCTTACGAAAAGTCTTGCTCTGGCGATTTATTTTTCTTTAAAAGTCTAGCTGGTGCAGATTTGGCCAAGGTAGGTGTCAAAAATTGCACTGCCAGAGCAAGCAACCCAGAGACCAATGGCAGAAAGATCTAGAGGACAAACAATGGTGTAGAGTCTCAAATATCACTAAGGTCACTGTAGGAGGTAAAAGGAACTGGAATGTTCAACTTGGAAGCATCTCACGCTAAAACTTCATTAAAGTTAGCAAGTTCGATTGGGGGATACACTTGAAGGTGGAGAATCGGACAAAAGCAGAGTAGCTTCTGACAGACCACTGGGAAGACTCGAATGTGAAAGATCTTCAGTACATCCTGTAACATTTCATCAGGAAGGTTCCCTTTCAAAGTCTTCTAAAAGGCCTAAAGTGCCCGTGAGGACTTTTGTAGCATAGTTTCTTTGGCAAAGGTGCTGGGGGGGTGAGGATTAAACTCCTGACTGATGAAAACGAGTTGGAGAACTGGTTAACGGTAATGACTCCTGCATCTGAAGAGAAGCGGGAGGAGCATTTGAAAACCTTTGAGACATTGTCGTCTTTGGAGAAGGAGTTGCTGAAAGGCTGGCCGAAGGAATTACTTCCCAAGCTGGTGAATATGCGCTGGATACTCAGTCAGAAACCTTGACCAGTCCTCTTTTTCAACCTCTTGACCCACCGGTCAGAAAGATGCCATCTGCAGGACGCAGAGGTCTTGGACACCGAGAGATGCTATGACTCGTATGGAGAGTGCATGGCAGACGTGGACAATGGTGATGTCAAGCGGGAGTGATGCTTTGACAGCGAATGCAGACATTGTTCGAGACTGTTTCTTTGAGGTTGAACAGTGCTTCAACAGTGAGCCTGCCGCGACAAACAGGTTGCAACTGTCCTAACATCGAACAAGAACCGAGTCTTTCTGGATTGATGCCTTCACTTATCTCTCCAAATGGAGAGAATTGAAGGGGAGGCAGGAACCTTGTCCATGCCCTCCAGATCTCCTGAAGGAAATTCAGAGATTCCCTCCTGCAGGCTGTGAAGCAAGATCTCCCCTCCCCCCCCCCTTTACTTCGAAGTGAACCTGGACATTTTTTGACAATAGACCGTCCTTATGATCGTCTGATCAGCAGAAAATGCAGAGGTCATGGGGGTCAGATTGGACCTTTCCCCCAGATGGGCCTTCTACAAGGATGATATTTTGTGAAGCAAAAAACCTTTTCTGTCATGGATCTTTTTTAAAGCACTCCAAATGACCTAAGATGTCAAATAGAGTTTTAACTTGTTCAAAAAGGTTTCCAATGTGAAAAGTGCTGAAAAGGAGCTCAGCGCTCCAGCATGCCATTTCCAGCCAGCCTAACATGCAACCTGTGGGGTATGATCGATGCACCACTTGAAAAAGGTTATTTCTTTAATGACAAGTCAGTTTTTCAACCCATTTCGATGGCAGCCTATCTGCTAACCTTGCCCTGCTTTTTCTCTTAAAAATGTTTTGTGAAAGTTGTTCATAGTGAATCTTAATCAGGGACTATTTGGTTATGATAGATATATAAAAGAAAATCTCCCCAATAAGCCTGCACTCAGATGGGAGGGGGTTCCTGTTTTATTGAATCGGGTAACTCCGGACAGTGGAGGAAAAACTCGTTTTGGCTGTGCAGCAGCCTTTGTCAATCTAAATTAGTGCCATTTTGTGTCACGTTATATAGCACAAAGCACGATAAACAAAATACTTTGAATTTCTCTTAAATTCAACATTTTTATAAATCTCCATGGAGTTAAGCATTTTGGTAAAATACCATTCAGTGCAGTAAACTAATTTGTGATGCATAAAAGGAGAGACATGCTCCGTGATCCTGCGGGCCGAACGATTCAATGGGTAGGACTATAGATTAGGTTACACTGAAGGGGAACGAAGATGACCTGATGCATTTGGCTAGAATTACTGTAGAGTGCTACATCAAGAATGGCAAATCACCACTCGGACAATTACCACCTACCAGGCTCCTGGACGATGTAAGACACCCCACATGAACCATCTTTGCGGTCCTCGAAAGCTATCTCTGCCTTGCTGGGACCCTCCACAGCGATTGAGAGGCCTCCAGCACCAGCCTCACGGGTCCAGATGCTGAACTCAGCTGTGGATGAAAAGGACAGTTTATTCATCACCATGTACACTATCCACAAGGCACACTTCAGGAAAGTTTCCAACACAGTTTTCAAATAAAAAAATGGATCAGAAGAGAGGAACCATGCAAAGGAGTGGCCAGGGCAGGATCATTTAGAACTAGTTTTGGGCTAGTGCACACGTTATTCATATTGATAAATCACAAACTTCTATTTAAGGCGCAAGGGTAACACTATGGTGCCAACCATAACCATTGGGAAAGAAATCTGAGTTTAAGACCTTTGCGCCCAACAGGGTTTAACTTTCTTCTGACAAACCCAGCCCACCCACGCCTGTGCCATGCGAGATTCAACCAACTGCAATTTATCCAGGTTAACTAGTTCAGCCATTCCCCAAAGATCTTTTAATCACTTCTATGCAAGACGAAAATGCAAGGCTAGAAAAGGAGCCCAAAAATGTAGCCAAAACCAAAGGGATTTAAAATGATCCACTGGGGCAGGTGATGCGCCCATAAAAGCAGATCAACCCGGCCACCCATCCCAGTCCTGTTGCTGTAGTGCACTAGTCAATGTCTTTACGAGTTTAAACTGCAGTCGTGCCCGTTACTCCCTTCATGCAAGAAGCTCAGAGGTACCGGTGGTAAGCTGTAAAATTGGTTTCTATACCTGGCACGCCAGTCTCTGCTCTTTCCAAACCAGGGCCGCCTGCTCGGACCTTGTGGGCACCTCCTTCGCCCAGTGGTCCCACAGTGAACTGGAAGGGGCTACCTGGCACATGCTGGCTTTTATATTTCACGTTGACAGTGTGAACTCCCATCTCGGTGGGAACGAAGCGGATACAGTAAGTGTTATTCTCGCCCTCCATGATCTGAGCATCATGGATCTTTCCAGAGGGACTGGTTACCTGAGCAGTCATTTCGTGGATGTCAATCTCTGCAAACATTGAAAGGAAAAAGTCAAGCAAAGACTAAACATGGTAACAAAACATCAGAGATAATTGCATTAAAATGCATTCCTGTCACCTAGACAGAAAGAAAAGAAAATCTAGATCATGGTGAGGGTCAATGGGGTGCATGGGAGGGTTCATAGAAACTCCACCTAAATTTGACACCCTAAAACTTTTTCAAGTGTAAACAGCAGAGCCAAGAAGTAGATGGTGGAATAAAATGCAGCACGTGAATCTAGAGCTAAGGCAGGGGCCAACAGATGGTTGAGCAGTTTACCAGGAATCTTCAGGCTCAGGTCACACTGGCTTCCGATATTGGCGACAGATGGAGCTCGGCGCTTGCTTGTGATGCTCTCTTTAAGACGTCCTTCGCCAGTCACTTTAACGGAATAGGGGCTTCCTGCAACACAAATCGAAGATTCAGCCATAATATATTTTATTAAAATCACCCTTGCCACTGCGTTGTTTCATAGTGCTTCAACTAAAAAGTAACTATTGCCCAATTTAAGGGACTTTTCATTGACCTGGGGGAAAAAAAAAAAAGAAACAGTCTCTACCCTGCCCAGATACACAATTCTGAGCTGCAGGTCACCGATCTAAGGAGCCCGCATGCAACGTGGACGTTTCGGTCTAGCTACACCTAATACTTTGGTCAATCGCCTCCTAGTTCAGCTTCTAGCACTGCACCGAGCCCACTAGAGTGAGGTCACTGTTCCTAGGGTAAAGAAGCACGTACCAGGAACATGCTGGTCTGCAAACTTGATGGTGATAATGTAGTTCCCAGGTTCCGTGGGGCAATACGTCACTTTACAGGTGCCATCTTCCAAATCTTCGGTGTTGATGTCTACTTTGCTGGGGCCTTCAATGGAGAGACTCAGTCCACCATAACCTGAAACAAGTAAGAACCAGGCATGACAAACATTTTGGATTAACATTTCTAACGTCAACTGGGCTGTACTGGCTCTCAGTGAATACCTTTTACAGGAGCAACATCACCTTAGAGTCCAGTCAACAGTCCTTGAGGGGTCCAATAGTGCACGTCATTTATAATTGTCCCAGAAGAGTCAGGCAAAGTGGTATTGTTTTATTACATGCAAAACACTGCAATTTTCATCTCTGGCTATCAACACGATTAGACAGATTTAGAACTTCTAAATAAATGTGGTCTATAGATGTACTGTAATTGATTGGTTGAGGGTCTTTCAACAAACCAAACATCTACTGGCCTGATGGGGAGCAGAGTTGTCCAACACAACATGTTCACTCTAGAACTTCAGATTAACAGTCACCAGTTATGAAGACTGCCATCAGTTGAACATTCTCATCTTCTCTGGTGACCTCAGTACCTGCTTCTCTTGTGTCGATGACGAACTCTGAGGTCTCAAAGGTGCGTCCTTCGGTGAGGCCAGGCCCAGAGACGCGCACGCGACTGGCATCTCCGATCTCAGACTGGCTGATCATGACCGTGATAGGGCTGTTGGGAATGTGCAAACCATTCTTCTTGATGCTGACCAAGTGCTCGCCTATTTCCTTTGGCACAAAGGAGATACCTGTTTGCATGGAAAGGGAACAGAGGTCAAAGGAGCCAAGTACATTGATCACAGCTTGAGGTTAGAAGAAAGTTGGACACTGCCTTGTAAGTTACGGGCTCCAGCTATAGAACCCAAGAAGGAAACTTCCGAAACCCTGCTTCAATTAAGAGTCAACTTTGGTACATTTGAATGGCAAAAGGAGTGTGATGCTTAGCTAGTATGTTCTGCAACCAGGACTGTTTGCCATCCAAGCGCTGTGTTGTGGCACCACTGCCTCCATTTTCAACATCAAATAGGTGGCTGTGACAGATACCCTGCCAGGCCTCCCCTAGCATAACGTTCTTCCCAGCTTGAAACAGGTGCTGGGGAAGAAGAAAAAAAACAACAACAAAAAACACAGAATTCCCCCCTCCCCCCCCACCCCAATAAAGGTCAACAGTAAAGCATGAAACATTGAGATTTAACTTTACCGATATGGCCATTGCGAAGCCTCTTGAGCACACAGGGCTCTTCTCGTCCAGAAGGTGAGGTCACAGTGGCAGTTAGCTGGCTGAGGTCTGTCTCGGTGATGTTGAGGGGAATGTCTGCTGTGGAACCCACCTTCAGCTGGGACATGCGCATGCTGTCATCACCTTCAAAATGGACAGGAGAAGATGCATTTTATTTCTGTTCATGCTACTTTTTTGTGATCTCAGTACTAGGTATCACATCTTATTTAATCCATGACCAGTTTCCTTTAATGTCAAAAAATCTAACTGCTTTACACTTCATTAGTGCATGTGGGCTTATTAAACATACAAGTAAAAAGACTTCAGTCTGAGAAAAGCTTTGCATGCCTCATCTTGCCCACTGAAAAAAACTAATCTCTTGGGAAAGACATTTGTTTTCATACAGAACTGGTCTGCAAAAACACCCTTTATGGCAAATGCTCCCCCCACCCCCTCATTTCAGGAAAATTCCTCAATGTCAGAAGACCTGTAAAGCTTTCTGCAATACATCCATGCAACTAGGCTCAGCTATGCAGCTACAGGACTTTGCTTTAAGAAATGTAGGCTTCACAATGCACCACCCATGCCAGTGACATCTGTTCCAAATTTCCCTCCTACAGAGACCTGAACTAAAAGACAGCAATGCAACTAAATCTACAAAACACTTCACAGAGAACGTATTGGTGAAGCTCTTTGAGTCCTGTGGCAGTCAAAGGTAACTGGACAGTATCCTCTATTGGGTAATGTTTGCCACAATACTGGGGTACGGTGAGGAAATGGTGTATTATATGGTGTGGCTGTGTGACCTCCCCATGTAATGCACTAACAACCATTTTAGGACCAGTTTGGTTTGTTAAATCTTAGCTCAACCCTGGGTAGCTGTGGCTCTGAGCAGTCAGGCTTACACAAAGGAACAAGTAAAGCACTTACAACCGCACCAAAACAAGAGACCAGACACATCCAACACCAATTTATAAAAGTGTTAGATTTTATACAATTTTTTACACCAAAACGAAAAGATCCACTGGAGGGTGCCGGAGAAAGAATTTACAAGGTTGAGTGCAACGCTTTACTTAACTGCAAACAAGTATCGGAAAATTCAAATTTGACGCAAGCTTTTTCAAGAAAAAGTTTGGCAAGTATCAATGCGGTTACTTTAAGGGACCAACTGTCAGGGAGTTGGGGGTGGGGGGGTGGGAGGAAGGGGCTGCGGGGGCAGCGGCTAGCAAGGTCCCCAGAAACCATTACTTCAAGAAAAGCAGTCTTCAGTCCAGTTCCAGCGGCTCCGTGCCATTGACTTCTATGGAGTGGTCCTGATGCAAGGGATACAGGATGCTGAAGATGCTCAAGGATGCCATGCAGTCAGAGGTCTTCCTGGATCTACTTCTTGGTCCACAGGCTTGGTGAGGCGATTCTGGCCACTAGGGCAGAAGTCCGTAAAAATCGTCTAGGTTGGCAGAAGTCCAGTCCCCCTGGGTTACCAGTCGCCAGGTACAGCAGTTTCAGCATTTTTCTTTTGGCAGTAACTTACCTTCTGGGCGACCTAGCTGCCTTCAGATGACTTTCCTGGATCCAGAAGACTTTGGGGTAACGAGTGTCCAGTCTGTCCCTTGGATGCATGGCAGTTAGGAGCAGAGATTAGAAAATCTGGGCCACCAACTCACCCCAGCAGGCTTCAACTGTTGGACCTGTGCTGATAACAGGTGGTCAGCCAGTTGACCCTTTGAGGCTCTTGCTTCAGCTGGGCTCACTCGACTTCTCCATGACCAAGGCACAGTCCCTCGTTCCTTTGTTAGCCACCAGATACAGCAGGGAAGTCCTTCGGTAGTAGTCTCCAGTCCAACAAGATCCGAGTTCTGGGTGCCCTTTTTATGCCCAAAGAGTCAGTCACTAGCCAATGGGCTACTGGTTTCCCTCCGTCCCAATGACTACTTCCTGTGGAGTGTCATCTAGCTATCCAGAAGGCTTGATTCTGCCCACAGAAGGCAGAACCCCTCTCAGCGTGTAGAGCTCCCTAACCCAGAGGTGTTACCAAGGGGGATACACGCCCCAGAAAAAAAACTGAGAACTGGTTTCCCCTCGGTCCGCAGTGCTGTATGCCTAAACAATATGGTAGCCCCTCTCCCAAGTGTTTCCCGTTTGCCCTTCAAAGGCAGGTTCTACTTTCAAGCTTGCCTTTTGGGCAAACACCAGTGTGGCTTCCTGCTTCTATTGTGTCCTTTCCTGGGGCACACTTGTACGTCTCCCTAGAAGGGCAGAAAGTGGTCTCGGGGACAGACCCCATGTGCAACCGTGAATGGTCACAGGAAACTTTGGGAAACTAAGTGGCCACTTTGTAAAAGTTGCACACAGCAACAAGCTATGTTAATTTTAACTTGGGCATCAAGTTGGGCTTAATGTAAGGAGTTGTTGGATACCTTACAGTATCAGCTTTAGCATTCCCAGTCAGAAGTTAGCAAGGCTGAGGTGTCGGCTTGTAACTCTACACTCGCCAATGGGGCTACTAGCCTTTTCCACAGTAAAAACAAACACTTTTTTATTTTTATTTTTTACACAGTTGGAAGATGTAAAGGTACATGCTACACTTTCTAATATACTGCATCCTGTCTTCGGGCTTGATAGGCCCGCCTCAGAGGTAACTTACATTTATGAAAAATGGAGACTTGGGCTTGGTATTTGCTTTAATTGACAAAGTCGTGTTAGCAGTTTGAAACGGCCCTTCAAGTTTGCAGTGACAGGCTAGGAGTCGTGTTTTACCTTCGTCACAACCAGTGCTGCAGTCCCTGGGGTGTCCCGCTAACTTAGAGGCCCTGGGTACTATACACTAGGGACTTAAGCTAGCTTATGCCAATTTGGTATAAGCCAAACAAACACACTTTACGGGCAGGACACGGAGGTCTGGCTAGCAGACCTCAGAGCTGAAAAACCAGCAGCATTTGTCCAAAACTTTGGGGGTGACCATACAAAAGGAAAATGCTACTTACCCAGTATGCATCTGTTCTTGGCATGTAGAGCTGTAGAATCTCATGCTTTGCATAAGATCGCCATCTAGTGTTGGGTCCGGATGTTTGCACTTTGTTTTTCTGGAAGAAGTTTTCCCCAGTCACGAGGTAGGGGACTCCTCCCTTAGGTGATAGTGCGCATGGTCATCGACTCCATCTCAGGCACTCCAACAGGATAGCCAGGTTACTTAGGGGGTGAGCATTTGAGGCTTACTCCATGACGTGGAGAACGTTGAAGACTAAAAATGAGTTTGACAATTGAGAACGCTCCATTCATAAAGAGAAAGCGCATCAGGGCTACAGACCTCGCTGCTGCCCTCAAAGGATTGGACCAGATAGTGTTATTAGCTTAATTTGATGCAGAGTACAACCTGTCTGGAGACGGTCTGCTTTGTTGCTGCTCTATATTTCAGAAGCCATCCTACATCAGGAGCACATCTAAGGAATAGGATAGCCCCTAGGTGGTGAGCAGGGCCAGACAGTCTGCACATCAGTCACCAGGCTGAAACAATAGGCACATGTATTACATCTGACTCGGACAAATTTAAGACGGAGGTAAAATGAAGACCAGAAAGTTCTGCTTCCAAAGTCCGCCATCCCAAAAAAGAACCCAGTGTCACCAGGGAAGCTTGAGCATTTATGGAGAAGTTATGTTGCTTTTGAGCGATACCTGTAGCTCCAAAGCATGTGTCACTTTGGCACAGACTAGCACAAAAGGGTAAACTGCTGTAAATCTTCATGATTTTAATGCCTGGAGGTATGTATACGAGGATGAATCCGCGAAATCAAGTATGTTGAAAACGTGCTATTCTAAAAAAGTAACCATGAAAATGTCAAATGAACAAATGCAATCTTCAAAGCAAAAACACCAGACTTCACCTAGTGCGTGGACTGCAAGAGACCCACGGCACGAGGCATGGAAGCACCAGCTCTAAGGATGTACGAAAAAGTCACATATCCAATCTTTGTAGTTATGCCAGTTCTCTTACAGGGATCAAGGATGATGGTAAAACAGGGTCAGTTCCTCAGACCTTACCTGAAGGGAGAATGGAGAGCGGCTTATAAATTTATTGAAGAGTCCACTGGAAGAGAACTATGTAACTATTCCTTCTCGTTTAGGGTGATCCTCATTTAAAGTCCAGAACCAAAAAAAGATTAGCATGTGCACTCCTCTAAAGAGCAGCGAAAAGCAAAGCGAAACATCTAGCCCTAAACTATCCACAGATATTCTGCAGAGAAGTTTGGCCCACTCAGGGATCTGCTCTGGAGTCTGCACCGAGACAATGTCTAGTTAAAGCAAGTAAGTCCCTCCGGACACGCACTTTATGTAGGTCAGCAGTAGATCCATTTCTCAGTAATGCTGCATTAGTGGCCTCACCTCTCGTTCAATGGAGTCTGGGCTTACTAGACTTGTGCCTTGGCGATGAAAAAGTAGACAAAGATATGTTCAAAGAGTTGAGTAGAAGGTTTAATTGGAAAATAGCAAAAAGTAAAAGGCCCACAAGAGAATCAGTCGGCTCCAACTGTTGCCCATGCCAACAGTGAAGCAGAATAAACAAGAGCCCCGACAACAATGGAACTCCAGAATCAACAAGAACGATAACACTGCTTAAACTCAATCTGCAGTAAAAGTGGGGGAGCCAACAAATTAACAGGAAGTAAGCAAAATGCCGGCTTTGGCTCAGAGCCCCTGCATGAGCTGAGCCGTGAAAATACCTGGCGTGTAAATCATGCAACAAACGTGCTGGAACAGACGGTGTTTTCAAAATCCAAACAGTGTCCAACACGCAGAAGCACTTCACCTTAGTACATCAATATATCACAGTACTTCTAGTTCTTAAATGTCAACTGAGAAAGATTCCTGCTCCCGCCCTGGTGACAACGCTATTAGTGAACGATGTGGTAAAGCAGCCTTCATGTGCATTCTATGAGGCCTCGATTCTCATCAGATGGAGCAACGTTCGACTAGTTCAGGAGGTTTTTGTACAGCGCACATCCTGAACTCATGTATTTAAAGGTGCGCTCATGTGATGAGCAAAAAAAGGAGGCCCGATGAAATAGTTTTTGCCTAAAATCACTATTTGGTCAAGCAAAAAAAAAAGCTGAGAATTAGCCCAAATTTTCATGTTTCACATTGAAATTCAGTCACTCAATAGATTTCTTACCGGTGGTAAGGGTTAATGCTTTGCCCTTCATTCTGATGATATTGGGGTGTGCGTGACATGCAGAATACACATTTTTTTTCTGGTAGTTGTGTACAGTACTAACCTTGCCCAGCGCTTCATAGAGTTGTTCTGGACACAGGGAGATTTGTTGGTATTCACAGGATGCTGAGCCCAAGCCAGGATTAGAACCTTGCTCACCTTGTAACATGGTCCTCCGCTGTAGTCACTAGGCCACATCGCCTCAGTGAATCTCTGCTCATATTGGACTCTAGGTTCCAAGAGGTTTCGAGCTGAGTCAGAGCCAAGCATCTGGCTTGAGCCGGACTCGAGCTTTCAGTGGCTTGCCCACCTCTAATCTAGAGCATAGCGTAGTTGTATCATACAACACAAAGTTCTGTTTTGCTGCAAGAACAAAATACAGGATACAAGCCACCTAAATATGAACCGTTTAAGCGCCTAGCCCGCTAAAAAATAAAATAAAAGGGGGACCATTTGCAAATAGGTCATCTGACCACCTAATATCTTTGGTTTTGTCAAGGTTAACTTTGAAGCCCTTTTAACATCTAGAGACTCTACAAGTCTTAGCCAAAGAGATTCTGGAAGAACGGTGGAAGGGAATTTCGCTGAAATGAAAATATTAAACTTGGATGGATGGCTCCCATCACTAGTCTGTTTGTAAAAAGTAAACCGCTACTGCACTGAGCCTGAATTACATGAACTCCAATATGGGCAGGACAAGTCCGAGCGTATGACTATAAATTAATATTGCCTGGAGGAGACGCATCTTTAGCATATCCAAAGGCAAAATGGTTAAAAACAGCTGGTCTGTAAAAGCAGTTATTGCTCTCCAGCCCAACAGAGGTTTTTCTGGGGTTCGATATGGGCAGTTGGGTCCTCTGCTCCCACACGAGAGGTTTCCCAAAGTCACATATGACATGAGACAAAGTAGGGTCAGCAACTGTTACCGGACCTTTTGCATCCCCAGCATTGACTGCTCTTGCCTGGTCGGAAGGATAACCAAAGAAGCAACAAGGACACAAGTTAAGTTTACCTCTTTCTTTAACCCTTCACCTTCCTGTTGTCCCGCACATACAAAAAGGACTCTACTGAAAGCCAGTCTCAATCCTGTGGGGTGTACAGCGATTAAAGGGTGCAAGACCTCTTCAGCAATCCCATAAAGTTAATCACTGCATGCTAGGCCACTGCATCTGCATGCGCCTCCTCTCCAGCAAACCAGTAAGGAGCTTCCTCGGCAGCCTTGTGGGTCAGTCGCTACTTAGGAAGCAGAGACTGCTAAAGCAATGTATGCAAATAGTGAGACAGCTACGTCACCAGAAGCTGCTATAGAGCAATGAGTGGGTCAACCTCATCCCAAGTCAAGAATCTGCAGACTAGTTAGGCCAAGTCACATAACAGGGTAACATTCTTTAACTTGGTAGATAGTGAAGCTCTCAAGTGGCCCAATTGAGTCCAAATCTAGAAACCTCCCTTTCTGACACGGCTGTTCATGAGGCAATGGTCCTGTCTGAATTTGCTGAAGTGGAAACCTGTCCACCTGGGTAATGCAGAGGACAGGAATTTGGAATAGGGAATTTGAAGCTGTCCAGGTACTTTGGGGGTAACACCAAAAATGTATCCAAAGTCTGACCATTGCTGGTTTTCCCTGGACTGCTACATTTCTCCATCTGTCTGTGGTAAAACTGAATAAAACAGGAGGAGGAAGGGCACTTACCAGTGATCTTGGCAACGAAGGGGCTGCCTGGAATATGCTTGTCGTTGTATTTGACTATGATGTTGTAATCACCAGGCAGCATTGGGAGGTAGGACACTGTGCAGGTACCATCCTGGTTATCAGTGCAACCAATGTCTGCTTTGGAAGGTCCTTCTATAGCCAGTGACAATCCACCTGAAGGAATACAAAAACACTTTGTTAGAATAAAAAGAAAATGGGGTGTGATGAAGATCACACAGAGCAAGGACTAACCTCATACTTCTATCCCGTTACACACTTCCTAAAATGTGCCTCACACCCAGAACATACAAGGGCTAGTTTGGCACTTAAAATGCAACATAGTAAGTGGGATACCAGTCTAGAGCTGGCAGGTAGAATCAGAAGACACTAACCTGCTGCGGTGCAGAGTCCTACGACGTACAAAGGGTCAGATAACTCACCTTCTCCAGCATCCTTTGTGTTCACCGTGAAGATGGCCGGCTTATTCACCGTGCCGTGGATCAACCCAGGCCCATATGCCGTCACATGACCACTGTTCATGTAGTCCACGTAGAACTGCAGGGGGCTTCCTGTAAGTAGACAGATTGGCACCATAAAAAGGCCAGAAGCATTCAAGGACTGAAAAGGGCAGTATTTTAACCCAGCTGCCTGCATACATGCATTGGTCTTCAGCCATTGTTCCAGTACTGTCCTTCAAAGATGCTCAGTGAGGAGGGAGGAGTTTTAGGACTAGAACCCTTCCTCCCAGAAACCGCTATCCACAGAGAAGGGACTCAAAGTAAGATGTCCTTAGAAGAGAAAACCCTTAGCACATACCTGGAATGTGCATGCTGTCGTACTTTATGTCCATCTCGTGCAGCCCAGCTTCAACAGGGGCATAGCGCACAGTCACCGTGCCATCCTTGTTATCTGTGATATCTGGTTTGGCCACCTTCCCAGAAGGCATGCGGACTTCACCTGTGTAGAAAAGCCACAAACATCTTTAAATCAAACCAGGAGCTAGCAGATGCAATACCAATAATATACATTATTCCAGCCATCACCTAAAAAGGCAACCAACCATCGAGCTGAAATACAAACTATGACAAGCTGACATGAAAGGCCCACTCAAACAAGTGCTGCTGTGAATCTACCTGGATCACAAGACACCAGCTCACCCCCACACCCCCCGCTTTCACAACTTACTCCTTATCTACTACAGTATGTTGCCCATCACAATAACAGTTTTCAGATATCTTCACTAAACTGGTCTTAATGGCATCTGTGAACAACAATTTATACAGGAGGAGAGCTGGTTCACAACAGCTTCTCTGAGTGGAGCATGACTTGCAAAATGCCCAAAGTTACCAGTGGTAAGACCAAGTTAAGATCCCACTCAGGCAAACAGTTTGGAAGGGAGCAGGTGCGCCAAACTTAAGAAACCACAACACCGAGGATCCAAACAAGAACGCAGAACAGCCAAGAGGTCTGAAAACCTTTCAGTGCCCTCTGCAAGGCCTTGAGGAAACAATAGCATGTAACACCTTTGCTTTTAAGGGGCCAGTGTCCCGGGCACCACATCACAACCTTGTCCCCAGCCAGATGGATTTCATGGAATGGCATCTGGCAACAAGAATGACATTCACCACCTCAGACAGCAAGTTGGGCAGTCAACTGCCACTCAATCGCCACACGAGGTGCAAGCTGTGAAGGTCTGGATGAAGGGCTGTGCCCAGTTGCAGAGATAGGAGCTCCTCCCATGCTCAGGTCTGGTACCACACGGTTCTGAATCAATCTGGGGCTATTAGTATGGCTTGGGCCTGGTCACTCTAGATCTTCAGAAAGGAGGACATGAAAAGTGGTGGCAGGGAGTTGGAGTCCCTTGTTCTATTCCTGCAGAATGAGTCTCATAACTAGTGCTCTCAAACTCCAATGTGCAAAATCGCTGACATGGTCTTCCATGGTGGTGAACTGACCTAGCCGGGGTTTTCCCCACTTCTCAAATCCACCCAGCACTGCCTCCGGGAGCAGGCGCCATTCTTGATCTGCCAGGAGAAGACTGTTCCAGGCTCCACTCAGACTGCAGGCAAGCCTTCAAGGCCAAACTAAAGCACTTGAAGTTTGGTCTCCAGCGGCGATCTGGCTCCACATTTGAGGCCAGACTTCACCCTTCCCTAGATGAGCCCAGCTCAGAAGCAGTGCATCTGTCACCACTGACACCTACAGGTAAGAAAAGGAGAACTGTCTGCTGCAGGACAAATTGTGCTCGTTAGCCACCACTGCAGATCTTTGGCAGCGTCTTAAGCCTAAAAGGAAAGGTTGCAAATTGGAGGGCTACTGCATGGGGTTAGCCTAGAGGAAACTGCAAACTGATGGGACATTGTTTTGCAGGAGTCAAAAGCCCCAAGCACTGCAGCCCTACAATCTTTAAACTACTCCAGTGCAGAGCCTGCCTTCTCTCCGAAGAATAGAGACCCATCAAAGGACATTTCCATCAGCAATGTCTGCACATCGCCAAAACCCCATTTATTCATCCAGGCAAGTCTGCAGAGCACGACAATGGTACCAACTGCTTTGGCAAAACTATCCATGGTGTCTAAGACTGCGAATGACTTCGTTAGCATACTGTCCATTATGGATCTTTTGAGCCAGGGCAGGCCCATGTTTTCGGACAGCAGGTGCAGGATGTCACAGGCCATGTCCCATAATGCATGTGCATAGTAGCCTAATAGACTGCATTTTGGGATGGCAGTGCTAAGCTGGCAGAAGAAAACATCGGCTTGCCAAAAGCAGATTTTCAATTCTATATCCGTGGGATTCATAAAAATTAAAGATTGTAGCTAGACAAGACCTTGCTCTGCGCTGGTGATCACAAAATTCACCTCTGCTGGCTACCTGGAAGAAAGCTATTAACTTCTGTTGTAATGTTGAAAATTTGATTTAAGTGGAGAGGATGTGCCAAGAAGCATTCCAACGTTTGGGAGGCATGTTCCTTCTGGGGTGGACACTTTTTCGATATGATTGTTTATGGAGATAACATGGACTGCGTGGTAGAGGGGGATTTATGCATCAAGACCGCTACATTATTCAAATCTGCCCCCTACCTGCTTGTAACCTTGTACTGTTGGTTTGGTTTTAAGAATCAATAAAAAGTATATATTTAAAAAAATAAAAAAAAATAAAAGATTCAAGATTAACCTTACTGGTCGATGCCTGTACATTGAGACTTTCCAGAGTAGGGTGCTCTGCAAGAAAATCTGGATCACCGGGCACAGGCCTATGTTGTCCGACTCCTTGCCAAGTATCAGAAAGGCCTCACAAGCCATGCAGTGCTGACCGATTCTTTAAGAAGGCATAAACATCACCCGAGTATTTGTGGCAACGCATGGTCGCAGTTTGGCCAGACCTAAAGAGGGTGTGGTCCATTACTCCTGACTGAAGACCCCAGATCCGATGCCAGGGACAGCCACCAGCCCTCAACTATACATTCTCGGCTACCCCTGCCGTGGAAGCTCAATGTGAAATCCCTCTCCTTCGCTATTCTCCAGAGATCTCTTGCTTTGGTGCTCCCCACGACTTCTGTGCAATTCGCTGATTGACAGACTCCATCTTCGCTTCAGATCTCATTTACATGCTTCACCGCCTCTTCAGGTACATGGTAACCCAAGCCCTCAATGGTACTCCTGAACCAAAGAGCAGAAAAAAGAATCGGAAGATGGGAGCCAAATACTGAGGCACTGTGGACTCATGTTCAAAGACGGAGGGTGGGCATCGCTCAACCTCTGGTTGACACCCCAGAAGAAAGAGGAAAATAACTGTCCCGAGCTCAAACCATTAGAAAGTAGAATACACGGCATAAGTTTCTAAAAAAAGATTCAATTGCAAAACAATTGACTGAAGAAAGTCTCAAAATAAACTATGTTCTTCATACTACTGCAAAACAATCACCGATTTTAAATTCCTCAAACCAGCCCAAATCCCATTGCCACTTGATTTAGATTATTTACTACTTCAAGCCCACACTTCACATATTGCAGGCCAGCGCTTGAGGCTTGTTTTAGGGTCAGGTTTCATTTTTGTACAGGAATCGTTTAACCCCTCTGGTGCCAAGGAAGAGCTGATGTCCTCACGAGAGGTCTCATTTACCCTGGTTTGATCCATACCCGTCGCAGCACTAGGCCCAGCCACTCAAGGGTAGCATTTTTAGAGACAAATGGGGGAATTGCTGGTAATAAAAATTGTGAGCGTCTCCTGTGGATTCTGAAAGTTTATTAAAGAAATGCATGGAAAATGTGAAATTTCAGGCAAAGTTTGAGGTTAGTAGGGCATTTAGGGTATGAAAACGTCATGGGATGCATGCAAGGCTCCCGTGGACGTCTAGTTTTCAGAAATGTCTGTTCTGAAGGTTTTCCTGGGTGGGTGCCGAGCCCAGACATACCACAGATACCCAAATTGCCAGAGCAGATCATTTTTGATAGGAAATGTTGAAGCTTCCATCACCCGATACCTTTTGGGCCTTTCCTATTGCGGGAGCTATTCCCACCCACACATGGGGTACTATTTGTATATCAGGAGGCGTGGGGGCGGGCTGGGTGGTATGGAATGTGGCTACCCGCAGATTCCAGAAGTTTACCTCCAAGAAATGTGAAGAAAATGTGTTTTTAGCCAAAGTTTGAAGTTTGCAAGGCTTCTGGGTAAGAAAACTGAGATCCACGCAAGTAACAACCCTGGACACCACCGGGCGTCTAGCTTTCAGAAATGTCTCGTTATCTCAGGTTTACCTGGGTGGCGGCTGAGCTAGCACCCAAAATTCGCAGCTACCCACACTAAAATAAAAAAATTAAATAAAAAACATGATTGATGGATGAAATATGATGTCTCCAAGTCACGTTTTGGGGCATTGTGTCGCAGGTGCTAGGCCCATCCACACAAGTAGGGTACATCTTTTAATCCAACTTGGGGCAACACAGATTAGTACAACACTTGTTATTACCAATTGGATTTATCTGCATTCGTGGTTGCCAAATGTAAACCAGTGTGTAAAAGAAAGAAAACATTTTGCAAAATAAATTAAATCACAATAGTATGGGTAACTCCAAATTGAGGTGCACAAAACACTTCCTAAACTTCGTATCTTGTGTAAATTTCAGAAATACCGAGATTTCCTTCCTACCCATTTTTCATTTTTTATTTTACCATATGAATTGCTGTATAGTCTGTACACAAAAAATAATTTTAAGGTACAGCTCAATTCCAGGCTTTGGGCATCACGTGTTTTTGGGGGAGCACTAAAAAATGCTATATCCCTGTGACCAGAAGGGTCCATCGGACATAACTATTGCTTTTGTACATCAGCCATCGTGACAATAAGTTACAGATGAACATGTAGTCACAAATAGCTGTTTTTTCCCCACTAATTTTCATTTTTTAATGAAACTTTTAGGAAAACCTTGAGGAATCTATCCAAAAATCCCTTTGCTGAAGCCAGAATTGTCTACAAAAAAAAAAAAGTATAGTTTTCTAGTATTACCCATGAGTTTGACATTTTCCACCACAAACTGGAAGTAGGTTGAAACCACAAAAATAAGGACAAATTGACTACCTCATAGAAAAATGCAAAAACAGGTCATTAATATTTAGGATACAACTAGGCTTGTTTCTGAAAGCTGGTGGTCTAACAAAGCTTCAGTTGATGCCATTTTTAGGGGGGAAAAGTGCTGAGCAACAAAGCATCTGTTTCAATTTTTTTTGTGCAAAAAACAAAGAGTAGCTATATTTGGGCTATTTTTTGGTTCCCTTTAGGAGAATCCACAAACCCTGGGTACCTTTGCAATCCCAAGGATATTGGGGAGGGGAATGCAAATTTGGCGAGGATATTTTATGTGGAAACATGTTTTTTAAAGATAAGGCATAAGCCCAAAGTACACCAAATAGAAAAAAAGGGCCCAGCGTTCTAGGGGGAAAAGGACCAGCAGCAAAGGGTTCAAGGGAGATTTGAGAGTCTAGTGCGGCTGACCACATTACACGGATACACATGGACATGCTACCTACACTGACTGCATTAGAGCGGCTGAGAAGGGCGAACAGACAAACATACCTGTGATCTCTCCTTTCTTGATTGTGAAGGGGATGACCAGGTCAAAAGGCCTCAGGCCAGACACATCCAGTCCATTTACTCCCATCATTGGGCGGTCTGTAGCCTACACAAAGTAAAGAGATGCAGCCAGATATTGAGGATGGTTTTCAAAAAAGGATGGGATTAGGAATGGGAATAAGGAAAGGGGTGGTGGGAGGGAAGGGTCAGAGGATACTAGGGAAAAATGCTAAAAAAACAAAAACAAAAGAAAACTACATATCCCAACCTGGGGGAAAACTGGAGCCCAAGAGACACTGTACACACCGGTTTTCCTTCATGTGGGCACTTAGTCACCTGTTCGGTTTTACCTAAGCTCTTCCAATGAGGACTGTATTCATGAGTCAACACTTCGAAAGCAAGAAATTACTCTTACTGATTGTGAGCCACGAAGACACAACCATTGACTTTGTGGTGCAACACAATTTCTTTGGTTCAAATGCCAATGCTATACACAGTCACCATATACATGCTGCTTACAAACCAAGCTCAAAAGAAGTGTTCTGAAACTGCTAGCAGTGTAGAAACACTAGATTCCAGCACTGGAACAAAGGTCAGGCAGCTTTTGGGTAATCTTGGTTTGTTCGATCAGTAGTTGACCAGTTCAGATATCTGAAAATCTCTCCAGAGATGAAGGGCAATCTACCTCTTGGAAATGGAACCACCCTTTCTCCCAACGCCCAACTATTGGGGACAAATGGGGGAATTACATTAACCTAAGACACGCCAGCTGACTTCGGTCCCTAGCCAAAAGGCACCCAAAGAGGAGTTGCAGGCGCAACTTCAATAGCTGCAAGTCTGAGATCACAAGTCCTACCAGTTTAACCACACCATAGAGACCAAAGCATTCACGTGACCCTCCCTGCCCCCAACCCACCTCCTCAACAGCTAGTTATTGCTTGAGGCCCTCATTTCTATCAATGAAATCTGGGTCACGGACAAGGCAAATCTACACATGGTCATACATTTGGCATTAAAAACGTTAACACAAAAGGATTACAAACAACCTTAAAAAGGTATACACAAGACCACATGGAAAACAAGACATCACACAGGATGGCCCACCCAGTGATAAGACAAGAGAGATTGAGATTCCGGTGACTGTTCACGAAGGAGGATACAGAATGAGGATGTGAATGAATAAACATGATGGGGATGAAGGAAGTCTTCATGATCGCTCAGGAGGATGGAGGGACGAGAGATGAACCCGACACCCAGCACCCCAGTTGAATTTCATCGAGACAGAAGGAAAAAGGATGAATCGATGAATATCCAGGAATATGCCGACCCTGGTGCATTCTCAGCTGGAGTGGGGAGTTCTTGCCCTGGGTTCTGTGTTGCTGGTGGACTAGAGGAAAGTGAGGAACAGCAAGCAAGGTACACTAAGCAGTGCATGCATCATAATGGGGCATTCCTAACAGGTAGCTGCAGAAGGGATCTCAGGATGAACATGCAATTATGACCTTAGTAAACAGTAGCTCCATATGCCGCTGCCAGTACACATGCTGCACCTTTTTGTATAGCCACTTTAGCTCCCAACTATACACCGCTTCCTATTAGGAATTTTATGCAGAGGCAAGCTGCAGCCACTTGTAGGGTGATCTGGCGTAAACTGAAGCAAAAGTATAGGTGCAGAGAGGCTTAATCGAGTGAAGGTGACAAAGGCAGATGTGGTAGATGGGGTGGCTGGCATGGAAGTATCCCTGCACTGAACTCCATGGCTTTCCTGCACCCCCCCAGAATGCACCAGGATGGATTTCCACTGAGACAGGAGATACAATTACTGTTGGTTCAAAATGGAGGGTACCCAGGGTTGCTGCATGCCGGGCGGGTATGCGTAAGAGGGGGCTAGCTCCTGCTGCACCATCTGCTGGGGCATCATTTGCTCTCCGTCCAGGGCCTGTGAGGAGGGGGGCAAGCACAAATTAGAACACTGGAGAAACCAAGTCTAAAAGTGTCAAGATGAAATGTGGAAAGGAACAACCTTGCCAATAACCCGCAATAAAGAGCAAACCACCCGAGCTTGGCATTTCTTGAAACCAGGGAGAGCAAACAGTGCTCTTCCCAGAGGCAGAGATCAGCTCCTTTCCCCAAGTCACAAATTAAGGTCTGTAGATTTGGGTCTTGGTTACCTTCTAGCCTAACGAGGGGTAATCGTCCTGTAGCCAGCACCAAGACATATTTGGGGGGCAAAGGATATCAGTCCAAGAAGGTTCATACCAGTAAAACATGGACGTCTCATTTAGCAGGGTTAGGGATAAACGGGTTTAGCATTTTATAAAGCAGTGTGAACTGCCTTTCGGTTACTTCTTTCTCCTCTGTGCCAATAACGAATGTGCTCACGCTCTACACCCACAGCACCCTGCAGAAAGGTCAATGCAACAAGTATGTGTCCATTTGTCTCTAAGGTCTACCTACAATGATCTGGCATCTCTCTAAACCACCATACAGACTTATCAACTGGTGCAAATTACAGGCCAGACCCCATGTTACAAAGCCCTCTTCCCCCACACAGTTATTAGCATACACCTATTTCTCCACAAGCAAAACTTACAGTGACTTGGAAGGGACTGTTCGGAATATGCTCTCCTCCAAACCGCACACAGATGACGTATTTTCCTGGCTGAGGGGCGGTGTAGAAGATGTCGAATGTGCCATCTTCGTTCTCAACGACATCCACATCAACCTCGGTGCCATCAGGGGTGCACACTGTGCAAGTGACTTTGCCCTTGCCAGCTGCCTTCGCGTCCACAGTAATCACTGTCTGTTCCCCAATCTGGATAGTTGGTCCGATACCAGCCCCTGTTAACATAGGCAAAAAGAGAAACGGGGAAGAGCAACAGAAAGGCACACTTAACAGTCTGAATATCACTTAAATGCACAACTATCCCCTCTATTCAAAGGCCCTGTTGCTCGGCACACCCTCGAAGCTTTGAAAGGAGAATGGCTTTCTTCTCAAAGAAAGCTCACCCACTGCCAACAATTAAAAGCAGCAAAAGACCTCAATCAGAAAGCCGGATCCGAGTGCCTAGTGAAGTGAACCGAACTGGGCTGCCAATTCTACAATAGCCAACACTCTTGAAGGCATGATCGACAGCAAGGTCTGTCTGATGCAAAGTCCTGCTATGTGCAACATCTTTACTAGGAAGATCAGCTAAGTTAGCACAATGACAAGTTGTTGAAGAATCCAGTACATAGAAAACAAACAGATCAGCCTTCATTTAGGAAACGGACTGTAGGGTAGGCACCAGGTCATCTGGTATACTAAAGTCCACATGGTGTATAAGATTGTATGTACACTTAAAATCCAACCATGGGATGCAACAAAGGTGGCGTGTCAGCACAGTACAAAACGCTGTATATTTACTGCCCTCATGGTTTCTCTCCAGTTTGTCCCAGTTACCATCACTTCCATGAAGAACATCTATTAGTTCCAAATCTTCTGCTCACTCCGCCACATTGCTAGCCCTCCACCACACCCGAACACCTTTTAGACTTTCAACTCAAACTGGGTCACAGCTTCTGTAGCTGAAGTAAACATCTGAGGCACCTCAAGGAAAAAGCGCAAAGGTCTTATGCTTGGCAGGAGCCTTGTGTAAATGTGAACCACTAAGCCTTTAACTTCGGCTAAATCCACTCTTCAATGCAACCAGGTCAAAAACTAAACACCTGCTTCAACAGAATTGCTTTTTTTCACTTCCATCACCAACCATAAGTCTCTTTGCATGTCTCAGCTACAAAATAATGTAAAATGAAAAACTGTGCTGAAGCAGGACAGTCAGTGGGGAGAACCGCTTGTTGAAATGACCAGTGCAGAAAGGGAAGGATTGGAAAACGTCCAGAATAAATGATGCGATTTACTCTACAACATACAGGCAAAATTGCAACAGGTACAGAGTGATGCAAAAGAAAGCAGCAGCTGGTGTTAAAATAGATCAGAGCTGGAAGAATGAAGCAAGCCATGCACAAGGCAGCAAAGACGGTAGCGTGGGTAGAAACTGAGCCTACATATCAGAGCAAGTACCACTGGTAGCATGTTTGTTGATGCGAGGAATCCGACATATCTGAGTAAGACGTGCAAGTTAAAAAAATAAGATGCCAGGCTGCCTGATCTTGAAACTGTCCAATTATGTTGATTCACTATTTCACGAGTGACAACTGTTAGCATTGATAGTGGCTCATGCACAGAATGAGAATTAACAAAAAGACAAGTATGCCAGTCGACGTGGTGCCATCTGTTCGCACAGCGGCTCCTTATCCTACAAAAGCTTCTTTGGGCCAAGAAACAGATCTCAACTTTAGGCATTGAAGGCACAATGTCAGCCACCTGGTAAACACAGGAAGAAGGAGAGCACCACTTCAGCTCAGCTTTACTAAGGTCCTTCCAATGGGAAACCTCAAACTTTGGTATAGTAGAAGAACTATTTTATGGGTTCGTAAATAAAAATAGGCAAAGGGTCATTGAAAAATCCACTAACCTACTACTACTTGCGTACACTCCCACCACAGTGACCACTTGAAGCAAGCAGGATTTCCACGAGTACCGAAGGCATGCCAAAATGAATGGGGAAGGGTAAACGAAGATCCTGAATCTGCAAACACCGCCTGCCCAAGAGGAGGTTTATCTACAGCATATTTAGCTTGAGACCAAAGCCAATCACCAAACAAATGCCAACTTATGTACAGTACAAAGAGGTCTTTAACAAGAGACCATGATTATGAACTGAAAATATTTAGTGTAGGAAAGAGCAGAAAGACAACTTGAAATTTGGGTAGTGCATTGAGGAAGGGTTGTTAAAGGGATTCGAGGGAGCTTGTACAATTAGGACATTTCCTTCCAGCTAAACTCAGGCAGCCATTGCACCTTCAACAAAGCAAATTATTTTCCAGTTGTTAGCGCTCCTGGACACCACTGAGCAGCCAGTCTCCAGATCCCCTCAGGCTCCAGATCACATGCAATTATAACAGCAGGTCAGCATTGCCAAAACAACCCAGCCCACCTCAATCAAGACATGGCATGCCAGGACCACAGCTCTTTGCCCCTCCCCTGCACAGAAAGCCACTAAAGGGGACAAGTTAGGTTGCCACACCGATTCAAGAGAACAGGTTCAGACTGTAGTGTAGAGATTCATTTAAGTTTGAGGAAAACCCTCATGTTCAGAGACTTTTTAAACCCAAGCAGCCCATACTTTGAACTGCTGTTGGTTTCTGAATACATTATGCATGCCACTGAGCACGAATGTATTAACATTCGGGACAGTCACTGCTTTGTGTCACAGGCACAAAACCTAGAATGGCAACCACACACATGCAGGAAGCCATAGACACTAAGCTCATGGGGTGCAAAAAGGGGGAAAACACCCCCAACCCCCATCAGTGCTGAAGGACTTCCCAGACACCAAGGCTCAATTTAAAAAGGTATTTCACATACCGTGCACTCTGAATGTGCTGCAAACTGAACTGTTCCATGGGTGTGGCAACCTTCCTTACAGGTTCTACTTGAAAAGTTCACAGCAGTTCACAGATTCTAGCACCTCTTTCATGAGCTACATCCTACAGGGACAATGTTCCAATGAACAGCCTCGAGGAGTCCGGAATCAGTCTGTGGCATTAACATTATAATTTGCAAATAAAGTCTCGTCTTCCATTGTACAATTTGGAAGTCAAACTGCTGTGAACTTTTTAAAGTACACATTTTCTAGGTTTAAAACAAAACATTACAGTTGGCACCAGCAAGGCGGCTTACCTAGCCCGTGACCTCCAATTGACACTGAGGTGAAAGGTGAAAGAGCAAGGAAAGATCAAGTGAGACAGACATTAACAGTGGGAAGAAAAAAAGTGCACAAAAAAAAAATTCAAAACTTGGCAAAGAAAATAAACAACGAGTTATTTAAGTGTGCAGCGTACCAAGATGTGTACATCACAAAAGCCAAGTGTGGGTGCTTGGATTCGGAACATAAAATAGAAACAAGACAAACAAGTGAGATTTGCAGGATTGCACTTACCAGTGACTGTGCACTTGCTGGCATCGCCAGTGGGTACAGCGCGGATGCGGTACGGCGAGTAGGGTATCTCATCTCCACCATACTTTATAAGAATGGTGTAGCGGCCAGTCATGTCAGGCACATAAGACACAGTATATGTGCCATCCTGGTTGTCACGGATGGTGGCCTTCTTGGGCTTCCCTGCAGGATCCTGAAATGAGTAGACGTTGCATCAAAGTCTAGGTTTATCATGCCTTAGAGTGCCCACAATAGTTCAACTTTATCAAAATGCATCTTCTCTGGTAATCGTGAAATTCTAAAATGAATTAATCTTCCCGACCCTACATTAGACAACGGTCTTATACACTCATGTCGACAGGGCTAAAGGAGTCAGGCTAGAAGTGCCACAAGTGCATTTACAGCACCTTGCAAGGCAGGCTTGTTCTGCTAGACTTCTAGGATGGGCACAGGCACGAAGAGAGGCGATATAGCTAGGGTGAAGTGAAAAGTGACCAATGGAGAAGCAGCAAGTGAGAAGAAAATGCAATACTCCAAGCCATCAACAGAAAATGTATCTGTAGTTTGCAGTGGTTAGAATATCCCAGATGCAGCCATAGAGAAAACTGGGCCTACCGGTAACCTTTCAAACATTAAACTATTAAGTGTTTTATATAAATGTAACATTCTACCTTTTTGCCACAGTGGAGCAACAGGTCTACGACTTAGCAGGCGTGGGATGGGGCGGGAGTTAGGAGATTGAGTTACACAGGATTAGCATCACCATAAATGCAGAGGTAAAACATGCTTCAGAACACAAACCAGGCATATTTTTTTAAGCATTCTCTAAAAAAGTCCATGTATTGGAGCCTTTTTTTCCCGAAATAACGAGGTTTATTACCCAGAAGGTTTAGTAAAAAAACAAAAACGCAGGTTTGTTAATATTGGAGGATCAAATCTTCCTAGAAACTCATTGTCCTGTGCAGTTTGTTTTACTGAAACAGCAACGTTAGATGGTTGTGTGGAAGAAGAGAGTTGTGTAGCAACCTGAACACTTCTGCTGAGAGACAGGCAAGTTCTGCAGTTTGACCCTTTACAATGCCCCGCTTCGATCACAACACAGACGACTTATGGAGGATCAAAGCTTCTCCACTAGTGGGCGGAAGACATGCCCTGCTCTGGGGTTTGCCCAACTCCAGGCAGGGAAGGGCTTTCAGATCATTAAACTCTAGGTCACTACTTTTTAAAGCACCTACAATGATGCAGACTAATGCTGCCCCTACATTGATGCGGACTAATGCTGCCCCTACATTGATGCAGACTAATGCTGCCCCTACATTGATGCAGACTAATGCTGCCCCTACATTGATGCAGACTAATGCTGCCCCTACATTGATGCAGACTAATGCTGCCCCTACATTGATGCAGACTAATGCTGCCCCTACATTGATGCAGACTAATGCTGCCCCTACATTGATGCAGACTAATGCTGCCCCTACATTGATGCAGACTAATGCTGCCCCTACATTGATGCAGACTAATGCTGCCCCTACATTGATGCAGACTAATGCTGCCCCTACATTGATGCAGACTAATGCTGCCCCTACATTGATGCAGACTAATGCTGCCCCTACATTGATGCAGACTAATGCTGCACCTACATTGATGCAGACTAATGCTGCACCTACATTGATGCAGACTAATGCTAAAGTCATCTTGCCTGGGAGAGCAATGTGGGGCTGTTTGGAGAGGGGGGGGGCTTGGTGTTTAATTACACCTATTATTGCAAAGTCCTGTAAATTGTTCCATACAATCCCTATATAAAATATCCAGTGCTTGCATCTTGGTAGACTAAACTTTTTGAAAACATTCCCCATTTTATAGAGGTTGAGCAAATCTTAACTAATCTTGGACTATACTCGAAGGCAGGTACCTAATCTCAATACCTGCACAAGATTGGAGGGTTAGAAGAGGCTCCATTCCATTTTGGAGGTCCTCACAGAAAGCTTTGCCATGCTCAAGGCAACTTGCCTACAAAAACTGCTGCCATGTACAAACCCTTTCACAGGGCTGGATATGACGCACAGCATGCGAATCTCTAAAATCCAGAAGAGGTTCAAGCTGCGAAAGGGGATTGTAGGAAAGTGCCCCTTTTTGCATGGTGGCCCCCCACTTTTTGCCTGATGTTGATGCTCTTTGACTAAGTGCGCCCTGGGTTCCTGCCAACCAGGTACCCAGGGCCTATGTTCTTTCCCTAAAACTGTACTGTTGCAAACCCAAATTGGCAACTCTGGCCACATGTAAATCCCTTGTAACAGGTGCCATAGGTACCAAGGGCACTGACCAGGGAAGGCCTTGAAGGGCTGCAGCACTTATTGTGCCACCCTTAGAGGCCCTGTACCATTACACTCACACACTGCCTTTGCAGGCTGCCTGTTTTGGTGCAGAACAAAGTGAAGCGTCTACATGGCACTCATCCCTGTGCGCCAGGCCTACAACCCACTGCCCTGGCATAGGTCAGCCACCCCTCTAGCTTGGTGGACTATACCAGTGGTGAGGGTACAGGAACCCTGTACCCCTACAGTGTAAGCCAATTCTTAGACATTGTAAGTGCAGTAATGCCATTAAGAGTATGGTCTGGGAGTTTATTACGAACTCCACAGCACCATAATGGCTTTACCGAAACCTGGGAAGTTTGGTATCAAACGTCTCAGCACATTTAACCCACGCTGATGCCAGTGTGGAATTTAATGCAAAATGCATTCAGAGGGCATCTTAGGGATGCCCCCTGGAAAACGACCTAACTCTAGTGTCCTGGCTGACTGGCAGCTCGCCAGCTGCCACCATCAGACAGGTTTCTGGACCCCTGGGGTCGAGAGCCTCCCGCTCTCAGGGTCTGGAAACAAAGCACATCCTGGGCAAAGGTGCCAAGCCTACTCCCCCAGGATGGGCAGGGTCCACGAAGGGGAAGCTTCAAAGGCTTGCCGCCTTTGTAAGCTGACCTAGCCATTTGCTGCTCCCAGCTACTGGCCCCCCCCCCGGTTCGGACCCCCCACTTTGGACGGGAGAATTGGCAGGAAAACCAAGATAGATGTGTTCCCACCTTTGCCAACCCCACCCCTCAGGGTGAGGGAGGTGAGGCACTACTCAGTCCCTGCCATCCGGAGGATGGGGGACCCAGCCAACCACAGTGAGGCTTATGCCCCCCTCCCACTGGAGGGTGGCATAATAGGGGGTGCACCCATCCCAAGGAAGGGACCCATTGGTCCCAACCTGTACCTACCTGAAACTCCCCTAAAACTAGTACTTAGGGGCAACCCCGAACCTTGCCTCCTTAGACAAGAAAGAAGGACCAAAGAGCCATGCTGAAGAAAGAAGGACACCAACTGACTTGTCCCCAGCCCTACCGGCCTATCCCGACCTCTACCTGCTCCAGCAGAATCACGGTGTCCTGCAGCCAGCAGCCCCCCAGAACCCGGAGGACCTGCCCTCCCTTCCCTAACAAGACTTGGTCTCCTGTGAGCACCGGATTTGCTCACCAACCGACTCTGGTTCCAACCAGATCCACAAGTCTGCACCACACTGCACCCGACGCCCACGGCTCTAGTTTGAGTGGTCCCACACCATGGCACCCTGGTGATCCGGACCAGAGATCCAGTGACCCCCGACCTGCCTCAAGCCTCCAGCCAACGCCTGCAGCCTCTATCTGGAGGGTCCCCCCCGACCGGGAGCAGGTCAGGAAACCAGACGCCAAAAGACACCCCTGCACCAGAGGCCCCACGGCCTTGGGTGGCCCAACCGACTGTCCAGGCATCCCACTGCTACCACCAATGTAGGAAGCTGGCTCTGTATATACTATACCAAAGTAAGGTAGTGTGTATAGAATCCAGTGGATCTACTTTAACCTCCAAGCCTTTGGGGATCCACTGGACTCTGCACACTATGCCTTACTTTGGTATAGTATATACAGAGCCAGCTTCCTACATGGATACACAAGTGTCAAAATGATTCATAAGTGCACAACACTCAGTCCAGACAAAAGTACATTGCAATTGGTGAATTGCAAGCAGCAGGGGCAATTTGTGCAAAGAATTGCTCTGCCTGCAGTGCTGCTACAAAATGAGATTGCGAAGAGCCAGAATGAAGATGCCTGTCTGAAACCTCCAGCCGTGGCAGCGGTCTAAACACAGCAAATGGATAGTCTCAAATCACTGGTCAATTTAGGTAGATCCTAGAGCCACTGGAAAACATGCATTCCTCAAGAGTGACATTCATGACTAGTCTGTATCTGGTTTTATTCCCCCCCCCCCCTTCTCATCCCAACATGCCACCCTCGTGCACACTCCACTTACAGTAATTTGTACTGCAAGGAGTCCCTCGCCTGCATCCTTTGCATCAATGGTGAACTCCACGGGCATACTGGCGGGCACACCTGTTGTGTTCAGTCCTGGGCCACTGGCCTTCACCTTGCTGGCATCATGTGTTGGGAGCACCTTCACCTTGAACGGGCTGCAGAAAAGAAGTGGCAGTACATTTAGAGATAAGAATTGTTTCACAAAGCATGGCTGCAGCCCCGCCATCTCCAAGGGTTACGGCATAAAGCATTTCTTCAAAGGGCCGACTTTTAAAAGTGGTAACTCCCAACAATTACTTGCTACCCTTATGGTCACCCATCTCTAGATAAACCTACCATCTAGGACATTACCTGCGAGGGACTTCTTCATCTCCATAGAGCACAGATATGCTGTAAGGACCTTCCCGGGTTGGTACATAGTTAACGGTCTGTACACCATCCACATTATCAACGACCTCAACAGGTTCAACCACACCTAGACCAGCAGAAACAGTTACTTTTCAAGGAGATTTCAGAGCAACATTAAGGTAGTTTTTAATAAAGGGGACTAGCAGTTAAAAGTCCAAGAGTTAAGATGCCATAGTGAAAGATACAAATGCTTTGACGACTCAGTTCCCAGTTTAATATGTCAATAGGAGAAGCCAAAGGTGACATGTTAACCAGTAGCAGCCATGAAAAGCATAGCGAGTTGGCACCAACCCAGTGTCAAATCCACAAACTCAAACTGAAGAGCAGCATTCAAAACTAAAGGAAGGAAACTGACCAAGTTAACCTTCTGCATAGGTAAAAATCCAGTTGCCCTTTACCTTTCGGTCCCTGCACTTTAACCTGCAGTGGTGCTACGCCAGCCTTGCTCGTATCCACACTGAACGACTGTGGAATGTTTGCACGTACAACTCCAGGGCTCAGTCCCGGGCCATTGCACTTCACTTTAGAAACGTCCACGACATCAGTAACTGGTACTTTAAATGGGCTCCCTGAGGAAATAGTTCAAAGAAGAACAGGTTACAACTTTGGTGGTGCTTGTGATGGAGTTTGCGCTTGGTGTCTCGTACCATCATGTGTAACACGTTTTAAGAACCAAATCAGACACAATAGGACATAAGAAGAAACAGGAAAAGACCTGAAAAGAATGAAGGATCGTGATAAAGAAAACAGTAGTAGTCTAGCATGGATATCATTCCATCAATACACATGCCTAAAATACCTCACTATCCGATCACCAAAATGAATAAGTTACCAGTACCAATTGTTTGGCAACTCACTAGGTAAACTTTCACAGGCTGTTCATATTTCCGCATCTAGTGTAGGGTCCAAAGAGAGGGAGGTTTCTCAAAACTACATTGCTGGTGTCAGTGGATTGATTTCACAAGCCACGTTGCCATGGTCATTGGTCCTTAATGATATGGCCAAGTCCATAGGCCGCCCCCACCTCCTCAGGAGTCGGTGGGAATGTGGGAGCATCGGATATTCTAAATGAGGAACTTTTAAATCACTTGCTCGAGAATAAGGATTAGTGGAAAATTGTAATGAAGTGTCTTGTAGCTACCCATCTACAGTGCATCCCCTGGGAATACTGTGTGGATATCTGAATGTAAAGTTTAACATGTAATTTTTCCACCTACTGCGAACAAGTGTCTGGGACAGGTCACTAACCGAATAGGTCTTGTAATGTGGTACATCTTGCTTCCCATTTACGAGAGTCCGATGTCCCATCTGAAAACTACTTCTTGGACATATGCCGAGAGCGATACCTCGAAAAACCAGTCGAACATGGTCTGCAACGAGCATTAATTGCCATGTGGAATTCTCACTACACCCCCAAGCCACCCCTCCACCTGTTTCACAAATGTAATAGTTGTGTGATATTAACTTTATTCACTAAGGTCAGAAAAAAAACTTGCATGCCAACTTCACTGCCAAGAGTGGACTGACCATTAACTTAAAATCAATGCATGGGCTGTGCTGCCAGTCTCCTGCGGGTTCTGAGACACTCCTGTTTTAGGGCCACTTCACTGAAGGAGTTAAGATTTCTACTGATTAGCTTCTCAAAAACATGCGTTCCTATTGCTAATTTATGCAGGGCAAACAAATTCTTTCTGGTGGATTATCTGTCTGCAGATTCCTTGCCTCTAATCTCCTCCAGGCGCCGGACTGATCCTGAGAAGCTGAAATAGCTCTCCTGTGCCAGTAGCTGGTGCTTCGCTCTGCATTGATGCCTGGTACACTAGACATGACATCACCAGAGCCTTGCAAGCGCCACCCTGTCACACCATTCGTTTGTTATCCTCCCTCCCAACCCCACCACCATAGAGAGGAAGACCAGGCTGCCAAGATGGACAATTCTATGCAGTGTACCAGGGCAAAATTTGAAACCTATTAATTGATGTAGCATTTCTATAGTGCGAACCTAGCCAAAATGCAACAGCGAGCTCTACAGGGTCCTATTAAAAGGACTAGGATCGTTCAGAACAGGGAAAAGTGGGTCAGTGAGGAGCTCCTGACGGATCCTCCTACCTGCAGATCTCTCACCTCTTGAAACAATATCCAAGTAGCATCTTCCTGGTGGAGGGTTGAAAGAGGTGGTCACCAAAAAGTCCTGCACAACCTGTCAACATTTCATTAAGACCTTGTTGATGGGAAGCAAGGGCGCGGAGATCAAAGGCACTGGCAGCAAGATCTGCTTTTGGGAGGGTAACAAAAATGGACTCACAGGACCCTCCCAACTCAAATATGGGGTGGGGGCCAGCGTTATATAACCCGCTGGAGTTTAATAGGGTTAGAGCCCCTGCATCTGTACTTCTGGGAGGGAGAAGGTTACCCACCTTAGGGCGGTCATCTTACTGGACATCGTCAGGCATCTGTTTAGCATCAAAGTTGGACCTGAATAAGTCATGCATCCTTTCGAAATACTTGTCCCAAGTTGGGGATCTATATTGAGACTCCTCTACGGGCCTCTGTGCTTGGTGTTGAGAATATATTAGAATAACCTTGGTCTTTTTGAAGCTTCAATGCACCATGCGATGGCTATGAAGATGGCACCAGCGCCTGAACATCACTAAGAGGAAGCTGCATGGTGTCTTCTGGCACCACAGGCATACCCACTGGCAGACCAGTCCCGAAACTTGCTGTCTCCAAGAGGCGAGTGTGTGACTGAAGGGGGCATGACTGAACAAAGTTAGTGTTGCCCGAGTAAAGGTTGCAATTGCACAGGGGTCAGCTCCAGCAACTGGAAATGCCAGGAAAACCGGAGGAAGGACAAGCCCAAAGCTAGTACTGGGGTGGTAGACTAACTCAGGCAACGAGGCAGTAGGAGAAACGGGAGTGGTCTAGACGCATACCTCGAGAACAGAAAGGCAGCATTCCCGATAGACCTAAAATTTTGTGCAATTTGTTCTTTGAGGTCTTGGAATATTTGCTGGTCGACTACAAGCAGGCAGACCTCGAGTGGGACAGATCTGGAACAGCACCATAAATAACTTGGCCTCCTGTTCCCCAATAGTTTTAATGTGCATAATGATGAATTTATCAGATGACCTGGAGTTGTGCTTGGGCGCCAGACACCACAAACCCCTAGTGTGGCTTGGAAATAAACATCTTATGGTAGGAGCAACACTGCAATTTCCAGCAGCTGGTTAACGAAGTTCCAAGGAGAGCACTCAGGATTCACATCGATGTGTGTGGAAAATAGGAAATGGACACTGAAGCACTGGGAGTGAGGCTTATCTGGCGTTTGTCAGGTCATGTCCAAGATGGTACCAGCATCAATGGAGTTAAGCACCACCTACCAGCTCAAGAGAACTAATCTGATTTGTGCAGATCCCCATTCGGGGGAGCTATTCAAAAGCTGAGGAATCTGCAGGCTGAAATATCCATCAGAAGCCTGTGCTGCAGCGTGTCCTCCTGAAACACCTTGTAAACAAACACTGGTACCTTACCGGTAGGTCTGTTCGGTTTACAGGGCTGCACCGAGATGCCCGAGGCAACCTCCATTCTGCTCTAGCCTTCCCAGTCAGTACTTGCATCTCAGGGTCCAACACAATTTACTGTAAAGATGCTTCTGAACAAGTTCTAAACGGAGAAAGTTTGAATGAGTTTACTGTGTCATTGTGTCTAAATTCAAAGCCCACTGCCACATCATGAAGCCTGCTTGCTAACTCCAGATGGTCAAGTGCCCAATTGTGGGTAAATGGTTGGAGCGCAAGAGTGCTGGATGCATTAGGTCCTAGTGATTAAAAACAGAATCCATTACAAATATTGCCACGTAACACATTGCCTCAAGAGAGAAAATAGAAAGCTTAAAGAAAATGCAAGTCTTGGTCCATGCAAATAGTTGCCCATTTCTGTAGTTATTGCCTTGGCAGAAGATTCTTACTAGGTTTTATTAGAAGAGAGAAAAGTTGTCTTACTCTTAATAGATTTAATTAGGGTGTAAAAGCCTTAGGATGAAACAAAATACATAAAAGAGAAAAGGGCAGAGTTTTGGGGATCCCTCTAGTATGTCTTTCAGATGAGCTCCACAGCAACTTCCTCTTTCTTGTAGCTTATGTAGAATGTGCAAGATCTCAAAACTGGCACTGGGTCCTGAAAAGAATGCCGTGGCTTTGAGCCAAACACGTTTGAATTATGTTCCAAATCATTCCATAATTCAGTGAGAACAAGCAATTCTTCTCCATCCCTCAAGCTGGAGTCCAGAAACACTACCCAACAAATGCCTTTTAAGGCTAGGCCAACGCCATCACTCTGCAATACTGTACGCAAGCCAGATTGCAAGTTCAATGCCAATTTTCTCCCTTCAATGGGTACTTTCATTTCTTGTTGCTTCCTTTCGGACAAATTCAAGCCTGTCAATGCTGTTCCACAGCCCATGGTTTTGTAGAGCAGCAGTTGCAGTTCATGGCAGAGTGAGCAGTGCAAACATTGGCCCAAAGGGATCCAACCTGCTGAGTAAGTCTGCAGAGCTAACGGAGGAAGTTTATCAAACTGCCCCTCGCTTCGGACACCAACCTCATCTCGAAGGAGAGCATTAGCAAATGAAAGATGCAAGCTTGGAAAGATGCAGGTTACATTCCAAACGTGGACTGAAAGTTCAGGGAGATCGAAGCTACATTACACCAATGTTCTTTCTTCCATACAGCACATTCTTGTAGCAAGATCCAGCGCTCCATATGGCTCATTCTCATTATGTACTGCCCAGATAACCTTCCAAAGAGAACTAGGTAGAGGAAGCAGTTTGTTTATGCTGAGAGTATAACCTTCTGCTAAGGCAGCTCAAACGTCCGGCATGTAACGGAACACCCAGGTGTAAACGTACGACCGACAAACCCTGTGACACAGGGTGTTCATATGGCACGTATCCAGCCCCTCTGGGGGAATTTTAATCTGAAACCACAGACTATATACACAAACTCCATTTAGAATTATTGTATGCAAACTTCTCAAGTAGATATACTGAATCTGTCCTGGACTTTGACCATGTGGTCATTACTAAGGGAGGAAACTACTAGCCGTTCTTGCTGTATATACCTTGGCACATTATTCTGCTACTGTCTAGAATACCGTTATTTAGGCCATCATGAAATCTATCCTAGACCATGATTTACAATCACATACCTGGCCTTAAAAAGAGATTAGTGAAGCCCAAGTATCTTACATAGACTGTCCCTGGTGTATCAGATGTCAGTCCGTTTTGTAGCTGGGTGTTTTGCCATCTAGTAAAGCAAACACTTGTAACTAATTCCCTTGGAGTCTGGATATTTAAGGGTGAACTTCTCTTCCAGTCACCTTATGTCTAATTAATAAAATTAGATATCGCCAACCTGTGATTATGCACAGTATATGAATCTAAAATAGATTCAAGATGGAAAACCTACCTAGTGGTTGGGAATACTTTTTTGTAAACTCTGAAATCTAAAAATGAGACAAGGCATCGCCTGAATGCTTTTGGAAGGGTTCTTATATCCAGCTTGGTAGTTCGATTCTGGTTTATGGAATTTGGTCTGATTTATTGTGTTTCAATATTGGTTGTTCGTGTAGTCGAACTATGAGAACCTAAAGGCTTTGCTGTCAATTACATTCTGCATGTGCATAACAGATCCTATGTGCCCCTCTCACTATAGAAGTAAGAAAAAAATGCTAGGCCAGGGGAGAAGTCTCTACCTTGGTGAGAACTTCGCATTTGTGTTGAGCAGCGTATTCTTGGACTTCAATGCATACTAAACATCTGTATGGTGCACGGTAAACCAACCAACAGCAAGTGCAGTTCTCAGGTTCTAGCAGCCTCTACCAATTTCCTTGAACTCACAGGGCTACATGGTGCAGTGAAACCAGTTTCACAAAGTTCTCTCCAAAACAGTCAAATAGTCCAACAAACAGCAATCAAGCAAATTAACTTGCTTGAAAGAAAAGCTCAGATTTAGAAAACATCCCTTTGATGCAGTTTATATATGTGTTCTTAAAACAGATAAAAGGCATGGTCATTTACAATGCCAAAAGCTTAAACTCTCGCAAATGCAAGACCTACTGCATTGCAAATGCGTTCGCCGCCCGTGCTATAATTTTTTTTTTTTTTTAAAGCGTTAGGAGAGAGCGTGTCCTGCCTGCAACAGCAAGCAGGACAAAGCTATTTGAGAAAATAGTGCTCGGAGGCTGTAATTAAAGCCTACAGAGTAACACGTAACGAGGTCTGTTGCCCTGGGAGGTTACAAAATGAGACAAGGCGGTACTAAGGAGGGAGTACTAAGCCTATTGACCAATGAACAGCCACAGTGGACAATTACAAAAGCCAATTAAAAATATGGGCGGAGCTTCAAGTATCTACCTGAATACAGCATACCTTGCAGAGCAGCGCATGCGCTGCCCAGGCTCGACCTAAAAAACTGGCCTTAGGTTGTCAACCATTTTGAATAACAAGACATGCAAAAAATTGCTAAACCCTATTTGCACAGGTTAATGAAAGTGTACCTTGAGCACCTGACTGCAGAGGATAATGTATGCATATGAACCCAAGCAGGACCCTATGTGGGAACCTGAATACCATAAACCATACATAAGCTTATCCTTATTTTGACACTCACTATGGTCAACATCCTCAAAGGATTCATGCACATGCTGTGGTGAACTGCAGACAGAGTGGCATCGGGAAGACATCTACTCAAGGAGGGCTCTTACCTGGAACTTGATGACCTCCGTAGGTGACATTCAAGTTGTAAGTCCCAGGTTCATAGGGAACATACTCCACAGAACAGCTGCCATCTTTGTTATCTGTGCAGGACATCTTGGCTTCAGAGGGGCCTTCAACTGCTAGGCCCAGGCCTCCCGTACCAGCACCCCTAGAGAACAGACAGGATGCCATTTGAAATGCAAGCCCAGTATTTTGCAGGATTCATCCACAAGCAGTTACATTACAGCAAATTTAAATTAACCCCAACCTCTAGATTTAAGACCTATGGAGGCCGTTTGACTAGGCCCCAGCTGCAGCCTGATGGAAAAGTCAGAAACAATAGTCATTGTACTACTGCCCACCCTATTCGCTCAAAAAAACAACAAACACAACATGCACAACCACTAACTCAACTGAATTGCCGGAGGTTACCTGGTCTCCACAGTAAACTTGTTGGACTTGTTAGTGGTACCGCTCTCAATTCCAGGCCCATGAACTCTTACTCTGGTTGGGTCACATCCTTCTGTCACAGGGACTCTGAATGGGCTCTTTGGCACAGGGCTTCCATCATATGTGACGTCAACAGAGTGGATGCCTGGCAAACAAAGGGAGGAATTACAATGTGATTTGGTGTCCCAAGTAACATCAAGGCTTCAAGATAAGAATCGTTGCTTCAATAAGCTACACTGCAGCAGGGAGTCCTGCAGTTGAAGCAAATACAAGGTTGTATTAACAGAACATATTAAAGGACAAAGGCTCCAACTCCACTGCAGCAGACAACTCCAGGATGAAAAAGACTGAAGCAACACTAGATCATGCGACAGATTAAGCATGAGCTGCAATGATAAAGGCAATCACACTACCACGGGTCACAAAAACTCACAAAGTTGCAGTAACAGGGATAGTTTATGGATTTAGTTTTGCAATTAACTGTAAAACCTACCTAGATAGTTTTGAGGGTTGTAAGAATACAGTTGCAGCACAGTACCAGTATATGTTCTCCGGGGTTGATAGCCTTTATGATTTTCACTTGCTTTAATCATTCCCAGTATGGTTACCTTCAATAGCAGTGTCCAGCACCAATCAGCAACAGAAACAATTGAACTTTCACTTTAGTAGCCGTTCCTCTACATTCAAAAGGACTCAAACTTTAGCCAATGAGGTGTAGGTGCTCCGAACTCCACTCATACAGTTTAGATTTCAAAGCATTAGTGTGGACATGAATAAATAACAAGGTATTGAGTAAACCGGGAGGGCCGCATGTGGAGCCATACAAGAAAGTGGAAAAACTGCAGTTGGAGGCAAGAAACTCCTTTCTTCTCCAGGGTTGGATTTCTCATGGACTCATAGTTGAATCAGTAGCGAGCAGTAAAATGAAGAACATTCATGTTTGACGTTGGGCTTCTCATTGGAAACGTATGTACAGTACTGCTAGTCCAACTGCATATTCATTCGCTATTTCTCTGCCAAGATGGTAACGTCTGGTAAATTTCTGGCAATTTTTCCAAACTACTGCTCACCAGGGGGAATGCTTGAACCAGACTTTTCAGAAACTCCTTGATAAGCCTGGTTGACAATAGAATTCTACAATCTGCAACAACCGTACATGCTTTAGTCCTTATCGCGACAGATAAAGGCAAGGAAGCAATTGATGAAATTGTGTCTAAAACAAGTGCTTAAACACCCCAAGTATGGAAAAGTCTCCACTTCACCGTCTTAGTAGATAATGCTCTCACTTGGACAAGAAATGTCTCTTCAGTCCTCCAAGAAGTTTAAGATGACACATTTGTCGTGCTCAGGAGCCAAGCTCAAAATGAGCAGACAGGCTTAGGTACAATATTTGACAGTTGCATCGGGATTGTGGAACTAGGATGCTTCCCAGATATATGGGTGATGCAACAGGCAGCTGCAAACAATCAATGTACCAGTTCTGAAAGCCCAAGATGGGACCATCAGGATGATCTATTCTCTCTCCCTCTGGATTTTGGCGCTATTCTGCAGTCCAAGGGGAAAATGCAGAAAGGCGCAGGCATGTGCGCTGCTCGGAGTCAATGAAAATGATCCTTTCCTTATTAAGGGAAACTGCGCAAGTGTGTACTGGCGAATAAACAGCTTTTCTAGCGGTCCTTTATGACAAAGTAGTCAAGAGTGGGTGATCCAACGATGAAACACTTGGCATAGTGGAAGATTGTTAAGTTACCTTTTATGGCATTTTCCCACCAATCGGCTCAGTACAGCTGCCCAGTTATTGGATCCTTGCAGGCTCTGGACCTTTAACTTTATACCATTCTGGACAGCACTTTCACGAACGAGTGACTTATACAGGATTTGATAGTTTCCTGTTGCTTGTTTAGGTGGGACATGGAGCGGACTGGATCCTGGGAAGAAAGGATTATAGCCCTTTCCATGTAGTTCCAAGTTCCAGCATTGTGCGTTGGTGTTCACAGACCTCTTGCATATTGGTGTTCATGGATCTCTTGCATATTGGTGTTCACAGATCTCTTGCATGGTGCTCCTGAAGGTGCCCTTCCCATCATTACAGGAACTCAGTCATTCAGTAATTGAAGGCTTGGAGGGCAAATGGGACCCATGCTGGTCCTGCCCTTTTTGGTCTACCATGACGGAGATGCCTTATCACGCTTTTATTTATTTCCACTTTGTCCTTGCGATTGCCTCAACTTTGCATTTAATTCTTCTTGCAGGGTTCTCATATGTAGATGGCAGTTCAGATTTCATGAAATGAATGACCTCATCCCAAAGACATCTGTAACCGCACATTGATGTGCGTTCGATTCTGAAATCTTAACAGGGGCTTTGAAGGTTGTGTATGTAGCTTTCAAATGGATGCGCTTTTATTTCTTTGGTATCAAGGAAGACTCCTTAGATGCGATTCCTAGTGACTTGAGAATAAAGGGATTTTCATGCGGGTAGTTTGTTAAGTTGAAGGCAGAGAGTGATTGATGCTGATGGATAACAGACACCTTGCATTTACCAGCCGGTGGTTCAGCTATAGGAAGATCTGGTGACCGACGAATCTGGGACGCTGCTGCACTTTGGATATTCAAGAGACAATTTATAGTGGCTGCCAGCTACTTGAAACCAAAGATTGCCGAAGCCCTAGTAGACGGGAAATAAAAGTATGGTTCCTGCAAATCTAGCAAAGCCAAATAATGTCTTATTTGCAAAAGAAGGTTTTGTAGCGAGATTATTCTCAAGGACTTTAGGGAGGAACTTGTTCAGATTCCGCAGATCTAAAGAAAAAATATATATCGTTCTCCACTCTCGAGATTTCTTCTTTATGAGAAAGAATACTGAACAGAACCTCACACTTCCCTGAGAATTGAGGACAGCGTCCAGGTCGATTTATTTTTTGCAACATTGATAGAATCTGTGCTTGCAGTTGTAGAAGTTGCTGGTGATTTCCCCTTCGGGGGCTGCATATAGGTCTCTAGAGTATGCCCCCCCTCCCCCCATCAAATAAGGTACAGAGCCCAGCTGTCAGAAGTTGTGCCCACTCTTCTCGGTAAGCAGAAATCCTTCCACCAATACAATTGAGGAAGGGAAGGAAAAAACGCAGTGGACACCATTTTCATGTTTAGGGACTTGGAATGTCCCTTCCGTTGCTTGTTGGACTGGGCTAAGATAGCATTCCAGAACATTTGTATTGCTGGTCAGGCCAATAAAGCTGTATGCAGTAGGGCTGCTGCTGATGTTGGTAGGGTTGATAAGATTAATGGAAGGGCTAAGATACTCCTCCTCAAAAGGCCTCAAAATGGCTGCAGCGACCCAGCTTGAAGATCTACTCAAAACCATGCATCTTTCAGTGGGTCTGCCGCATAATCATCCCATTCTTGATTATTCAGTAAGATGGCCTGTCAAAGAGCTCACCTTCCATGATATTGGCATCCTAGTACGGATCATGGGGCAGGGCTGATATCTGGTGGTGGAGGGGACAGCTCACATGATTGGAGTTGGAGGCAGAAGCATTTGTTGAGACTGTATAGGCCGAGGTGAATTAGGAAGTTGAGGTACCACCAGAAATCTTGCACAGTATTTGCAACCATAGACTGAAGATCATGTGGCAAGCCCACTGCCAACTGCATCTTAGTTGCGTCATGCCTAGGCCTCTGGCAATCCCCCCAAAAGTCTTTTTTCAAAATGATACGTTACTGAAACTCAGAATTCAAACGTCTAACAATGTGATTTACAAAAATCCTATATATTGCGTTTTCACTGTAGTATGAAGGATGGGCTTGCAGTGAATACTGTTCATAAGGGTCATAATTAAGTTTTGTCACTGGATGTGGAGGTTAGATGGAGTCTGTGGAAGAGGGCCCTCTCGGTCCCACCGCGAGTCCATTTCTTCATCCTGAATATCAGTCTTTAAAACCTTGACGGAGGCCTAGGTGACACCTTGCTGGAAGAACTGATATCAGCACAAGAGTAGATTGAATGCCCAAGGTGACTCTGGGAGCAGCTAAAGCTGGGGCCATTTTCTTCTAGGACAATTGCCAGGGGATGAGGTCAGGGGTACGTATAATCATCGACACTGAGCCTTTGATGGTACAGTTGTCAAAAAAGCACTCCAAAGGGTTAGTCAATGTCTTCTTCGGCTATCGAGTGCCTGAGGTCTTTGTGGAAGACAATTTTGATAGAAACTTTGACAAGGGCTTATCTGGTATCAATGGAGATTTTGATTGTCTCTTGGTTAGCGATGGGAAGGCCATAGACTGACTTCATTGACAGAAAGGTCGACAGGCCTGCATCTGAGGTAGACTGAACTCTGACAACATTGCGGTTTGGTCCATAGACTCCTTATGCACCTTGAAGTGGGTCTAGAGGTTCTTGGTGTTAGTCACAGACCTCAGACTATTACTGATTTATTTATTTATTTATAAAGCGCAACATTCATCCCACTGATCTGATGCAGTCTCCTTCTTGAGTCAGTACAATACTGTATTATTCCTGTCCTGTAGAGTTTGAGGAGAATGAGGCAAACCTGAAAAAGCTTTGCTTCTTGGTAGGGAGATTGTCAACTCCCTGAATCAAAAATGGGCCAAGAGATCACAGATCCTGAAGGGAAAGCTTTCAAAGAGGCAGAGGTAGCCCAGGATGTTTAAAATAACTCCAGTCAACTGTATGCTATCACGAGAAAACAGCAGCGCTCTGGAGAATCCTTGAACACATGATGTGCAAAGTAAAGCATCATGAAGTGTGGCCTCTGGATAGTTAAGAAAAGGAAGATTGGAGCATCTCAATGTCGCGGTCCAACTGCTGGGTCGTTTTAAACGAGGTGGAATGGCCATTAAAAGTTCGTGTTGTTTCTATTGCAGATTTATTTTGGGCACTGCTATTGAAGACCCACACCTAGAGGACTAGGACCGACTGATGCATGTGAATCCATGAAAGATGCAACACTGGAGAAACTGGGACAACGACCCAAAACACATTAACCAATTATTCAGGATAACATTCGTGCGTCAGGTGTTGATGCTGTTAAGTGAAGACTGATCTCACTTTAATTTCTTCCGAGAACACTACTTTACGCCTGTAGAACCCCTACTTGGAACAGTTTTCACAAGCCTTGACAGCTCAGATAAAACCCAGAGACACTGCAGGCCATCATAGCTCTAATCCCTATGAAGATCTCCCAGCACTGGAGTTCTGAGACCAGCACTGCTGCTAAACTTCAAACCTCAAAGAACGCACCTCCAGGAGTGATGTACATGCAGTGTATTGAAAAGGATTGAGGCTTGGAGCAAAGCACCTATGGCCTCGCGTCTGAAACAGGACAGCAGTACAGTGCCCTTTCAATAACAGGACAACACGGAAAAACAAGCAGGCCAAGCCTTTCCCATTCAGTCCTCTCATTTTCACATTCTAGAAAGCAAGCAAAGTACATCCACAAACACCTCCGGTAAGACCCTTACAATACTGCTTCAGCTCTGCTGCCTTGATTCGCACAAACACTCACCATCTTCATAGGGTGTGTATTCCACTTTATAGGTGCCATCCCCGTTGTCATGCACAAAGGCATCAGTCAGATTCCCTGATGGGTTAGAGACCCTGGTCTTTATGTGCGGTCCCCCAGCCTTCGACAGAGCTCGGGCGTCCACGCTGAAATCGGTAGTGGCTTCTCTGAAGACTCCTGCAGGATAAGAAAAAACATTAGAAACAAGTACACCCGATGCCGAAGCTAAGGAGGGCAGAAACTGGGTTTCATCAGTCTCACCACAGGCCCCAATGGCCATAGTCCAGAAGGGGAGAACGCTCCTAAACACCGCTTGACAAGGTGACATTTTTAAAGCACTAATTAACTCAAACCCTAAACCAACTTTTGCCAACCCTTTCTAAAACTGGAATACCAACATTTGGAGAACATTGGAAAATAGCAAAAGAACCTGCATAACATGTTAGAACTGCTCTAGGTCTCAAACATTACTCACTATGAAGAGTTAAACGAGTGCGCTGGTTATACAGATGTTCAAAGTCTGACCGAAGCAAGCCCAGTTCAGTAACTCAAGCAAGGCATTGCCGTTTTGCTGTGCACAATCAAACCGGGGTGGGGGGCGGTGGAAGCTATATGGCCTACAGTGGTGAGAATTTGTCAGAAGAATGAGAGGTTCTGAACAACAAACACCACCACCACAACCACTTGTGTACATTGATCAACTTAAATTGTATTGTGCTGTGCTGTAAACTGAAATGTGAACATACGGTGTTCAGTCGACGAAAAAGTGATCAAACCTATGAAATCTACCTCTGGGACCACTGGAAGCAAAAACAGATGTGTTTTGTGAAGCAAGTTTTCAATAATAAAAATACACACATTAGTATAAAGACTCCAAGCATGTTACTACTATTGATGTTAGAGGAGGAGACAGCAGAGAAACACCCCAATGATGTGGCAATGTGGGGGAGACCGGGTGAAGCAGAAAGGTGGATAATTATGGTCATAGTACCAGGAATAATAGGCTCAGGAAGTGAAGTGGCAAGAGTAGAGGGTTAGCCTTCCATAAGGTGAAGGCCTGTAGGTGGCTGCTTCAACACCAGGAGAAGAGCGCGAATGTGGAATAAATGAATGCGGCTGGGCACCAAATTAAGGGGTGATGTGTGGAAATGTGGCCTGAAGCAATCTCAGAAGGGAATCTGCACAGAAAGACAGGACACTGAAAAGGTGAGAAGGGTAAGAAGGAACAAAGTAAAGGATCAAGCAGGTACCCCTGCTATATAGGTAACAGAGTAAAAATATGCCATCAACAAACTTAGTCTATACAATTGTTAAGGTAAACAGGACACCATACCAGGCTCACTTGTTACTCAAGAGCACCAGAGTTTCTAACAAATCCAAAGAGACTATACAACAAGGAAACCGAACACAGAAATCAAAGCGGACTTTAAGGAGAACGTGTGGGTGAGTAAAGTTTCTCTGATCAAGAACTGCGGCTTATCGGAGCACAGCCCCTTGCTTTCACCAATCCAAGGCAAAAGTGATCACATTTAGGAAAGACATTTTCCAGGAAAGATGCTTAATTACACTGGCTAGGAGACGCACATGCTTCAATAAAGAGCATCAGTTTTGACAATACAATGTTCATCTTGCAAGAGAGACCACACCTAATCAGAGGAAAACTAGTTAACATGTACTAAATCTTTGGGATAGCGAAAATCACCAAGGCGGCCTTGCTGCAAGCAACAAACTGCCAACTGCACCTTTTAAAAAACACCCTGCCAACTAAATCCAGGAGCCTGGGGCACTACAGGCAGTTTGCCATGGTAGTAGGGAAACACCCGTCGCTATGGTACGAGACGGGATTAATTGTTCTACTCACCACTGGTTGCAAAATTGGCACGAAAAGCGCCCATTTGTTGTTTTAGTTCACAGTGTGGACTTCACTGGTCCTCGGTGCATTTATGCAGCTTTCATGCATGACGTCAAGCACTTAGTACTATGGATATGCAAGAGTAACCTGCCCGGCGAGCCATTAGACAAGACTTTAAGCTAACAGCGGGAGCCTACTTGTGAATAGAAAACAAGCAGGACACCTTTGCTTGGTTGCTGTCCACCAGCATTTCAAGTTCACATAGGCGGAAAGCTAGATTTGACAAAGCCAGACTGCATGGAAATTGTGAAGAAAAACTCGAAGAGTTGCTTTAGTGACCAAGCCTGGTGCAAGGAAATGGGCAGATATTAAAAACAAGCATTCCTTTCATGAGGGAAGCTGGCCTTGCAACAAACTGGATTGGAGGAAAATTTCAGGCTCAATGTTCAGGCTTTGATTTGCAAGGGCTGTTTTGACACTTGTCGCACTGGGATGAATCTAGAGAAAGTGTCACTGGTTCTTACAAGTCATGGGCACTTGAATTGCTAGCCCAGCATGTGCACTTCCTCACATGGGCAGTCTATCTGAATGAAACGAATATATAACCTTTGAGCACCTCCTCACAACATTCTAATTTGTCTGGTTCTTTTGCCACTCTTACAAGTAATTCGACACTCGCCACTAACTGAACAGGTAGCATTGAGGGTGAAGAGGCAGAAGGAAGAGTTGCACATCTGTGATCCTAGTTCTGTCACGAGTAAAGGCTCTGAATCCAGAAACAAAATATTTCCAAGAACATGTGGGAACACACTTATCCCAAACTATTTATAACTGCATGTGTCTGGCATAACTGCTTTTAAAGAGGCCATCTAAAGATACCTTTTTCTCCTAGCCAGTGATTATGAATTTCCTGGAAGGGTTTAAGAAGGTCTTCCCTCTTGTTGGGAACCTGTCCCCTGCATGAGAGCTGAACACCGTTCTCTCCAAATTAATGGATCCTCCATGTGAGCCCATGCACAAGGCAGACTCCTGTTTCCTGGAAAGTAGCTTGTCTCCAGGCTAAAACATCTGCCAGAGGAGTGTGTGAGCTGTTAAGCCCTGTGCTAAGAGGAACCGTATCTGGTTTTCCACCTCCAACTATCCTTAAGAAATCATGTTTTGGCCAAAAATGGATAGATTTTCATATCAGTTCGGCAATTTCACTCCAAACTTTCTTTCCAGAACACTTTCTGGAACGAAGTTAGTTACTCATGAGAAATGAAGAGGGTTCTAAAATATTACTTCAACAGAACCACATATTAGAACAATTCACCATGATGGATCCCACCTCAGATTGCTTACCCCCAACTGGTGATAGGTTCAAGTGGAGTTGGACAAAGCAGAGAAGCAATATGTACTGTGCATTGTAACTTAGCTGAGAAGCATCATGGACCATTGAACGTGTCCCGGGAGGTGGGAGGGTGTGCGAATATACAGCACTACTAGTTACAAACCGATAGTTACAGGGGGCAAGTAACATTTTCAGTTTGTAGCCCGTGCTCCTGTAGGCCACATGCTCTGCGCAGACTAAAGCAGCACCCTCCCATAAAGCGGTGGCTAGAGAGCAGATTTACTGTCAGTTTTAGTTAATTGATGTGACACCTTCTCTACACACACACACACACACACACACACACACACACACACACACACGATAATGGTTACCTGTGGCCGAGGGTCTAAAAACTGCCTGCCCAGGAAACTTCATTTTTTCACCCTTTGAGAATGCTGAATTTTGGGCCCCTACAGCACTAGGCCTTCCCATTGACACTTTGCTTGTGACTCCACCTGCTCTGGACACTAAAGTGGGTACACGTGCCATCTTGTGGTGGCACAAGTGCTACACATGTAGCCATTCAACAGTTTCGGTACTGTCCTTGTGGTTACTGGACCTGGTATCTGAAGAGGTAGCAGCCTTTGGAATGCCATCACTTTGATACAAATTCCAGAAAGGATTGGGGGTGTGTGCAGGCGGGCGGGGGTTCAAGGTGCAACTTTCACATTAACCATGAACCCTAGCTTGTGTTATAACCACTGCTGCCCGAGCACGCGCTAGGCATCGTCGGCTGCTGCTCTCGTCAGCCAATCATCCAGATATGGAAATGCAAGAATGGCCTTGCAGCACAGATGTTTTGCTACCAATGCTAGACATTCTGTAAACATCCTTGGGGCTGTTGTGACCCCAAAGAGTAGAACCTTGAATTGCCAGTGCTGTGCTCTTACCACAATGGCCAGGTAGTGATGTGGCAGATGTTTGGGGACATGCAAGTAGGAGTCCCGAGGTAGAGGGTCTAGCTGGGATCTCATGCACAGAGCAGAGGAATGGAGTACAGATTGTTGTAGTCTTAAAATGCTCCAACAGGTCTATTGATTCAGTGGCCTGAGGTAGGGAATAGGCTGCAGGGTACTGTCCGTTTGGGAGATGAAAATGTACACAATACACATTCCTTGGCCACATTGTAGGGTGGGCACTGACTTGACACTTGCTTGGAAAAGCCTACACTTCCTCTTGCAGCAGTCGCTGCTGTTCCAGATGGATCTTGTGCTGCTGCAGTGGTATGTTTGGTGGCATGGTGTGCACTTTAAGCATTATCCCTGCTGAACATTCAACAGGAACCATTGTCTGAAGTTTCTCCCAAAGAGAAGGGAATAACCAGATTCTCCCCCAACAGGTGTTGTGTGATTGAGGTAAGTCACCGTTTGGCAGTGCCATTGACAGACTCCTACCTTTTCTAGCACTACCTCTGATGCCTCCTTTCAGGAACAACTTTTGCATTTGCCTCTCCTGGCAGGAATGTGGTTGCTGGTAGTCTGGCCACTGTGGTGGTGCTGCATACTTTACAATTCCTGGCTTCTACCGATGGCAGAACCCACACTTGGTTGTACCTGGAGTGCACCCATGGCTTTAGCACAGTCTAAGGTTTCTCCAGCAAAGAGTCAATTTGGGGGCCGAAGAGAAGTTCACCATCAAAAGGGGCATTGGTGCACCTCTGGCCAGAACCCTGACAGCCCATGCGTGCCTTGGCAGTATAACACGTGTGTACCAGATCTCCTCCCCTTCCTATAGGCCTCTGGGAAGAGTTTGATAAGCGGTTCCATTCCTTCCAAAAGGTACCCATAGTACCTGGAGGTGTTACAATTCTATTGCCACCTGAACTACAACATGTTTTCGGACACTGTCAATTTTCCTGCTCTCCTCATCTGGTGGAGGTGTATCCTCTGGGACCTATTCGAAAGCTACTATAAAAGCAGTGTGCATTGAAGAAGCTGGAGGCACATGACCATGAATGACGAGTGGGTCTTCTGGGACAGCCTTTTCTCCACTCTGGTAGTCACAACTCTGGTTTTAACTGGTCCTTTAGCATTTTCTGCTGCACATCTGGTCATGCTTGTCAGTATGGGCAGAAACTGCACTAATCTTTAAGACTAAAGCAAGAACCAAAAGTTAGTTAACTTGTAATCCTAGTATTCTCTGTACCCATAAGCAACCAGCCACTTCCCAGTCTTTTCCAAATGAGTTGACGAAGTCGGTAAGGATTAGGTTACTTACGCAGTATGCATCTGTTCTTGGCATGTAGAGTTGTAGATTCACATGCTTTGCATACTCATGCCATCTAGTGTTGGGTCCGGATGTTTGCAAGTTGTTTTTCTCCGAAGTCTTTCCAGTCACAAGGCGACTCCTCCTTTTGGTGATGGTGCGCATGTGCATTAACTCCATTGTTAGATTGTTTTCCCGCAAGAGGGTCAGAATGGAGTAAAAGCATAGTACAGAGATGTCCCAGCGGATGTAATGTAAATGAGAACTGCAACAACTACAGGTGTCCAGGAGGAGGGAGGGCACATGTGCATCTACAGCTCTACATGCCAAGAACAGATGCTTATTGGGTAACAATCCGTTCGAGGCATGCGTGTTGTAGATTCACATGCTTTGCATACTCATGCCATCTAGTGTTGGGTCCGGATGTTTGCAAGTTGTTTTTCTTCGAAGTCTTTCCAGTCACGAGGCGACTCCTCCTTTCGGTGATGGTGCGCATGTGCATCGACTCCATTGTTAGATTGTTTTCCCGCAAGAGGGTCAGAATGGAGTAAAAGCATAGTACAGAGATGTCCCAGCGGATGTAATGTAAATGAGAACTGCAACAACTACAGGTGTCCAGGAGGAGGGAGGGCACATGTGCATCTACAGCTCTACATGCCAAGAACAGATGCTTATTGGGTAACAATCCGTTCGAGGCATGTGTGCTGTAGATACACGTGCTTTGCATAGACCATATGGCAGTATTCTCCCAAAGCGGTGGCTAACCAGTAGATGTTGCAGTTGTCTGCCAAAGTGTCTTTAGCACTGCTTGCCCTACATTGGCTTGTTGGCGAGCTAACACATCCACACAGTAGTGTTTGGTAAGTGTGCAGTGTAGACCATGTTGCTGCCTTACAGATGTCAGCTATAGGAATGTTTGCTAAAAGGGCCATAGATGCCCCTATTTGTCTGATTTCTCAACGGTTCTGAGTGAGCAGGGTGGAATTGAGATGAAGCTTTTGATGTGGAACCACAGAGTTCTCCAAGAGTGTGGTGTACCACGGTTGACGGGCCCATGTTGGAGCTACTACAATCAGTGTGAGCGAGGTTTGCCTGAGCTTTCGAACCAGAAACAGAATGAGTGGGAAAGGCGGAAAAGAGTAGGCAAATATCACTGACAAATTGATCCATAGGGCATTGCCTTTGGAACGAGGTTGTGGGAACGTGGAGGCGAAGTTTGGGCATTTTGCGTTGTCCACTGTGGCGAACAGATGTAATTGTGGAAATCCCCATTTTTGAAAGTATGGAATGAGAACTTGGGGATGAAGTTCCCACTCGTGTATTTGCTGCCTCCATCTGCTGAGGTCGGCAATTTGATTGTGGACTCCTGAAAGGTGTTCTGCCAGAAGATGAATTCTGTGATGGATTGCGCAGCTCCAAATGGTCCGAGAGATGCGCCACAGCTGGAGTGCCCCCCCTCCCACACAGTTTTTGTACATAGCGGTCATGTTGTCCGTGTGGACTAGTACAACTTTGCTTATGAGAGGAGACTGAACAGCTTTCAGCGCTAGAAATACTGCTAGAAGCTCTAGATAGTTGATGGAGACACTTGTGCTTGTTGTCCCAGAGACCCGGAATTGTGTAATTGTGGAGGAGCACCCCAACCTGTGAGATGCATCTGCTGTTAGCACGACGTGTGGAACAGGGTCGATGAACGGCCACCCTTTTAATACATTTTGTGGGTTCCACCACTGCAGAGAGCATGCGGCTGTCCACCAACACTAGAACTGTTAATTGACCCTGTGACTGATTCCATTGACGTGTTAAGCATTCTTGTAGAGGACGCATGTACAGTCTTGCATGAGGTACTATTACAATGCAGGACGCCATCATTCCTAGCCGTTGCATACAAGTCCTGCTGGTAAGGTTTGGTTGGCTTGAAACTGTAGTAAAAGTTTGAATATTGCGAATTCTGGCGGCATTTGGAGAGGCTAGAGCCGTGTGAGTGTTGAGGGTCGCGCCCAGATAAGATTGTATTTGTGAAGGCTGTAGATGACTTGCGTGTTGACCGTGAAGCCCAATCGGTGGAGTAGGTCTAGTGCGGTCTGAGGGTGTTGTAGACACTTCTGGTGTGTGCCGGTTTTGATGAGCCAGTCGTCCAAGTACGAGAAGACGGGAATTTGTTGTCTTCTGAGATGAGCTGCCACTACTGCTAGACATTTGGTAAACACTCTGGGAGCAGTAGTTACTCCGAATGGGAGTACTTTGAAATGAGTTTGCCTGCTATCAAAAATCTGAGATATTTGCAATGAGCTGGATGGATCAGGATGTGAAAATATGCGTCTTAAGTCTAGTGTAGACATAAAATTGCCTTGCTGTAGAAGTGGAAGCACTTATTGAAGCGCTACCATATGGAAATGTTCCGACACTATGTACTGGTTTAACATTAAGATCCAAAATTGATCTTAAGGAGCCGTCCTTTTTGGGGGATCAGAAAGTAGAGTAAACCCCTGAACCTTGGTACTGTAATGGAACTGGTTCTATGGCTCCCTTTTTCACGAGAGATTGCACCTCATGTTTGAGTAACTGCAAGTGGTCTGACGACAGTTTGCGAGTGCAAGGTGGAATATTTGGAGGCTTGGTGGCAAGCTCCAGGCAATAACCATGTCAGATAAGATCAATCACCCATTTATTGGATGTTATGGATTGCCAAATGGGGAGAAACTGTTGAAGTCTTCACCCGACAGGTGTTAAATAATTGGGGGAGGGGGGAATGCGGGCAAGTCACCGTTTGTTGGGAGAAGGGGAGTTACGCACTGTGGCACCTCTACCCCTACCTTTGGAATGGTTTCCTCTATAAAATCCTCCAGAGGGAGAGGATTGGGTGTTGCCTTTATACGAGAAAGCATTTGGGTCCGAGGATGTGGTTTTGGACCTTTCCTCTGTAAAAGGATCGGCGAAAGGAGCCTCTATTTGATGGGGACTAGAGTGCTCCCATGGACTTTGACACTTGCTTTTCTCTTCATTTTTTTCCAAAGCCTGATCGACTTCAGGACCAAACGGGTATTGCTTGTGAAGAGATGTTTAAAATGGATTGCTGAACCTCAGGTTTAAACCCTGAAATCCTAAGTCATGCATGCCTTCAGAGAAGGCTGGTATTAATCTCCCTAGCTGCGGTTTTGGCAGCATCTAGAGCACATCTGATGGAAGAGTTAGGTAGGAGTTTGCCTTCCTAAACTAACTCTTATGCTTTGCTTTTGTGTTTGTCCGGGAGATATTGAAGCAGTTGCTCCATCTCATCCCAGTGTGCCCTGTTGTACCCAACTAGTAGGCCCTGTGTGTTTGCGATGCACCAGTGGTTAGCGGCTTGAGCAGCTACTAGTTTCCCCGATGCATCTATCAGTTTAGACTCCTTGTCTGGGGGAGGTGCATTACCAGAGGTTTGTGAATTTGCTATCTTACGAGCATTGGACACCACTAGCAAGTCAAGATGCAACTGTCCTTTAATAAAAACAGGATCAGATGGTGAAGGTTTGTACTTTATCAACTCTGGGAGTTAAAAATAAGTGCTCACAAGGGGTCTTTAAATATGTCTGCATGTCTCATCATGCCCTTTAAGATGGGGAGAGTTTTGCTTGACCTATGTGTGGATCCTAATGTTTCAAACAATCTTCCTCCAAACATTCTTTATGTAGTGCAACCCCATGATACTCTGCTGCTCTAGCAATATGCTCTTGATAAGTCACATTATCGTCTGGTGGTGATGGCTTTGCAGGGTATAGATATGGATTATTATCTAATGGAGGGTCAATGGTGTAACCATTCCATGGATCTACAGGTAAATGGATGGGTTCATCAATAGCATCCCCTCCAGGTTGTGTACGGGGAGATCCGAGGTGTTGTGTAAAGGATCTAGAATTGGCAATTGTGAAGATGGTAGAGGGGATTGTGGGGTAGGATAAGCAGGGCTGGTAGCAGTCTTTTTTCTTCTTTAGAGGATTCTTATAGGCAGGGTCCTCTGAAGTAAGTTTCCGTTTGGCTGGTGTCTTAGCCAAAATGTGTCCTGTATCAGGATTGATATACATTCTCTTTTGTTTAGGATCCAGTTGGTCTTTAAAAAGGTCTAAAATTGGTTCTGGAGTCTGAGAGGTAGTCCTACGATTTCGGCACCGAAGGCTTTGTTGTCGAGATAGTCTTTGCTTTGGGAGCGGCTGGTTTCAGCTCCAAACCAGATCTGTCCTTCAGAACGGAGGGTTTCGGCCGACTCGATCCAGAGCCGGAATGCTAGACTTTGTTTCAGCGCCGAGCCAGAGGGTGGGGCGTAGGAAATATAGTCTCGGTGCCGACCTTGGCCAAAAGGCAGAGGTAGTGCCGTAGCCTTATACTTTTTGGAATAGGTTTTGGGGGGGGGACAAAGGGTCTTTTGTACTCATTGCACCCTGTCCCAGAGGTAAGTCTTCGGACTCCCAAGTCGATCTCTAGTTCAGAATCAGACTCTGGAACAGAGAAGGCCTCTTCTGCCACTGACGCTTTGACCTCATGTTCACTTTCTTCACTGAAGATATCCGGAGTGTGTTGAATGCTTTGGTGTTGCATTTCTCGTCGTGAAGCCAGACCATCACGTAGAGTTTTCTTCGCCTAAAACAATTTACAGGCATCAAAGTCTTCCTCCTTGTGCTCCGGTGAGAGGCACAAGTTACAAACTTGATAGAGGTCAGTACCAGGGTACTTGGCGTGGCACAGAGGACAGAATTGAAACTGAGTCCGTTCCATCAGCAGAAGGCTGGACTGAGGCAGCTAAGCCCGAGGGCCGCCCATGAGGTTTGACGGAAGATGGAAAGTTTGTCGACCGATTCGATACGCAGAGAACAGAGAAACTCGTACGAAAACAATACAGTCGAGAATACAGTGGATTGTGCACCGAGGGGAACCCGAAGATCGGTTATGAACCGGAGCGCAGCAATACACGTCCGAACCCAATGGCATAAAAAAACAATGGATTTGATGCCCATGCGCACCATCACCGAAAGGAGTCACCACCTTACCTCGTGACTTAAGACTTCTTCGAAGAAAAACATGCAAACATCCGGACCCAACACTAGATGGCAGGAGTATGCAAAGCATGTGCATCTACAGCACACATGCCTCGAACAGGATTATCCTTTCAATGCATTTCCTACAAAACAAACCCCTTCACTGTGCCTACATGATGGGATGGCTGGCAGCCTTAAAACCCCTTAAAGGTGCAGTCTAAAAGTGGCACAGTGTGCTTAGCTTGTTCTAGGCTACATTTACTCTTTACTTATGGTTTCAAAATCATTTCGGTGGTGTTTGCCAAATACAATGATTTTAATTTAACCAACTGGATTTTTTTTATTTAAAGTAAAAATTACATTAAAATGTTACCTCCCACAGGCATGTGTTTTGTACTTTAAGTAGGCACAGGCATTTTTGTACTTGCAAGTAAGCATTTATTTATAAAGTTTTATAAAGCGCTAACATGACCAAAATGTTGGTGTCAGAGCGCTGTACAATCTAATAAATAGCATCAAATATACAAGGAGCAAAATCTAGAATATTCAGCATGAAAAGATAATACAAAGAGTGAAAACACCAGCAAAGAAATCAAATTGGCATGGATAGTCGCCTCAGATAGGAAGGAGATTATTCAGTAGTGTCATTTTTACTTCGGTTTTTAAAAGAACGAACAAAGGGATGGTCCTGATCTCTGGGGGAAGAGAGTTCCAAATTCTTGGGGCAATTCCAGAGAAAGATCTCTTATAGGTTTTCTTTGTGAAATTTTGGGGGTTTCAGCAGTAGGGAGCATGTACTACAAGAAGCTCTATACCTTCCGGATAGCACCAGTTTGAGCCAGGTAGCGACGAGTGTTGGGGTGGTGGGTTTTGTATGTCATGCATGCTATTTTTAGGTGGATCCTAGATTCATAAGGTAGCCAGTTCGGAGAGTGGAGAGCTGGGGTGATGTGATCATTTTTCTTTACGCCTGTGATGAGCCGTGCAGCAGCATGGAGGGTAGCCCTCATCCAACCCCAAATATTATCCAGGGATGCCTTCAACGGCATAGAATCCCCAGGTGATGTGGCTGAGGGTAGGTATCAATACTGGTTTCAAGGAGGGCAATGCTACCTCTTGAGCCGCTTTTATGCCGTTGAGGCATCCCTGGATAATATTTGGGGATGGATTTCCACATTAAGGTGGTCATTACTGATCGGGTGCAGAGCCGCCTAGACCACATACCTGAATCAGGGTAACATCACAGGGTGTATTTGGCGTTTGTCTCGACCCCTGTGTCACATTTCTCGACTTCCTAAAAATCACCCTGGTCCTGATGAAACACCATAGGATCCACTAGGGACCAAACAGGCGTGAAACATGTTGACCTAACTAGACCCGATTACCTATCCAGCACCACCATTCACTTCGATTTGCAAAAACGGATGAACCCTCCCCATTGACAGCAGGGTCACAAGTCCCCTTTTTTTGCCTATTTTTAAATATATCGTACGGACCCAAGAATAAACATCTTTGAGGGTACCAGCATGGTATTTTTAATCCACCTTCACCTATCCCCACACACCTGCACTCACCACTGCGGCGTTCCTCTGAAAAGATCTGATAAAGAGCCCTCTCGCGGGGCCCGTGGGGGACTGCAGCGCCACCCGCAGGAGGAGCAAACGCCCGATGAAGAATGACACCCTGATGGGTGAGGGCAACTCTCCAATTATGAGCAATTCCCCCTTATCCAACCTTTTATCACCTACACTTCAAGCTGCCGAATGGACAAGCTATGATTTATAGGAACAGTTACCCTCCGGTGATTGACACGTCTTATCTTCGGAGCACGGGTACTGGACCTACTTTTTCCCTTAGCTCCCCGTCCCTCTTTGTGCACTGACAAGGGAGTACCTTCGGTGAACGCAGAGTCCGCCTGTGGTGCTCAAAGTTTCACAAAAAATTAAAATAGGTACTGCCAAAGGCAACAGGCATTGCATTAGATGACTGGTTTTGACTTTGCTAAAAGTTGGCTGACCCGGTAATCATGCTAGATTGTGTGGTAGGCGGAAGAAAACTGAATGGCACCAATAACTCCCTGTAAACTAGGAGAATATATATATATATATATATATATATATATATATATATATATATATATATATATATATATATATATATATATAAAAATAAAGGCTCGTAGGGGTGTCCACACTTCAAGCAGCACTCGAACCCGTTTAAGCTTTCCCCCTTTAAAAGCTTTATTGGTATGCAGACAGCTTTCCTGTATCTTCTCAGGCACACGACCAAAGCCTTACGCGTTTCGTTACAACTTCCTCAGAGGCACATCGGTCGAAAGAAGCATGACGAGCCGCACCTCCTATATATATACATACATACACACACTTAAAGCAAACTCTTGGCTGTCAGACGTAACGAAAATGCATTTAGATAGACCTTTGAACAAAAAAATGCAATTGTGTTCCTGCACAAAGGTGGGGCTAACTTTGTTCATAAACATTATTGAAGATGTAGAGCTAGCATTTCCATTTGCTTTAGGAGAATCCATACACTTGCTGACCTAGCAACAGTAACAGATTGGTTTTTGAATCCAGTTAACTGGATGTCCAATTTGTCAGACTAAGTTATCCACAACTTGGCCCCTAGTAAATCATTCATAATACTTTGGTCTTTCCCAAATGTCATAGGTCTCCATTACCTACAACCTCACACTCCACCAGCTTACCTTTTCCTTCGACACCAGGCCCATACACCTTGACTCCACTGGTGTTCACAGCTGGCTCCACCTGCAGCTTGCTGGGGAAGTTTGGCACCATCTGGCCACCATACTTTATGGTGATGGTGTAGACACCAGGGTAGAGCGGAATGTAAGTGATCGTGTAAGTGCCATCACCGTTGTCTTGGATATGCACCTCTGCCTGCATGCCAGTGTCTGAGATTATTTCAATGGTGAGTTCAGCACTGCCAGCATTTGAACAATCAACACTGAACTTGCCAGCCTCCTGCACCATAGCATGCTCCAATCCAGGGCCAGAACACTTCACTTTGGTGGGGTCAAAGGTTGGCTCAATCTTAGCCTTGTAGGGAGAGCCAGGAATGTGCGACTCCGCAAAAAGAATGTTGATGTTGTAGTCACCGGGCTCTGTTGGAAGATAGGACACAGAGCAGGTTCCATCACCATTGTCAAGGCACTCAATCTTTGCCTCACAGGGGCCTTCCACAGTCAAACCCAAGCCACCAAGGCCGGCTCCTTTCGTGTCGATGGTGAACGGGGTAGGTGCGCCAACATTGCCACCTTTCAATCCAGGACCATAAGCCTTCACCTGGAGGGGAATATGCAACAAAAAACAAAATCAGTTTGCACACAAACTGAAGATCAAACAGAGCACCTGACTATTAAAGCAGTAGGCACAAGACTGGAAGAAAAAATAAAAACAACCAGCTATACTGAATACTTAGTTTATCCGCACCTCATTTACTGTAGTAAATGCCACCTCCAGCAATATGTAGCCGGTCTACATTTTTATAAACAAAGAAAATGGAGACTAAACCAAGACTGCAGCATGATTCGCAGTAAAGTATTTATTCCTCAAATGTCATTTTAAAGGCTTCAAAAGCAGGAATTCTACCAGCGAGAATGAAACAGTTTCACAAGAGTCAAACAAGCATCAGCCAAGCCACCATTACCAAAGAAACTAGACTATTGAAGTCAAATATTCCTACATCATAGGTCAGAGAAAACACCAACATCTACCTCTGTGGCGAGGGGGAGGCGCTCCAGACAAGTTACACGCATTTTCAATAAGAACATTGATCCAAGTCTCACCTTTGATGGATCAGTAGGTGGGACGCCTTCCACTGGGAAGGGGCTTCCAGGGACAGGCACTCCATCATAGGTCACTTCCACCTCATATGGCCCTTCCTCCCGAGGGATGAACTTGACTGTGCTGTTGTCTGGGCTCAGGCCTGCCTCCACCTTGCAAGGTACAGACTTGTGCGACGGACCAGTGATCTTGGAAGCCACTTTGCCTTGCCCTCCAGCACCCTTCGATTTAACAGTAAACTCCTGGTCTTTACCAACTTCAACCTCTGCAGATAGGAGAGTGCACCGTAAATTTTCAGAGTCACAGTACAAGCAGTGATAGTTACTACTTCCACTACTGAGTAAACTTAACCTATGCTAGTCTGAGCTATGCATAGCGGCTATATTCATACATTCAGCTAAACCATTTTTATGCTAATTCCTCAAAAGAGCATCATGGGATCAATCTGTGTAAATGACACTGCTTGGGCTTCCTGGAGAAAACCAAGTTTTATCCATTGTGGATGTGATCAAAGATAAAACATAACTTACTGTCTCCAAGACCGGAGATCTTGATCTTGCTGAGGTCCAGCGTTGGGGCAATTGCAACTGGAAAGGGGCTCTTGGGGATGTGGTCTCCGCCATATGTCACATTCACACCCAGGTTACCCTGAAGAAAGGAAAATACAAGAATCCAATTCATTTGTACATGAAATTTACACACGCCAGTAACCAGTTTTAGGGTCAAAGTAGCAATCGACCACTTTTATTGTCAGTGTGATGTCTGCAAGAGATTGTAAATTATCTAGATATTTCAGTGGATTGACCCTGATCAATTTAAATTTGATTTGATTCAAATGATAAAAAACCAAAACATAGGCATTTGAAAACAAATGGTTCACCCCAACAACCGAGGTGAAGCCAGGCCTGGAAAGGTTCAGAATAGCGAAACGGTCTATGGTTATGCGGAGAACGACAGCTTGTTCATCCACAAGGCAAGAGTCCAAACCAGCTTCTACCCTACACAATTTATACTTCCACTCTGAAGGGCGTCCTTATTAAAGGGGTAAAAGATTTAGAGGACAAGTTGTGTTGCTATTGGATATCGGACCTCGTCACGCCACAGCCTCTCCAGAATTTGGTTACATGACAAATGCAGCTTCAGATTCGTCCATCAGATGCACTACTTTCCTTCTGGCGGCTGTAGACGGCTCCGCACTATGTCCGCCACCTGCTCCCACAGATCCCCATTGTGGACGTCGGGGAGAGGGAAGGTGCAAGGGCGGAGTCTTACATCAACTACACAGGGAGTTTACTTATGCTTCTAAATGTATCCTGCAGTAGCCCAATGACCGTATCAAGCAGGTTGCAAAGACATTTGTGATTAAATATCTAGTCACCAACAACAAATACAAGCACAGCTCCCTCCCAGAGACAGGAAGCTGGTTTAAAAAGATGCAAGGGAGTGACCCCCTCTTAAAGTGCTCGATCAGGTCATGTTGCATGAAAGGTCCAACTGGGCAGGGGCACAGATTACTGAGGTGACCTCTTAGAGTCCAATTGACAAGCCAAAGATTAGATACTCTTTAGTTGGAGGCAGGTTGGCTTTAGGTTCATCAAACTAAGCAGCGAGACAAAGAGACAGAGATAATCTTTAATAGGCCACCCATTCAGTGGTCAACCAACACGAACTTGCTGATCGCAGAGGAGAATGCCAGCTAAGTAAGCAGCCGCAGTAGGAAACGAGAGCAATTCACTCCCCACAAAACGGTCACATTCAGGGAGTAAATTATTAATTCAAAATCATACTACGTAAAGCTATAGAGTGGTGAGAGCAGCGACTGTACTGCCTTCAGAAGTTGGACATGCTACCAAGAAGCCTCAAGCCACATACTCTTCAGCCAGACCCACTCAAAACCTACATTTAGCAGCCAAAAAGTGAACTACTCAGCCCAAAACAGTGCAAAGTGAGCCCCCCCCCCCCCACCCAGTTTTAAAAGCAATGCATATCAATGCCTAGTAGAACGCATCAATTGGTTATGGCACGGTTATCCTCTTTCACCACAACCCCATGAAACCGTTGCCAGACCTCTGCCAGCTGTACAAGGGCACACCTCTTCCAAGGGGACAACCACCCATCGGCAATCACAGGGCTCTTAATTTGAGGATTGCAATTAACAGGATGCCAATTAAAATCCTGCTCTAGTTACTTTATTTTGAATCAGGACACTTGTGAACTCTGCAACCACACCATAACAATGTCAAAGGCAAACCTACAAACAGCCACACGCACCACACCAATCCTTTAAGCCCAGACCGTGCACCCTCCAAAAGGCAGCATCATTGATCACCGGGAGCCCAAAGGGCAGGAAACGATTGCCTTCAGACGCTCATTCACAGGGCAGAACACTCTAGCAGGCCACAAGTGAAGGTAAAAACCATAAGCTGGTCACCTGCAATAGCTCATTGGCACGTGCCCTTATTAGCCAAGCGAGTGGAGTTTATGATTGGGTGATGGGTTTGTATTGCCAAATTCACAGAACTGCTCATTTCTTCCCACCTCTGGGTGGAGCGATGGAGACTCACCTGTTGAACTGGAGTGTACTTGACAGTGTAGGAGTTGTCATGGTTATCGACGACATCAAAGTCACGCACCACTTCTCCTTTGGCAGGGCCCGTGAACTGGACATCCAACTTCGCCTTGCCAGCCGCCTTTGTGTTGACAGTAAAATGAGTGGGCTTGCCAAGTTCAATACCTAAGAAAAAAGAATCAACAATTCTATACATTAGGCACGGGGCAGATCATTTGCATTAGGCCTATGGCATTGTGTGTAGTAGTAACTGAATGAGCCTTGACGTTTTAGCGGCTACCGAACCCATCGTAGGACAGAGCAAAGTTAGATTTAGATATTGGGAGACATTTTCCTCAAATGCTTTGCTAAAATCAATTCCTATTTTTAACTCAAGGGAAAAAAATCAAGGACTTGCTTATGTTTTAAGTGGGGCAGAAGAAACTACCCCAAACTTCATGAACTATTAACAACTATGAAGTCTCGACCTTCGAGCACCAAGTCAACTTTACTTCAGTTATTTTAGACACCTCCCATCACATCTGCAATCGCCGGCCCTCAAGAGGTGCCTCCTTCACAGCGCTATGCTGGTCCAAGGCCGAAATCTACGCATCCTAGGATTCCGCTTGCACATCCGGACACAGGGCAGTGCAGCAATCTGCTTCTCTCCCTAGCAAACCACTGGTGACTGGACTGTCACTAGGCGCGAGGGGTCGATCCTCAGATCTGCAAGAGGTTGTAGCAGTAACATGCTCCCTGCTGCCCAGCTCTTCTCCATGATGGCTGCCAGGCTTCTCGTTTCGGGTTTCACTGTAAATCAAGGACTGCTTCCCATTATTTTCCCTTTTACATAATGCCCGAGGAGAAGCCGTGCTCTGACGTTGTCTCGGCCACATGGAAGCCTGATCGTCATTAGTGTCTGGATCCTTGCTAAGATTCCTACTTTCACATCAGGCTTCTATTTCCACGTAGCCCCGGTGGACTCTCCCAGGTCTCAGTTTATAGGAAACCTACCAGAGGCCCTCAAGACTGAACAGTGGATGCACATGTACAATCACCAGAGTGGGCAACCAAGCCTACATCAGTTGGAAGGCACATGCTCTTTGTACTGGTGCAGTCATTGGAAAAGGAGTATACCCTGAAATGGGAAAAACAAGCTCCTAGGCTTCTATGCTCAACTGTCGTCAGGACCACAATCTTCCTAAAGAGCCACCCCCAAAACTTACAAAGGGACGAGCTGGGTCAGGGGTAACAATAGTATATAGAAAGACTTTGCAACATCCATTCTCTAAACCTTCCATCTCCCTCAGTGGGAGGGAGGGGAGGGAGGGAGGGAAGGAGGGGAGGGAGGGAGGGAGGGGAAGGAGGGGAGGGAGGGGGGGCGGGGGGGAGACTAGAAGATTTATTATATGTTGTATGGTTTCGAAAATCAAATATTTTATAAAAAAATAATAAAAACCGCTATCTTGCATGGACTTCCTACTCACCGCTCCTGTTCAGGCCAGGGCCATCAGCCTTCACTTTGCTGGCATCGTGAGACGCATCAACCTTGATCCGGATTGGACTCATAGGAGTAACCTGGAGAGCAGACGGTGGGAGTTAGACTGGAAGCAGAGAAGCAGCCTATCCTGCAAGCTGTCAACATTGCAACTGTAGAGGGATTGTATACACAAGGGCCTTGTGTCAGCTTGTTGCCGGCCAAGGCAAAAACACCACCCCCTCAGACAAAACAGTTTCCCATTACAGGTTTTCCCAGAATGAACTTTGCCAACATAATTAGCACAATACCTGCATTGCACCAAGCATGCTCGCTTAGACATGCTTTATCACAGAACCAGAGATAGCTAAGATCTAAAGGTTAGCATGTTCAACAGCACTGGGTGAGAAGGGCCACTAGCAGGCACTGCTTCCAACACATGCTTTATCCCACATCCCCTTCTTGGAGCTTTTCCAGAAAAACAAGTTAGTTACTAACCTTGTTTCCCTCTTCTAGCCCTCCGCTATCCTTCTCAATCCAAATAACTGACTAATATCCACCACTCAAACTACTTTCAAATTTCACTATACTAATTCACCACTAATCCTTTAGGGGTTCGAGTAGCGTGCTACTCGCCGAAAAAAGCGCTTCAACACCCCATCAGGGGTAACAAGCGCTATATAAATGCAAACCTTTTTCCCTCTTCTATCCCTCCTCTCTCCTTCTCAATCCAAATAACTGGCTAACCTATCTACCACTCAAACTACTTTCATATTTCACTATACTAACTCAACACTAATCCTTTATGGGTTCCGGAGTAGCGTGCTACTCGCCGAAAAAGCGCTTCGACGCCTTGTCAGGGGTACTAAGCGCTATATAAATGCAATTACAATACATTTGGTAACCATCTTTCTGCAGATACCCCAATTGCAGACTCCCAAACTCTATAATCTCTTCCAGGTGCCACACTGGATCTGGAAAAATTGAAACCGCTATCCCATGCCAATTTGTCGGGTTTAACCCAATGATGCCTGGAACTACCCTCAATAGGACATCACCACATCCATATAAGCACCACTCTGGTACAACATTGTCATTTTCTTGGCCGTTTTTCATTGCCAAAGAGGCAGCAACAAGATGAGCCCGAGACAGCCGGCCAAACATTCATGCAGTACTTAGTGTGCTCTCCTGTCGAGCAGCCCTGCAAAGCTGCCGGACATCAGGACAAAATAAAATAACGAGTTATTTTGGTTTTCCTTAACTTCACTGCTAAAAAGCAGCGGGGTGACGCTCCTCCACCTTAGCGGAGGAGCCGCCACGGCTGGCCACACAACAGGGTAACCACTTACAGCAGGAAAGAAGACTAATCAGAACCAACTGAGAAAAGATGAGCACAATGCCTGCAGCTCACCAACCAGACGAGCGGAGGAAATGACAAGCAAACTGCTTTTAACAACAACCGCAATGGGCACTGTGTGTGGGCTCCAATGGGGAGCCCAACAAGACTGAGCACCAAATTAAGTTAAGGTCCCACTGAGTCACTGTGAAGAGCGCGGGAGGAAACTTATAACAAACCTTCAAGAAATCTCACAGCAATCATCTATTTAAAGACCAAGTTGATCAGGCAAACAAAGAAAGGCCAGAAAAACTGAGAGGTACCCTTTAACTGTGCCCATTGCACGGCCTTGCTGGGTTAAAGAAAGCACAAAGCACAACATCTCTGAAAGGCATGCCTTAGGGGAGAACCCACTCCTTCCCATGAGGGCCAAGCAACAGAACAAGACTGAAGTCCAGAATACAGATTATGGTAGGGCAGTGAGCCAACAAAGTGATGCCCACCACCTCTGCCAAGTCAAATGCACTTCGACTGCCCCCCCCTCAATCTCCAGGCATCAAGTTGAAGACTCTGGTGGCTGGATGCAAAACCTGCTCCTCCGGCTGGGAGAGGTTTGCCCTGAGTGGTAGAGGAACCTGAAGGCACAAAAATCCCATCCCATCTGCGTACCATGCCCTCAAGAGGCCAGTCCAATCAAGATGTGCACCCTGTCCAAACGCATCTTCCTCAGAACCGAAGGAATTACCAAGATGAGCAGGAATGCACAATGGAGAAGAAAGTCTCATGTCGGGTAAACCACATCCACCAGAGCTCCCTGCACTGGAAATCGGCGAGAACAGAAGGGAAACAGTGTTTACAGCCATGAAGAGGTCCATGGAAGGAAAATAGCAGGAATGTCCTCAACTACTTGCAAGTGAACCATTGCACATCCGTCATAGGCAGGTCAGGCAGTAGTATGGAATTAGGCCCACACTGCTGCAAAAATGTGTGCTGCAAAGTCAGCCTGCGCCCTGGGCACCCTCCAACATTTGGCGGACTGGTACTATGCAACTGACTGACCCTGTGCTTAGCCTATCCATGCCCAGTGCTATGCTGAAAGAGTCACTTGGAATACAGTGAAAGCACCTACATACACTAGGGTACACTATGGCTTAGGGTACCCCTGTGATTGGCATGACCTCCCCTATAAGGCCCTAGTACACAATAGGGCAGGGGGGATTGAAACTACCTTTAAGTCCCTAGTGTAGAATAGGGCGAGCAGTAGCCTTCTCTGCACGTGCGCACTGCTCGAGCCGGAGGTCAGTTTAAAAGCAGCCCTGTGTTGCAGGATTGCTTTTAAAATGAAAATGGTGCCGAAACTAGACTTTGGTGTTTGGGGCCCTTACAAAATTAACAAACTACAATGTTTGGGTATATTAGGTACCCCAGGGTCTCCTCTAGGTGTCCCAGGAGTGGGGTGGTCAGGTATTTATTAAGGACACTTATAAAACATTTTAAATGCCCTGGGTTAAGTGATATTGCACATTTCACGCCCAACATTGTGATAAAGTGCTTCATGAAATCGACTTTTGTGCTAGGAGCACTGTGGAGGGAGGATCTGCAACATTTTTAGATATTCAGAATGTCTAAAGTCTCCCCTAGGTGTTCCAGCAGTGGGGGGGTCCTGAAAATATAAGCAGGGTTCTTATAAAAAGGCATTTGTTTTTATAAGCTCTGGTGTTGGAAAAATGGCCAAAGTCATTTTTCCCATTGCAAATCCCCTCACATAGGTTAACATGGCAAGAAGTTATTAACGAATAATACCCGCTAGGAGAATAAAAATAGCATACAAGGACTTCCCAGAATGGTACTGAAAAATCCAACAATACGGTATTGTTTAATTTCTCCTAAAATATACAGAGAAGTTATAAGACTGTCTGCAAGCCAAAATTCAACCTTCCAGTGGTATGTCCTGATTGGTCAGAGTTAAGTGGATTAGCCATGGTCCTTTGAGGAGGTAATAAAGAGCACTTGGGGGGGGGGGGAGGAGGGGGGGGTTAGCCAGCTCTTCTGGGAGGGCAGGGTTTTGCTACACAGGAATGCCAGAGCAGGGAGGGGTCGTAAACAATATCCTTCAATGGGAGGATACAGGCAGAAGACACCAGTTTCATTTACAACTCTCCTCTTTAAACCCAGCCAGATGCTAGGCTTAAGGAAGGAATGAGCAGATGCAAGGGGGAGAGAGACTGGAGATTAGCCATCCTGGAGGTGTTTAGCCAGCTCTTCTCTCCCTGTTAAAAATGGACATATTGAATTTGAGAAATCGTGCTTTCTGGGATATCATTGTGCCACACTTTGGAGGAAGAGGTCATGCTCTGGGGTGTTGCCCTGCACCTCATTGGACAGGAGTGACCCCGGAGGACACTGAATAAGTAACTGAGGGGCAGTGCCTCTCAGATCTGCTGCTTGAAACCTAAGAGCAAGAGGGGCCTACGCTGAGGAGTTTGATGTGCATTAACCAGGCCCTGCTCTCTGAAGACTGCGCCTCCTGCCCCATCCAGAACTACAGCCCTGTGGACCAAACCTGCTTTAAAAGGACTAAAGAGTGGACTCTCTGCAAGCTACAGGTTAACAGAGCTCACCTGGCCCATCACCACAATCAGCCTGGAGCACTACCCGTGGATTTGTTAGGGTTTTGTCCAAGTGGATTGTGGGAACTAAAGCCCCAAATTTTCAAGGACCATCTTTGAGGTTCCAGACCCTTGGACTGTTTTGGACACTTTGGACCTGCAAGACGAACTTCAGGAAGAAGTTCCTCACTGAATCCGGCCAGCTGTAGGAGGCTGCATGACGTCTGGTGAGAAATCCTCCAGAAACATTGCAATTCTGAATTTGTCCCAGTCAGAGGCAACCAAATGTCCAAAAGTTGCACAGTTGGTTTATAAGCACTTGAAAGTGTCCAAGCTTTAAAAATTCATATCTCTTGTTCCCTACATTGGATATTTTTCGTTTTTGTCTCATTTTAAAGATAAAAATAGTTTATTTTTATACATTGGTATTGGATTTGTGTGTTGTGTCTTAATTATTTACTGAATTGGTGTTTTTAAATGTTTTACATACTTGTCTCTGAAGTGAAGCGTGCCTGCTCGCAGCCAAGCTACCAAGGGTTGAGCATGGGAATAATTTTCTATGGCCTATTCTGAGCCCTATATTGGGTTAGTGGCCTTATTGCCAGTGGTAAAATGCGCATCTGCCACTACTAATAATCCACTTTTCAACACATGGGCATTCAGACAGCTCCTTAATGGATGCTACAGTAGAACTAGGCATCTCTGCATGGTCTTCAAAGGGGTGGGAGCTCTACACTGCATTTTGAACTTAACTGTGGAGCTGATGGAAATGCTACAAGTTCTGATGAGAACATCAACACTTTCCCCAATGCCTTTTTCCAATTACACCCAACATAACACTTCGATAGTAGAAATGCAAAAAAAATCGAATTTTGAGATGGGGTCCCACAAGCAGTCAGTGGGAGGTCGACAATCAGAACACATTTAGATGATTTAACAAGCCCAACTACTAGATCGTGTAAAACAATGCACACCATGTGAACACAGCACAAGTCAATCAACAAAATTCACCCAATCTCTACCTGAACACCTTGAACTGATCACTAACTTTAGGCCCACACTTAGTTTAGTTTATGGCCCATCTACAATTCTACCAATTACAAGAAGAACTGTTCAATTTGACTGTATTGAAAGTCAACTGGCGGCCTGATCCTGGGAAGCAAGACTGGGTGCACACAGCCTTCGACTGCTGCCAGGACTGGATATCAATTCCAGAATTTGCCCTTTAAGCTACTCTGAGGACAAGGCAGTGCCGGATAAAAGTGCAGAAGGGCTCAGGCAGACTCACCTGATCAGCAAACAGCACCATGATGGTATAGCTGCCTGCACCAGGCGGAGTGTACTTCACCGTGAACGTGTCATTGTCATTGCGGATGATGTCAAAGTCTATGTCGGTCTCGACAGGCTCCACCACACCTGGGGCACACTTTATGCCGATGCTAACATCACCTGCATAAATGTAACAAAATTACATTAAACCATCAGTGCTAGGGTGGAGGGTTGAACAGCTTGGGTGGAAAACTAATGGGAAAGTCCCAGGTAATAACTAGCTGCACAAGTGACAGATTACATGTTCTTAACAGATCCAAAACAAAACGGTCACAACAAATTACACACATTCGTCAAAGGTAGGCCGTCTGGCAGCAGCATTAAATTGAGTATAACCCAGAGAAAACCACCATTAATATAGGCAGCATTTGTGGGTGGTTTAATCATGCATGTCACCTTACAGCAACCATGCTAGGAAGTGAATAAAAAGACTGCAGTCCCCCTAAAAAGCGAACTTACCCTGTCCAGCCTCAACGCAGTCTACTGTGAAATAGGTGGGTTCATGGGCTTTCAGTCCAGTCTTCGCCACACCAGGTCCATACACCTTGACTTTGTTGGGGTGGCAGCCAGCACCAACATTCATCTGCAGTCACAAGGAAAGGTGAAACTACTTTACGGATGCCCAAGCATGATCCACCCTAGCGAGCAAGCAAACATTCCTGCAAAGTAACCCTACCCTTGAAAAGCGTGGGATAGTTGCCATGCAGTCATACTTAACATCCAGGTTGGCCACAAGAGATACAAAGAATTCCGTCTGTCTCCTTACTTTAGCAAAAAGTGGGGTGACGAGTATCAGGGAGTGAAGTCAATGTCTTCACACACACCCTTTCAATTCACATTAGCAGAGTCACTGTCCTTACCCTGAACGGACTGTTGGGAATGTTCACGTCACCCCAGGTCACCACAGCTGTGTGCTTCAAGGGCTTCTTTGGAAGGTAAGAGCAGCTGTAGGTCCCATTTCCATTGTCCTTTGTAGTTACCTCAACTGGGGTGCCCTCGGAATCCTGTGAGGAAGAGAGAAAACCTTGGTTATTCCAACATATTGCTCCCACTGAAACCATGCATTAAGAAAGGAAAGTTACTCATCTCTAACCATAGTTTAGCTTGCTTCTCCTTCCCGATTCATTGTTCAAGTTCTTCCTCACAGTGGCGGATGCTGCCTAACTGCAGTGAAGAATTTGAAATCTTTGAACCAGAGGACAAATCCCTGTGCCGGAGTACCAAAGGCCCAGGAAAGATTCCAGGGAAGCAATCTTGAACCATGGTAGCAGCAGAGGAAATTTATAACAATGATATTCAGACAGCGTTCGATCTCCGAGGAATGCACCATACCATGTTCCATAGACAAATGCAGACTCTGCAGGAGATCTAAGAAAAGACTCAATGGCCAGGCAAACCAGAAACACTTCATGTGTGGTCACCCTGATCTACCATCAGCTCCGACCCATCTAGGTCAACAACTCATTACTGAAAGAAAGCATGCAACAGGACCCTGTCAGCACCACAGAAGCTTTAGGCCACATGGGACACCCTGGCACCCAGAGCTTGAGGGGAGCTTCTCCTTGCAGTGGAATGTGGCTATTCCAAGATCAAATGTACTTCCTCGCCCACGACTGCGGTGTGGCAATTACACACTGTGGCAATTAGGGTTGCCACCTGGCCTGGTTTAGCGGCATGACCAGTATTTTAATATCCTGGCCGGTACAAAAATTTGAAAAAAACACAATTAGACCTAGTATTTTATCCCTTATTAGTACATACTTTAAGCAGTAAATATGAGAAGAAAACACTTTAAATGAAAGTTCTAGAGTTGCCTCAGTGAGAATGATTCAAGTAAAGAAAGACAGAAGGGCCAAGTTGAGAATGAATACAGACAATTTTCTATAAAGTTCTATTTAGGCATCTTGTCCAGGCCTTTGGAGAATCTAAAAGGTGACCAAAAGGCCAGTATTTCTGGGAAAGGTGGCAATCCAGATCCGATCAGGATTGCCTTTACTCAATATTCTCATCTCAGACCTTTATTACATTATGGACCGTGTGCTCACCACAGGAGTTTAATGGTCTGGCTCTCGTGCCCAGCAGATTTCCAAGTGCTGCACAATCCAGCTAATACGAAGGACCTACAAGGGCATTCGTGCTCTGGAACATGGCCGAAAGAACATTACTCACCTGAACCTGGACTAGCAGGGGCGCCTTCCCTCCATTCTTGGCATCAATTGTGAACTCGGTTGGCTTGTTGATGGCCAGACCAGTTTTCTCCAGTCCAGGGCCATACGCTTTCACCTAGTCAGGCAAGAGGACAGTTAAGGGTAAGTAAAACTTCAAATCTTTTCAGGAGACTCCACTGAACAAAAGTGCTAAACCACAAACCAGGAAAAGGCCTCTGCTCAATGAAACTGAAGCACCTTCAGTTGGCAAAACTATTTACAAACAGTGGTTCCAAAAGGTGGGCCGCATAGCCCAGTCTCGCTCAGCACTAAGCTGTAGACTTGCACGACAACACAATTCCAGAAAGGATTTAAAGTAAGCCATTGGCGACCATGTACTGCTGAGGGAGGGAGGGGGCTTCCACAGTGCATTCACGTATTGTTATTAAGAGAGTTAAAGCCCACAAACCAGATATCAGTAGCCCATCTATGAAGTGCTGCTTGCCCCACTACCTGCTGGCTAGTTATAGGTTTGGGAGCTATAATCGCCACTCACACGGCTCAGTTACCTTCTCTGGGTAGAAGTCCTTTGGTGCAGGTTTGATCTCTGCCATAAAGGGGCTGTGCTTGATGTCTTCATTGTTGCACAGAACGTGGACTGCATATTCACCGGCCTCTAAAGGCCAGTACCGGACGTCACATGACCCATCTCCCCGGTCGTCACATTCTATCTTGGCCTGCGATGGCCCTTCCACTGAGAAACCTGTACAAGGGAAGAGAAACTGAAGTCACCTCTATGTAGAGCAAAGGACTGAAGGGAACAAGCCTCTTTAGGACTACCTCCGTCTGATCAACTCTCAGGCTACCACTCACTACAGCCTCAGGCCCCCTTTGGTTTGTACAAACAAGTCCATGAATTTATTCCAAACCTAGAAATCAGTAATGCAGCACTTGTGTTAAACCGTGGTTAATGGAACCCATTGCCACTTAGACTGTGTAACCTTCCCATGGAAAGAAAAACACTGACGCATTTGACAAATTTCATGCAAGGACAGTCGAGTGAAGCCTCTTCAGCGCAGTCAGTCTGAAGGTCACAGTGACCCAAGTTGAGACTTTCACCTGGGATCACAGACATGTTGTTGTTTAAATGCCCAGCATATCCGACTTCTAGACAAAATATTTAAGTCCCATATCTATTCTGGATGCGGGTTTGCTTCATGCAGTCTTCAGCACAAACTGCTTTTTGGCTGAGACAGCCGAATTGTGAGACCGCTTAGTTGTGTTACAAGCCTTTCAAACCCAAAGTGGATAACTTCGTTAGCATGCGAGCAATGCAAAGAACCATCTTCCATGAAGCCGGGGGAACATCAAGAGGCAGTGTACATTTGTCTAAGAAACCTACAGCAACAACCACCAACAAAAAAGAAAAACTGAGCTGGACAGAAGCTTTAATCAGTGACAAAGCCACACTGGGTACTGAAGACACATGCTTTTGCTGACACTTCGTTTGGTGAGTTGCATCAAAACACATTTGTTCCGAGTACTTACCTAAAGTGCCCACGTCATCACCGATTGCTTCCACTACAAAGTCAGCCGATTTCCCAACAACTCCTCTTTCCAGACCGGGACCCCAGGCACGAACTTTCTGGTTCCCACACTCTGAACCCACTTTGACTTCAAACGGGCTGAGTCACATGAAAAGAGAAGTGAAGGCAGTATTGTGAGTATGTATTGGAAGTAGAGAGGCAGAGAGCTCACCTAACCTAGCGCACCCAGCTTTCAGTGCAAACACGGAACCCTTCTAGGCTCGCAGGCAGGTCCGAGAAGAGCATTGGGGATTTTGGAAGGTAAAATCTCTGAATGAGTAGTTCAGGATTGCAGATCTAATGCGCAGTGTGACAGGCTTCGCTCGCATGTATTACATTGGACTTGCTGGCACACATGAAGGCCGCAAACTACAACCACAGTAGTGACTCCGGCCGGCCCTTGTGCTAGCTTACCTGAGGTGGAAGAGGTCACAGTCTACCCATCCACCATCTGTACTCAATGTAGTAATCACAAATACAGATAACAGCAATTGTTTCATCTTACCACATTCTTCTCGTCTCAAGTAAGTTTTTCAGGATGTTGTTCAGCAATCTGAATAAGCTAGCATGGAAAGGGCACTGGGACGAAGTTACAAGAGCCAAGCTGACCAATCAGGAACACGGCTGCCAATCATGTGTGCACTCCCTAAAATAACTTGAAACCTGCCAGAAAACAGAGAAAAGGGCCAAGCTTTAATGGGCACTTTACCTTCTGGGAATGTTCTGTCCACCCCATGTGATGGTGACCGTGTAGGTGCCAGGAGCAGTCGGATAGTACTCAAACCAGTAGACACCGTCACCCAGGTCTTTCTGCTTAACACGCTCTTCTGTTCCCTCTACCGAAGGAGCGAGAAAGGGTTATAAATCAGAAAGCAAGTATAACTCATCAGGAACAAACTGCTGTCATTTATTTCAATGCATGTGCAATTTAATCTGAGAACCCAATACATGGAGAATAATCCATTCCTTCACCCTGTACCCCGTGGGCAAGAAAGCCGGGTGCGTCATGACCCTATGAGATACAACAGGCGCATTACTCACTGGGTCCTTTCACCACAACCTTCAACTCGCCACTGCCGGCGCCTTTAGTGTAGACATTGAAGTCTGCAGTCTCCTTGACCCGAACTCCTTTCGGCTGCAGGCCACGACCAACGGCACGGCAGACAGTGGGGTTACAAGCTGTAGAGGGGGGGAAGCAGAATGTCATTAGCTAGGTCTGGGGTCAACCAACAACACCCGGTATCAATCACAGGTTAACCAATGACTGCTCAGGGTGTGCAGAAACAAGGCTAGCTGTAGACACCTCGCCGAGCCCACCAGGAGACTGGCGGACAATGCAATTATCCAAAAATACTTTTCAATAACAAATCAATGACGTCAAGACATGATGCAACAAGTGAGACGCTCTCCCAGAGGTTCTCTGTGGTATAGAGGGTCAAATGGCATTTGCCGATCACAAAAGGAGATGACAGCCAACACCCTCCATCTACATAAAAACGTGATAAGAGGCAAGCGACCACTGCATGGCTTCAGTTTCAATACGAATTACAAGAACAATGCAAACTACACCCAACGCCATTACGTTTAGTGGCCACAATCACAGGGAAATTTGAAATTATATTAAAGGTGCTTTCGGGCAATAATGCAAAAGCATTGCTGCCTTTCACGCAAAGAACAATGTGAATGATTAGAAATTAAAATAAATGAAATTACTACTGCTAATAAAAACACGTAACACATTAGTACAAGTCAGTGTTTAGTGACCTGACTCAATACAGTTCACTAGGTTTTCGCTTTATCCCAAGGGGAAACAGACATAAGGCATATCACACTTCAGGACTAAAGCAGTGCTTGAAGGTACAGACCATTTAATCCATGCTCCCTGCACACCCCCGTCCAGAGCAGGCACAATGATCATGCAGCAGTTGTACACAATAACCGTGTGCTATTAGACTGGATCACACCAGCACCTACCAACATGATGAAACGCTGCTGGAAGGGACACCGGGGATTCAAGAGCTGGACTCCTCCGGCTGAGAGCGAAGCATGGCAGAAAAGAAAGGAAAGGAGAGATAGAAAAACAGAAGAAACTGCAAAAACAAGACAGGAGCGAGAAATGGGGAACATTTAAAGCTGTACGTTACAAACAGAACAGATCCCGGTCAAGGAACCCTACTGAATGCGCCTTTGGCAACAAATCTTCACCATTGAGGACTACAGGAATGTAATCTCAGGAGTAAAGTTGGATGGATAAGAACTGTCCTAGGAGCAGGTCAGGCCCTGCCTTATGGAGGACAGGCCGGTCACAGCGGGTGCTATGGCTATCTGAAGGTGATCAGATCTTAGCAGGGGTGCCTCTGGCTTCAGAGACAAAGCCTGTTTAGGTTCCCACCCATCAATGCCAACTTAAGCAACACTGTCCGAGGTCAAGGCTCCCTCCAATAGAACAGATGGAAAGGTTGTGTAATCCCAGTTTTCAATCATGGACCATTCCACTAGAATTAGTAAAGCTGCAAGGCTCTGCATGCTTGAGGGATCCCGGGAATATGAAAAGCTCTGCATGCTTGATCCCGGGAATATGAAAAGCTCTGCATGCTTGAGGGATCCCGGGAATATGAAAAGCTCTGCATGCTTGAGGGATCCCGGGAATATGAAAAGCTCTGCATGCTTGATGGATCCTGGGAATATGAAAAGCTCTGCATGCTTGAGGGATCCCGGGAATATGAAAAGCTCTGCATGCTTGATGGATCCTGGGAATATGAAAAGCTCTGCATGCTTGAGGGATCCCGGGAATATGGATGGGGAAGTTGTGCCAGAATGTGGCAATGGTGGCGTAAAGCATCTTTCAGTATATTACTGGCTGCGCTTTCTGCTCTCGATCTGTACTGCTGTAAATCCACCTCCATGTGCGATACCCAGGCCACACCATTGAATCCCATGTTCCCATGCACTTTCGTGGACCACAAAGCCTGTTTAGAAAGTCCTTAACCAGAGACTGTGAAAGGTGGTCATTTAGAATAAAGACACTAATCCGAACACAAGTATTTCCGAATGGCTGCCCTGCATTCATTCAGAATGGGTGGGGCGCCACACCTTCCTTGATGGATGAAGGGCAGGTTTTCCTGCAGAGGAGGTGGTGCACAATTGTGGGAAACTTGGAAGGCCAAAGCAGTTTATTTTCATGTACAGAGCTCCACCCCCATTGTTTCCTTCCAATACCTAGGATATGGCTGTGGACTCATACGGCCGATCCTTCCAAAGATCCATGTCCATAATTCGGACAGAAAATTTTGTTAAACCCTTCTTTACCTAGAACAATTTAGTAGAGTAGCAAATGGTTAACGAAATGCACCATTTTTTCCTCAAAAAAGATTGCAAATTAAGCCTTTCAAATTCTCTGAAACGTTAGTGCATTTTTTAACGACTAAGTAGATAAGCCACACAGTAAAAATCTTCACCATCCCATTCAGCCAACTCTGTGTACCTTCCATTGCCAATAGGTGTACAGTTGGAGCCGTACATTTTAAAGCTTGAAAAAAGCCCTCAATGAAGAACCACCATTCAATTAGAGTGGCCTGGTGTCTCTGGGAATTAGGCAGTTTAATTCATTTAGTGAAGATTCTCATGGAAAACTAGGATTACACACAATTAACTACCCCCTGCTCTATCACGGGATATTTACGATTGTCAAGAACACAAACTAGAACAGCAGAGGTTTCGCACAGGAAAAATCAAGGCCATGAACATCTCTTCTGGAGTGAGCCCAGACAGTTCCAAGTTGTTCTGCAAACTTCAGCAATGAGAAGGTGAAAAGCTGTTGGGGTGTCTTTTCCCCTTGCAAATTGGATCATGGGCTTTGTAAGTTTTATGGGCCTCTTGGTATCAAGTTATGACAAGTGAAGGGATTGAAAGACACCTAATCAGATGCAGAACGTTTCCCACTTGACCTGAAGGGTGCTCCTTCACCTCCATCAGAATGTGGATTGACTGGTGGCAAAGACCCACACGGGATGGAGTCAGAAGCCAGGCAGACAGCTGAGCCGCAGTAGATTGTGGTGAAGGTTGGTCGTAACATTCCTCCGTTATTGGATCTGTGAAGAAATTCTGGAGCAACGACAGGTGCAGGCATTCTGAGGCCGTGAAGACCTTTGTGTTGGCTTGATCACCGCTTTTGGACTTGGAACTGATAAACGTTAAAGTAAAGGTTTCTGCAGCTCATCAAAAAGCACATTCCTCGCTGATCTGGTTTCTGGATAATTGAAATGAAATTGTTGGCATTTCATACTTTTTTTTTTTAATGAAGTAGGTTTATGGTCTCACTTGGTAATGGAAATCGTGACCAAGAAAAAAAATGAGCAATTTGCGACTTTGCTTTGATTATGCTTCGATGATCTGGATTTTCATATTTTGCATTCTCTGGAGTGGATCTACTAACAGCTCGAGTGAGCCATCCATACAGGCCGGTTAACAGCCTAGAATTAAAGGGGAGCGCAGCGCAAACTAGCATAGCGATTCAGATCTCCGAAGCTTCAGGAACACAGGCATGGGTCAGTCATACAGACTGCTGGGAAATGCAGAGAGAACCTGCATGTGACCAGACGGGAGCGGCTTGGAATACGTTGGACTAAGGCTACTGGATATCCAGGCAGAGGACGGTTCCTATTTGGGGGAGACCACAAGGTACACAGAAGGGTTTCACAAATCACTGGATGCAAGCATGGCACCTGGGAAAATGGCGACCAGGTCACTGACGAAAGATCGTGTGCTAGTTCATTTGGGCAGAGCACAAGGCAAGCAATAAAAGACTGGGTGGTAGGAATTGCTGTTTTTTTCCACTAAAGCCTGCCTCAATCTTGTTAGAATTCACATTTGGCATCATTCATCACGGTATTCAATATTTTCTATGCAGTTATGCACGCTTTACAGATCATTTCAAATTTAATACAGCCAGCGCCCGGCACGGACACAAAATGCTTGTGGGTCAAGAACTGAGAGCTGGAACCATTTCCTGGTCGGACTTAGGAGCAGAATCAAAGTCCAACACACAAGATGTTGCCAGGGGCTTCCGGAGTCTCCATAATTCAGGTTCACGTTAGTCTGGCGTTTTTCACAAATACTAAGCCTTAAGTGGGAATAACTTTTCTTTGTGCTAAAGTATATGACCCGTGTTTAGAAACCGTATATGCAGTAAAATTTACAGCAATACTCAATCCTTCCCAACATTTGGTTTCTACAATCTAAACTAAAGAAACATACTTCCAAAGTTCTACCCAACCACAAACAAAATGCCACATTATTGGGGGTTTTGGGTGGGAGGGGTAAGAGGCCCGCTCACACCAGTCACAGCTAAAGCGAAGTTCAAGGCAACGAGACATTGACTTCTGAGACACCAGAAGTTTATTTTGAACCCAAAATGGCAGATCAAAATGTACTAGCAAGAAAACCGAACTCTAGACGGAGAAAATTCAGGTCTGGAAGATTATCAAGTCCGGAACAGGACACATTCACAGAGGGCCCATCCAGTCACAAACTGGACCAACATTCACTAAGCTTTCAGTTTTCTATGACCCGTTTATTTCTTTGCATCTTCGGTGGTTACTAGCCTAGCTTCAAAATATTATTTTCCTGCTACAGAGTGAACCTGGATTCTAATGCTACGCTTAATGTGTAGGTGACTAATTAACCACCTAATCAAAGGAGGATAAACCGTTTAAAGCACTAGCGTGGTAGCTCACACTTTGGGACCATTCATATGTGGTCTGACAGACATGAAGAGACCGACATGCACAAAGGCTTTCTGTGCTTCTGGCCAATAGCAGCAGCAGCCACTGGCCTATACTGAATATAACCAGGTTAACCTTTCTGCCTTTCTCGGGTTAAGGTTGTGGCAGGAAAGTAACCAAGATAGTGAAAAGAGAAAAAGAAAAAAAAAAAAAGACAGCAAGAATTCCACAGGAGAGCTAGAAGAGATTGAGAGAATAGCAAGAGGTCTGATCAAAATGTTGACCAGACTTCTCCAAAAGAAGACACCAGCAGCATGTGGCACTCCGAGCATGCCCAAGAAGGGAAGAGAAGGCCTTACCTTGTCCAACGGTGACCGTGTACGGGCTCTTTGGTATCTGGATTCCCCCGAAGGTGATGTAGATGGTGTACACCCCCTCCACTGTGGGCTTGTAGGTGCAGCGGTACGTGCTACTGCCTTTGTCTTCCAGCTGGATCTCTACTGCATCCTTCTTGCCCTTGGGATCCTGGATAACCACTTCCACTTCGCCAACTCCAGCTCCTTGGGAGCAGAGATCAGAAGAGAAAATTCAGCATCAGGCACCAATGTAGCCAGTTTGTGCAGCTTTCAGTGCACGCATTAGAACTTCCACCACACCCAAGGAGATGTAGAAGGTTAGATCTACCTGCTGTGAAGATTTCAAAGTAAGTGGATTTGTTGGCAATGATGCCTGTGGGTTCCAAGCCTGGTCCCTGGGCCGTGACCTTGCTGGCATCTCCATGAGACTTATCCACATGCACCTCGAAGGGGCTTTTGGCGATGTGTTGACCCGCAAACAGAACAGTGACCTAAGGAAAGGCAGCAAAGAAAACTCAGTGGTGGAGCAGGTGAGCGGAGCCAAATTTATTCAATTGTTTTATATAGCGCTGGCCAGACCCGAAGGTATCAGAGCGCTTTACAACATTTATCGAGATGGTCGAACACAAAGTATTTCAATAAACATTTACTCATGGCAAATCTTTTTTGGGGTGGGCGGGAGAGACTGGAGCGAGTCAAATGGGAGGTGATGTAAAAGCCTTCTTAACGAAGTGAATATATACTGCGCTGGGCAAGATTCCTCGTTAGGCGGCAGCTATCCATTTGGATGAGTTCGGTCGAGGAAGAGGTCTTTGAGCTGGCTTTTGAAGTTTTGGAAGGAGGGGTTAGTCCTGATATGGACTGGGATGGCGTTCCAGATTTTAGGCGCATTTCCAGAGAAGGAGCATGATAGGGTTTTTTGCTTGCGAGTTTTCGGAGGGATGAGAAGTAGAGTGTTAGTGCTCCTGAGATTCCTTGTCTGACCGGCCTTATTGAGTTTGGAAGCCAGGGAGGCAGGTTTGCCAGTGTGCAGAGCTGTGTGTGTGAGAGACGAGCAGTTCTGAATTTGGAACACATTTTAGCTCTTAGAGAGGGAGAGATGTGGTCGTATTTCTTTACTGCAGTGACCATCCTGGCAGATGCATTTAGAGTTGATCTGAGGGGAGCTAAGTGAGATTTGGCCGTGCCCGTGAGGGTTCCAGTCCCGTAGTCCAATCTGGAAAGAACCAGGGATTGTGTAGCCTGTTTAAGGTCATTGGGAGGGATGAAGGGTTTTATTGAAGGTCAAATTTGGCCTCCACTCCACTGAAGGCATTTCAAACCCCTTACACATGTTCAGCATCGCCTTTACTCTGCACATGAGCAGGCCATGCATCCGTTAGTCAGATGCCAACTCAGTCATGACAGCCTGCGGCAGGAAGCAAAGTTTACACACTTTAGTAGATTCTGAAAAGTAGATTGCACCCATAGCAAATTGAGCAAACGAACTCCAACAGCAGCACGTGTGTCTCCTGCCACCGTCAATACCATCACTAGACCATGAACTACACATGGACATTTGCTTCAACATTTTATTTTCATGACACCAATTCCTGTTCTGAGAGGTATCTGCCCAAGGAATCAAGAGCATTTCAAATTAATTCAGGTCCTGCGGCCTCCTTTAAACAGCGACCCACGGCCACTTTTCTTTACGAGGACTCCCTAAATCCACACCACAGAAGACTACTCGCCAGCCAGGAAATTTAATACAACGCGCATAGTTGTGGTGTGTGTAAGAGTTTTATTATGCTGGAGAAGTTTTGCAAAACACACTTCTGCACAACTTCACAGGTTGATAAAAATTCCATCAGAAGAAGCTTCCCCCCCCCAAATTCGATGTGTATCTGCAAGATTTGTGCCGCAATTAACTTCACAACGTGGCTGTGGCGCAATACTTCTGAAGTTTTTAAAGTACATTGAAGTTTGGCGCGTTATTTGCGCCACTGCAGACATAAGCCACTTAGACCAGTGGTTCTTAACCATTTGACTTTGAGGGCCCCCAATGAATGACTACTGGACACCGAGGGGTCCCCACCTAAGCAATTTCTATGATTTGAACTTCAAAACAATATATAAAACTAAAGAAATAAGCACACATTAAACAAATATAAATTATAAAATACTTTACTTCATATGCAGACAGATGTATAAAAACTGAAATTAATGGGAAAACTGGAAAGTAAAAAAAGTCTGTTTCTAAAACCAAAGCGATCGGATAGGCTCTAGCAGATTGCTTTTTTTGCTCATGATGCATCCTTTTAGTCTGTATAATTAGTTCTTTGGGCTCACCAATTGTGCCCATTACTGTTCGCTGAACTTGAGCTGCTCTCACGAATCAAGCTACCAATACCTTAATTTTTAGCTTCCAATTTCAAATACTTTGAAATTTTTAAAACTTCCAAAAATGTGAATTTTACATTCATCTTTACGTAGCTATACTTTTATTAAACTGCTAATATTGAATCATTTGTGGGCCCCGCGTAGGTGTTGCAGACCCAAGGGCCCCCAGGTTAAGAACCACTGGCTTAGACAACACAGATGCAAAGACTTCAAAGACTGAATCCTCACCGGCTGTACCCCAACTTGTACAGTCAGCACGGCAACCCCACAATGTACGGCCCCCGCTGCATTCCGACTAGGTTTGTGCTTACCAATCCCATGGTGTATACAGACTGCCATCTTTCACAAAGCTCACCACTTTTCTGTGCATCAATTTACAATAACTGCCTCGGACACCAAGCAAAAAGCATGAACAGCAAACCCTTAACTTCACAAATGACACGTCACTTGCCCTTCAGGTGCTGGTTATTCTGCACGTTTCAGAGCTTTAGAGTAAAACATGAATTGGCCATTTAGTGATGCTAAAACGACAGTCACTCAAGGAAAGCTTAAGAGCAGAAAGCCACACCACCCATGTCATACCCAAATTAACAAAAAAAAAAAAAATCAACACTACGTTGCATTTTATAAGGAACCGTTGTCAGTCTGAATTTGGGCGGCTTTTCATACCACAAAAAACACAGAACTGTATATTTTGCGGTCCACAGGACCCATACTGGTGACAAGGTCATAGCCAACTACTTGGCTTCTAAACCTCCTGAATAAATATTGAATGCATCAAATTCCGTGCACACCATAAAACGCCACTCAGTCACTTACACAAATATTTTTCCACAGATGGAAACAAATGTATCCACCACCCACAGTACTCCAAAGGGGATTTAGCAGAGATGTACACATTCACATGCCAAGGTGGTGGTGGTAGATCCACAGGAAGTGCCGTCCTGGTGAGTTACGCATGCGAGCTGGCCAGAGCCCAGGCAGCGCCACTCACCTTGTGCATTCCGGTCACCTTCGGGATGTAGTAAACCGAGAAAGTTCTGTTCTTGTCGCTGTTCGCAGTGACGTGGGCCTGTGGAGAAGGGAGAGGGAAGGTTAGTCTGCGGAGAAAGCGCAGCAAACAGCTCCCGAAATGGTCTGCACAGACCAAGGTCATGAACCCTCTATCAAACCCAGCGCCATTCTCCTAAACTCGCAGGAGGTCTATGCGTGACAAAGTGAACCTAATTAAATCATGAGTTCAAAGAAAGAAAAAAAGCCACTACCATCACCCTCCAAGGACCTGGGGACAGTTTAGATTTGTTTTTTGAGGGTGAATTGGTGTCTTACAGGGCAATCCCAACAATTTTGACAAGCAGACGGAATATGGCCGCCTCGCACACAGCACCACTGCTGATCTTCTGTAGGGATCACCGGGAGGGTTGCGGTTACTGGTCCCACGTCAAGTTGGCGAGGGCCTTTGTGACAGCTCCTCCCCAAGGCTTGTTTACAGAGAGCCCTCTGCAGGCTAGAAGCATGGCCTGGATAACTAAACCATTCCATTAAGACCATCAACAGCACTGCCGGATTCATTTCCCTTCCATCATTTCCTCTTCCTAATACTCAGTAACTCGTGTGTCTGACATTTCAAGTCTAATCCCAGGGAAGCGTTGGCGAAGCCTCTGGTGTTGGGGTGGGACCGTCCTAGATGGATTTCAAAAGAACGCTTGGCTCAAGTCATGGGGGGAGGGATACAGGTACTGCCTCTGATAAGTAGGTACACCACCAGTGTTACCAAGTTCTTACATAGCTCTATGGGTTGATATTCACCCTCCGCGACCCCTTGACATTCTTTTCTGGTTCCACCTCTTACCTTGGACCACCAGTATCCGACTGCGCAGAACTTTAAGGGTCCACACTGTTCCAAACAGACTTCAGAGAAGAAGTTCGTATTCCAGCCGTGAGAAGCTTAGCGCATGCCCCTCCGCTACTCCCTCTTTCTGCGTACTGAGCTAGCAGTCGGACAGTACACCCTTTAGTGGGAGTATCCTCTGGCTAAAGGGGTACAACGGCTTATGTTCAGTTGAAGTATATGTAGGAAGATCGAGAGGTTTCGAAGTCTGCACTAAAAAAACCTTCAAGACACTACCCGACCCGCAACTGAACTTGGGGTGTTGGTGGGCCGGTAGGGTAAGAGATGCCCCTTAAACCAGCCTCCATTTACAGTTAAGAGGAAGGCGAGGGGACTATGGCAGAAAATGACCACTGCCTCGAACACCCTCAGCATGGAGGAAGAGTGATCACAGGCTAACCTTTCAGGGATGCAGCCCAAGTGATGAAAAATCAATGCAACCTCGCATTAGACAACAGTCTGGTGCCAAAAGTGCTGCAATGCATCGCGGCCTGCAAGAGGCAGACAAGCAACGAGAGTGGCAAAGGATGCCTGTTCCATAGCTCTCCTTACCAGAGGACGGTGAAATCAGTTGCTACTTTGGGTGAAGTCTTGTTCAATGAATGGTGACTGGGGGGGGGTGTGGAGATATCCCTGCATATTCCCAGGGCACTTCATTCCCCACCCCCACAATCCATACATTGAGGGGGGGAGAACTCCCAACCACCAAACCCACTATCCCACCTCAATCTTCGTTGCCAATGTTTGGAAAGTTTAGTTTGTTTTTAGAAATCCCTAAAGGAGGAGGGCAGATGCGCTTGAGGTTCCACTCGCCTGTCAGGCTATCCAGAAGGAGACAATCGTCCACTTCTCCCTCTGCGCCTTGTTACGCGCCTGGTTATGCACCTTGTTACGTGCCTCCTTATGCACCTTGTGCTACGGATATGAAGATCCAAGCAGAGCTCGGTATGGACCATCAATGCCAAACGCCATTCTGGTCTTGCCCAATAACATAAGCACAGGCTGCACGGCTGCGCTACTTTACCTCCTCCCGGTGTCCTGCGGGGTCCTCCACATACACCAGAACTTCACCCTGCCCGGCGCTGATGGTCTCCACCGTAAACTCTGCACGCTTCTTCACCATGTTCCCTGTTGGTTCAACGCCTGCAAGAGAAGAAGTCAAAATATCCACCATGAGAACAGCCACGACTGTGCCAAGAGCTGGCACTGGCACACAAGACCCCCTACAAATAAAATGAACACTTTGGGTTTGATTTAAACAAGATGCGGAGGGTTTAAATGGAATGCAAGCAAGTACAGCCTTGCAAGACAAGGGAATGAATTGCAAGAGATTATCCAACACAAGATGGTAATCTGACAAACTTTAAATGGAAAGGGAGCATAGTCGGCTCGCTCTACTTACTAATGGCAGTGCTGGGGATGAACGGAGAGCAGGGCCCTGTACCAAGGGCCCTCTAACCACGCTAACCCTTTACAGAGCAGTCCTATTACAGGAGCGGTTACTCAAGGAACACCACTTAGGTGGTAGCATTCAAAGAAATGTCCAGGCAGCTGCCATCCCACCCCAGAGTTGTGACGTGGGTGGGACCAGTTACCACTCACCTGGCCCGTAAGCACGTGCTTTCTTGGGGTTGAGCTTGGGTCTCAGGGGAGCTCCGGGCTTCAGCTTGGCCTTCGGGAACTGGGACAGGTACGTCATGACAGAGTGTTCGTCCACGTTGGGATCCACGATTTCTTCTGGAGTGATGACCTGGGAGGCAAGTAAACCAGTTAAAACTCGCAGTGATTGAAATGTATGCTTATGAGCACAGAGCGCATCGACTTCAAACCCTGTCAAGGCTATAGCAGGCTGTACTGTTTCCGCCGTTTAAACTGGTCTAGAGGGGCTGCGAAGTACTATTCCCCAAATTTAATACTGATCAATGCAACAAACTTTGGGCTGGTAAAGGCAACATAGTACACAAATAGCTGTACGCCCTAGTACAACATTTCATTATAAGCTGCAAACGTGGCATAATTGTAAGCAAGAAAAGTATAGTAATTCTAGGCAAATAAGTATAAAATAAATATATCCAAAAATAAGATTCCAAGACCAATAGATTATCTTGATGTTAAAGTGGAAAAATGTGCAGGCGTGAATGAACATTTTAGTCTAAGGTGGTGAAGAATGGATGGGCACCAAGTCTTCGGGCGGGGGGGGGGGTGCATCACCTGCAGCCCCTTGCGAGACCCACCTGAGGAATGCCCAGCCAGTCGTCCGCCTGCTGCATGGCCTCGCGTGCATTGTCCACGGGCTTGCTGGAGTCCCAGGAATCCCAGTCCGGACACAGGCCTGAGGAACAGGAACAAGACTGGGTCAACCATCAAAGCATTTTGATAAACACTGGATACCAATGGAGACATTTTAGGAGCCACGGTTTTGGGGTTAGATGCCATAAACCAATGCAAAACACCAAGAACCAGTGCATATAGGACAGCTCGTCCAGTCAATAAACTGCTTCCCATATACATCAATTTACCTAAAGCTTTCACAATCCATTACTGGCTAGAAAGGAAAATAATCGTTTTAAAGGAACAAAATCACTGTACCGCTAGTCTAATGCAGATCCGCCGACAGAGCAGTGGCTGGTTGGGCCTGGTTTCAGGACAAGACACCAGGGACACAATTCACAAGGTTTTAGCACACCCAAGCTTACGTTTAGGTGAAAGACTTGGGTTTAAAGGGCTGGATAACATGCATTGAGGAACACGATCCCAATCCTACACTAGATGTGTTTGCAGGAGTGGATTCAACGTGCAAGCCCAGAACACAAGTATCTGCTGCTCTACGACAAATGCTTCACCTTCTAGGCGCTGCCCACTCGATGGTGCATTGACCTGGGGATGCCTGCCCATATAGGACCTGCACTGGCAGTCTGTTGCACACAAGCAACATGCAAGTCCATAAGCCTCACAGCAGCTTTTATAAAGGACAACTCTGAAAAGCAACACCAAGGTCAGTGTGAGGTTCATGCACATCAGCCCTCTAGCAAGGATGTGCACCCCCTGCTATGGTTCAGACAGTGGCTGGACGAGCTCAATGGCGCTGCCACACTAGATATGGGATTGCCCACATATTGCACCATGGTCCAAGGATCACCATTCCAGGACAATCCACAAAAATACCCTTCATTGGAGAGGGGGAGAGGATAGGATGCACCCATCGCACACCAGCCATCGCTCCACCCTCCAGTACAAACATCACCTTTACCAACAAGAGCATCCATGGGCACAGAACCAGAAAACAGTCTACATTGTAGGACATGCGTCAAGTTACTGTTTAGAGAAACCTGGTGCCACCTCGAGCACCATCGCTCCAGCAATTCAGAAAAGAACTCAAAACCTGGATGTTCGAATGATCAAACCACCACGCAGCAGCCAACATCCCCAGCGCCTCGAGACCCTCGTGGGTGATTTGCTGTGCTTTATAAATGTCCAAGTGAACATTACTCACCAGGAGCACAGCTGTCCACCAAAGCACCCAGAGCCCGCCCGCTCTGCCAGTCGCGGCTGAAGTTGGTGACGGGCAGCTGGGGCAGCTTGTTCTGGATCCATCCCAGCAGCCTCTGCTTCGGAGTCTGCTTCTTCACCTCTTCGTCCTCCTCCTCATCCCACATGGGCATGGAGATGGAGTAATGGAGAATGAGGGTCCAGATGAGGCCCAGGATGAGCTTGAGGTTTCCATCCACAATGGCTTTGCTGTCTGTGAAAGGAAAACAAAAAGGGGTTAGAAGCGCCGGACAACGCAGAACTGCACCTCATAGTTAAACGCAGCGCAAACAGTCACTGTGCCGGGCAGTCCATGGGCTGCAACTGAGCAAAGTGCAAGCAGGTCTCTCGTGGGTCAACTCACCCAAACCATCCTGGCTTTTCCATCTTTAGAGGGACACTGAATTAGCCAGTTTAGCCCCTTGAGATCCTTTAAGAACTTGCCCCACTAAGTACATTGATAGATGGTGTGATACGTCACCCACGAGCCGCCAGATGGGAATGGTACTTACTACGGCTCGTTCTAAAGTGAAAACAGTGATAAATTCAAGACAAGGGGATGAACGACTGGCGTAGTGAATGTGCATAGCACAGACTGGAGAAGTTGTGCAAAGAGCCACAGAAGGCCCTCGGAGTAAAGACGAAGCGCTATCCATGCATAGGCAGCATCAGGACCAGTCTGGGATGGAGCAGGTGTTGGTGCAACTGGAGAAGTGTTGAGAACTTAAGGTAGACTTGCTAAGGTCCGTCTCCCCCGGGTCTCCATGCCTCGATCAAAGAGGACAACTATCCGAACCAAAGAATTCTTACTTCCAAAAACTACAACTTGGAAGGCAGGGGTTGGCATTAATTTGTGTCAAAATTCGTCCAACTCCATCATAAATGTTTTTGGAAGGTGTGAACTAATTTTGGACTTTGAGTGCAGAGGCTCGTGAGCAGATGAGAATTTAGCACTCTTGGCGCGGATTGAGATAGTGGCACACAAACAACCGCTCCACCCCCTCAAAGTAACCCCTTCCACCCACAACGTCCTGTTTGAAGAAAAGATCTTAGGAAACACAATCCCAGTGTCCTAGAGAAAAACGCTAAAAGCCCATCTCTGCCACGGCTTCAGCCCTCACCCAAGGGCGATGGAGTTATGCAATGTTGCGGCTGCAGCGTTTTCTGCAGAACTAAGCTTGCCGCAGTTAAAAAGCCACCATGGACTGCATGAGCTGCAAATATTAAAAAACAATGGTTCCAGCTCAAACTGACCAAAAGGAATTAAAAGCGGAAAGCGCTTTGCAAGGTGGACTCCTCTTCCGTTGCTCACTGCTGTATTTGGGTAGCACCGAGTGGAAACCTTTGCCCAGATAGTGTCACCGTGTGAAAAAAAATAATGACAACGACAAGGTGTGCATTGGAGAGGATATTGTGCCTTTTGCTGCATAATTCGCCCCTCCCCGGCGCATAATTCCAGTCCCCAGCCCCACCCAATGCACCGGTTCATGATCCGTTTCCCAGTAAATGTATCCCATGAGCTGTTTAACAGCGCGAGCCCTACACTTGGAGGGTTCAGAAGCACTCGGTTGGGTCAGCCACTCCTAACTGCTCCAGGTATAGAGCCCGCCGCACCTGCATGAATGAAACCCCCAGCACCGGATGCATCAGATGGACTTCATGTTACTGGTTAAAGGGCGATCCCAGGGACACCGGAGTTCACGCCGTTCTGCCTTCCAGCACAGAAGGCCCACGGCACAGGTCTGTGCATAGAGAGGCAGAGAACGGGCCATTCGACGGAAGAGCTGCTCTGCCGCACCACGCACAGGCTGCCGCACTCGGGGGCACGCGTCCCTCCCCAGCAGCAAGGACCCCCCCCCAGCAGCAAGGATCCCCCTCTCAGGTGGGCGGAAGAGGTTAAGACAAACGGCAGCATTGCAGCCGGCGCTGAACTCTTCGGACTACCCCAGAGGAAGCAGCTTCCCATGGGCCTCAAGTGAGCGAATAGAGGCGGCGTCCAGAGCCTTGCACGGTGCATCGGACCGGTAAGTACAAGTGAAACCGAGGCCGTCGGTTGCACGAAGCGCTATATCGATGCTAAACACCGCTGTGCACAAGAGCAGGCATGTTGGCACGTCCTTCTGCAGCAGCCACAAGGCTGCAGGTTTGGTTCCATCTGCTTGGACATGTTTTAAACCCTCTTGCTGCGTCGAGCGAGCTTGGAGGGCGCTGCGACGAGCCCCGCGGATTGTTCACATTCCAGAGGGCTTCCTGGCACTGGAGCAAAGCACAGGCCCCCGCCTCCCCCACCATGAGCGCCCACCGGCCCCCTCCACCAGGAGCGCCTCCCGGCCCCCTGCTCTCGGGCTCCACAAGTACCAAGCAGCATTCCTGGGATCCTCCGGGCGGCCCGGCACCGCCGCAGGGCACCACTGCCCCATGCAGGAGAGAGCCAGGCCTGGAGCACATCCGAGGGCACGTGAAGGGACGTGCTCCATCCTGCACGGCACCACTGCCCCATGGCAGAGCCAGACCTGGCACGCACATCCGAGGACGCGTGAAGGAACGTGCTCCATCCTGCAGGGCACGCACCGCTGGGAGCCAGGCCTGGCACACATCTGAGGGCGCGTGAAGGAACGTGCTCCATTCTGCAGGGCACCACTGCCCCATGGCAGAGCCAGACCTGGCACGCACATCCGAGGGCGCGTGAAGGGACGTGCTCCATTCTGCAGGGCACCACTGCCCCATGGCAGAGCCAGACCTGGCACGCACATCCGAGGGCGCGTGACGGAACGTGCTCCATCCTGCAGGGCACGCACCGCTGGGAGCCAGGCCCGGCTCGCACATCCGAGGGCGCGTGAAGGAACGTGCTCCATCCTGCAGGGCACGAGCCCGGCACGCACATCCGAGGGGGCGTGAAGGAACGTGCTCCATCCTGCAGGGCACGCACGCACCGCTGGGAGCCAGGCCTGGCACGCACATCCGAGGGCAAGTGAAGGAACATGCTCCATTCTGCAGGGCACCACTTCCCCCATGGCAGAGCCAGACCTGGCACGCACATCCGAGGGCACGTGAAGGGACGTGCTGCATCTAGCAGAGCACCCCCAGGGCTTTAAGTGGGCAGGGTCGTGCCTGTGCTCAGCACCGGCAGTTCTAAAAAGCATGTCCCGAACCGGGTCCCTTTCGGGCTCTCATTGTCCTCACCCTCCGAGTGAAAAAAATTATTTAATTTCGCAGCAGTCCTGCCCTTCACTGCCTTTCATACATCTTCAAAGAGACTCGTTACAGTCTCATCGTTTCAAAACTGAAGCATTAACTATTTATACAAAGATGCCATTTTTGTTGCTTATTTATCATATGCAACTAACACCCATTGCCAAAGCCAGTAGTCCTGGCTTGCTGTAGGTGTAATGTTGCTTGTTATATATCTGGATGCACAGAAGCATCAAAGCACCAGTCGGGCGGCACAAAATGCTAATCAGAGTTCTAACTTCGTGTTTTAAGCCACGCCCTTTATTATATCAGCCACGCCCCTTTGAGACCCCCAGTTTTTTCATCCCACTTAAAGCCCTGGCACCCCTACACCATGCCGGAGAGCCAGGCCTGACGCACACCAGAAGGTACGTGAAGGGCACGCACCGCTGGAAGCCAGAACATCCACACGCCCAAGGAGGGGAACTAGAGCAAGGAAGGGGCAAAGGGGCCGCAGGGGGTGAGCACAGGGGTGGGCCAGAGAGAGTCACAGTGAGACGCTGCCCCAGCCAGACCCAGCGAGGCAGCCCAGAGGATGGGGGGCGCAGGGTGAGACCCTAACGGGGAGGAGAGGGAGAGTCACGCAGCCCCCAGCCCTGGTCCTCCGCGGCTCCTGGATCAGAGTCCACGGTGAGCCTGGTAAATTGTGCAGGGGCCCCTCGGAGAACCAACCACAGGCATGTTTAGAAGACAAGGGGGGGCCCTCGATCTAAGGAAAGAATAACCAACACGGCAGGTGACTGGAGCCACCCGGGATCCTGGGCAAGACACTCACATCCTGGCAAATGGAAGCATGCACACCTAGGCAAGCGTCATCCTGCCACTGGGCCTAGAACCACCTAGGACAGACCAGCACCACCACCACTCCAGCCAAGCGGTGCCAACCCCTCACCCATGTAGCCAGCACGGCGGACTGCAACGCTGCCACCCATATCTGGAGGCTTGAGCCATCTGCACCACAGCCAAGCACCACCAGCGCCAGGCAAGCAGTACCGGCACCCCCCATGCAGCAAAGCCCACTGACTCCAGGGCAAGAGCCACCAACATCCCGGGCAAGCAGAAGCACCCCCACGCCCCCAAAAGGGCTAGCCCCACAGCGATGCTGGCAAGAGACACCAGCAGCCACCCAGGGCAATGACACACTGAGCAAGAGTCATGCGCACACTGGGGCACTCATCCCCACCAGAACCAGAGACTACAGCCAGCTAAACCCGGAGTAATGTGCACCACCCTAGCTGAGACGAGCGGCCGGACCCACATCACGGGAACCAAAGCCACTCCAGGGGGCAACCAGCGTCACCCCAAAGCTGGGGCTACAGACACCCCAGGGACGTACCATCACCCAAACCCCAGGTGAGTACAACCACCAATCACGGCAAGAGTGCCTCCCACACCCCAGGTCAGACAGTACCCAGAGCTCTGGGACAAGAGCGACCCACACTGTTGGCAAGCGCGACCCACACTGTTGGCAAGCGCGACCCACACTGTTGGCAAGCGCGACCCACACTGTTGGCAAGCGCGACCCACACTGTTGGCAAGCGCGACCCACACTGTTGGCAAGCAGCAGTGTAGGATTTTGTGAAGGGACATGGAAGCCTGGAGACAAAGGCAGCAGGGGTCCAGTGTGCACAACCCATTTCTAGGGGTTCCAAGTTGGCACCCCAATGGTCCAGCCCGCCAAATGCTGCTAAACTGAACATTGAACGCTCAAATTTAGGGATTCTCAGCAATTTAATGGAAACAAGTGAACCTAAGTGGATTACAGCAGAGTGATCAAGGGTGTGGGAGAGGTGTGAAAAGGACGAGTTCCTGCACTCCTGGAAAAGGGGTAGAAAGGAGAGGTGCAAAGGCCGCAATGAGCTCAAGGGGTACAGAGCATCGACAGGGGAGCACCCCGAAAGGCAGTCCAGGGGCGCAGTCCAAGAGGAGCATGCCCCATTAGACTGTTTTGGGGCATGGGGCAAGTGATGAAGCAAATGTCCTGCAGCCTAGGCAGTCAACTAGAGCAGTCGATCCAGTAGGGCCATCTGGCCACGATGACTGATACGGGAAGAGCGACTACTGTATTGCAAAGCATTTCTCACGCCACAAAAACCGAGGAACGAGATGTAAAAATAACAGCTGTATGAACGGTGGTCCATTCCTCACCCACATTCGAGACAGCAACATGGATGCAGCAGGACATGTCCTTACCAGGACTGATGCACGCAGTGGTCCATGTGAGGTTCACACATGGAGGTTCTACCAGAGGGGATCTCCTTGTGCGGCAGGAGAGCATGAAGGACAGGTGTGCAGACACCAAGGAAAAATCGGGCTCTCGGGTCCTACCTTATAGAAACTGAGTTCAGGAGCCGCCTACTAGGGTCAGAAGTTTAATATTCTCCAAGACCTCAAGCTAACGACAGCTCGTTCAGTGGTTCTAAGAGCAGGCCTGGGTGTCATAACCCTGTACAAATGCCTCGTCTCATCCAGGCTTTTGGAATTCTACCCCTAGTGTGCACCCCACCTTTCATGAAGGTGATGGGCACTAATCATGCTTCCTAAGATGCATTCACTACGATAACATAAATCGTAAAAACAAACCCTGCCCATGAAGCTAAAAGTACAAAATCTCTCAAGAGTGGATTCGCTCCATGATATATTCGAGGTCTTACCAAAAGATGAGAAGGGACACCGGAACAAACAGCACTTAACATAACATGTGTATTTGTAAAGCGCACATTCACCCGTAGGTATCTTGTCGCTGAATAACAGATGTTTGTTACCCAACTCAATGGTACTCCTTTTATCGACCTCAGATGGAGGAAAGGCTGAGTGGACCCGCTGGGATTTGAACCTGTGACCATGAGGTCGAACACCAGTCCCTGCAGTGGATGCAATAGTCCACTGAGCCACCAGACCCGGCTTGGCTTCAACAAGTCATCCTGAGTGAGAAAAGATGGTGAGCAAGACGCTGCACCCAGAAGCCATGGATCCGACTCTAGGAACTAAGGAACACTGAGCAGGGCAGTAGAAAAACAGGTGGCACAGGATGGCCCCCACAAAGCACCACTCAACAGGGCTCACAAGTCACCTGCCCAAGTACATGGACCATTGCTGGACTTGTACACTTGGCAGTCTAACACCTGCAGACCAGGCGCACTCCCACAAGATGGAGGCGCCTGTCTGCTCTGGCCTGTGGTTAAGGACAAGCGTTTAGACTCTGGAGACTCAAAGATTGAGATTCACTCAACACTACTGTTCTATGGGCTTTCACCAACCCAACGCACACTTCCAGCTCCACTGTCTACATCACCCACCCAGGCACTGCACAACCGTGAGGGTGCCGGCCAGCACCACTGCCAACATCTAGTCAGTGCCACCAGCTTGTGAGCAGGTTGCGTCACTTAGGGTAGGACCTCGATTGGTGATGTAATTTGGGATACTCTTCAGTACTCTACCAACAGAGTAGCCTTCCTCACACCAACGTGCTGCGGTAACAAATTATGGACAGAATGCTGAATAAATCAGACACTCACCCCCAGTCATGAGATCCGAGCTAAATCATTGTTCTTTTGCTCACTCCACCACCCACGTTCAGACCCAGCCATATGCAAATCAGTTTTGACCCTGCTCCCCATGGGAACAGTCCAGCCCGAACTGCCAAGCCGGGTCCTCCCTGGACCGGAAACAAGCATCCTGGGACCGGTTTCAGGGTAACACCTCATCAACCAGGCTAGCTTGAATCCAGTGGCAGAGCGAGCATGGGACCCACATCTGGGCATACCCGGCGCACTTAGGGCGAACAATGCTGCAGCAACAAATGGACAGAATACTGAATATATCAAACGTTCACCCTAGTCAAGAGATCTGGGTTACATCCATCGTCCCTTGCTAGCTGTGCCAATGGATTCAAGCTAGCCTGCTTGATGAGGGGTGATACCTCGCAACCGGTCCCAGGATACTGGTTTCTGGCTTGGCAGTTCGGGCTGTACTGTTCCAATGGGGAGCAGGATCAAGAACTGCATATGGCGGGGTCCAACCTGTGGTGGGGTAGTGAGAATAAGAAGGATGGGTTTAACCCGCATCTTTTGCCTGGGGAGAATGTTCAGCATTCAGTCCATCTTTTCTAGCCGCAGCATTTCACACCAGTTCCCGCCGCTGCACAGTAAACAGGACAGGGACAGCCAGATCCGCTCAACGGGCCAGTTTGCACCGCGCCTTCTAACAAAATGTTCAGGAAGTTGGCAGAGCGCTTCCATGTCAGCTGCAGGCCGGCGGCCAAGTGCCTCTTGGCTTCTTCTCCCAGCCAGCGCTGGAGAGGAGACAAACATTGCACGCTCGGTGACGGTGCAGGGGGCGTGCCCTCGCGCACAGCATCACGTGGCGCGCACGAGGGAAGGGACTGGAAACGGCAGGGAGCATCGGGCGCGCGAGGCAGGGAGCATCGGGCGCGCGAGGCAGGGAGCATCGGGCGCGCGAGGCAGGGAGCATCGGGCGCGCGAGGCAGGGAGCATCGGGCGCGCGAGGCAGGGAGCATCGGGCGCGCGCTCTTCACCGGGAAAGTCACGAGCCAGCCTGGCCAGGTAGAGCATGGGTAGTCCGCGTAGAGGGGTGAGAGCTGCAGCATACCTTACGTAGGCGCTAATGAGGCCCAATAATACGTCACCGAGGGAAGATCCGAAAGAGAAGGGCACTACGTATGATGTTACCTCAACATATACAAGCCCGGGTACACAGGAGCGTGGGATATACAAGCCCTGGTACACAGGAGCGTGGCAAGCATGAGATATACAAGTCCCGGTACACAGGAGCGTGGCAAGCGTAGGCTATACAAGCCATAGTACACAGGAGCCGAGCGTGGCATATACAACCCATAGTACACAGGAGCGTGGGATATACAAGCCATAGTACACAGGAGCGCGGAGAGCATGAGATATACAAGCCCTGGTACACAGGAGCGTAGCAAGCGTGAGATATACAAGCCCTGGTACACAGGAGCGTAGCAAGCGTGAGATATACAAGCCCTGGTACACAGGAGCGTAGCAAGCGTGGGATATACAAGCCCAGGTACACAGGAGCGTGGGATACACAAGCCCTGGTTCACAGGAGCGTGGCAAGCGTGATCTATACAAGCCAAGGTACACAGGTGCGTGAAATATACAAGCCCTGGTACACCGGTGCGTGGGATATACAAGCCCTGGTACACAGGTGCGTGGGATATACAAGCCCTGGTACACAGGTGCGTGGGATATACAAGCCCTGGTACACAGGAGCGTGGGATATACAAGCCCTGGTACACAGGAGCGTGGGATATACAAGCCCTGGTACACAGGAGCGTGGGATATACAAGCCCTGGTACACAGGAGTGTGGGATATACAAGCCCTGGTACACAGGAGCGTGGCAAGCATAGGCTATACAAGCCATAGTACACAGGAGCGTGGCAAGCGTAGGCTATACAAGCCATAGTACACAGGAGCCGAGCGTGGCATATACAACCCATAGTACACAGGATCGCAGGATATACAAGCCATAGTATACAGGAGCGCGGAGAGCATGAGATATACAAGCCCTGGTACACAGGAGCGTAGCAAGCGTGAGCTATACAAGCCCAGGTACACAGGAGCGTGGGATACACAAGCCCTGGTTCACAGGAGCGTGGCAAGCGTGATCTATACAAGCCCTGGTACACAGGTGCGTGGGATATACAAGCCCTGGTACACAGGTGCGTGGGATATACAAGCCCTGGTACACAGGTGCGTGGGATATACAAGCCCTGGTACACAGGAGCGTGGGATATACAAGCCCTGGTACACAGGAGCGTGGGATATACAAGCCCTGGTACACAGGTGCGTGGCAAGCATGAGATATACAAGTCCCGGTACACAGGAGCATGGCAAGCGTAGGCTATACAAGCCATGGTACACAGGAGCGTGGGATATACAAGCCATAGTACACAGGAGCGATGGATATTCAAGCCCCGGTACACAGGAGCGTGAGATATACAAGCCCCGGTACACAGGAGCGTGAGATATACAAGCCCCGGTACACAGGAGCGTGAGATATACAAGCCCCGGTACACAGGAGCGTGAGATATACAAGCCCCGGTACACAGGAGCGTGGGCTACACATGCCCCGGTACACAGGAGCCGAGCGAGGGATATACAAGCCCCGGTACACAGGAGTGTGGGATATATAAGCCATAGTACACAGGAGCCGAGTGTGGGATATACAAGCCCTGGTACACAGGAGCGTGGCAAGCATAGGCTATACAAGCCATAGTACACAGGAGCGTGGCAAGCGTAGGCTATACAAGCCATAGTACACAGGAGCCGAGCGTGGCATATACAACCCATAGTACACAGGATCGCAGGATATACAAGCCATAGTATACAGGAGCGCGGAGAGCATGAGATATACAAGCCCTGGTACACAGGAGCGTAGCAAGCGTGAGCTATACAAGCCCAGGTACACAGGAGCGTGGGATACACAAGCCCTGGTTCACAGGAGCGTGGCAAGCGTGATCTATACAAGCCCTGGTACACAGGTGCGTGGGATATACAAGCCCTGGTACACAGGTGCGTGGGATATACAAGCCCTGGTACACAGGTGCGTGGGATATACAAGCCCTGGTACACAGGTGCGTGGGATATACAAGCCCTGGTACACAGGTGCGTGGCAAGCATGAGATATACAAGTCCCGGTACACAGGAGCATGGCAAGCGTAGGCTATACAAGCCATGGTACACAGGAGCGTGGGATATACAAGCCATAGTACACAGGAGCGATGGATATTCAAGCCCCGGTACACAGGAGCGTGAGATATACAAGCCCCGGTACACAGGAGCGTGAGATATACAAGCCCCGGTACACAGGAGCGTGAGATATACAAGCCCCGGTACACAGGAGCGTGGGCTACACATGCCCCGGTACACAGGAGCCGAGCGAGGGATATACAAGCCCCGGTACACAGGAGTGTGGGATATATAAGCCATAGTACACAGGAGCCGAGCGTGGGATATACAAGCCCTGGTACACAGGAGCGTGGCGAGCAAAGGATATACAAGCCTTTGTACACAGGAGTGTGGGATATAAAAGCCCTGGTACACAGGAGCGTGGGATATACAAGCCCTGGTACACAGGAGCGTGGGATATACAAGCCCTGGTACACAGGAGCGTGGGATATACAAGCCCTGGTACACAGGAGCGTGGGATATACAAGCCCTGGTACACAGGAGCGTGGGATATACAAGCCCTGGTACACAGGAGCGTGGGATATACAAGCCCTGGTACACAGTAGCACGCGAGCATGAGATATACAAGCCCAGGTACACAGGTGCGTGGGATATACAAGCCCTGGTACACAGGTGCATGGGATATACAAGCCCTGGTACACAGGAGCGTGGGATATACAAGCCCTGGTACACAGGAGCGTGGGATATACAAGCCCTGGTACACAGGTGCGTGGCAAGCATGAGATATACAAGTCCCGGTACACAGGAGCATGGCAAGCGTAGGCTATACAAGCCATGGTACACAGGAGCGTGGGATATACAAGCCATAGTACACAGGAGCGATGGATATACAAGCCCCGGTACACAGGAGCGTGAGATATACAAGCCCCGGTACACAGGAGCGTGGGCTACACATGCCCCGGTACACAGGAGCCGAGCGAGGGATATACAAGCCCCGGTACACAGGAGCCGAGCGAGGGATATACAAGCCCCGGTACACAGGAGTGTGGGATATATAAGCCATAGTACACAGGAGCCGAGCGTGGGATATACAAGCCCTGGTACACAGGAGCGTGGGATATACAAGCCCTGGTACACAGGAGCGTGGGATATACAAGCCTTTGTACACAGGAGCGTGGGATATAAAAGCCCTGGTACACAGGAGCGTGGGATATACAAGCCCTGGTACACAGGAGCGTGGGATATACAAGCCCTGGTACACAGGAGCGTGGGATATACAAGCCCTGGTACACAGGAGCGTGGGATATACAAGCCCTGGTACACAGGGAGCGTGGGATATACAAGCCCTGGTACACAGGAGCGTGGGATATACAAGCCCTGGTACACAGTAGCACGCGAGCATGAGATATACAAGCCCAGGTACACAGGAGCGTGGGATATACAAGCCCAGGTACACAGGAGCGCGGCGAGCGTGGGATATACAAGCCCAGGTACACAGGAGCACGGCGAGCGTGAGATATACAAGCCCAGGTACACAGGAGCGTGGGATATACAAGCCATAGTACACAGGAGCGTGGGATATACAAGCCATAGTACACAGGAGCGTGGGATATACAAGCCATAGTACACAGGAGCGTGGGATATACAAGCCATAGTACACAGGAGCGTGGGATATACAAGCCCCGGTACACAGGAGCGTGAGATATACAAGCCCCGGTACACAGGAGCGTGAGATATACAAGCCCCGGTACACAGGAGCGTGAGATATACAAGCCCCGGTACACAGGAGCGTGAGATATACAAGCCCCGGTACACAGGAGCGTGAGATATACAAGCCCCGGTACACAGGAGCGTGAGATATACAAGCCCCAGTACACAGGAGCGTGAGATATACAAGCCCCGGTACACAGGAGCGTGGGCTACACAGGCCCTGGTACACAGGAGCCGAGTGAGGGATATACAAGCCCCGGTACACAGGAGTGTGGGATATATAAGCCATAGTACACAGGAGCCGAGCGAGAGATATACAAGCCCTGGTACACAGGAGCGTGGGATATACAAGCCCTGGTACACAAGAGCGTGGGATATACAAGCCCTGGTACACAAGAGCGTGGGATATACAAGCCCTGGTACACAAGAGCGTGGGATATACAAGCCCTGGTACACAAGAGCGTGGGATATACAAGCCCTGGTACACAAGAGCGTGGGATATACAAGCCCTGGTACACAAGAGCGTGGGATATACAAGCCCTGGTACACAGGAGCGTGGCGAGCAAAGGATATACAAGCCTTTGTACACAGGAGTGTGGGATATAAAAGCCCTGGTACACAGGAGCGTGGGATATACAAGCCCTGGTACACAGGAGCGTGGGATATACAAGCCCTGGTACACAGGAGCGTGGGATATACAAGCCCTGGTACACAGGAGCGTGGGATATACAAGCCCTGGTACACAGGAGCGTGGGATATACAAGCCCTGGTACACAGGAGCGTGGGATATACAAGCCCTGGTACACAGGAGCGTGGGATATACAAGCCCTGGTACACAGGAGCGTGGGATATACAAGCCCTGGTACACAGGAGCGTGGGATATACAAGCCCTGGTACACAGGAGCGTGGGATATACAAGCCCTGGTACACAGGAGCGTGGGATATACAAGCCCTGGTACACAGGAGCGTGGGATATACAAGCCCTGGTACACAGGAGAGTGGGATATACAAGCCCTGGTACACAGGAGCGTGGGATATACAAGCCCTGGTACACAGGAGCGTGGGATATACAAGCCCTGGTACACAGTAGCACGCGAGCATGAGATATACAAGCCCAGGTACACAGGAGCGTGGGATATACAAGCCCAGGTACACAGGAGCGCGGCGAGCGTGGGATATACAAGCCCAGGTACACAGGAGCACGGCGAGCGTGGGATATACAAGCCCAGGTACACAGGAGCACGGCGAGCGTGAGATATACAAGCCCAGGTACACAGGAGCGTGGGATATACAAGCCCTGGTACACAGGAGCGTGGGATATACAAGCCATAGTACACAGGAGCGTGGGATATACAAGCCATAGTACACAGGAGCGTGGGATATACAAGCCATAGTACACAGGAGCGTGAGATACAAGCCCCGGTACACAGGAGCGTGAGATATACAAGCCATAGTACACAGGAGCATGAGATACAAGCCCTGGTACACAGGAGCGTGGGATATACAAGCCATAGTACACAGGAGCGTGGGATATACAAGCCATAGTACACAGGAGCGTGGGATATACAAGCCATAGTACACAGGAGCATGAGATACAAGCCCCGGTACACAGGAGCGTGAGATATACAAGCCCCGGTACACAGGAGCGTGAGATATACAAGCCCCGGTACACAGGAGCGTGAGATATACAAGCCCCGGTACACAGGAGCGTGAGATATACAAGCCCCGGTACACAGGAGCGTGAGATATACAAGCCCCGGTACACAGGAGCGTGAGATATACAAGCCCCGGTACACAGGAGCGTGAGATATATAAGCCATAGTACACAGGAGCCGAGCGAGAGATATACAAGCCCTGGTACACAGGAGCGTGGGATATACAAGCCCTGGTACACAAGAGCGTGGGATATACAAGCCCTGGTACACAGGAGCATGGGATATAAGCCCTGCACAGGAGCATGGAATACAAGCCTGGTACACAGGAGCATGGGATATACAAGCCCTGGTACACAGGAGCATGGGATATACAAGCCCTGGTACACAGGAGCATGGGATATACAAGCCCTGGTACACAGGAGCATGGGATATACAAGCCCTGGTACACAGGAGCATGGGATATACAAGCCCTGGTACACAGGAGCATGGGATATACAAGCCCTGGTACACAGGAGCGTGGCGAGCAAAGGATATACAAGCCTTTGTACACAGGAGTGTGGGATATACAAGCCCTGGTACACAGGAGCGTGGGATATACAAGCCCTGGTACACAGGAGCACGCGAGCATGAGATATACAAGCCCAGGTACACAGGAGCGTGGGATATACAAGCCCAGGTACACAGGAGCGCGGCGAGCGTGGGATATACAAGCCCAGGTACACAGGAGCACGGCGAGCGTGGGATATACAAGCCCAGGTACACAGGAGCACGGCGAGCGTGGGATATACAAGCCCTGGTACACAGGAGCACGGTGAGCGAGAGATATACAAGCCCAGTTACACATGAGCACGGCAAGCGTAGGCTATACAAGCCCAGGTACACAGGAGCGCGGCGTGCGTAGGCTATACAAGCCCAGGTACACAAGAGCGCGGCGAGCGTGGGATATACAAGCCCAGGTACACAAGAGCGCGGCGAGCGTGGGATATACAAGCCCAGGTACACAGGAGCGTGGATATACAAGCTCTGGTACACAGGAGCGTAGGATATGCAAGCCCTGGTGCACAGGAGCGTGGCGAGCATAGGATACGCAAGCCCTGGTACAGAGGAGCGTGGCGAGCAAGCGTATGATACGCAAGCCCTGGTACACAGGAGCATTGCAAGCATATATACACTGCTTGCTATACAGGAGCATGGCGAGCATATTATATATATATATATATATATATATATATATATATATATTAATTAGCACAGGAAAAACTGGCGCTCACCAGGCAACGTTGAGTAAACAAAGTAATTTTAAGCGATGCAACAGGTGAAGGAAAAACCCCCAAACCTTCAGTGTTGGGACCAAAGGGTCCGTTTACAGAAAATGTCAATTCCTATGCACACGCTATTAAGTTAAACGAAAAGTTCGAATGATTAAAGATGCACGGACAGAGTCTAGTGATTTCCCTTGAAATGTTTTGTCTTTATTCAAAGAAGACACAGGATCCAGCCAACACGTGTTTCGTCATTAGGGTAATGACCCTTGACTTCTTCAGGGCTGTCAAGTCAGGTATATGGTATCTCAGACCTATACACCGGTTATACTTCCGACCCGGCTGGTCATGAGGGGATCCAATGCGTAATATCCAATTAAAATTCCGTAATTTCTTAGAATTAAAGCATCATGTTATTTTCAATCGTGCCAGAGTACAATGTTGCAGTAGTATGCAGGTGGAAACCACCGAGGCTGAAGTACGCCGTAACAAATAATCTTGAGCGAGTACGCTGGTGTTTTCAAACACTCTGCCGGGAACGCACACGTTCAAGATTTGTTACGGCGTACTTCAGCCTCTGTGTTTTCCACCTGCATACTACTGCAACATTGTACTCTGGCACGATTGAAAATAACATGATGCTTTACTTCTAAGAAATTACGGAATTTTAATTGGATATTACGCATTGGATCCCCTCATGACCAGCCGGGTCGGAAGTATAACCGGTGTATAGGTCTGAGATACCATATACCTGACTTGACAGCCCTGAAGAAGTCAAGGGTCATTACCCTAATGACGAAACGTGTTGGCTGGATCCTGTGTCTTCTTTGAATAAAGACAAAGAACATTTCAAGGGAAATCACTCGACTCCGTCCGTGCATCTTTAATCATTCGAACTTTTCGTTTAACTTAATAGCGTGTGCATAGGAATTGACATTTATAGGATATATACACTGCTAGAAAGGAGCATGGCAAACAGGATATATATACACTGCTATAGAGGAGCATGGCAAACAGGATATATATATATATATATATATATATATATATATATATACACACACTGCTCTATACAGGAGCATGGCCAGCATAGGTTATAATAAATACACGGCTATACAGGAGCATGGCAAGCATAGGGTATATGCACTGCTATACGGGAGCATGGTGTGCATAGGATACATATACACACTTCTCGCTATACAGGAGCATGGCGAGCATAGGGTATAATATACTGCTATACAGGGGCACGGCGAGGATAGGGTATGTACACTGCTATACAGGAGCACAGCGTGCATAGGATACACAGGCTCTGGCTGAGCTCGGTAGCCCAGTTCAGTGTTTCCAGCCCCTTCCCTTCCTGTCCGCACTGCAGGCGGGGAGCGTCGCCAGACCACGGACATCAAGTTTAAGCTCAAGGCTGCCCAGGGGAAGCCTCGAAGACGATCGGCTACTGCTGGGCCCAGACCACTGCAGCTCCCAAGAACATTCCTTATTTGAATGAAGAATGAGGCTGCGAGATACCAAGAGCCTCGAGGAGGCAGACCCGTGAGTCAGCGCTTGAGAAGGGTGGGGTGCTGCTGTTCACTGCACAGAGCTGGCCATATAAGGGGCTCTGTGCAGCATCCAGCACTTCCGGCGAGGCTCGAGGCACAGGCGGGAACCGAAGGGGCTCGACAACAACCACCAGCCTTGGGCTTACGAGTAACCTCCTTCCGCCACATGATTCGCTTTTCAAAACCATGCGGAATAAAGATTTCTTTATTAAAGTTAGTGGTGTCTAAAAACCTTTGTATAGAGACAAATAAGTTGAGTGGGGAGAACCCACTCTGCGGGACAGGATACACAGAGCCAATGTGGCGGCCACCTTGCCACGCTTCCAATGTGGCGGCCACCTTGCCACGCTTCCAATGTGGCGGCCACCTTGCCACGCTTCCAATGTGGCGGCCACCTTGCCACGCTTCCAGTGTGGCTGCCACCTTGCCACGCTTCCAATATGGCTGCCACCTTGCCACGCTTCCAATATGGCGGCCATCCTTCAAGCCCTTCAGCTCCTGGGGGGGCCTCTGAATCGTAATTCGGCGAGTCTGAGCCGTAAGCCAGAGACCCCAGGTGTGGTTCCCCATACACGGCAACTCACCCGCGATAACCTAGGTTAATATGTGCAATGTACCAACAGCCCACCCTGGCGCAAATCACTAGTACTATAAATGCAGACGGCCCATCCTGGCGCAAACATGTAGTACTGTAAATGCACCAACAGCTTACCCTCCAACATATCATTACTACTGTAAATGCACCGACGGCCCACCCGGACGCAAATCACTAGTACTACTGTAAATGCACCGACAGCCCACCCGGACGCAATGCACCGACAGCCCACCCGGACGCAAATCACTAGTACTATGGAAATGCACCGACAGCCCACCCGGACGCAAATCACTAGTACTACTGTAAATGCACCGACAGCCCACCCGGATGCAAATCACTAGTACTACTGTAAATGCACCGACAGCCCACCCGGACGCAATGCACCGACAGCCCACCCGGACGCAAATCACTAGTACTATGGAAATGCACCGACAGCCCACCCGGACGCAAATCACTAGTACTACTGTAAATGCACCGACGGCCCACCCGGACGCAAATCACTAGTACTACTGTAAATGCACCGACAGCCCACCCGGACGCAATGCACCGACAGCCCACCCGGACGCAAATCACTAGTACTACTGTAAATGCACCGACGGCCCACCCGGACGCAAATCACTAGTACTACTGTAAATGCACCGACAGCCCACCCGGACGCAATGCACCGACAGCCCACCCGGACGCAAATCACTAGTACTATGGAAATGCACCGACAGCCCACCCGGACGCAAATCACTAGTACTATAAATGCAGACGGTCCATCCTGGCGCAAACATGTAGTACTGTAAATGCACCAACAGCTTACCCTCAAACACATCATTACTACTGTAAATGCACCGACGGCCCACCCGGACGCAAATCACTAGTACTACTGTAAATGCACCGACAGCCCACCCGGACGCAATGCACCGACAGCCCACCCGGACGCAAATCACTAGTACTATGGAAATGCACCGACAGCCCACCCGGACGCAATGCACCGACAGCCCACCCGGACGCAAATCACTAGTACTACTGTAAATGCACCGACAGCCCACCCGGATGCAAATCACTAGTACTACTGTAAATGCACCGACAGCCCACCCTGGCGCAAATCACTAGTACTATAAATGCAGACGGCCCATCCTGGCGCAAACATGTAGTACTGTAAATGCACCAACAGCTTACCCTCAAACATATTACTACTGTAAATGCACCGACGGCCCACCCGGACGCAAATCACTAGTACTACTGTAAATGCACCGACAGCCCACCCGGACGCAATGCACCGACAGCCCACCCGGACGCAAATCACTAGTACTATGGAAATGCACCGACAGCCCACCCGGACGCAAATCACTAGTACTATAAATGCAGACGGTCCATCCTGGCGCAAACATGTAGTACTGTAAATGCACCAACAGCTTACCCTCAAACACATCATTACTACTGTAAATGCACCGACGGCCCACCCGGACGCAAATCACTAGTACTACTGTAAATGCACCGACAGCCCACCCGGACGCAATGCACCGACAGCCCACCCGGACGCAAATCACTAGTACTATGGAAATGCACCGACAGCCCACCCGGACGCAATGCACCGACAGCCCACCCGGACGCAAATCACTAGTACTACTGTAAATGCACCGACAGCCCACCCGGATGCAAATCACTAGTACTACTGTAAATGCACCGACAGCCCACCCTGGCGCAAATCACTAGTACTATAAATGCAGACGGCCCATCCTGGCGCAAACATGTAGTACTGTAAATGCACCAACAGCTTACCCTCAAACATATCATTACTACTGTAAATGCACCGACGGCCCACCCGGACGCAAATCACTAGTACTACTGTAAATGCACCGACAGCCCACCCGGACGCAATGCACCGACAGCCCACCCGGACGCAAATCACTAGTACTATAAAAGCAGACAGCCCACCCGGATGCAAATCACTAGTACTACTGTAAATGCATAGACAGCCCACCCGGACGCAAATCACTAGTACTGCAAAAGCTACAACGGCCCACCCTGGCACAAATCCCTGGTCTACTTCTAAGGAATGGCCAAAGATGCCCTCCTACCCAGTCTGACATATGAACGTCGGGGATGTGTAGCAGTACACTCCCTGGGCACCAGGGTGCCAGCGCCCACAGGATGGAAGGCAGCACGGCCCCAACAGGCACCATACCGGAGAGAAGTCTGGTCTTGTCTGCCCAGGTGGCAAGGATGCATGCCCCCAGTGTGTCCGGCATAGGAGCCAACCGCTGGATGTGAAGTCTAGATAAAAGTGAGACTATACATAGCTTTGGTCCAGAAGGTAAAGTGAAACACTGGGTGGGTGGATTCCGACATTGCTTCTTTGCACAAATTATCCCAAATCCTTCCCCCGGCAATGGCCCAAGGGCCCATTCACACCCCATCGCTTCTCCCACAGTGGCTCAAGTACCAGGACATCTCCAAGGCGCTCTGCGTCACCCGACTGGCTGTCCACAGAACAGGAATGTACTTCCTACAAGAAATGCTGCGCCTTCCACTCAAAGACCCTTCGGTGTAGACGGGCGGACATTCCGAACCTCGGGATGTCGAAGTCCTGCATGGGTGGGGCCTCCTTTGCATTAGAGGGGGTCTACTTCTGAACCCCTCTACTAGCTGGATAAAGGTCTGGACTTCCACTTGGAGTTCAGAAGAGCGGTCACCAAACTCTTGACGCTGCAACCCAACTAAGAGCCACCTAGGTACGTCCCATGTGCAAAACCAGAAAGATCGAACTGCTTTGTGGCAGCTAGAGGTGGTCTGTAATGTCGAGCATGGTTCTACGTACCCTACACCGAACTGGTATGCAACTCCTAGCACGGTCCTATGAACCCATCATTGGCATACCCAAGGATAGCTGGAGGTCACAGGCATACTCAAAGACGGCTGGAGGTGGAATGCAACGTCAGGCACGGTTCTGCGGACCCATTGCTGGCACACAACCGGACAGCACCAAGTCAACTGACAGGATTGGAGACAACCCCTCCGTCAACACCCAACTGCCACAAAGGTCACTATAAATATTAGAACACACAAGCGGGCAGCCTCCTATGTGACTGCCTAGATCAGCGCTTCTGGGCCAGGCCAAAGGTACCAAGCGCTGCGCTATACACATTCAGGAAACCCTCAAACGCTCTACCTTCAAGCACGAGCGATACATGAACCAATCCTTCTCCGGAAGTGTCGCAAGAATCCGGAACTCTCCCGCCGAGCCTCCACCTGACCACGTCAGGTCACCATGTCAACTTAAAAAATAAAGACTTCAAAGCAACACATGGCCTAACCCACGCCTACCTCCTCACATGGACCGATGATCCTCCGTGGTACTGTACCTCCTGCTTTTCACTGCGAAGCCCTGTTAGGATGGGGTGTGAGGCGCCCTGCCTCTGGGGGAGGCTTACCCGGCGATCACTCCACCGCCAACCTACATGTATACTTTCCATTTGTTATCGATATGTTTTGGCTTTATTGTGAAGCGCTCCGATGCCTGGGGCCATGTCTGTGCACAATAAACATCACAAAACTGGCGGCGGATGGGATATCAGTCACCATTGTGACGAGTAACCCGATCTCAATCCGGCCCTAAATCATGTAACATGCTAGTGAGAAACATCCCCCACGCCCCTTGCCCTCTGGCGCTTGCCAGTCCACTGTAGATGAAGGCATTCCGCAAATGACGCCCCTTGCCCTCTGCCTTCATCTGCAGTGAACTGGCATTGCCATTCAGCATCCCTGACGCCCCTTGCCCTCTGGCAATGCCAGTTCACTGCAGATTAAGGCATTCCGCAAATGACGCCCCTTGCCCTCTGCCTTCATCTGCAGTGAACTGGCATTGCCATTCAGCATCCCTGACGCCCCTTGCCCTCTGGCAATGCCAGTTCACTGCAGATGAAGGCATTCAGCATCCCTGACGCCCCTTGCCCTCTGGCAATGCCAGTTCACTGCAGATGAAGGCATTCAGCATCCCTGATGCCCCTTGCCCTCTGGCAATGCCAGTCCACTGGCACTGCAGATGAAGGCATTCACTGGGTTGTATAATCCGAGGGGGCGACATTCCACCGGGATTAGAGCCTAAAACGGACCAGTGTTCGGACGTGCAGCGCAGGTTGGAGGGCCGGTGGGGGGGGGGGGTATGCTTCTGCTCTGGACAGAAGAGAGGAGGAAGCGGGGGAGGGGAGTAGAGGCTGGCCCAACTACCGTTTTAGATTTCAAAGAAACTAGAGAAAAAGGCTGAAACTTGGCACGGTCTTGGAAGAGCTAGAAAGGATGAGGCTCAGCGCCACACCCCCATCCCACCCTGCGTCGCCATCCGCTCGTCAGCCTCTTCCAGCATTTTTTAGCCATATATGGAGGTGGCGAGGAGCGGAGCCTTGAGGAGCACATCCCGGGGAGCGGCCGACGCCCCCCCCCCTTCGGGAATGGGAGGGGCGGGCGCCCCACCCCGGCCCTCCTGTGCGCCCAGAGGCATCCGCGCTCCTCCACGAAACATGTGCACGGTGCAACCCGGAGCACGGCACGCTGGGGGCAGGATGGAACCCCCATGGTACATTACTACACTGGGGGCAGGACGTGCCGAACCCTCCCCCCCCCCCCCTCAGCCTTTGTGCTGCCGTGCTTGCCCCAGAGCCCGTGCACACACTGCCCTTCTGGAGGTCTTTGCTCTGCGCCCCCCCCCCTAAAGAGTGGAGGCGTGCAATGCTCCCCAGAACCCAGGCACACTGCCTTCCCGACCGCCCTGCACTCACTTCCACAGGTCTGCACGCTGGCACTGCAGTGTGCACACAGCGTTCTTCTACCAGCCCTGGGGCAGTGCTCACTCTGCAGTGTACACCTAGGGCCCAGACAGCACTACCTCCCAGAGGCTGGTGAAATACCTGCACACCCAGCGCCCTCTACAGCCCAGGAGCAGTGCTCGCGCCCTGCAGTGCACTCCTGGGGCCCAGTGCACTCCTAGGGCAGTGCTCGCACCCTGCAGTGCACTCCTAGGGCAGTGCTCGCACCCTGCAGTGCACTCCTAGGGCAGTGCTCGCACCCTGCAGTGCACTGCCTCCCAGAGACCGGTGAAATACCTGCACACCTGGCACTCTACAGCCTAGGGGCAGTGCTCGCGCCCTGCAGTGCACTCCTGGGGCCCAGTACAGCCCAGGGGCAGTGCTCGCACCCTGCAGTGCACTCCTAGGGCAGTGCTCATGCCCTGCAGTGCACTCCTAGGGCCCAGTACAGCCCAGGAGCAGTGCTCGCACCCTGCAGTGCACTCCTAGGGCAGTGCTCGCACCCTACAGTGCACTCCTAGGGCAGTGCTCGCACCCTACAGTGCACTCCTAGGGCAGTGCTCGCACCCTACAGTGCACTCCTAGGGCAGTGCTCGCACCCTACAGTGCACTCCTAGGGCAGTGCTCGCACCCTACAGTGCACTCCTAGGGCAGTGCTCGCACCCTACAGTGCACTCCTAGGGCAGTGCTCGCACCCTACAGTGCACTCCTAGGGCAGTGCTCGCACCCTACAGTGCACTCCTAGGGCAGTGCTCGCACCCTACAGTGCACTCCTAGGGCAGTGCTCGCACCCTACAGTGCACTCCTAGGGCAGTGCTCGCACCCTACAGTGCACTCCTAGGGCAGTGCTCGCACCCTACAGTGCACTGCCTCCCAGAGACCGGTGAAATACCTGCACACCTGGCACTCTTCTACAGCCCAGGAGCAGTGCTCGCACCCTGCAGTGCACTCCTGGGGCAGTGCTCGCACCCTGCAGTGCACTCCTGGGGCAGTGCTCGCACCCTGCAGTGCACTGCCTCCCAGAGACCGGTGAAATACCTGCACACCTGGCACTCTTCTACAGCCTAGGGGAAGTGCTCGCACCCTGCAGTGCACTCCTAGGGCAGTGCTCGCACCCTGCAGTGCACTGCCTCCCAGAGACCGGTGAAATACCTGCACACCTGGCACTCTTCTACAGCCTAGGGGCAGTGCTCGCACCCTGCAGTGCACTCCTAGGGCAGTGCTCGCACCCTGCAGTGCACTGCCTCCCAGAGACCGGTGAAATACCTGCACACCTGGCACTCTACAGCCTAGGGGCAGTGCTCGCACTGACAAAAAAAAAATAAAAATAAAAAAATCCACTTGACTTTTGCAGGCTGTCCCTCCCCTTCGGTCCCTTGAGCCGCCTTCTGTGCTTCCGTAGCAGAAGGAAGCAGGAAGCACAAAGGCTCCCTCCCCTAAGCCAATCACAGCGCTGCAATGCTGCGTTGACTGATCTGAGCGCCGTGGTTCGGCGCCCAGATGGGGACTGGGAGGATTTGCATGTTCCTCATCGGGCGGTGTAAAGAAAGCCTGTAAGGAAGATGTAAAGTGTGCAGGATGGAGGGCCAGCCAAGCAGTCATGTGCACTTGGAGTGGGCAAACTACTCCTCCCCCGCAACCCCAGCCCCGCCCCACTCTAACCCAGTCCGTAGTGAAAAATAAAATAACCAGGTTATTTTATTTTTCCGCTGCACAGCTCCCAAAGCAGTGGGGCGACGCTCCTCCGCATTAGAGCCGCCACTGGCAAAATGTTTAATTTTCTGAGTATAATTAAAAGAATGTACACGTCTAAAGCTGCCATCTGCCGGCGGCTCCCAGGCGGTCCATTTTGTGCTCCCATGGAGCCCGTCTGGTCTCAGAGGGAGATGGCATGAGCCATCTCTGCCATTTTTAGGTCTCGCAGACCTAGCGCTGGAGCGCGAATACGCTCCTCGCTCTGCGAGGCTTATTGTAATCGGTAAGATTTCAGAAGTGGTGTTTAAGCCCCGCCCCTGCATTTCATTGGCTTGCGTCATCCATGCTAAACGCTGGTTTTGGATTGTACAGAAGGCTTTAGTTCCTCCTTGTTACCGCCCTGTCTAATTTTAGCCCTGCACGGTGTACTTGCGGCGGTTCACTATTGACTATTAGTTGGTGTAGGCACTTTTTTCATTAAAGTGAAGCTGCTTTCACGTCTATGCATAGCATACATTTTTGCGGCGTTACACTGTTTTCTTGATTATTGGTTGTAGGCAATTTTTGATTTAAGTGAAGCTGCTTTCACGTGTTGTGTTGATGCGTGGCGAAGGAAGCGCCGAATGTCCTCAGATTGTCTAATAAGCCACGGAGAGGTTAATACGTTCGGAGCAAAACGCTGAATGTTCAATTGTTGCTCTTCTGCTTTCACGGGAGAGGTTAGTACGTTCGGGGCAATACGCTGCGTGTTAACTAGAATGGGGCAAGCCATGAGACAGAGGGAGGTAGAGGCTCACGGGGAGACAGAGCGAGAGAGACAGAGGCAGTAAGAGTGAGTGATATGCGCCAGTGTGACAGGGAGCCACGGACAGGTTAGTACGTTCGGTGCAATACGCTGCGTGTTCAATTTTTGCTTTTCTGTTTTCACGTCGCTGTGCACGTTTGTGTTGATTTGTGGCAAAGGAAGCGCCGACTGTTCACCGATTGCCTAATAACCCATGGACAGGTTAGTACGTTGAGGCTTCTTAGTCCCTCCTTGTTACCACCCTGTTTCCTTTTGGCCCCGCCCACCCGGACTGGATCTTTCACTTGCGGCGTTACACTGCAGATGCCAAGCTGAGTCTCCAGGGGGAGGAGGGAAAACGAAGAAGGTAAACAAGCCTTCCAGCTGCCCTCTCGTCCCTCCCGGTCAGGCGCTATCCTCCAAGCGTGGTATAAATACACCGATGGCCTTCTGTCCAACCCCAGGGGTCAGATTTTCACCTCTGCTCTTCATCCTTCTGTAGTTACTGAAAGGTGCCACTGAAAAATCCTCCACCCTTTAGGTGCTCGTGTTTATTTGTATGGAAAGTAGAGGGACAAAACTCGAGGGTGCTAAAGCCAGCCTCTTCCTCGTTGTCCAGTTTAACTGCTGACGTCATCACAGCTCATAAAATGGCCAAGGCGTCCTTAGAACAGGGCTATGCCGCCAGCGGGCAGTGGGCTGGCAGCGTCGCGGGACCGTTTCTCGGGGTGAGGAAGGTCAGAGGACACAGCACGGCTATACACAGCATAGAAGTATGCTCACAGCCCCGAGTGTGAGGAGGGGGTCGGAGTACTTGCAGTGTATTTGGCTCGTGGCGTCAAGTTAAATAAATAATGTAATTCTTTCGACGGATTGTGTTTGCTTCAGATGGATAATCAACAGATTGCGCGTTTCTGTATCCCAAAACAAAGTAGAATTATGACGCCCCCTTCTATTAGGGCAAAGAATACAAGCTCCAAAATAAACAAGGCAGGATTTTGTTTCGTTTGAAAGCTACGCGACTCTGCGGTCCAGATGTGTGAATACAAGCTAGAACAAGCATTTGCAATGCAATAGGTCTCGCATTTACGCGAGTTTGAGCTATTGACATTGCAAATGACAATGCCTTATTTTTGTTTTCGTTTTTAAAACTAAAAGGCATGGTCATTTACAATGCCAGTAGCTTAAACTGGTGTAAATGCGAGAACTATTGCATTGCAAATGCTGGTTTATTTCTGAAGGAACTCCCCTCAACTCTACTCCTGGGGACACAACGGTCCAGGGGCCACACGTTCAGCCCTCCGGGGCAGTTCAGCCGGCAAGCTTCAGGTGACAATGAATGATACAGCGCGACTGCTGCTTAAAGTACTGAGACGGACACATGCCATGCCTCTGTTGCAATAACTTCACTGGTTGCCAGTCAAACTGAGGGCTATGTTTAAGGGCTCGTGTACTGCGCACGAGACACTGCATGGTACTGTGCCAGTTTACTTTAAGGAATGTCTGAGGCACTACGTTCCCGGGTGCTGCCTACGTTCCTCCGAGGCGAATTTGCTGACCTGTCCATGCTTTAGTAAAGCCTCCTTCGGCAGCTGAGCCTTTTCAGTCTACATACCTCAGATTTGGAATGGACTGCCGGAGAGTGAGGAAAGAGACCACCCTCCATCCCTTTCGGAAAAGTCTGAAAACTTCTCTTTAAACAAGCTTGGCAGTAACATGTTACAGCCCTCAGGTAAGCGCCAAGAGACCAGTGGTATTTGCGCGCTATACAAGTGCTAATAACATAACAGCTGCTTCACATGCCTCCTGTCCAGAATTCATGGAGGCTGGTGTGTGCGGAGCCGCGCTCCGTCGTGCACCTCCCATGACAGCAGGCAGAGCTGGCCTGGTGTCATTGGCTTCAGCTTGCACCCACTGACAGGCGGGAGGGGCAGCTCGGGGGCACAGAGGAGGCCAGTGCTACCTTCCGAAGCATTAGAGCATCACCTGGGTCAGGGAATGATACATAGACTGTAAAGCCACAGGTGGTCACTGTTCAGTCTAGGCTTCAACCCGCTTCAACCCTTTGGCCGACCTGAAAGCAGCGCAGGGGGCCCATAATGGGTGCCCCCCCAGCTTCTGCTGCACCTTGGCCTCCCAGGCCCCCCCTCACAGGCTCGATGGGTTTCCCACCACCAGCCACCATGCTCCATCTGGGGCTCGGAGCCCCGAGCCAGCAAAGGAAAGGCAGGAAGACAGAGGTTTCTATTCAGAGCCGGCCTCGAGAGCCCAACACCGTCCTCTGCTGGATTTATTTGTAAGAAGGCAGAATTACAAAGAGGCCCCTCCCACCGAGAAAGGAAACGCTGATGAATGGAAGGAAAATCTGAGGTCTTCAGTACTTGCAGCATCGCGTCACCTCGGTGAAACTAAAGTTCACCTCGCATGTGGGTCCGTGGCAGTGCCAGCGGGCACCAGGGTTGGCTCTGCAGCCGTGGGCAACATCACAAAATAGAATGATGGGAGTGTGGAAACTTCAAACAAACACTCATCCCCATTCGCAGATCTGGGATTAATCCATCGTTATTTTGCTCGCCACCTCACCCCAGTTTAAACCCAGCCATATGCAAATCAGTCTTGACCCTGCCACCCCCCACATCCCCCTGCCGCCACCCCCCTGCTGCCCCCCCCCCCCCCCCGAACAATCCAGCCTGAACCGCCAGGCAAGGTCCACCCTGGACGAGAAAAGCATCCTGGGACCGGTTTCGGGGTAATCACCCATCAGCCAGGGTAGACTGAATCCAGTGGCACAGCGAGCACAGGACCCACGTCTGGGCATACCCTTAGCCACTTAATGCGCACATAGCAACATCACAAAATGCCTGTGGGTCCATGGCAGTGCCAGTGGGCACCAGGGCTGGCTCTGCAACAGTGGGTTCATAGGACAGTGCCAGCAGAACAGGGCACAGGGCAGGGTCTGTGGCAGTGCCAGCGGGCACTAGGGCTGGCTCTACAGCTGTGGGTTCTTATGACTGGGCCAGCAGGACAGTGCGCAGACGTGGTCTGTGGCCATGCCAGCGGGCACCAGGACTGGCTCTGCAGCAGTGGATTCCTGACTGAGCAAGAGGGCGCAGACTGGCTGTGGCAGTGCCAGCAGGCACCAGGGCTGGCTATGCAGCAGTGGGTTCATATGATGGGGCCAGCAGGACAGAGGGCTCAGACGGTCTGTGGCAGTGCCAGCGGGCACCAGAACTGGCTCTGCAGCAGTGGATTCATGACCGTGCAAGAGGGCGCAAACTGGCTCTGTGGCAGTACCAGCAGGCACCAGGACTGGCTTTGCAGCAGTGGATTCCTGAGGGTGCCAGAGGGCGCAGACAGGAACTGTGGGATGGGGACAGTCCCTGTGGCACAGGGACTGTGGCACCAGGACTGGCTCTGCAGCAGTGGATTCATATGATGGGGCCAGCAGGACAGGGTGCAGACTGGGTCTGTGGCAGTGCCAGCATGCACCAGGACTGACTCTGCAGCAGTGGGTTCACATGACGGTGCCAGGACAGAGGGCGCAGACGGGCTCTGTGGCAGTGCCAGCATGCCCCAGGACTGGCTCTGCAGCAGTGGGTTCACATGACTGCCAGGACAGAGGGCGCAGACGGGCTCTGTGGCAGTGCCAGCATGCCCCAGGACTGGCTCTGCAGCAGTGGGTTCACATGACGGTGCCAGGACAGAGGGCGCAGACGGGCTCTGTGGCAGTGCGCTCCAAGTGCAGTTGTGAGCTGTGCGGCCGTGGCATCAGGTTCAAGAGGGCTTTGCTGAAGTGGCGGAAGGCTCACTGCTGAATGTGGGCTCCATGCCAAAGGCTGCAGGCTCTGCTGCGGCACAGTGGGTTGTGCTATCACGTGGCACCGGGTAGAGTCCGTGTACTTAAGTGTGCATGGGCTCAGCACTAGTGCCAACAGGCCCACTGTGCATTTCTGCCGTTGCACTTGGTGTGGGCACCTGAATTTGGCAAGAGACTCACCTTCCATTCAGTGCAGGACGCCACACCGAACTAAAGCATTACTTCCAGGAGGAGGGAAGTGTGGTGGCACAAACATCCGCTTTACAAACATTGAGAAAAAAAAAGGCCCAAAAAAATCCCACAAAAAGTATTCTTTACAAGATGAATACAAACCGTGCAGCTTTGAGATAGCAAAGTTTCCTCCTTCGCAGGTTTACTTCATTTCACAGCCACACACGCAGCCAAGGTTTGAGGCTTCACAGCCTCCTGGAGATTCCGGCACTATTTTAGGAAATAGTCAAAAGCTTGAACACTCGAGTGGTTTTTCATTGGTACAAGCAGTGTGTGAACTACTGAGGACAGAACTGGTGAGGAGCCCTTGTCAGGAGGGAGTGTGATTCTGAACTAGATCACTGCAGCTCCTTACAAGGCACCTTCCGCCAGCACCAGGCCTAGCTGCCGGGGATAGCAGGGCTCCCGCCAGCCCCAGGCATAGCCGCTGGGCATACCAGGGCTTCCGCCAGCACCAGGCCTAGCCCCAGGCCTAGCTGCTGGGCATACCAGGGCTCCCGCCAGCACCAGGCCTAGCCGCTGGGCATACCAGGGCTCCCACCAGGCCTAGCCGCTGGGCATACCAGGGCTCCCGCCAGCACCAGGCCTAGCCGCTGGGCATACCAGGGCTCCCGCCAGCACCAGGCCTAGCCGCTGGGCATACCAGGGCTCCCGCCAGCACCAGACCCAGCCCCAGCCCCAGCCCCTGGGCATACCAGGGCTCCCTCCAGCCCCAGGCCTAGCCGCTGGGCATACCAGGGCTCCCTCCAGCCCCAGACCCAGCCCCTGGGCATACCAGGGCTCCCTCCAGCCCCAGGCCTAGCCGCTGGGCATACCAGGGCTCCCTCCAGCACCAGCCCTAGCCCCCGGTCATACCAGGGGTCCCGCCAGCACCAGCCCTAGCCCCTGGTCATACCAGGGCTCCCGCCAGCACCAGCCCTAGCCCCTGGTCATACCAGGGCTCCCGCCAGCACCAGCCCTAGCCACAGGGCATACCAGGGCTCCCGCCAGCACCAGCCCTAGCCACAGGGCATACCAGGGCTCCCGCCAGCACCAGGCCTAGCCATACCAGGGCTCCCGCCAGCACCAGGCATAGCCGCTGGGCATACCAGGGCTTCCGCCACTACCAGGCCCAGCCACTGGCCATACCAGGGTTCCCACCAGCCCCAGGCATAGCGGCTGGCCATACCAGGGCTCCCGCCAGCACCAGGCATAACCGCTGGGCATACCAGGACTTCTGCCTAGCCACAGGGCATACCAGGGCTCCCGCCAGCACCAGGCCTAGCCATACCAGGGCTTCCGCCAGCACCAGGCCTAGCCATACCAGGGCTTCCGCCAGCACCAGGCATAGCCACTGGGCTTCCGCCACCACCAGGCCCAGCCACTGGCCATACCAGGGCTTCCGCCACCACCAGGCCCAGCCACGGGCCATACCAGGGTTCCCGCCAGCCCCAGGCATAGCTGCTGGCCATACCAGGGCTCCCGCCAGCACCAGACCCAGCGGCTGGCCATACCGGGGCTCCCGCCAGCACCAGACCCAGCCACTGGCCATACCGGGGCTCCCGCCAGCACCAGACCCAGCCACTGGGCATACTGGGGTTTCCGCCAGCACCAGGCCTAGCCACAGGGCATACCAGGGCTTCCGCCTAGCCACAGGGCATACCAGGGCTTCCGCCAGCACCAGGCCTAGCCACACCAGGGCTCCCGCCAGCACCAGGCCGAGCCGCTGGCCATACCAGGGCTTCTGCCTAGCACCAGGCATAGCCGCTGGGCATACCAGGGCTTCCGCCACCACCAGGCCCAGCCACTGGCCATACCAGGGCTTCCGCCACCACCAGGCCCAGCCACGGGCCATACCAGGGTTCCCGCCAGCCCCAGGCATAGCTGCTGGCCATACCAGGGCTCCCGCCAGCACCAGACCCAGCGGCTGGCCATACCGGGGCTCCCGCCAGCACCAGACCCAGCCACTGGCCATACCGGGGCTCCCGCCAGCACCAGACCCAGCCACTGGGCATACTGGGGTTTCCGCCAGCACCAGGCCTAGCCACAGGGCATACCAGGGCTTCCGCCTAGCCACAGGGCATACCAGGGCTTCCGCCAGCACCAGGCCTAGCCACACCAGGGCTCCCGCCAGCACCAGGCCAAGCCGCTGGCCATACCAGGGCTTCTGCCTAGCACCAGGCATAGCCGCTGGGCATACCAGGGCTTCCGCCAGCACCAGGCATAGCCGCTGGACATACCAGGGCTCCCGCCAGCACCAGGCATAGCCGCTGGGCATACCAGGGCTCCCGCCAGCACCAGGCATAGCCGCTGGGCATACCAGGACTTCCGCCAGCAGCAGGCCTAGCCGCTGGGCATACCAGGACTTCCGCCAGCACCAGGCCTAGCCGCTGGGCATACCAGGACTTCCGCCAGCACCAGGCCTAGCCGCTGGGCATACCAGGACTTCCGCCAGCACCAGGCCTAGCCGCTGGGCATACCAGGACTTGCCGCTGGGCATACCAGGACTTCTGCCTAGCCACACCAGGGCTCCCGCCAGCACCAGGCCTAGCCACTGGGCATACCATGGCTTCCGCCAGCACCAGGCCTAGCCACTGGGCATACCAGGGCTTCCGCCAGCACCAGGCCTAGCCACTGGGCATACCAGGGCTTCCGCCAGCACCAGGCCTAGCCACTGGGCATACCAGGGCTTCCGCCAGCACCAGGCCTAGCCACTGGGCATACCAGGGGTTCCGCCAGCACCAGGCCTAGCCACTGGGCATACCAGGGGTTCGCCAGCACCAGGCCTAGCCACTGGGCATACCAGGGCTTCCGCCACCACCAGGCCCAGCCACTGGGCATACCAGGGCTTCCGCCACCACCAGGCCCAGCCACTGGCCATACCAGGGCTTCCGCCACCACCAGGCCCAGCCACTGGCCATACCAGGGCTTCCGCCACCACCAGGCCCAGCCACGGGCCATACCAGGGTTCCCGCCAGCACCAGACCCAGCCACTGGCCATACCAGGGCTCCCGCCAGCACCAGACCCAGCCACTGGCCATACCAGGGCTCCCGCCAGCACCAGACCCAGCCACTGGCCATACCAGGGCTCCCGCCAGCACCAGACCCAGCCACTGGCCATACCAGGGCTCCCGCCAGCACCAGGCCTAGCCGCTGGGCATACTGGGGTTTCCGCCAGCACCAGACCCAGCCACTGGCCATACCAGGGCTCCCGCCAGCACCAGGCCTAGCCGCTGGGGTTTCCGCCAGCACCAGGCCTAGCCGCTGGGCATACTGGGGTTTCCGCCAGCACCAGGCCTAGCCACAGGGCATACCAGGGCTTCCGCCTAGCCACAGGGCATACCAGGGCTTCCGCCTAGCCACAGGGCATACCAGGGCTTCCGCCAGCACCAGACCTAGCCATACCAGGGCTTCTGCCTAGCACCAGGCCTAGCCACACCAGGGCTCCCGCCAGCACCAGGCCTAGCCGCTGGGCATACCAGGGCTTCCGCCAGCACCAGGCCTAGCCGCTGGGCATACCAGGGCTTCCGCCAGCACCAGGCCTAGCCGCTGGGCATACCAGGGCTTCCGCCAGCACCAGGCCTAGCCGCTGGGCATACCAGGGCTTCCGCCAGCACCAGGCCTAGCCGCTGGGCATACCAGGGCTTCCACCAGGCCTAGCCGCTGGGCATACCAGGACTTCTGCCTAGCCACACCAGGGCTCCCGCCAGCACCAGGCCTAGCCACTGGGCATACCAGGGCTCCCGCCAGCACCAGGCCTAGCCACTGGGCATACCAGGGCTTCCGCCAGCACCAGGCCGAGCCACTGGGCATACCAGGGGTTCCGCCAGCACCAGGCCTAGCCACAGGGCATACCAAGGCTTCCGTCTAGCCACAGGGCATACCAGGGCTTCCGCCTAGCCACAGGGCATACCAGGTCTTCCGCCTAGCCACAGGGCATACCAGGTCTTCCGCCAGCGCCATACCAGGGCTTCTGCCTAGCACCAGGCCTAGCCACACCAGGGCTCCCGCCAGCACCAGGCCTAGCCGCTGGGCATACCAGGGCTTCCGCCAGCACTAGGCCTAGCCGCTGGGCATACCAGGGCTTCCGCCAGCACCAGGCCTAGCCGCTGGGCATACCAGGACTTCCGCCAGCACCAGGCCTAGCCACTGGGCATACCAGGGCTTCCGCCAGCACCAGGCCGAGCCACTGGGCATACCAGGGGTTCCGCCAGCACCAGGCCTAGCCACTGGGCATACCAGGGGTTCCGCCAGCACCAGGCCTAGCCACTGGGCATACCAGGGGTTCCGCCAGCACCAGGCCTAGCCACTGGGCATACCAGGGGTTCCGCCAGCACCAGGCCTAGCCACTGGGCATACCAGGGCTTCTGCAACCACCAGGCCCAGCCACTGGCCATACCAGGGCTTCCGCCACCACCAGGCCCAGCCACTGGCCATACCAGGGCTTCCGCCACCACCAGGCCCCAGCCACTGGGCATACTAGGGCTTCCGCCAGCACCAGGCCTAGCCGCTGGGCATACCAGGACTTCCGCCAGCACCAGGCCTAGCCGCTGGGCATAACAGGACTTCCACCAGGCCTAGCCGCTGGGCATACCAGGGCTCTGCCAGCCCCAGGCCTAGCCGCTGGGCATACCAGGGTTCCCGCCAGCCCCAGGCATAGCGGCTGGCCATACCAGGGCTCCCGCCAGCACCAGACCCAGCCACTGGCCATACCAGGGCTCCCGCCAGCACCAGGCCTAGCCGCTGGGCATACTGGGGTATCCGCCAGCACCAGACCCAGCCACTGGCCATACCAGGGCTCCCGCCAGCACCAGGCCTAGCCGCTGGGCATACTGGGGTTTCCACCAGCACCAGGCCTAGCTGCTGGGCATACTGGGGTTTCCGCCAGCACCAGGCCTAGCCACATAGCATACCAGGGCTTCCGCCTAGCCACAGGGCATACCAGGGCTTCCGCCTAGCCACAGGGCATACCAGGGCTTCCGCCTAGCACCAGGCCTAGCCACACCAGGGCTTCTGCCTAGCACCAGGCAGAGCCACACCAGGGCTTCTGCCAGCACCAGGGCTAGCCACTGGCCAAACCAGGGCTCCCGCCAGCACCAGGCCTAGCCGCTGGCCATACCAGGGCTCCCGCCAGCACCAGGCCTAGCCGCTGGCCATACCAGGGCTCCCGCCAGCACCAGGCCTAGCCACTGGGTATACCAGGGCTTCAGACCCAGCCACGGGCCATACCAGGGTTCCCGCCAGCCCCAGGCATAGCGGCTGGCCATACCAGGGCTCCCGCCAGCACCAGACCCAGCCACTGGGCATACTGGGGTTTCTGCCAGCACCAGACCTAGCCACTGGGCATACCAGGGCTCCCGCCAGCACCAGACCCAGCCCCAGGCCTAGCCGCTGGGCATACCAGGGCTCCCGCCAGCACCAGGTCTAGCCGCTGGGCATACCAGGGCTCCCGCCAGCACCAGGCCTAGCCCCAGCCCCTGATCATACCAGGGCTCCTGCCAGCACCAGGCCTAGCCGCTGGGCATACCAGGGCTCCTGCCAGCACCAGGCCTAGCCGCTGGGCATACCAGGGCTCCTGCCAGCACCAGGCCTAGCTGCTGGGCACACCAGGGCTTCCGCAAGCACCAGGCCTAGCCCCCGGGCATAGAGTGGTTTCTGCCACAGGAGAATGTTGCATAAGGCACACTGATTTCACACAGCGCAGGACTATCAATCACTTGTGGTACAGGCATGATCAGCAAATCTCACAGGAACCAACTGAAGGAAAGCAGACTGCGGTGCAGACACCCTTCTGTGGTGCACTTAAGGGAGTCTGAACAAGCCACAGCTAGCTCTAATCCAGTCTAAAATGAAGGCATTTGCTATCTGAAGCCAAGTCGAGTCATTTTAAGAGGATACAGTTTCCACGACCGCAGCACAAAACCCAGTGATAAGCTGCAACCTCCACCCTGAAAAGCAAGAGTAAGTGCTGGTCAGAAGCACTAAGAGGAGCTCTTAGTTTTAGACTTCTATACAACCAGAGAATCCCTCCTGGACCTCTGTGTAGATGCCAGGGCAGGGCCACCCCGCGTCCCCCAACGGCAAACCCCGCGTCCCCCAACGGCACACCCCGGGTTATGCTTTACCACTCAGGCCCACACAGAGGGGATGGTGGGAGTATTCTAATATGCCATCCAGAGGGCACAACTGCTCTGTACTTTAAAGCCAGCATAGTGCAACGCCCCCCCCCTCAAATCAGAAAACCGGGATTGCCATTGGGCTCCCCAGAGAATTAGACCAGGGACTGCTGACAATTGGCCCCTGAAATGCAGCCAAAGCTTCAAGACGTTCGGCATAGAACCGCAGCCACTTCGAGCGCAAACCAACCGAGCCTGTTCCGCCAGTGCATTCCGGCTCTGGTGCTGCTCTCGTCCTGCTTTCAACAAGGAACAAAGGTGTGGAAGGAGGCCAAGAGCTCGGCTTACACATCCCAGAATCAGTGAAAGCCTTCTGGAGGGGGAGACATGGCAGCGTGGGCCCAGCCTCAAGAGTGGGCGAGCAGTACAACACGCCTCGTTGGTACCTAGAGCCTGCAGGCTGCTAGACTACATGCCCACTAAGTCCATTCTTTGATCACAGTCAGAGGTAAAGGCTTTTTTATTACTACATCTGTACATTTAGACAAAAATGTCCTTTTTTTTAAAAAATAATAATAATAATAAAATAATAAACGTTGCATTTTTCAGAAATAATGGAACAAACAGAAAAACAAAAAGATATTAACAGATAAGGAACCCCAAAATAATCCAGGCAGAATAAAAGGGATCAGCGTCCAAGCCCCATCAGTCACTACTGAAGAGATGGGGAGTCCGGCTACAGTTATTGCTGGACTAGGGTCCAGTGAGGTGCTCGCTCGGTGCTACCCCGGCCAGGGGCATGGTGCCTACAAGAAGGTCCTTTGCAACCTGTGGTTTGATACGGAAGGAAACTCACGGTCCCAGCACCACCTGAAGCTGCCCCTTCTTGGTAAGCTAGATCCTGTATGTCTGCTATAATGTGAAGAAACTTCTTGCCCCAAAATCTAATGTCCAGGCTATCTGGGCAGAGGTGTGTGGGTGACCGGATCCAAACTAGCCCTGCAGATCCTCCAAACTAAGTGATTGGTAGGGACACTTCCTACATTGCATAACCCAGGAGGTTCCCTGCTGAACTGTTAGAGAGGAGACTGGTGCATCGTTTACAGCTAGGCATTCTCTGGTTCACCGGTGCAGTAAAGACTAGCTGTAAACAATGCACCAGGCGTTCCCTGGTTTACTGGAGAGCAGAGAAGGCTAGCTGTAAACAATGCACCAGGCATTCTCTGGTTCACCGGTGCAGTAAAGACTAGCTGTAAACAATGCACCAGGCGTTCCCTGGTTTACTGGAGAGCAGAGAAGGCTAGCTGTAAACAATGCACCAGGCATTCTCTGGTTCACCGGTGCAGTAGAGACTAGCTGTAAACAATGCACCAGGCGTTCCCTGGTTTACTGGAGAGCAGAGAAGGCTAGCTGTAAACAATGCACCAGGCATTCTCTGGTTCACCGGTGCAGTAAAGACTAGCTGTAAACAATGCACCAGGCATTCTCTGGTTCACCGGTGCAGTAAAGACAAGCTGTAAACAATGCACCAGGCGTTCCCTGGTTTACTGGTGCAGTAAAGACTAGCTGTAAACAATGCACCAGGCGTTCCCTGGTTTACTGGAGAGCAGAGAAGGCTAGCTGTAAACAATGCACCAGGCATTCTCTGGTTCACCGATGCAGTAAAGACTAGCTGTAAACAATGCACCAGGCATTCTCTGGTTCACCGGTGCAGTAAAGACTAGCTGTAAACAATGCACCAGGCGTTCCCTGGTTTACTGGAGAGCAGAGAAGGCTAGCTGTAAACAATGCACCAGGCATTCTCTGGTTCACCGGTGCAGTAAAGACTAGCTGTAAACAATGCACCAGGCGTTCCCTGGTTTACTGGAGAGCAGAGAAGGCTAGCTGTAAACAATGCACCAGGCATTCTCTGGTTCACCGGTGCAGTAAAGACTAGCTGTAAACAATGCACCAGGCATTCTCTGGTTCACCGGTGCAGTAAAGACTAGCTGTAAACAATGCACCAGGCGTTCCCTGGTTTACTGGTGCAGTAAAGACTAGCTGTAAACAATGCACCAGGCGTTCCCTGGTTTACTGGAGAGCAGAGAAGGCTAGCTGTAAACAATGCACCAGGCATTCTCTGGTTCACCGGTGCAGTAAAGACTAGCTGTAAACAATGCACCAGGCATTCTCTGGTTCACCGATGCAGTAAAGACTAGCTGTAAACAATGCACCAGGCGTTCCCTGGTTTACTGGAGAGTAGAGAAGGCTAGCTGTAAACAATGCACCAGGCATTCTCTGGTTCACCGGTGCAGTAAAGACTAGCTGTAAACAATGCACCAGGCATTCTCTGGTTCACCGATGCAGTAAAGACTAGCTGTAAACAATGCACCAGGCACTCTGGTTCACCGATGCAGTAAAGACTAGCTGTAAACAATGCACCAGGCATTCTCTGGTTCACCGATGCAGTAAAGACTAGCTGTAAACAATGCACCAGGCATTCTCTGGTTCACCGATGCAGTAAAGACTAGCTGTAAACAATGCACCAGGCATTCTCTGGTTCACCGGTGCAGTAAAGACTAGCTGTAAACAATGCACCAGGCGTTCCCTGGTTTACTGGAGAGTAGAGAAGGCTAGCTGTAAACAATGCACCAGGCATTCTCTGGTTCACCGGTGCAGTAAAGACTAGCTGTAAACAATGCACCAGGCATTCTCTGGTTCACCGGTGCAGTAAAGACTAGCTGTAAACAATGCACCAGGCATTCTCTGGTTCACCGGTGCAGTAAAGACTAGCTGTAAACAATGCACCAGGCGTTCCCTGGTTCACTGGTGAGTAGAGACTACCATCTGTAAACAATGCACCAGGCATTCTCTGGTTCACCGGTGCAGTAGAGAAGATGAGCTGTAAACACTGCACCAGGCGTTCCCTGGTTCACCAGTGCAGTAGAGAAGATGAGCTGTAAACAATGCACCAGGCATTGTAAACGACAATGCCTTATTGATCCGTTTTGGTAATTAACACATAAAAGGCATTGTCATTTACAATGCCAATAGCTGAAACTCTTGTAAATGCGAGACCTATTGCAATACAAATAAGCGGCCGCCATTGTCCCGGGCTATTTGGAAAGTGAAAGCGTGCATGGTGGACTGAGTGTTGCAGGAAAGCATGTCATGCCTGCAGTAGTAGAAACTCATTAAGGAAAATAGTGCTTACAGACTAAATAAGACATACCGTGTAACCGAAGTAAAAGGGCCATTCCTCATGGGAGGTTACAAATAAAGACAAGGCGGTACTAAGGAGGGACTAACATGCCTATTAACCAATCAGAAGCCAGCATTTACAAAGGACAATGACAGGCCAATGAAAAATATAGGCGGAGCATCATGTCCATAATCGAATACAGCATGCCTCACAGCAGCGCATGCGCTGCCCAGGCTCGACCTAAAAAATAGGATTGTCGGGTCGGTGGCGACAGCTAAGCCTCCGAAGGGCAACGGAGCTTGTGCGCCGCAGGCATCCGAAGGTACCCTGGTTCCTAGTGAGTAGGGTCCCCCTTGTCCTCTTTTTCGCAGGCATCCGAAGGGCACGGAGCACTGAGCTTGCGGTCCATATGCCTCCGAAGGGCATGGAACTTGCGTTCCATAAGCCTCCGAAGGGCATGGAGCTTGCGTTCCATAAGCCATCGAAGGGCATTGGGCCCAGAGCTTGCAGTCCATAGGCTGCTGAAGGGCATGGAGCTGGTGTTCCATAGGCTACCAAAGGGCATGAGTCTCAAGCCCCATAGACTGTACACAGACCATTTTTGTTTCATTACCTATGAATTGGCTCTTGTTTTCTAAACTGTTGAGGGAGCACAGAACCGTGCTTTATTTATAGGCTGTGGTGGGTGCATGGGCACCGTGTGCCATATGACCTGGAGGAGTTTGTTTTATAATCTGGATTGGCAACACTGCTACGGTGACCTAGGCTACACTGTTTCCCAAGTGATGGAAGGGCATGGGCATTGTGCTCCTGTTCTTCAGGACGTGGAGGGGTGGTGAGGAGGCCAATTTGGCGCTATACCCGTGTTTTATAAGTTGTGGAAGAGCATAGGGACATTGTGGTAATGTACCACAGGATGTGGAGGGGCATGCGGTTCTGCACGTGTGTTCTATAGGCCATGGAAAGACCTAGGACATTGTGGGACATGAAGGGGCACGTGGCTCTGCACATGTGTTCTATAGGCTAAGAAAGGGCATGGAGACATTGTGGGACGGACGTGGAGGGGCATGTGGCTCTGCACATGTGTTCTATAGGCCATGGAAGGGTATAGAGACATGAAGGGGCACGTGGCTCTGCACATGTGTTCTATAGGCCATGGAAGGGTATAGAGACATGAAGGGGCACGTGGCTCTGCACATGTGTTCTATAGGCCATGGAAGGCTATAGAGACATTGTGGCAAGGTCCCTCAGGACGTGGAGGGGCATGTGGCCATAGGCTGCTGATGACAGTTTATAACTTGTGGGCTGGAATGGGCCAATGCTTTGAGGCTGTGGGTGGTGCATAAGGTGCTGCTGTTGTACTATAGACTGGAGAGGCAGCGGTACTGCGCTATTGTTCAATGGGCTGTCGAGGGGTAGGGAGCCATTTCTGTTTCATAGCCCAATGACTGGCAACACTAGGGAGGGGGTGGAGCACCAGCGCGACAGGGGCACCGGGGCCACTAGGGACACCAGCGCTATGGAGGGGCACCAACGCGACAAAGGGGGAGGGGTACCAACGCGACAAAGGGGGAGGGGCACAGGGGCACTGAACTCGTGCTCCAAAGGTCGCAGGGGTGGTTTTGGTTTATAGCCTGTGGCTTTGGGGCTCTACTCTTGTTTTCAGTGCAGAGGGCAAGTACAGTTTTTGCCTCTTGCGCTGTAGAAGGGCAAGGATTGCAGTCCTAACCCACAAGGGGCTGAACGGCAGAGGGGCGGGGCACTAACTGATGCGTTTGTACTAGGTTATTTTTTGACAGGGGCCAGGCTGGACTGCATTTGTAGCCTGAAGAGGACACTGCTAGTGGCAACATGGCTGGAAGGGACTGCACTAGCCAGGACACTTGAATTTTTGTTTGGAGAGTTGTCAGCGCTGTGGTGTTTGGTGTAAAGTAGTGACAGTCAGCAGGTTAATGGGAGTTCGAAAAGGGGGGGCATTATAAAGGAGGTGGTGAGAAGTATTTTGTGGCCAGGGTGGAGTCTGGGAGCCATTCGGGGATGTTGCAGAATCAAGCAGTCACTGCAGGGCTTGAGTGGTGGAACAGACAGTCACTAGGGCTTGTGGGGCGGGGCTTGGATTTAAAGCGGGTATTGAGAGAGGTATGACTGGGGGGGGGGGGGATGTCAAGGCAAGAAACTTGCAACAAAGAGCCCCTGAGAGTGGAATGAGCAGAGATGGAGGCGACATGCTGATGGGTGATCAAGGCAAGAGAGTTCACCGCAGGCAGAAAAGTGGTGGTCACGATGGAAGTCCAGGCTCGTGACAGGACTGTCCCATAGAACACGACTGTCGGTGTCCCGCTCCCAACATGGCCTTTTCCGGAGTGCTGGCCACTGAAGCCTCGAGCAATGCTGCCAATGGATGGACGCGGGCACAGCAGAGACCCACGAGTCCAGCAGCATTCCTGGAAACTGTTTTACAATCGAGGCCAGAGTTCGCACTTTGCTTCCAGTCCAGCAGTCAGTGCAACTTTTCAATCCGGCCCTCCCCACCGCCTACCACCTCATGCCCCCGACGGAACCCCACAAACATACCCAACAAAAGCCCATAAGCCCAGACAAGGTCTGCTCTTTCACGCAGGGGTGTTACAGCTTGCAGCTCAATTTGAGAAATGTTCAGAACAGACGGTGGTAGCTAGCAATGCCCCGGTAAATAGGCAATCAGGGGTGCTGCCCTCACCCCCCCCCTCCCCCGTCAACTGGCCTCCCCCCAATACTGTCGCCGCCCCCACCCCCCAATACTGTCGCCCGGCCTCCCCTCCTCCCCCCCCCCCCCATACTGTCGCCCGGTCTACCCTCCCAACAGTCGTCCCCCCTCCGTCCCCCTCAGTCGCCGGTCCCCTCACCCCCCCCACCACACCACACCACACCTAGTTTTGCCCTGTTCAAAAGGAGAACTATTGTTGCACTGCTGGATGTTAGAGGGGCCTGGGGTTCACACTTCAGACCCCCCCCCGTGCCCCAATTTCTTCGGGGCAGACAATGAACAGGAAAGGCCATGACCCTCCGGGGCAAGATACAGCTGGGACGGACCCCAAGAAGGAATTCGAGATAACATCCGTCTCCTGGCTTCTCCTCTGGGTAAGAGGGCAGACAATCGAGGGAACAGGAGGACTTCCTGGAGAGGGGCCTGTGAGGGGGTCGAATACCAGCTCGGCCCGGAGCAGGGCTGCAGTACAGAGGGTCCCTAGCCTGGCCGGCTCCTGGAAGCCACAAAGGCGAGGCTTCGTGCAAAACGAATAGCAGGCATTTCATCCAAGCCAGATGAAAGGCGCGCCTGGGCTGCAGGACTGCCGACACTGCAGATTTCCGCGTCTCCGTGATTCAGAGCGCGGTCACCGACCACAGGCTGCGCCTCCGGTACTGGGAGCCATGGGTCCACCGACAGGAAGCGCGGCGCAGAGGCAGAGCCTGCCCGGCAACTCGAGAGGACACTGGGGGCTCTCCTTGGACGGCCCCATTCCTCCTCAACTGCAGGGCCCGGCCTTGCACTGGGGTTCTGGCAAGGGTCAGTACAGAGGCCCCAGACCCATCACTGGACTCCAGCGTAGGGTCCGTACAGAGGCCACACCCATCACCGGACTCCAGCTCAGGGTCAGTACAGAGGCCCCAGAGCCAGAGGCCACACCCATCACTGGACTCAAGCGCAGGGTCCGTACAGAGGCCACACCCATCGCTGAACTCCAGCGCAGGGTCAATACAGAGGCCCCAGACCCATCACTGGACTCCAGCGCAGGGTCCGTACAGAGTCCCCAGAGGCCACATCCATCACCGGACGCCACCTCAGGTCAGTACAGAGGCCACACCCATCACTGGACTCCAGCGTTGGGTCCATACAGAGGCCCCACCCATCACCGGACTCCAGCCCACGGTCAGTACAGAGGCCCCAGACCCATCGCTGGACTCCAGCGCAGGGTCAGTACAGAGGCCCCAGACCCATCGCTGGACTCCAGCTCAGGGTCAGTACAGAGGCCCCAGAGCCAGAGGCCACACCCATCACTGGACTCAAGCGCAGGGTCCGTACAGAGGCCCCAGACCCATCACTGGACTCCAGCGCAGGGTCCGTACAGAGTCCCCAGAGGCCACATCCATCACCGGACGCCACCTCAGGTCAGTACAGAGGCCACACCCATCACTGGACTCCAGCGTAGGGTCCGTACAGAGGCCACACCCATCACCGGACTCCAGCTCAGGGTCAGTACAGAGGCCCCAGAGCCAGAGGCCACACCCATCACTGGACTCAAGCGCAGGGTCCGTACAGAGGCCACACCCATCGCTGAACTCCAGCGCAGGGTCAATACAGAGGCCCCAGAGCCAGAGGCCACACCCATCACCGGACTCCAGCTCAGGGTCAGTACAGAGGCCCCAGAGCCAGAGGCCACACCCATCACTGGACTCCAGCGCAGGGTCCGTACAGAGTCCCCAGAGGCCACATCCATCACCGGACGCCACCTCAGGTCAGTACAGAGGCCACACCCATCACTGGACTCCAGCGTTGGGTCCATACAGAGGCCCCACCCATCACCGGACTCCAGCCCACGGTCAGTACAGAGGCCCCAGACCCATCGCTGGACTCCAGCGCAGGGTCAGTACAGAGGCCCCAGACCCATCGCTGGACTCCAGCTCAGGGTCAGTACAGAGGCCCCAGAGCCAGAGGCCACACCCATCACTGGACTCAAGCGCAGGGTCCGTACAGAGGCCACACCCATCACTGGACTCAAGCGCAGGGTCCGTACAGAGGCCACACCCATCGCTGAACTCCAGCGCAGGGTCAATACAGAGGCCCCAGACCCATCACTGGACTCCAGCGCAGGGTCCGTACAGAGTCCCCAGAGGCCACATCCATCACCGGACGCCACCTCAGGTCAGTACAGAGGCCACACCCATCACTGGACTCCAGCGTTGGGTCCATACAGAGGCCCCACCCATCACCGGACTCCAGCCCACGGTCAGTACAGAGGCCCCAGACCCATCGCCGGACTCCAGCGCAGGGTCAGTACAGAGGCCCCAGACCCATCGCCGGACTCCAGCGCAGGGTCAGTACAGAGGCCCCAGACCCATCGCCGGACTCCAGCGCAGGGTCAGTACAGAGGCCCCAGACCCATCGCTGGACTCCAGCGCAGGGTCAGTACAGAGGCCCCAGACCCATCGCTGGACTCCAGCGCAGGGTCAGTACAGAGGCCCCAGACCCATCGCTGGACTCCAGCGCAGGGTCAGTACAGAGGCCCCAGACCCATCGCTGGACTCCAGCGCAGGGTCAGTACAGAGGCCCCAGACCCATCGCTGGACTCCAGCGCAGGGTCAGTACAGAGGCCCCAGACCCATCGCTGGACTCCAGCGCAGGGTCAGTACAGAGGCCCCAGACCCATCGCTGGACTCCAGCGCAGGGTCCGTACAGAGGCCCCAGAGCCAGAGGCCCCACCCGTCACTGGACTCCAGCGCAGGGTCAGTACAGAGGCCCCACCCATCACCGGACTCCAGCTCAGGGTCAGTACAGAGGCCCCAGACCCATCACTGGACTCCAGGGCAGGGTCAGTACAGAGGCCCCAGACCCATCACTGGACTCCAGGGCAGGGTCAGTACAGAGGCCCCAGACCCATCACTGGACTCCAGCGTAGGGTCCGTACAGAGTCCCCAGAGGACACATCCATCACCGGACGCCACCTCAGGTCAGTGCAGAGGCCACACCCATCACCGGACTCCAGCCCAGGTCAGTACAGAGGCCACACCCATCACCGAACTCCAGCGCAGGGTCAGTACAGAGGCCACACCCATCACCGGACTCCTGCTCAGGTCAGTACAGAGGCCCCAGAGCCCACACCCATCACTGGACTCCAGTGTAGGGTCAGTACAGAGGCCCCAGAGCCCACACCCATCACTGGACTCCAGCGTAGGGTCAGTACAGAGGCCCCAGAGCCCACACCCATCACCGGACTCCAGCGTAGGGTCCGTCCAGAGGCCCCAGACCCATCGCTGGACTCCAGCGCAGGGTCAGTACAGAGGCCCCAGACCCATCGCTGGACTCCAGCGCAGGGTCAGTACAGAGGCCCCAGACCCATCGCTGGACTCCAGCGCAGGGTCAGTACAGAGGCCCCAGACCCATCGCTGGACTCCAGCGCAGGGTCAGTACAGAGGCCCCAGACCCATCGCTGGACTCCAGCGCAGGGTCAGTACAGAGGCCCCAGACCCATCGCTGGACTCCAGCGCAGGGTCAGTACAGAGGCCCCAGACCCATCGCTGGACTCCAGCGCAGGGTCAGTACAGAGGCCCCAGACCCATCACTGGACTCCAGCGCAGGGTCAGTACAGAGGCCCCAGACCCATCGCTGGACTCCAGCGCAGGGTCAGTACAGAGGCCACACCCATCACTGGACTCCAGCCCAGGTCAGTACAGAGGCCACATCCATCACTGGACTCCAGCCCAGGTCAGTACAGAGGCCACACACCCATCACTGGACTCCAGCCCAGGTCAGTACAGAGGCCACACCCATCACTGAACTCCAGTGTAGGGTCAACCGTACAGAGGCCCCAGAGCCCACACCCATCACTGGACTCCAGCGTAGGGTCCGTCCAGAGGCCACACCCATCAATGGAGTCCAGCTCAGGGTCAGTACAGAGGCACCAGAGGCCACACCCATCACTGGACTCCAGCGCAGGGTCAGTACAGAGGCCCCAGACCCATCGCTGGACTCCAGCGCAGGGTCAGTACAGAGGCCACACCCATCACTGGACTCCAGGTCAGTACAGAGGCCACACCCATCACTGGACTCCAGGTCAGTACAGAGGCCACACACCCATCACTGGACTCCAGCCCAGGTCAGTACAGAGGCCACACCCATCACTGAACTCCAGTGTAGGGTCAACCATACAGAGGCCCCAGAGCCCACACCCATCACTGGACTCCAGCGTAGGGTCCGTCCAGAGGCCACACCCATCACTGGACTCCAGCGTAGGGTCCGTCCAGAGGCCACACCCATCACTGGACTCCAGCGTTGGGTCAGTACAGAGGCCACACCCATCACTGAACTCCAGTGTAGGGTCAACCGTACAGAGGCCCCAGAGCCCACACCCATCACTGGACTCCAGCGTAGGGTCCGTCCAGAGCCCACACCCATCACTGGACTCCAGCGTAGGGTCCGTCCAGAGGCCACACCCATCACTGGACTCCAGCGTAGGGTCTGTCCAGAGGCCACACCCATCACCGGACTCCAGCCCAGGTCAGTCCAGAGGCCACACCCATCACCGGACTCCAGCCCAGGTCAGTCCAGAGGCCACACCCATCACCGGACTCCAGCCCAGGTCAGTCCAGAGGCCACACCCATCACCGGACTCCAGCCCAGGTCAGTCCAGAGGCCACACACCCATCACCGGACACCAGCCCAGGTCAGTCCAGAGGCCACACACCCATCACCGGACTCCAGCCCAGGTCAGTCCAGAGGCCACACACCCATCACCGGACTCCAGCCCAGGTCAGTCCAGAGGCCACACACCCATCACCGGACTCCAGCCCAGGTCAGTCCAGAGGCCACACACCCATCACCGGACTCCAGCCCAGGTCAGTCCAGAGGCCACACACCCATCACCGGACTCCAGCCCAGGTCAGTCCAGAGGCCACACACCCATCACCGGACTCCAGCCCAGGTCAGTCCAGAGGCCACACACCCATCACCGGACTCCAGCCCAGGTCAGTCCAGAGGCCACACACCCATCACCGGACTCCAGCCCAGGTCAGTCCAGAGGCCACACACCCATCACCGGACTCCAGCCCAGGTCAGTCCAGAGGCCACACACCCATCACCGGACTCCAGCCCAGGTCAGTCCAGAGGCCACACACCCATCACCGGACTCCAGCCCAGGTCAGTCCAGAGGCCACACACCCATCACCGGACTCCAGCCCAGGGTCAGCACAGAGGCCACACACCCATCGCCAGACTCCAGCCCAGGGTCAGCACAGAGGCCACACACCCATCGCCAGACTCCAGCCCAGGGTCAGCACAGAGGCCACACCCATCGCCAGACTCCAGCGCAGGGTCAGCACAGAGGCCACACCCATCGCCGGACTCCAGCGCAGGGTCAGTACAGAGGCGCCGCACCCATCGCCGGACTCCAGCGCAGGGTCAGCACAGAGGCCGCACCCATCGCCGGACTCCAGCGCAGGGTCAGCACAGAGGCCGCACCCATCGCCGGACTCCAGCTCAAGGGTGCAGTCATGCTACATGGCAATAGTTAGGTAACAAGCCACATGTATCCAATACCAAAGCTGGCACAAGTTTAAAAAAACAACTCTCCCTCGAGAGGCGCGATACTGCGTGACTACAGGCAGTCCATGTGCCAACATCTCAGCACCCCGAGCAAACTGACTTTGTTGGGTGGTGTGAAGTTCAGCTACCTCCCGGCACTTTACTTCAGCCATGCAGCGGGGGTAACAGGCCAGACAGAGCCACCTAGTAACTGCACCTACTGGCAACAGGTAGTAGAGATGCTGCAACTGACCTGCCCTGGTCTCCAGTGAGAATCTCCAGAGGAGCAGAGACCTAGTGAGGAGAATGACCTCCCACAATAGAACGAGAATGATTTACTGGTGCAGGTACGAGGGCATGAAAAGGGCAGGCTACAGTCTGCCCGAGTGAAGGACACAGAAAGGGTGGGAGGGCAGTTTTACGGTTTGTCAACACTTGTCCTTTGAGCACCAAGAGGTCCTAGTCGCCACCCTACAGCGATGGTCCATGTGTGAGCTACAGCGACGGTCCATGTGTGAGCGAGGCACCCTACGGCGACTGTCCATGTGTGAGCGAGGCACTGGTCCATCGAGCCGCACGCTACTTTGCACCAAGCCCTTATCAAGCCCCAGCAGTCCACAGGGAGGATTCAGAAACTAGTGAGGGACCTGTCGCCATACTTTGAGCTCCCTCAGTAGTGCACTCAGTACATGAGTCATACCAGAGAAAGAGTCAGGAGGCTTTCCCCCACACCGAGGACAGGAGATCCCCCAGTCTCCTCTGGTCGCAGGCCCTGTGGCACCACTCAAACTCCTCCAGTAATGTTACTTTGTCCTTCCGTTGCTCACTTTGTTTCATTCTCCATCACCCGCTTCATCCGGACACTGAAGTGCCCGATATAGATACACCAGGGATCCTCAGGGCACCAGCTCCTGGGCTATCCAGGGCCACAGGGGCTTCCTGGTACCACTGGTAGAATCCAAGCAGCCTGACACTTAAGTGCCTGATATGTATACACTAGGGACCCTCAGGACACCAGCTCCTGGGCTATCCAGGGCCACAGGGGCTTCTTGGTACCAATGGTAGAATCCAAGCAGCACGACTATTGAAGGCTCAGCTCCGCCGTCCTGGAGCCAAGGAGTCTTCACTTCTCAAAGCTGGCGGAGGTTTTAATGCAACCACTGGGGATTTATTTAAGAAAGAGCATCAGTTCTCTCTGAAACCAAACCGCTCCCAAACACCAGTGTCATCCCTGCAGAGACATTCACCAGGACCCCAGAAAAGGAGGGGTTCAGCACCGAGAACCAAGAGCTGGCAGCACCCGGCAGATCACAGGTGACGGGTTGAAAGAAGAAAAGGAACTGCAAAGAGGGCCGGACATGGGCCCCAACCGTGAAGGGTGCCTAGTGTCAGGACATGGGCCCCAACCGTGAAGGGTGCCTAGTGTCAGGACATGGGCCCCAAGGTACAATCATTAGAAGGGGCCCCTGGTCCACAGTGTCAGTCAAACCTCAAGTGGCTTCAAACCTGCATCGCCAGTCTGAAATGGACTGGCTACAGAGGGCTCTTTCCAGAAGCCTCTCAACCCTTGTGCCTCAGGACGGGCTCCCAAACCCTCTGTCCTGCAGCATCACAGTGCAGGACTCAGCTGGGGGCGCCCAAAGGCTCTCAAGGACCAGCTGACAAGCACCTGAAGCCTTGGTCCCTCAACGCTTAGGTCTCCGTGGACAGGTATCCCAAGAGGTCCTTCGGAAAGCTTTGGCCTTTGTTTCAAAGGCTCTCTAGTAGCTCCTCGAAGCTCAGGCGACAAGCATCCGAAGCCCATGTCCTCCTCGAAGCTCCGGCGACAAGCATCCGAAGCCCATGTCCTCCTCGAAGCTCCGGCGACAAGCATCCGAAGCCCATGTCCTCCTCGAAGCTCCGGCGACAAGCATCCGAAGCCCATGTCCTCCTCGAAGCTCCGGCGACAAGCATCCGAAGCCCATGTCCTCCTCGAAGCTCCGGCGACAAGCATCCGAAGCCCATGTCCTCCTCGAAGCTCCGGCGACAAGCATCCGAAGCCCATGTCCTCCTCGAAGCTCCGGCGACAAGCATCCGAAGCCCATGTCCTCCTCGAAGCTCCGGCGACAAGCACCCAAAGCCCATGTCCTCCTCGAAGCTCAGGCGACAAGCACCCAAAGCCCATGTCCTCCTCGAAGCTCAGGCGACAAGCACCCAAGGCTCGGTCCAGTAGCAAATCAAGGACCAGTTGACAGATGCCTGAAGCCTCTGTCCAGTAACATCTCCAAGCTCAGGGCTTAACTGATGCACGTCCCAATGCTCAATCCTTCTCAAAGCTCAGGTCTCAGCCAGGAAGCTTCGTAAGGCGCTGTCCTGTAGATCTCAAGACTCAGCTGAAAGTCGCCTGAAGCTGCTCTCCAGTAGCATCTGAAGGCTCATGACTGTTGACTAGTATCTAAAGCCTCTCGTATAGGAGAGGTAGTAGGACGTCAGTGACCAGAGTAGGATCCAGAGAATCTATCCTTGAAAGCTTGAGGTGGCATAAACTGGCAGACTCGTCGCCATTAACTGGCCATGATTAAGCCAGTATCACACCACATACCCAATGACAACCCTTGATGGACAAGCTTCAGTGATTCGATGGACTCCCATTAGTGGTGGTCTCTGGAACCAAGCAGCTGGATAATTTCAGATACTCGCATGATACTTTGTTTATTTCTATTAAAGTTAAATCCTTACAAGAACCTTGGACGGGTTTTCCTCTGACAGGGTTCTAACCAGCTAGAGAGTTGTCCTGCTCAGACATTCTCAGGCAATAGGCCAGAGCTAACTTGAAAGAAGCAGAGAAGCGTGTGCAGGGAAAGTAAATGAACAAACTCGACGAAGAAGGTTTAACCGTCCACTAGTCCGATTTTGAAGACTAGATCTTCACCCAGAACTAGCTTGCCACACCCTTTGCAGCTCAGGGCAGATTTGCTGCCAACTAGCTCCATAGCCCCTGAAAACTGGGGGGAAAGGCTACATTTGAGAAGCTGGTCCTGGGCGAGTCACTGGAAAAAATACAATAGCCACCCTATCTTCTTCCTCCGGACTCCGCATACCCTCTGGCAGGACACTAGATTTTATGAGTTTTTAGGCTTCCATGACACCCACACATTAACCCCAAGCTGGGAATCCCTACCCTCTAGTGATTGACAGTTCGCCTCAAAAGCATTAGACAGTTACTATCTGGCCCAAGAGTGGAGATAGGACCACGCAGACCAGTGTTTGTGGCACAACAGTGGCCCTACAATGCAGAGGTGGGCTCCAAGTCTCCCAGGACCAGTCTCCAGGACTACTAAAGGTCTGTAATCTGGGGAAACTCGCTTAACCAGCTTCATGAGCAACAGCTGACAAATCCCCCAAATGTTACATTGAATAGATCGAGACCGCTTTGCGCTGCTCGGGGTTTCCTTGGGATGTCGCAGTAAAGGTGCCCAGCGAAGAACTGACCACCATCGGGCAGCCAACCGCAAACGAAGCACCAGCTTCATGACCAGGGATCCCCAGCCTCTAACAGGAGAAGGGCCTGGATCCTACTTGGGCCAAAGGGAGAAGCCACCTCAAGGGGCCAGCAAAGAGACCCTACTATCTTCACCCAAGAACCAAGACCCCCATGACCCAAGCAAGAGTGAAATACTTCACTAACCACTAGACCCCACCGGGCCACTCTTCCCTGCGCGCACCGCCAGGGACCGAGCAAAGGTGCAAGCCGAGGGGGCTGGGTCAGGTCTATTCCCGATCCCCTCAGGGTGGAGCTGGCACGACTGCCATGCTCGGACCAGGGGCTCCGTGCCGCAGCAGCCACCAAGGACCGCATGTAGGACGTGCACTGAATGTAAAGCCAGCGACCGGCCGCAAATCTAGTCAACAAAAGCCTCGAATTCTTTCCATTGGGGTAGAAAGGTCAGACCACTTTAAAGGGTAAAGTTGTGGCGCCCTCCAGACTCTCCAGGGGGTGGGGGCGCCGTCGCCAGACTCTCCAGGGGGTGGGGGCGCCGTCGCCAGACTCTCCAGGGGGTGGGGGCGCCGTCGCCAGACTCTCCAGGGGGTGGGGGCGCCGTCGCCAGACTCTCCAGCACATCGTCCACTACAGCCGCTCGTCTTTACTCCTCTGTCCTGGTGACGGTGTACCACAGCCGCTCGTCTTTACTCCTCTGTCCTGGAAAGCGTTTACCACAGCCTTTACTCCTCAGTATTGTACAACGTGTACCACAGCAACTTGTCTTTCCTCCTCTGTCCTGGTGACGGTGTACCACAGCCGCTGGTCTTTTCTCCTCCGTACTGGAAAGCGTGTACCACAGCCGCTTGTCTTTACTCCTCAGTATTGTACCACATGTACCACATCCACTTGTTTTTACTCCTCTGTACTGTACAGCTTGTACAATAGCAACTTGTCTTTACTCCTCTGTACTGTACAGGGTGTACCACAGCCGCTCGTCTTTACTCCCCAAACCTAGAGAGCGTGTACCACAGCCACTTGTTTTTACTCCTCCGTCCTGGAGATCGTGTACCGCAGCCACTGGTCTTTATTCCTCTGTACTGCCCAGCATCTACAACAGCCGCTTGTCTTTACTCCTCCCTCCTGCAGAGCGTGTACCACAGCTGCTTGTCTTTACTCCTCAGTATTGTACCATGTGTACCACAGCTGCATGTTTTTACTCCTCTGAACTGTACAGCTTGTACCACAGCCGCTTGTCTTTACTCCTCCATCCTGGAGAGCGTGTACTGCAGCCGCTTGTCTTTACTCTCCAGTACTGTACTGCATGTACCCTAGCCACTTGTCTTTACTCCTCAGTACTGTACCGCGTGTACCACAGAAGCTTGTCTTTACTCCTCCGTCCTGGAAAGCATGTACCACAGCCACTTGTCTTCACTCCTCCATCCTGGAGAGCGTGTACCACAGCCGCTTGTCTTTACTCCCCAGTATTGTACCACGTGTACCACAGCCGCTTGTCTTTACTCCTCAGTACTGTACCGCGTGTACCACAGCCGCTGGTCTTTACTCCTCCCTCCTGCAGAGCGTGTACCACAGCCACTTGTCTTTACTCCTCAGTATTGTACCACGTGTACCACAGCCGCTTGTTTTTACTCCTCAATCCTGGAGACTGTACCACAGCCGCTTGTCTTTACTGCTCCATCCTGGAGAGCGTGGAGCACAGCCGCTTGTCTTTACTCCTCAGTAGTACCGCAGCCGCTTGTCATTACTACGCCATTCTGGAGAGCGTGTACCGCAGCCGCTTCTCTTTACTCCTCCCTCCTGGAGAGGGTGTACCACAGCTGCTTGTCTTTACTCCTCCGTCCTGGAGAGCATGTACCACAGCCACTTGTCTTTACTCCTCAGTAGTACCGCGTGTACCACAGCCACTTGTCTTTACTCCTCTGTCCTGGAGAGGGTGTACCACAGCTGCTTGCCTTTATTCCTCAATCCTGGAGAGCATGTACGCAGCTGCTTGTCTTTACTCCTCCGTCCTGGAGAGCATGTACCACAGCCACTTGTCTTTACTCCTCAGTAGTACCGCGTGTACCACAGCCACTTGTCTTTACTCCTCTGTCCTGGAGAGGGTGTACCACAGCTGCTTGCCTTTATTACTCAATCCTGGAGAGCGTGTACCGCAGCCGCTTGTCTTTATTCCTCAGTACTGTACCGCGTGTAACACAGCCACTTGTCTTTACTCCTCCATCCTGGAGAGCGTGTACTGCAGCCGCTTGTCTTTACTCTCCAGTACTGTACTGCATGTACCCTAGCCACTTGTCTTTACTCCTCAGTACTGTACCGCGTGTACCACAGAAGCTAGTCTTTACTCCTCCGTCCTGGAGAGCGTGTACCACAGCCGCTTGTCTTTACTCCTCCGTCTTGGAGCGTGTACCACAGCCGCTTGTCGTTACTCCTCCGTCTTGGAGAGAGTGTACCACAGCCGCTTGTCTTTACTCTTCAGTACTGTACCACGTGTACCACAGTCACTTGTCTACTCCTCAGTACTGTACCGTGTGTACCACAGCCACTTGTCTTTACTCCTCAGTCCTGGAGAGCATGTACCACAGCCACTTGTCTTTACTCCTCAGTAGGACCGCGTGTACCGCAGCCGCTTGTCTTTACTCCTCCGTCGTGGAGAGCATGTACCACAGCCGCTTGTCTTCACTCCATCCTGGAGAGCGTGTACCACAGCCACTTGTCTTTACTCCTCAGTAGTACCGCGTGTACCACAGCAGATTGTCTTTACTCCTCTGTCCTGGAGAGAGTGTACCACAGCCGCTTGTCTTTACTCCTCCATCTTGGAGAGCATGTACCGCAGCCGCTTGTCTTTACTCCTCAGTAGTACTGCGTGTACCACAGCCGCTTGTCTTTACTACTCCAACCTGGAGAGCATGTACCACAGCCGCTTGTCTTCACTCCATCCTGGAGAGCGTGTACCACAGCCACTTGTCTTTACTCCTCAGTAGTACCGCGTGTACCACAGCAGATTGTCTTTACTCCTCTGTCCTGGAGAGAGTGTACCACAGCCGCTTGTCTTTACTCCTCCATCTTGGAGAGCATGTACCGCAGCAGCTCGTCTTTACTCCCATCCTGGAGAGCATGTACCACAGCCACTTGTCTTTACTCCTCCATCCTGGAGAGCATGTACTCAGCCGCTTGTCTTTACTCCCCAGGCTGCAATCAGATGGTTGGACGGACTGAAATATTCCCAGGGTGTGGGCCAGGGACATAGCTACGATTGGTGCAGCAGGTGCAGTGTACCAGGGCCCAGAGGGGCGCATTTATACCTAGTCATTGCTCTATCTTACTACCCCAACAGCAGTCACAGCGGTCATTTTCCTTGCACTAGGACCCACGGCATCCTTGCTGTTCCACCGGTGTAGGCGCCCTAGTGAGGGGGGGGGGGGGTGAACCCCTCCGACCTCGCCGGCTGGAGGCTGGGACCGCCCCTTCTGCCGGACTCCCCGCTTGTGTGCACATCTACCCACGTACGAGGCCAAGAGAATCTGATCCTCGGGGCAGAGCCAGTGATAGAAGAATGTCATTAAATTTTTTTTTTTTTTTTTTTTTTTTTAATTGTCCCCTAATCCTGCTGCTGCTTCGTTCAACTGCGCCCTTCCCGAGTGAGCCCTAGGAAGGCGCTGCCCAAGGTAGGTCCCTCCTGCCCGCACCTTGCATCAGGGGCGACCCTACAGGGCTCGTCGAGGCCCCAATAACCCTTTGCATTCACCAGATCCCCGTCCTGGGCAGACGGACATTCCCAGGACCCGAGTGACTAGTTCAGCGGCTCCTGGGCGCCTTGAAGGTACCAGTGCTTAGAGCATCCCCGGGAGTGGTTCATGTTTTCTGCCCACAGCCCCCCCCCCCCCCCCATCTTGCCTGACGCGGTCCTGTTATGGCCTATACCAGGACAGGCCGGAGCAGCTGGGAGAACTCGGCTCCAAACACTTTGAATCTTAATTGATTCAAGGTTGTTTTCTCGTTGGCATGCGATGGAGGAGGAGGAAGGGGCTGGGGGGGGGGTTCAGGTCTGGTGGCGCAGGGGGTCCCCCTCACTAGGCCTGGAAAAACACTCCCAACTCGAAGTTCAATGCTGCTGGGAGGACAAAGGGCCTGCAGTGTGCGGGGGAGGGGCGGGATGTGTTCCCTGCCTCTCTCCCTCCTCCCCAGCATGGGAGAAAGTTTGTGCTTTGTCTCGTTCCAGCCCGCAACCCCATTTCTCCGTACTGGGCACCCCGCGCCCACATACAGCAGCCCCCCGCACACATCCGGACACAGACCTGTGCGCACAAGGGAACCATGCACCGAGGGCGCCGACACCACCAAAAGGGGGTGGAGAGGCCGTCACCAGAGCCACACCCAGGGACACCCCGAATATCCTGTCGGCTCCAGCCCAGGCGAAGGCTGCGCCCCCCCCCCGACACCAAGCAGTGCAACCGCTCCCATCCCCGCTACACACATGAAGGATGAACCCCTCTCCACTCAATTCACTCCTGCACGGAGACTTCCCGCCCCACTCAAGACGGGAGGGGGCGACAACCCTGACGCCCCCATCGCTACTCTTGCACCATGTAACGCACACAACCCGGCATTCACCCAACTCATCCAGGAAAAGTGAGCGCCCCCACCCACAGGCAGCGACATGTGCCCGACATGCAAAGCAAAGGCAACCGGTGCCCCCGTCCGAAGCCAGGGAGAGCTGCCCCGACCAGCTGCCAACGAGGACCGATGAAAGGCAGCACCCCCCGCCTGGACAACGACTGCCCCCACCCGAAGCCAGGAAGAGAGCCACTTCCCAGCAAGTACAGCTGCCAACGAGAAGCGATGAAAAGCAACACCCTCCAGACCTGGCAACTACACCCCCCTCCAGAACCAGTGACCGGTAACAACCCGCTCATGGGGCCACCCAGAAGCAGTGACAGTAACAAGCCCTCCGCATTCCCCACACAGGGACTACTGCCCCCCCCCACGCACCAGCAAGTACTGCTACCAATAGCACTTTAGCACCACTGAAAAGTAGCACAGCCCCCCCCCCTCCCCTGGCAACTACTACGCCCACCCGATACCAGGAAAGGAGCCCCCCCCCCTACACGCCCCAGCAAGTACTTCTGCCAACAGCACCACTGAAAGATGACACCCCTCAGCCTGGCAACTACTGCCCCACCCCAGAACCAGTGAACGGTGACACCCCGACCCCTCCCAAACAGCCGCCACCACCACTCTGGACCCGGAAACAGTACCTCACCACTCCCAGGCAACTCCAGTAAACCATGACCCCCCCCCCCCCGAAACTACTGCCTCCGCCGCGAACCAGAGAACTGTGACAACCCCCCCCCCCCCGAACGAGCGAACTGTGACAACACCCAGCAGCCGCCAGCGCGACCGAAGCAGTGCAAGGCGACCACCACCTGCACTCCCGTCCAGACATGGGAAGTCCAGGGCAACTGGTGCCCACAACCAAACACCGAACGTGACAAAACTGCCACCAGCCCCCACCCTGCCCGAACCGGATGCTAACACCGAGACTCCACACAGTCTACCAGGGGCGGACAGAAAATAGGTCGAGCGCCAAAATAAGCGTGCCCCCTTAGACAACTAAAAGATGGCGCAGGTTTACGAATCGGGACTGTTTACTTAAAGACACTCGCTCTCTGTAGAAGTGTTTTGAGAGTTCTGCAAGTAGGGTGACCAGGCGTCCCGGATTTGCCCGGACAGTCCCGGCTTTTCGACAGCTGTCCCAGGAGATTTCAGGAAATTAAGCTCATGTCATGTCCCGGTTTTTTGAGAGGGTCGGCTGAAAACGGTGGGAGGTATTTTTTTTATCTTTCGCAAAGCAGGGATAGTTCGCAGCTGTTGTAGGAAAGCAATTTAATTAACAGGCATGCAACTGGCTTTAAAAATGGCAATTTATGTATTTTCTTACTGCCTTTTTTGTAATTTTCTGCTAAGGATCACTGTCATTCTGTGCACTGTGTTGAAGTAAAATTGTAGTCCTATTTTTGGGAATGTCCCGGTTTTTTGCTTTAAAATTCTGGTCACCCTATCTGCAAGGCTACACAAAATGTTTGTTTTAAGATCCGGGATATTAACTGTACAAACCGACCCGCCAGATAATAAAACAGCCCCACAAACGGATACAAGTCCGGGCTACGCACTGACCTGACCGAACAGCGAATCTGGCACTTCCCGATTACCTATAGGCTAGTCCTACTCTGTCCTATACCCCACCAACAGTCCAACACTACAGACCCCAAGACAAGTACGGTCTCCGTCGAGTAATAGCAAAGGCTGGTAGCACCGGCCCATCACTGCCTGCTGCATCCAGGAACATCAGACTGCCACAACTAGGACATCCCCAGCTCCAAGCCAATCACTGCTGCATCCAGGGAAAGCAGAGTGCCACAACCATGACATCCCAAACTCCTTTCCAATCACTGCCTGCTGCATCCAGGCACAACAGAGTGCCACAACCATGACATCCCCAGCTCCACAAGCCCATCAATCACTGCTGCATCCAGGCACAGCAGAGTGCCACAACCAGGACATCCCCAACTCCAAGCCAATCACTGTCTGCTGAATCCAGGCACAGCAGAGTGCCCCAAACAGGACATCCCCAACTCCAAGCCAATCACTGCTGCTGCATCTGGGCACTGCAGAGTACCACAACCATGAGATCCCCAGATCAAAGCCCATCAATCACTGCTGCATCCAGACGGTACCACAACCAGAACATCCCCAACTCCAAGCCAATCACTGCTGCATCCAGGCACAGCAGAGTGCCACAACCAGGCCAATTACTGCTGCATCCAGGCACAACAATGCCACAACCAGGACATCCCCAGCTCCAAGCCAATCACAGCTGCATCTAGGCACAGCAGAGTGCCACAACCAGGACATCCCAAGCCAATCACTGCTGCATCCAGGCACAGCAGAGTGCCACAACCAGGACATCCCCAACTCCAAGCCAATCACCGTCTGCTGCATCCAGACGGTACCAGAACATCCCCAAATCCAAGCCAATCACTGCTGCATCCAGGCACAGCAGAGTGCCACAACCAGGACATCCCCAGCTCCAAGCCAATCACAGCTCCATCCAGGCACAGCAGAGTGCCACAACCAGGACATCCCCAGCTCCAAGCCCATCAATCACTGCTGCATCCGGGCACAGCAGAGTGCCACAACCAGGACATCCCAAGCTCCAAGCCCATCAATCACTGCTGCATCCGGGCACAGCAGAGTGCCACAACCAGGACATCCCAAGCTCCAAGCCAATCACTGCTGCATCCGGGCACAGCAGAGTGCCACAACCAGGACATCCCCAGCTCCAAGCCAATCACCGTCTGCTGCATTCAGACAGTGCCAGAACCAGAACATCCCCAACTCCAAGCCTATCACTGCTGCATCCAGGCACAGCAGAGTGCCACAACCAAGACATCCCCAACTCCAATCCAATCACGGTCTGCTGCATCCAGGCACAGCAGAGTGCCACAACGAGGACATCTCCAACTCCAAGCCAATCACTGCTGCATCCAGGTACAGCAGAGTGCCACAACCAGGACATCCCCAACTCTAAGCCAATCACCGTCTGCTGCATCCAGACGGTGCCACAACCAGAACATCCCCAACTCCAAGCCAATCACTGCTGCATCCAGGCACAGCAGAGTGCCACAACCAGGACATCCCCAACTCCAAGCCAATCACTGCTGCATCCAGGCACAGCAGAGTGCCACAACCATGACATCCCAACTCCAAGCCAATCACTGCTGCATCCAGGCACAGCAGAGTGCCACAACCATGACATCCACAAGCCAATCACTGCTGCATCCAGGTACAGCAGAGTGCCACAACCAGGACATCCCCAACTCCAAGCCAATCAATTACTGCTGTATCTGGGCACTGCAGAGTACCACAACCAGGCCAATTACTGCTGCATCCAGGCACAGCAATGCCACAACCAGGAGCTCCCCAGCTCCAAGCCCATCAATCACTGCTGCATCCGGGCACAGCAGAGTGCCACAACCAGGACATCCCCAGCTCCAAGCCAATCACAGCTGCATCTAGGCACAGCAGAGTGCCACAACCAGGACATCCCAAGCCAATCACTGCTGCATCCAGGCACAGCAGAGTGCCACAACCAGGACATCCCCAACTCCAAGCCAATCACCGTCTGCTGCATCCAGACGGTACCAGAACATCCCCAAATCCAAGCCAATCACTGCTGCATCCAGGCACAGCAGAGTTCCACAACCAGGACATCCCCAACTCCAAGCCAATCACAGCTCCATCCAGGCACAGCAGAGTGCCACAACCAGGACATCCCCAGCTCCAAGCCCATCAATCACTGCTGCATCCGGGCACAGCAAAGTGCCACAACCAGGACATCCCAAGCTCCAAGCCCATCAATCACTGCTGCATCCGGGCACAGCAGAGTGCCACAACCAGGACATCCCAAGCCAATCACTGCTGCATCCGGGCACAGCAGAGTGCCACAACCAGGACATCCCCAGCTCCAAGCCAATCACCGTCTGCTGCATTCAGACAGTGCCACAACCAGAACATCCCCAACTCCAAGCCTATCACTGCTGCATCCAGGCACAGCAGAGTGCCACAACCAGGACATCCCCAACTCCAATCCAATCACGGTCTGCTGCATCCAGGCACAGCAGAGTGCCACAACGAGGACATCCCAACTCCAAGCCAATCACTGCTGCATCCAGGTACAGCAGAGTGCCACAACCAGGACATCCCCAACTCCAAGCCAATCAATCACTGCTGCATCTGGGCACAGCAGAATACCACAACCAGGCCAATTTCTGATGCATCCAGGCACAGCAATCCCACAACCAGGACCTCTCCAGCTCCAAGCCCATCAATCACTGCTGCATCTGGGCACAGCAGAGTGCCACAACCAGGACATCCCCAACTCCAAGCCAATCACCTTCTGCTGCATCCAGACAGTACCACAACATCTCCAACTCCAAACCAATCACTGCTGCATCTGGGCACAGCAGAGCGCCACAACCATGACATCCCCAACTCCAAGCCAATCAATCACTGCTGAATCTGGGCACTGCAGAGTACCACAACCATGAGATCCCCAGATCCAAGCCCATCAATCACTGCTGCATCTGGGCACTGCAGAGTACCAGGACCTCCCCAGCTCCAAGCCAAGCACAGCTGCATCCAGGCACAGCAGAGTGCCACAACCAGGACATCCCAAGCTCCAAGCCAATCACTGCTGCATCCAGGCACAGCAGAGTGCCACAACCAGGACATCCCCAACTCTAAGCCAATCACCGTCTGCTGCATCCAGACGGTGCCACAACCAGAACATCCCCAACTCCAAGCCAATCACTGCTGCATCCAGGTACAGCAGAGTGCCACAACCAGGACATCCCAACTCCAAGCCAATCACTGCTGCATCCAGGCACAGCAGAGTGCCACAACCAGGACATCCCCAACTCCAAGCCAAGCACAGCTGCATCCAGGCACAGCAGAGTGCCACAACCAGGACATCCCCAACTCCAAGCCAATCACTGCTGCATCCAGGTACAGCAGAGTGCCACAACCAGGACATCCCCAACTCCAATCCCTGTCTGCCGCATCCAGGCACAGCAGAGTGCCACAACCATGACATCCCAACTCCAAGCCAATCACTGCTGCATCCAGGCACAGCAGAGTGCCACAACCATGACATCCACAAGCCAATCACTGCTGCATCCAGGTACAGCAGAGTGCCACAACCAGGACATCCCCAACTCCAAGCCAATCAATCACTGCTGTATCTGGGCACTGCAGAGTACCATAACCAGGCCAATTACTGCTGCATCCAGGCACAGCAATGCCACAACCAGGAGCTCCCCAGCTCCAAGCCCATCAATCACTGCTGCATCCGGGCACAGCAGAGTGCCACAACCAGGACATCCCCCAACTCCAAGCCAATCAATCACTGCTGCATCTGGGCACTGCAGAGTACCACAACCGTGACATCCCCAGCGGCAAGCCCAATCACTGCTGCATCTGGGCACTGCAGAGTACCACAACCAGGCCAATTACTGCTGCATCCAGGCACAGCAATGCCACAACCAGGACATCCCCAGCTCCAAGCCAATCACAGCTGCATCCAGGCAGAACAGAGTACCACAACCAGGAGCTCCCCAGCTCCAAGCCCATCAATCACTGCTGCATCCGGGCACAGCAGAGTACCACAACCAGGACCTCCCCAGCTCCAAGCCCATCAATCACTGCTGCATCCGGGCACAGCAAAGTGCCACAACCAGGACATCCCAAGCTCCAAGCCAATCACTGCTGCATCCAGGCACAGCAGAGTGCCACAACCAGGACATCCCCAGCTCCAAGCCAAATCACAGCTGCATCCAGGTACAGCAGAGTGCCACAACCAGGACATCCCCAGCTCCAAGCCATTCACTGCTGCATCCAGGTACAGCAGAGTGCCACAACCATGACATCCCCAGCGGCAAGCCCAACAATCACTGCTGCATCCAGGCACAGCAGAGTGCCACAAACAGGACATCCCCAGCTCCAAGCCAATCACCGTCTGCTGCATCCAGACGGTACCACAACCAGAACATCCCCAACTCCAAGCCAATCACTGCTGCATCCAGGCACAGCAGTGCCACAACCAGGGCATCCCCAGCTCCAAGCCAATCACTGCTGCATCCAGGAACAGCAGAGTGCCACAACCAGCACATCCCAACTCCCAAGCCCATCAATCACTGCTGCATCCAGGCACAGCAGTGCCACAACCAGGACATCCCCAAATCCAAGCCAATCACTGCGGCATCCAGGCACAGCAGAGTGCCACAACCAGGACATCCCTAGCTTCAAGCCAAGTGTTTCCTGGTGGAGTGACCCTGCTGAAACGGAATGGTCACCTCGGGCTGGCCACGTGGAAGAGCAGAGACTGTTCTGGAGTGGCACGGCTCATGCAGGGTCTGCCCTGGCAGCACTAATGGGGTGAGTTCATTCTGTGGCCGGTTAAATCCTAATCACCCATTAAACACCCCCCCCCCCCCGAAGATAACCGGGATGGACCCGGTGGGTGGGGGTGGTAACGTCCCCACAGCCTGGTGAAAGACTGCCAGCGGTACCCACGGACCCGCCAATAAACTCAGTAGCTTGGCGCATGGTTAAGTGACGACTGCTTCACCTCTCGACCAGGGAGTTCCGCAGATGCCACCCTGTGCTGCCCCTCCACTGTGCCACAGCTGGAGAGATGGAATTAAACCCGGTTGTGTGGTGCGAAGGAGGAGAAAGAGTGGCACGTGAACCCCACATTTGGTAGCTATACTTGGCACAAGCCCCACAGGAAGCCACCCTGGGATACGGTAGGATGTACAGGAACCGCGCAGCACACGTTCAGATGGCCCAAGGGGGGGTTCCAGTCCCCCCCTTCTTCTGGGGGCAATACTGCCACAGATATGCCCTCGTCTCTGCTCGTTTCTAAAGAATTACTTTAAATGACCTCCTTAAAGGGGGTGAATTAATGGTGCATGCCCCCTGACCGGAAGCAGGTGGCAGCCCCCACTCACCTACAGAGGCGCCAAGCTGGGCTTCCACTCCCCCCCGCCCCCACCAGCTGGATGCGTTCACACTACTCTTTCCAAACAGTGTGAACCGGTCCCCCGTGCGCTGACGCCCCCTCCCCTCCCCTATGGACACATGGTCCATGCTCCCTAACACCCGTCTCCATCTATAGCGGCCCTAGCCCCCCCCCACCTCACATGTGGACACCGCCTTGATGGCCTCACCCCACATTCGTCCTCAGTCTGGTTCACCCACACCCCCACCCGGTTCACCCCCACCCCGTTCACCCCATCCACACCGAATGACCCCAGTTTGATGCCCTGACCCCACAATCACCCACACCCCACTGCCTCTCATCACCTATGGAGACCAGCTTGATGCCCCCCCGTGCTCTCCTCACCTTTGGAGACCAGCTTGATGCTCTCCCCTCCCCCCCCTCCCTCCTGATGCTCTCCTCACCTATGGAGACAAGCTTGATGCTCTCACCCCCTCCTGGTTCGTTCTCCCCCACTATGGAGACCAGCTTGATGCTCTTACCCCTCCTCCCCCTGCTCTCCTCGCTCCCCCTCCCTCCCTCCGGTGCTCTCCTCACCTATGGAGACAAGCTTGATGCTCTCACCCCCCTCCTGGTTGGTTCTCCCCCCGTTCCTCATCCCCCGACCCCCCCTCTCCACACCTATGGAGACCAGCTTGATGCTCTTACCCCCCGTGCTCTCCGCTCCCACCCTCCTGCTGCTCTCCCCTCCCTCCGGTGCTCTCCTCACCTATGGAGACCAGCTTGATGCTCTTAACCACCCCCCCGTGCTCTCCTCACCTATGGAGACAAGCTTGATGCCCTCACCCCCTCCTGGTTGGTTCTCCCCCGTTCCTCATCCCCCGACCCCCTCTCCACACCTATGGAGACCAGCTTGATGCTCTTACCCCCCGTGCTCTCCGCTCCCACCCTCCTGCTGCTCTCCCCCTCCCTCCCTCCCGTGCTCTCACCTATGGAGACCAGCTTGATGCTCTTACCCCCCGTGCTCTCCGCTCCCACCCTCCTGCTGCTCTCCCCTCCCTCCCTCCCGTGCTCTCACCTATGGAGACCAGCTTGATGCTCTTACCCCCCGTGCTCTCCGCTCCCACCCTCCTGCTGCTCTCCCCTCCCTCCCTCCGGTGCTCTCCTCACCTATGGAGACCAGCTTGATGCTCTTACTCCCCGTGCTCTCCGCTCCCACCCTCCTGCTGCTCTCCCCCTCCCTCCCTCCGGTGCTCTCCTCACCTATGGAGACCAGCTTGATGCTCTTACCCCCCGTGCTCTCCGCACCCACCCTCCTGCTGCTCTCCCCCTCCCTCCCTCCCGTGCTCTCACCTATGGAGACCAGCTTGATGCTCTCCCCCTCCCACCCTCCTGCTGCTCTCCCCCTCCCCCCGGTGCTCTCCTCACCTATGGAGACCAGCTTGATGCTCTCGCGCTCCAGGAACTCGAGCGCCACGGACACGTTCTCCAGCTGCATCTGGCGGAAGGTGGGCCGCTGGTTGTACTTGCGGTACATCTTCTTCTGCCTCAGCACCTCGAGGAGGGCGATGAGGCGCAGGCCGTCGCTCAGGTCGGCCTGCAGGTTGGCGATGCGCTTCTGCACGCACTTCAGGTGCTCGTTGCACCAGCGGGTGAACGTGTTCTGCTGGATCTTCTTCCAGGGCGCATCCTCCGCCAGGTCCTTCTCCGTGGCAGGCATCTCGCCGTCCTTGTCCGCTGCTGCAACCGCTGCTGCAACCGCTCCGCCCCCGCCGCCGCCCGACTGCGCTGTCAGCCGCCCCACGCCGCTCATTTTATGCTCTCGGTGTCCGCCCCGGGGAGGAGAAAGAGGGTGAGGAGGAGGGCCGGCTCCGGGCTTTAAAGGCGAAGGCACCTAGGAGGAGAGAGAAGAGAAGAGGGGTCAGGGGGGCTGCAGGCACCGTCACCTTCAGTGCGAGGCGCAGCAGGCAATAAGCGCGCGCGCGCACACACACACAATCACTTACATACACTGCCTCACATTCACTCATACACTGACACACACACACACACACAGTACCTCGCATTCACTCATACGCAGACACACACTGCCTCAAATTCACACACTCACACTGCCTGCCTCACATTCACACACTCACACTGCCTGCCTCACATACACTGCCTCACATTCACACACACTCACTCACATACACTGCCTCACATTCACACACACACTCACATACACTGCCTCACATTCACACACACACACTCTCACTCATATAACACTGCCTCAAATTCACACCCCCACCCCCCGCACGGGGGCTGACTAAATTTAAGGTAGAGGCAACTAGGGGGAGAGAAGAGGGTGGTCAGGGGGTGTGCAGGGCAGAAACGTAGCACACATAACGGAGAACTATAATACAAGGACAACACACTACACACACATGCACTGCTCTACTCTAGGGCGGGGCTGCGGGGCTTGACTCTGAAGTTTTGTGAAATGCACCTAGTCGGATTGAGAAAATGTGGAGTCAAGGGGTCTGAAGGGCGTCTTCAAATAGAAACACGGACATCGCCTGCCGCCACCAGTGTGCCAAACATCACACTGGCAACAGAAAGCATGCAGCATAATTTATACACACAGAGGGAAGGGCTCCGAGGGCGGGGTCTGAGTTAAAGGCAAACGGGACCTGCAGAGCAGTGCCAGAGCTGTTTGTGCACCCAGAGGCGGCACAGAGTACACACGTGAGTGGCAGGGGGCTGCGGCATCTGTGGTAAAGGCAGACACGTGTAATACAACATTCACCAGCAGAACAAACCAAAGGACGTAGGTGCAGGGGACTGCAGACACACAGGTGGCCTCACACACGGCTCCTAGTCACCAGCACAGAGGAGAGAGAAGTCACTCTGCAGACACACAGGTGGCGGCTGTCAGGCACCAGAACACAGAGGAGAGAGGTCACTCTGCAGACACACAGGTGACGTCACACACGGCTGTCAGGCACTAGAACACAGCAGAGAGAAGTCACTCTGCAGACACACAGGTGGCCTCACACACGGCTCTCACGCACCAGCACACAGCAGAGGGAAGTTACTCTGCAGACACACAGGTGACGTCACACACGGCTGTCAGGCACAAGAACACAGCAGAGAGAAGTCACTCTGCAGACACACAGGTGGCCTCACACACGGCTGTCACGCACCAGCACACAGCAGAGAGAAGTTACTCTGCAGACACACAGGTGACGTCACACACGGCTGTCGGGCACCAGAACACAGCAGAGAGAAGTCACTCTGAAGACACACAGGTGACGTCACACACGGCTGTCAGGCACTAGAACACAGCAGAGAGAAGTCACTCTGCAGGCACACATGTGGCCTCACACACGGCTCCCACGCACCAGCACACAGCAGAGAGAAGTTACTCTGCAGACACACAGGTGACGTCACACACGGCTGTCACGCACAAGAACACAGCAGAGAGAAGTCACTCTGCAGACACACAGGTGGCCTCACACACGGCTCTCAGGCACCAGCACACAGCAGAGAGAAGTTACTCTGCAGACACACAGGTGACGTCACACACGGCTGTCAGGCACTAGAACACAGCAGAGAGAAGTCACTCTGCAGACACACAGGTGGCCTCACACACGGCTCTCAGGCACCAGCACACAGGAAGGAGAAGTCAACCTGCAGACACACAACGTACAAGACGCCAGTGGAGAAATACACTGAGAGGCAGGGCTTACTAATGTAGGCGACAAAAGAATGCACATAGGGCTGCGAGGTACTGTAAGACATCTTTGGACGAAGAAAAAGCCAATTCAAATATTCGGGATTTTTCCAACCTCCGAGAGCTCTCTTAATATATAACTGCTTTTTTGAATCATGCTTGGCGTACCGTGAATGTACACAACGAATGAAGCGAAACATATTTAAGCAAAATACGCCAGGCTTTTATTCTGTTGCAGACACACGCCCTTCAAGAGTCCATCGACGGGGGACATTAATAGAGCTTGGGCAAGGGTTTCACTTCAGAAGTCACAGGTGAACTCCTGAATATATATATATACAGTAACCAGCAACGGGAAAGGGAAAGGGACCGGGTAGGATGAGATCATTCTCTGCCACTGCGCTGGACCGGATGTAGCATGTTTGGTTAAGTAACCTTTAATCCCTTTGAGTTAAAATAATATATCTTTATTGAGCTCTATAGAATTAGCCAGTGGTTAGGGGAATATGCTGCGCCCGTGGTGAATCCCTATTTACACACAAGACGCCGCTGATGCACAATCACATTTTTACAGCGGCCCCACGTATACCTTTTGTAAGCATACACACAGGTGCAAACACTAAACAAACCAGGAACTCTGGACTGCACACACAGGGAAAGATTTGGGTCTGAATCCAAGAAAGAGGGCCGATATCACCAAATGGCGTATCACACACAGCTTCCCACACCATCCTGGGTAACAGACTACTATAGTGAAAGCTAACCAGGCACATGACTGCTTGTATGCACACACAGGCAGACACAATGAATGCATCTGCACGTGCAGTGAAGGCTGAGTCTGGCTCAGTTAAAGGAACCAGCTCCAATAAGAAAGCAGAACAAGGGACTCACTTATAATACAGCATGTCACACCACGCCCGACCCACAACAGACCATTCCCAACACTCTGACGCAATGGTGTCACACCACGCCCAACCTGCAACAGACAACCACCATTCCCAACACTCTGAGGCAATGGTGTCACACCACGCCCAACCTGCAACAGACAATCACCATTCCCAACATTCTGAGGCAATGGACTGCACACATACAAACTTACTTATAACACTGCATGCCACACCACGCCTGACCCACAACAGACCATTCCCAACACTCTGGGTCAATGGACTGCGCACACACAAACTTACTTATAACACAGCAGGCCACACCACGCCCGACCCGCAAGAGACACAGACCCTTCCCAACACTCTGAGGCAATGGTGTCACACCACGCCCAACCTGCAACAGACAATCACCATTCCCAAAACTCTGAGGCAATGGACTGCACGCATACAAACTTACTTATAACACAGCATGCCGCACCACACCCGACCCACAACAGACCATTCCCAAGACTCTGAGGCAATGGACTGCACACATACAAACATACTTATAATACAGCATGTCACACCATGCCTGACCCGCAAGAGACACAGACCATTCTCAACACTCTGAGGCAATGGTGTCACACCACGCGCAACCCGCAACAGACAAAGACCATTCCCAATACTCTGAGGCAATGGACTGCACACATAAAAACTTACTATTAATACAGCATGTCACACCACGGCCGACCCACAACAGACCATTCCCAATACTCTGAGGCAATGGACTGCACACATACAAACGGACTTATAATACAGCATGTCACACCACACCCAACCCGCAAGAGACACAGACCATTCCCAACACTCTGAGGCAATGGACTGCACACATAAAACCTACTTATAACACTGCATGTTACACCACGCCCGACCCACAACAGACCATTCCCAACGCTCTGAGGCAATTGACTGCACACATACAAACGTACTTATAACACTGAATGCCACACCACGCCCGACCCACAACAGACCATTCCCAACACTCTGAGGCAATGGTGTCACACCACGTGCAACCCGCAACAGACAAAGACCATTCCCAACACTCTGAGGCAATGGACTGCACACATAAAAACGTACTTATAATACAGCATGTCACACCACGCCCAACACGCAACAGACACAGACCCTTCCCAACACTCTGAGACAATGGTGTCACACCACGTGCAACCCGCAACAGACACAGACCATTCCCAACGCTCTGAGGCAATGGACTGCACACATACAAACTTACTTATAACACAGCATGCCGCACCACGCCCGACCCACAACAGACCATTTCCAAGACTCTGAGGCAATGGACTGCACACATACAAACATACTTATAATACAGCATGTCACACCATGCCTGACCCGCAAGAGACAAAGACCATTCCCAACACTCTGAGGCAATGGACTGCACACATACAAACTTACTTATAACACTGCATGCCACACCACGCCCAACCAACAACAGACCATTCCCAACACTCTGAGGCAATGGACTGCACACATACAAACAGACTTATAATACAGCATGTCACACCACACCCAACCCGCAAGAGACACAGACCATTCCTAAGACTCTGAGGCAATGGACTGCACACATACAAACGTACTTATAATACAGCATGTCACACCACGCCCAACCCGCAAGAGAAACAGACCATTCCCAACATTCTGAGGCAAGGGACTGCACACATAACAACGTACTTATAACACAGCATGCCGCACCATGCCCGACCCGCAACAGACACAGACCATTCCCAACACTCTGAGGCAATGGTGTCACCCCACGCCCAACCAGCAACAGACAAAGACCATTCTCAACACTCTGAGGCAATAGACTGCGCACATAAAAACTTACTTATAATACAGCATGTCACACCACGCCCAACCTGCAAGAGACACAGACCATTCCCAACACTCTAAGGCAATGGACTGCACACATATAAACTTACTTATAACACAGCATGCCGGACCACGCCCGACCCACAACAGACACAGACCCTTCCCAACACTCTGAGACAATGGTGTCACACCACGCCCGACCCGCAACAGACACAGACCCTTCCCAACACTCTGAGACAATGGTGTCACACCACGCCCAACCCGCAACAGACAAAGACCATTCCCAACATTCTGAAGCAATGGACTCCACACATAAAAACGGACTTATAACACAGCATGCCCCACCACACCCTACCCGCAACAGATACAGACCCTTCCACCACTCTGGGGCAATGGTGTCTCACCACGCCCAACCTGCAACAGATACAGACCCTTCCCAACACTCTGAGGCAATGGTGTCACACCACGCCTAACCCGCAACAGACACGACCATTCCCAACACTCAAAGGCAATGGTGTAACACCACGCCCAACCTGCAAGAGACACAGACCATTCCCAACACTCTGAGGCAATAGACTGCACACATAAAAACTTACTTATAATACAGCATGTCACACCACGCCCGACCCGCAAAAGACACAGACCATTCCCAACACTCTGAGGCAATGGTGTCACACCACGCCCGAACCACAAGAGACACAGACCATTCCCAACACTCTGAGGCAATGGTGTCACACCGTGCGCAACCCGCAACAGACAAAGACCATTCCCAACATTCTGAAGCAATGGACTCCACACATAAAAACGGACTTATAACACAGCATGCCCCACCACGCCCGACCCGCAACAGATACAGACCCTTCCACCACTCTGGGGCAATGGTGTCTCACCACGCCCAACCTGCAACAGATACAGACCCTTCCCAACACTCTGAGGCAATGGTGTCACACCACGCCCAACCCGCAACAGACACGACCATTCCCAACACTCTGAGGAAATGGTGTCACACCACGCCCAACCTGCAAGAGACACAGACCATTCCCAACACTCTGAGGCAATGGTGTCACACCACGCCCAACCTGCAAGAGACACAGAGAGAGAGAGATTTAGAGAGAGTGAGATATTTAGAGAGAGAGATTTAAAGAGTGAGATTTAGAGAGAGAGATTTAGAGAGAGAGAGAGATTTAGAGAGAGAGATTTAGAGAGAGAGAGATTTAGAGAGAGAGAGAGATTTAGAGAGAGAGAGAGAGATTAAGAGAGAGAGAGAGAGATTTAGAGAGAGAGAGAGATTTAGAGAGAGAGATTTAGAGAGAGAGAGATTTAGAGAGAGAGACCTGAAGGTTTGCTACATTTTTGAAAGACAATAATGTGACAAGAGTACATTGACAACGGTTAAATACTGTTTTCATTCTCTTCATTCCACATTGCTTTGAAAAATGGAAATGGAAACTTTAGAACTTCAAAGCAGGTGGTGGTTTGACATGTGTTTACATCAATGAAAGCAGTACTTTCGTGGAAAGAGTAAGGACTTTGTTGCTTCCCTACATGAAGCACAGACCAGTAGCAGTGGTAGGCATTTAAGCCGTGTGTGTGACATACACTGAATAGAAGACCATCTCACTTTAGATCTGGAAAGCAGCAACTACATTCTGATTGAAAACAATCCTCCTTTTCACCCAAACAATAACTGTTTTGTGCTAACTGATAGATGTTGTTGGAAGGATCTTTAGTAAGATGTTTATAGCGCATGTCTGGAAGACATGCATTACATAGATGTTAAAGGCATCAGAGCTTCAGACAGGTTTTTATACAATGTATACAGCCATTGCCTAGGCCAAAAATATTATGCATGGGAGGAGTGAAGATATTTCAACCAGTCCCACACTTGGAGGAAAGAAATATATGGAAAGAGAGACGGGGAGATACAGAGGGAAAGAGAAAGTAGAAGACAGCCGCAAGAAAGGACAAGCCCGACAGGGAGTGGTGCGCGCGCGTACTAGGGTAGAGGGGAGAGGGGAGAGGGGAGAGGGGAGAGGGGAGACAAATGAAGAGCAAAAGAAGGGACCTGGCCATGGGAGAGGGACAATGAGGGAGAATAAGGATAGGAGAAAAATAGTTTGGGCGGACAGACAGTAGATGCAAAGAGCTCCAGGGGAAAGAGAATATACAGCTGGAGGGGGAAATACTGAAATCGGACTATGGTGATGGATAGGAGTAGTGGAGAGAATAAAAAAAAACTAGATATATGACGAGAAGAAGGGCTGAAGACCAGGGGGCAGAGAAGGTGTGAGAGAGGGTGACACTACTGCCAGTAACAGTAGGGGAGAGAAAGTAGATTACAAGAGACAAAGATAGAGACAACGAGGGTGGCAAAAGACAGAAACAACAGAGGAAAGAGGGGAGAAAGGGCGAGAAAAGAGTGGGGCGTGAGGACAGTAGAAGGCACACGAGTGAGTGGCAATAGTTTACGAAACAGTAAAGGAGATACAGTTGGTGAGAAGAGAGAAACGGACTGATGACAAAGAAGATTATGAAATATCTAGAGACAGCAGAAGAAGGGGGCAGCTGAAGAGACACTGGGTGAAATCAGACCTGAGAAAGTAGCGGAGGCAGAGGATTAAAAGAGACATCAGAACAGCATAATGGAAAGAAGAGGTGCCAGGCTGGGGGAGAGGAGACCTGAAGACAGCAGAGTGGTGACCACAGACGTGGTCTGACAGCAGACAATGGGGGAGGGAGAAGAAATGAAATTGCCCTTAAAGGTGAATGCAGACATGCCCAGCCGATGGGACCGACAGAGGAGCACGCGTTACAGACAGGGCTGGTGGAGGGGGTAGAAGAGAGGCGGGGTGAGAAGCTCCCTAGGGTCAGGAGAAGAGACAGAAAGGAGAGGGAGTTGAAAAGAGATCGAAAGGGCGCATACAACAGAGGAGAGAAAGGCACGAGAGGATGGGAAGAGCATAGGGGCCGATGGAAGGAGACAGAGAAGGCAGGCAACAAGGTGTCCACGGTCACTAGAAGGACCAGAAATGGGGAGAATAGTGAAAACAGTTCTAGGGACCGCAGGGGAGATGCAGAGTGACAAGTGAAATAGAATCAGTGGAAGAGACGGGGGTTGACCAAATACATGAAAAAAAAATCAAATGACGAAGTTGACGAAGAAAATAAGAGACAGGAAAAGACATTGGGTGAATAGATGAGGAACCTGGAGATGGAGGAGACCACTGGGAGGGAGGAGGGGGCAAGGAGGGGGTAGAGAGGAGGAGGGCGAGATGCGTGAATGAGAACGAGTCCTGAGAGAAAACGGAGGAAATAAGATGCAGTTTTCAGAGAATGAGATTTGAGAGGAACAGGGAGGCGTTCGGCGTCGAGGGAACGGGATCAGAACGCTGTGCAAAAGTGCCACGTGCAAGGATTAGGCTATGCTATGTAATATGTAACTTCGGGCACTAGAGGGTTGCTGCAACTGAAAGAGAAAGGAGTGACGGGAGAGGAACAGAGTAGCAAGCGACGAACAAAAGGGGTGACAGATCATTGGGGAAAGGTAAAAGAATAGAGACTAGAAGGGATGAGGCAATCGACAGGAAACGGTACAGAAGACACTACACAGGAGAGCGTGAAAGCGTAGACAGTAGGACACCGGGGGAGGAGAAACAGCAGGAAAGGGAGGAGAGAAGGACTAAAGGACATACAAGAGGGAGAGCGAGCAGGAAAGGGAGGAGAGAATGGCTAGAGGACATACGGGAGGAGGGGTGGGAGAAATGCAGTGGGAGGAGACGGAGACTCGATTCCGGCGGTTGTGTAAACACGGAAGTAATCCGCGTATTAATGTCTGTATGTTTAACGCACATCAAAGAAATCGGCTGGTAGAGAGCCCGGTGCTGACAGACCCGTTACCCGCCTTTACATAACACCAAATTAGAACATTTCCTGCGAGTGAAGTAAACTAAAGTAATAAAAAACAAGAATTAAAGCCCTGTTTTAAAGTCAGAGGAAGCTGCCACAAAGCCTTTCTTTTAGCAACACGGCACCCGCTTCATGGCCTCTGCACTTCATGAAACATGACAAGCCCGGCAGGGAGTGGTGCGCGCGCGCGTGCTCGTGTTGCTGGTCTGCATGGAAGGAACAAGCCCGGGAGTGGTGCGTGCGTGCGCGCGCAGTCTTCTCTTTTTGGAAGCACACACTTGTGCTTGTGGCACGCCCCTGCTCGCTCCCGCAAGGTGGATGCCGCCACAAGCACGAGTGTGTGCTTCCAAAAAGAGCAGAGCGACGGCTAAAGGTCCTCCTAAGCAGCGCATGCGCGCTGCGTAGGCGAGACCTAAAAAGAAGTGGGGGGGACTAACCTAATTAATCAGTATGCAAGTGACATCACGGCACGTAACATCGGGGCACGTGAGGTGCGTGACATCACAGCGCGTGACATCACAGGAAGGGGCATCACAAGAAGTGGCATTAGATCTTAAGCCCTCACATATATGTTTAGCAGGTCTATCATGAGTACATTTGAGCACTTTTCGAGTATACTTGCAATCCCTCATGATTTAGGCAGAAGGTTCACACTTTTGTAAGCTTCACATAAACCAATGTTGCCTTTTGTCTGCGTAAAGCTTTCTCTACCCATAATACTTTAAAAGAAAAAATAGTGATATTTAAATTATTACAACACCTCCTCAGGGGTAGTATGCGCTATATAAATGCTATTTATTTTGTGCAAATACTGGGAAAGATGGACACATCTGATGTTCTTACAGTGCATGCATATCTCCTAAACAGAGCCTGAACAAAGTGAAAAGATGCCTCTCTTAAGTATGTGTGAAGTGCTAACAGGTGTGAGCCTTTGTTTCCCACTCTGCAGCATTTGCTTCTAGGTGTGAGGCTCCTGACTGCTGCCAGCCAGGAGACTCCAACAGAAGGAGGCCTGATGACCCCTCAGAATAGGCCATTGTTATGGGCCCAGCAGGAGTCAGAAATAAGAAAGCCCCGTCTGCGCCTGCACGTTGTTGCTTGTTGCGATCGAAAGCAGATAACAACGTGCAGGCGCTGCTGAAAGTGTCCCGGTGTTTGGAAATTACACCGGGACGAATTCAGCATCTTTTTCACTGGGGCCATCTTCTTGGCAGGGTGGACGGCGTCCACCCTGTGAAATAAGTGGGTGGACGCCGTCCACTCCGCGTACTCCCCGACTCGTGCCCTGCTTGGAGGGGAGCGTAGAAGCACAAGGCCAGACAGAGCAACATGGAGACGGAGGTGGTTTGGAGGGGAGCGCAGACGCACAAGGCGAGACAGAGCAACACAGAGATGGAGGTGGCTTGGAGTGGAAAGTGGAAGCACAAGGCGAGACAGAGCAACACAGAGATGGAGGTGGCTTGGAGTGGAAAGTGGAAGCACAAGGCAAAAGAGTAACAAGAAGACGGAGGTGGTTTGGAGGGGAGCATAGAAGCACAAGGCGAGACAGAGCAACACGGAGACGGAGGTGGTTTGGAGGGGAGCGCAGACGCACAAGGCGAGACAGAGCAACAACGAGATGGAGGTGGCTTGGAGTGGAAAGTGGAAGCACAAGGCAAAAGAGTAACAAGGAGACGGAGGTGGTTTGGAGGGGAGCATAGAAGCACAAGGCGAGGCAGAGCAACACAGAGATGGAGGTGGCTTGGAGGGGAGCGCAGACGCACAAGGAGATACAGAGCAACACAGAGACGGAGGTGGTTTGGAGGGGAGAGTAGAAGCACAAGGCGAGAGAGTAACACGGAGACGGAGGTGGCTTGTAGGGGAGCGCAGACGCACAAGGCCAGACAGAGCAACACAGAGATGGAGGTGGCTTGGAGGGGAGCGTAGAAGCACAAGGCGAGACAGAGCAACACGGAGACGGAGGTGGCTTGTAGGGGAGTGTAGAAGCACAAGGCGAGAGAGTAACACAGAGACGGAGGTGGTTTGGAGGGGAGCATAGAAGCACAAGGCCAGACAGAGCAACACGGAGACGGAGGTGGTTTGGAGGGGAGCGTAGAAGCACAAGGCGAGACAGAGCAACACGGAGACGGAGGTGGCTTGTAGGGGAGTGTAGAAGCACAAGGCAAAAGAGTAACAAGGAGACGGAGGTGGTTTGGAGGGGAGCATAGAAGCACAAGGCCAGACAGAGCAACACGGAGACGGAGGTGGTTTGGAGGGGAGCGTAGAAGCACAAGGCGAGACAGAGCAACACGGAGACGGAGGTGGCTTGTAGGGGAGTGTAGAAGCACAAGGCGAGAGAGTAACACAGAGACGGAGGTGGTTTGGAGGGGAGCATAGAAGCACAAGGCGAGACAGAGCAACACGGAGACGGAGGTGGTTTGGAGGGGAGCGCAGACGCACAAGGAGATACAGAGCAACACAGAGACGGAGGTGGTTTGGAGGGGAGTGTAGAAGCACAAGGCGAGAGAGTAACACAGAGACGGAGGTGGTTTGGAGGGGAGCTTAGAAACCCAAGGCGAGATAGAGCAACACGGAGACGGAGGTGGTGTGGAAGGGAGCGAAGAAGGACATAGCGAGCCAGACCACCATGGAGACCGGGGTAGGCGGCAGAAAGGCACAGTAAGAGACAGAGAGACACTGAAAAGTTAGGGTGCACAGAAGCACACAGTGAGACAGAGCAACACAGAGACTGAGGGTCGAGAAGCACACGGCAAGACAGAACAACGTAGTGATGGGGGGTGGCAGAGAAGCACACGAGGCAGATGCTGAAAAGCACATGCACTCTCGTAGAGTGTTTAACTAAAAAGAAAAGTAGTACCAAAAAAATGAGCAGTGTAAGGACACATCACTGCACCCATGTTCCAGGGGAGGGACAAACTCATGATGGTGAAGTAAAGCCCACAACATCCATCAAATAAGAAGCAAGCCAATGATAGTGACAATGAGGCAAACCAATGGTAAAGAATGGACGGGCTCTAAGCCCACTGTAAGCTAGCAAAATGTGTTAGAACAGACAGTGCATGCGCTGACTTAGGCAAGACGTAAAACGTGGCCAAGGCCTGCATTTTGACTTTAGTGTTTGACAGCTACCAGGAGCACTGGTAAAATCTACTTGGGCCTTCGTCCTGTCTCGCCCAAAATGCGCATCCATGTGCCCCTAATTTGCATTGTGATTTGGTCAATCACCAAAGCAAGTTTAATACAGTGTTGCACTATAAAAACACTTAAGCAAAGATGTTCTAGGCACTACAAGTCTATGGTGATAAAGCCTTGGCCCAAGGAGTTGAAAGGAGTGAATATGAGTCGACATAAACACACATTCGGGTCATTAAGATCACAGTGCACGCAGCATTGCAAAAGCACTACAGCTTGTATAACTCTCACACCTGCTAATGAGTGTGCTTTTGTCCCTAATTTGTAGGCAGTAATACCCCAAATATGTACTTGTTGCATGAACTCACTGGAGGTAAAAATGAGTGCACAAAGTGAGAAAGCACAAATTGTGTTCAGCAAATAAAATGCACAAGTGCAGAAACGTTTTCGCGCCCATTTCTAGGTCTGGCCTAGAGACAGCTTTAAGTATCCCCCAAAATTCTTGTAATCGAAAACATTCTTAAATAAAAAAGAGCTACTGGGTGCATAGATGGAAAAGGTCTGCTGTTTTGTTTTTTCTTTTTTGCACTTCTTAGTCTGCAATCTGATGGTGTCCTGGCTGCAGGTGTAGAAAGAACCATCGGAGGCGGTGAGCTTGTCTGCATGACAAATGGGGGGTGCTGGTTGTGATGGCTTTGTAAATGATGCTGTTCTCTGTGCGCAGAGCACCAAGAGCTCCATGTAAAGATTGAAAAGGATAGGAGACAGAATGGAACCCTGGTAAACTCCATGTGTGATTGGAATCTCTTGTGACCAGGAGGCGTCCATGTGAACAAACAGGTGTTGGTTGGAAAGGTAGGAGGAGAACCAGTGAAAGGACATGGTCGGTGAGTCCCATTTGAGGCTCCAGGATACATATGTAAGTCATACGGTTGACTGTGTTGAAGGGAGATGAGAGGTCCAGCATTTCAAGAGGCAGGGTCATCTTCATCTGTGGTCAAAACATCGTCTGTGATGTGTAAAGTATCGATCTCTGTGCTGCATTGTGATCTGAAGCCAGACTGGTACCCATGCAGGAGATGGTTAGCATTGATGCGAGGATGGAGGTGAACACAGACTGCTTTTTCATTGATCTTGCCAATGAGTGGTACCTGAGTGATGGGCCATTAGTTGGTGAGGTCTTCGGGGTCTAGGGTAGGTTTCTCCAGCAGTGAAAGGATCGGGCCTGACTTGAGAGCTTCTGAGAAGATACCTCGAGTGAGGGAGAAAATGAGTGGTACGTGAGTGATGGGCCACTAGTTGGAGACGTCTTCGGGGTCTAGGGTAGGTTTCTCCAGCAGTGAAAGGATCGGGCCTGACTTGAGAGCTTCTGAGAAGATACCTCGAGTGATTGAGACAATGAGTGGTACGTGAGTGATGGGCCACTAGTTGGAGACGTCTTCGGGGTCTAGGGTAGGTTTCTCCAGCAGTGAAAGGATCGGGCCTGACTTGAGAGCTTCTGAGAAGATACCTCGAGTGAGGGAGACAATGAGTGGTACGTGAGTGATGGGCCACTAGTTGGTGAGGTCTTCGGGGTCTAGGGTAGGTTTCTCCAGCAGTGAAAGGATCGGGCCTGACTTGAGAGCTTCTGAGAAGATACCTCGAGTGATTGAGACAATGAGTGGTACGTGAGTGATGGGCCACTAGTTGGAGACGTCTTCGGGGTCTAGGGTAGGTTTCTCCAGCAGTGAAAGGATCGGGCCTGACTTGAGAGCTTCTGAGAAGATACCTCGAGTGAGGGAGACAATGAGTGGTACGTGAGTGATGGGCCACTAGTTGGAGACGTCTTCGGGGTCTAGGGTAGGTTTCTCCAGCAGTGAAAGGATCAGGCCTGACTTGAGAGCTTCTGAGAAGATACCTCGAGTGAGGGAGACAATGAGTGGTACGTGAGTGATGGGCCACTAGTTGGTGAGGTCTTCGGGGTCTAGGGTAGGTTTCTCCAGCAGGGAAAGGATCGGGCCTGACTTGAGAGCTTCTGAGAAGATCCCTCGAGTGAGGGAGACAATGAGTGGTACGTGAGTGATGGGCCACTAGTTGGAGACGTCTTCGGGGTCTAGTGTAGGTTTCTCCAGAAGTGGCAGGATCTGGCCTGACTTGAGAGCTTCCGGGAAGAATCCTTGAGTGAGGGAGGCAATGACAATGGTAATATTTTTTACAATGGTAGTATATTTTTATTGCAAACATTTGGGTGCCACTCTTAGGCAGAGGCATGATTATTTTCCTTCTTCTTTTATTTTTATGGCACATATTTTCAAAAAAAAACAAGCATTGGTAAAATAATTAGGTCTGGTAATGGCTTTTTTTGTTTGAGGTTTTTGCAAAACTTCATTTGTGGGAGGAGCTGCTGGGCACTAAGCAATATAAAAAAAATGGCTGAAAGAATTCTGGTATCAAAGAGCACACATTACCATTGTTGTCCCTGACACTGAAGGGAACTACTTTGTCTGTGGATGCGCTCATTGTGAAAGGGCCGAATGGCATCAGTCGGGCTGACCCATCGCCCCTGTTGTCTGCTGTAGTGGGTGCAAGGAAAATGTGAATGACACAATAGCCAGTGCTTTAAATGGGCTGGTACTGTCCAGTACGGAGTACCGGCACTTTTTTATTTTGAGAGGGAGAGTACCGGCACTTCTCGAGAGAAGTGTAATACTTTTAATTGGAGAGTACCGGCACTTCTCAGAAACAAGCAGGTACTCTGGTACAGAGTACCTGCACTTCTATTTTTCCATTTCAAGCACTGACAATAACCGCCCAGTCAAGTAAGTATATTTTAGTAAAATCAAAAGGTCTTGGCCAATCAATGCCAGACATAAAAATAACCATCACACCAGCTTGCCAAGGCCAGACATGTTGTCTTGTTGAGTTAGGGCTCTGATCTCAGCCCCCATCGAGTCCAGTGACTGAGCCCTGGCATGGCTTCTCTCAACCCCCGGCGTACACCCCTACTAGCAGCGCCAGCAGCAGGCCGCACCGTAGTGGCATAGCGTCAAATGATGGGGCCCCTGCAGAATGGGATGAGGGGCCCCGCCTTCCGTATCTCATGGATGGTAAGTGGGCTTTGCCTGATTAGGGGCTCCGAGGATGGCTGAGGGGCCCCTAATGGGGTGCCCCACCCCCTGCGCCACAGGGGCTTGTGTTACGCCCCTGCCTCACCTGCTTGCCACACCAGTGACCTCACCAAGGGCGAGGCGCTGCGAAGTCACGCCCGGAGGCGCTACGCCGATGACTTCCATCCTGGCAGACAGACGTTCGTGGCCGCCGGCGCAGGGCTGCTCAGGAGCACGAACTACAGCGCGGGCGAGTGCGCACACGCAGGAGGCATACCTGCCTGGCATACCTGCCTGCCGACGGGCACGGCCCCGCGCAGCACGCGCCCGAGCCCTGCCAACAGGCTGTCCTGCCAGGCATTCATCCCTGCGCCTCCCCAGCTTGTTACAGCGCAGGCAGGGCCGGCAGGGAGGGGGCTGCGAGGGATTTCCGCACTCATAAAAAGAAGAAGGAAAGTTTGCTAGTGTTACTCGACTGTCAATAATCAATTGTTTCACATTATTCCGGGCGAGTGCCCTGCTTCCTCGAGCTCGGATGCGCGGCAGCTGTTCACTCCGGACAAGGGAATCACAGCAAGCGGTGTCTGCAGCAGGGCATGGCCCGGTGCCAGGGGGGAGGGGCCCAGAAACCATCAGCTCTCGACCAGTGCCAGGGAAGGGGGCGCCCCAGAGCCAGGGACGGAGGCCACTGAGGCCCTGGACGTCCAATCTCCACAACAGGGCATGGCCCGGTGCCAGGGGGGAGGGGCCCAGGAACCATCAGCTCTCGCCCAGAGCCAGGGACGGAGGCCGCGGGGGGCCCTGGACGTCCAATCTCCACAACAGGCCATGACCTGGTGCCAGGGGGGAGGGGCCCAGAAACCATCAGCTCTCGACCAGTGCCAGGGAAGGGGCCGCCCCAGGGACGTCCAATCTCCACAACAGGGCATGGCCCAGTGCCAGGGAATGTGGTGCCCACAAACCACCACCAGTCAGCGCGCGCGGAGGCCACTGGGGCCCTGAACATCCAATCTCTGCAACGCATGGCACAGGGAGGAGAGGCCCTAAAACCTTCAGCTCTCGACTAGTGCCAGGGAAGGAGGCCGCTGGGGCCCTGGACGTCCAATCTCCACAACAGGGCATGGCCTAGTGCCAGGGAATGTGGTGCCCACAAACCACCACCAGTCAGCGCGCGCGGAGGCCACTGGGGCCCTGAACATCCAATCTCTGCAACGCATGGCACAGTGAGGAGAGGCCCTGAAACCTTCAGCTCTCGACTAGTGCCAGGGAAAGGGTCCACTGGGACCATCCAGTCTCCTCAACGAGACATGGGCCAGTGCCAGGAACGGAGGTGCCCAGAAACCACCAATACTAGACCAGTGGAGGTTACTGGGACGACTACAATCCATCTCAGCAATAGTGCATGGACCAGTGCCAAGGAAGAAGTGTCCTAGAAACCATCAGCTCTCGACCAGTGCCAGGAAAGGGTCCACTGGGACCCTCACCATCCAGTCTCCGCACCGAGACATGGACCAGTGCCAGGGAAGGGGTCCCCTGGGGCACTGGACATCCAGCCTTCACAAACTGGCATGGACCAGTGCCAGGGGGGGGAGGGGCCTAGAAACCATCAGCTCTCGACCAGTGCCAGGGAAGGGGTCCCCTGGGGCACTGAACTTCCAGTCTCCACAAACTGGCATGGACTGGTGCCAAGAAAAATAGTGCCCAGAAACCGTTAGTTCTTGACCAGTGCCAGAGAAGGAAGCGCCTAGAGCCCCTCGCATCAAATCTCTGCAACAGGGCATGTCCCTGTGCCAGACAAGAAGGGCTCTCCAACAGAGGTCGAAGTGGGCGGGAACGACATACCTGCACTTTTTACATTCTCCAGAAGCCGTTTCTACACTTTTACCTAAACAAACAACCGTTCCTGACCAGTTAAACTTGGCCCTGGTATCCTGAGGCTGAGATAGATGGAATGGAGAGGGCCGTGAACAGTGTGTGAGCAGAAAGGGTCAGGAACCTGGGGAGCCCTTACCCCCTGCTCGCCAGGACGTCTGCTTCCTTGAAGCGGCCAAAGGGCGCTAAGTAGCCAGGTCAGTAAACCGAAAGGGGGCTGGACAGAAACAGCAGAAAAAGAACCACGGGCTGCATGTCCCACGGTGGTCCGAGTCTTGTGAAACGCTTGGATTAGTCATTGTAGCTCCTGCAGCGATCTATCTATTGGTCGGCGGGCCCCAAGTCACAGATCCTAGTATTGTTCATAAACCTCTGTGGACAGCTTCACCTGCCCCAGAGGTCTGCCTGCGTCTGATCCCGGCGAGAAAGCTCACAAGTAACACCTGTGTTAATTAAATTGATTTCTGAAAAGGCTGGTAACTAATCCTGCATTGAAACATACAAAAGCTGGCCTCTCTCTGATCAGTCGACCATCTCTAAACCCGGAACTTCGGCTGAATGTAGTGAAATATGTTGCGGCAAATGCAGAAACACCGGGGCTGTCCCGGCAAATCCGGGACCCCGGTCACCCTTCTCTGAAAGACCAGTAGGATGAAGGTCGAACCAGCCACGACACGGCACAGCCTTCGACGGGACTGTTAAAAAATACGCAAGGTCTGATGACCAAATTTAGATAAAACAAATCCGAGACTATCTTTGGGTAAATAAAGTGTCATACAAACTATGTTCTGTCATGTTTTACACGTGTGCAGGCTGACTGACTCTGAAATGCCCTCAACGTGTGACTGACTCTCAATGCCTTCAACGTGTGACTGACTGAATGCCCTTAACGTGTGACTGACTCTGAAATGCCCTCGCCGTGTGATTGACTCTGAAATGCCCTCACCGTGTGACTGACTATGAAATGTCTTCAACGTGTGACTGGCTCTGAAATGGCCTCACCATGTGACTGACTCTGAAATGGCCTCAACGTGTGACTAACTCTGAAATGCCCTCACCCTGTGACCGACTATGAAATGCCTTCAACGTGTGACTGACTCTGAAATGGCCTCACCATGTGACTGACTCTGAAATGGCCTCAACGTGTGACTGACTCTGAAATACCCTCTACGTGTGACTGACTCTGAATGCCCTCAACGTGTGACTGACTGAATGGCCTCACCGTGTGACTGGCTCTCAATGCCCTCAACGTGTGACTGACTGAATGGCCTCACCGTGTGACTGACCCTCAATGCCCTCAACGTGTGACTGACTGAATGCCCTTAACGTGTGACTGACTGAAATACCCTCACCGTGTGGCTGACTCTGAAATGGCCTCACCTTGTGACTGAGTCTGAATGGCCTCACCTTGTGACTGAGTCTGAATGCCCTCACCGTGGGTGGAGCCAGGAAGCTGTAGGACAGTGTCTGCTGAGCAGTTGGGGACCTGGGCCTGTGGTGTTGGCTGCAGGAGTGGAGCAGGAAGGAAAGCCCAGCGGGGCCTGCACAAGATCTGTCCTGTTGCAAACTCTTTTCACGACTTGAGGCTCGAGTTTCAGTGATTTTAATGAGCACCCTGCCTCTCTGTGAGAGAAGCCAAGCTCTCTGGTGTGCGGCTAGCACACCGTGCTCTCTGCGGGTTCTGTCCTGCCTCAGGGCTAGTGAAACAAGATAAGTGGTGGTCCGGTCCAGTGGGCAAGCGAACATTCAAGCTGGCTGGCAGAGACCACTGCAAGCCTCGCAGCTGCTTGTCTCACCGGCTGCCGTGTCCTCACTCCTTGCAGAGACAGTCCATGGCCACTCAACACTCAGGATTGTTTCTGAGAGACTTGTCTCCCCGGCTGCCATGTCCTTGCAGACACAGTCCTGCCCAGACAACAGTCAGGATTGCTTCAGAGAGATAATGCAGTGTTTGCTGTTTCCATTATTCTGGTAGCGCTTACCAGCTTGAACAGGCGTCTAGGCGCCGGCATGATTAGGCCCTGTAAGAAGTAGCTGTGGAAATCAAGTCCTACCCTCCACCCCCCTACCCCCCATCCCCCGCTCCGACCCTCCTTCCTACCATATCCTGTTACCTAATGATCACACACCGAGTGCAAGGATCGGTGTTTATGGGAAGAGACTTCTGTGAAAACATATTTCTCCGAAAAAGATTCTCTGCTCATTGGTGCTCGCAGGGACAGTGTTTCAGAGCACTGAGGCCAACCTGTGCATTCTTTCACACTGGGGTTTTATGAGACAATTCAAAGAATACGGGCAGAACAATTCAGGATTCAGATAAAAACGAAGCCCACCCATGGGGCACGGATGCACCCCTTAGAAGAATCCTTTCACCCACACATGGGGCACGGATGCACCCCTTAGAAGAATCCTTTCACGCACACATGGGGCACGGATGCGCCCCCTAGAAGAATCCTTTCACGCACACATGGGGCACGGATGCGCCCCCTAGAAGAATACTTTCACGCACACATGGGGCACGGATGCGCCCCTTAGAAGAATCCTTTCACGCACACATGGGGCACGGATGCGCCCCTTAGAAGAATCCTTTCACGCACACATGGGGCACGGATGCACCCCTTAGAAGAATACTTTCACGCACACATGGGGCACGGATGCGCCCCTTAGAAGAATCCTTTCACGCACACATGGGGCACGGATGCACCCCTTAGAAGAATATTTTCACCTTAGAAGAATCCTTTCATCCACCCATGGGGCACCGACGCACCCCTTAGAAGAATCCTTTCACCCACACATGGGGCACGGATGCACCCCTTAGAAGAATCCTTTCATCCACCCATGGGGCCCCGATGCACCCCTTAGAAGAATCCTTTCACCCACCCATGGGGCACGGATGTACCCCTTAGAAGAATCCTTTCACCCACACATGGGGGTGCATCCCTTTCAGTTTAAAGTCCTTACCCAGTTGGGCGCTCGCCTTAAAAGGAAATGTCTCCCTTTTCTGTTTAATTAACATTCTACGCAGAATAGAAGAATCTTTCCCTTTTGGGAATAAACGTCCCTGACAATGTAACATTTTCGCGACATGGACCTATACAAATGGTACTAATTTACACAGGACTCGTGAGAAATGTGAAATGAGGTGTGTCACTCAGGGTGGGGGTATGTGAGGGGGAGTACCCAGATCAGGGGAGCGGGGGGCTGTGAGGTGTATGACCCAGAGTGGGGGAGAGGGAGCCAGAGTGAGGTGTATGACCCAGATGGGGGAGCGGGGGGCTGTGAGGTGTATGACCCAGAGTGGGGGAGAGGGAGCCTGAGTGAGGTGTATGACCCAGAGTGGGAGAGAGGGAGACTGAGTGAGGTGTATGACCCAGAGTGGGGGAGAGGGAGCCTGAGTGAGGTGTATGACCCAGATGGGGGAGCTGGGAGGCTGTGAGGTGTATGACCCAGAGTGGGGGAGAGGGAGCCTGAGTGAGGTGTATGACCCAGATGGGGAGCGGGGAGGCTGTGAGGTGTATGACCCAGAGTGGGAGAGAGGGAGCCTGAGTGAGGTGTGATGACCCAGATGGGGGAGCGGGGGAGGCTGTGAGGTGTATGACCCAGAGTGGGAGAGAGGGAGACTGAGTGAGGTGTATGACCCAGATGGGGGAGCGGGGAGGCTGTGAGGTGTATGACCCAGAGTGGGGGAGAGGGAGCCTGAGTGAGGTGTATGACCCAGATGGGGGAGCGGGGAGGCTGTGAGGTGTATGACCCAGAGTGGGAGAGAGGGAGCCTGAGTGAGGTGTATGACCCAGATGGGGGAGCGGGGAGGCTGTGAGGTGTATGACCCAGAGTGGGAGAGAGGGAGACTGAGTGAGGTGTATGACCCAGAGTGGTAGGCGGAGTGATTGTGAGGCCAGTCTGGGAGAAGCTGAGAGGCTGAGTGAGTGTAAGGCCCAGTCTGGGTGTGCTGGAAGGCACAGGGAGTGTACGGCCCAGTCTGGGTGTGCTGGGAGGCAGAGGGAGTGTTCGGCCCAGTCTGGACAGCTGGGAGGCTGAGTGAGTGTAAGGCCCAGTCTGGGGAGCTGGGATGCTGAGTGAGGTGCATAGCACAGTCAGAGGGAGCTGGGAGGCGGAGTGAGGTGTATGACCCAGAGTGGTAGGCGGAGTGAGTGTAAGGCCAATCTGGGGGGAGTTGAGAGGCTGAGTGAATGCAAGGCCCAGTCTGGTTGTGCTGGGAGGCGGAGGGAGTGTACAGCCCAGTCTTGGGGGCTGGGAGGCTGAGTGAATGTAAGGCCCAGTCTGGGGGAGCTGGGAGGCGGGGTCAGTGCAAGACCTAGTCTGGGGAGCTGGGAGGCTGAGTAAGGTGAATGAGTGTAAGGCACAGTCTGGGGGAGCTGAGATGCTGCATGAGTGTAAGGCACAGTCTGGGGGCTGGGAGGCTGAGTGAGTGTAAGGCCTAGTCTGGGAGAGCTGAGAGGCTGAGTCAGTGTAAGGGCGAGTCTGGGTCTGTTTAGAGGCGGAGTGAGGTGTAAAGCCCAGTCTGGGGGAGCTGGGAGTCGGAGTGAGTGTGTAAGGCCCAGTCTGGGAGAGCTGAGAGGCTGAGTCAGTATAAGGCCCAGTCTGGGTCTGTTTAGAGGCAGAGTGAAGTGTAAGGCCCAGTCTGGGGGAGCTGGGAGGCTGAGTGAGGTGTAAGGACCAGTCTGGGAGAATGGGAGGCTGAGTGAGTGTAAGGCCCAGTCTGGGGGAGCTGGGAGGTGGAGTAAGGTGCAAGGCCCAGTCTGGGAGAGCTGAGAGGCTGAGTCAGGGCAGTCAGGGGGAGCTGGGAGGTGGAGGAAGGTGTAAGACCCAGTTTGGGGGAGCTGGGAGGCGGAGTGAGTGTGTAAGGCCCAGTCTGGGAGAGCTGAGAGGCTGAGTCAGTACAATACCCAGTCTGGGCCTGTTTAGAGGCGGAGTGAAGTGTAAGGCCCAGTCTGGGGGAGCTGGGAGGCTGAGTGAGGTGTAAGGACCAGTCTTGGAGAGTGGGAGGCTGAGTGAGTGTAAGGCCCAGTCTGGGAGAGTGGGAGGCTGAGTGAGTGTAAGGCCCAGTCTGGGGGAGGCTGGAGCTGGGAGGTGGAGTAAGGTGCAAGGCCCAGTCTGGGAGAGCTGAGAGACTGAGTCAGTGTTAGGCCCATTCTGGGGGAGCTGGGAGGTGGAGGACGGTGTAAGACCCAGTTTGGGGGAGCTGGGAGGCGGAGTGAGTGTGTAAGGCCCAGTCTGGGAGAGCTGAGAGGCTGATAAGGCCCAGTCTGGGCCTGTTTAGAGGCGGAGTGAAGTGTAAGGCCCAGTCTGGGGGAGCTGGGAGGCTGAGTGAGTGTAAGGCCCAGTCTGGGAGAGTGGGAGGCTGAGTGAGTGTAAGGCCCAGTCTGGGGGAGGCTGGAGCTGGGAGTTGGAGTAAGGTGCAAGGCCCAGTCTGGGAGAGATGAGAGGCTGAGTCAGTGTTAGGCCCAGTCTGGGGAAGCTGGGAGGTGGAGTGAGTGTAAGATCCAGTCTGGGGCGCTCCAGACAGTGAACGGGGTCGGTACAGGGTGGCCTATTCCGGTGAGTGAGGTGTATTTCCCAGACTTGGGGGTGCTGCGAAGGGGTGTCCCAGCCTGGCCGTGAGCGGAGGGGAGAGAGTTGCTTGTACAGCGCGAGTGAGTGAGTGAGGCGGCTGGGAATGTTTCAGCCACGGCTGACCACAGACTCCCAGACACAGATTACTAGCAGCAGAAGCCATGCCTGGAATCCGCCGGGCCGCAGACCGGATACGGACGGACTCAGCAGAGGGGGGAGGCGGAAGGGAACCCCGAGCTGGCTTAGCAGGAATGACCCGTTCTTTCCACTCCTGCTCTCGCCTCACCATTTCTTTCCTTCCACCTCGCGTCTCATTGTTTTTTATTTTTGGCAGTTTCCGTTTGAACTTTTCCCGCGCTTCCCATTCCAGCCTAAGATGTCTTCCCAGTAAGGTGGAAGAGGGATGCTCTTCAGAGAAAGCTGGGGCTCTAGGACAGGAAGGTGTATCTCCAAGGATGGGAGGGCTGGGGCAGGTCAGCCTCCCACAGACCCCCACATCGACAGGACTTCACCGATGTGTTTCAAACATTTACAATACTTATTTTTTTTACATAACACTTCATACTTTAATTCTACCGTTTCCAGTCGTTCTGAATAAAAGTGTTACTCACCCCTCGGAAGCTGTGAACATGCATTGTGTAAGATGCGCTATAAATACACTCCGACCCCGTGCGTCGGTTAACACCCCCCTCTTCACTGCCTCTACACGGCCTGCGAGGGGGCACGCCCTTCCCCTTACTCCTGCTGTCGGTTACACCCTGGCTTCCGGAGAAGCAGACACTCCCTCCACCTCCGCCGTACCACCATCTTCAACCCAACCTCGTGTACCCGTTTCATATTCACCCATCTTCAACTCCACCCTGTGTACGCCCTCTTCAAATCCACATCATGTACCAATATCTTCAACTCCACCTCGTGTACCACCACCTTCAACTCCACCCTGTGTACCACTATATTCAACTCAGCATTGTGTGCCACGAGTTTCAACTCCACCTTGTGTGCCACCACCTTCAACTCCACCCTGTGTACCACTATATTCAACTCAGCATTGTGTGCCACGAGTTTCAACTCCACCTTGTGTGCCACCACCTTCAACTCCACCCTGTGTACGCCCTCTTCAAATCCACATCATGTACCAATAGCTTCAACTCCACCCTGTGTACCACTATATTCAACTCAGCATTGTGTGCCACGAGTTTCAACTCCACCTTGTGTACCACGATCATGTACCACCCCTCCATATCCACCCTCTGCACCACCAGTTTCATGTGTACCTCGTGTAACAAGAGCCATAACTGCCATGGTTACACGTACTGGCAGCTTTAACCTCACATCATGTACCACCTGCCACATCATGTACCAAAAGGCCTCACCCACCGTTCACCACCCGCTCTACCGCCACATCATGTACCCTAAGGCCTCACCCACCGTTCACCAACTGCTCTACCGCCACATCATGTACCATAAGGTCTCACCCACCGTTCACCACCCGCTCTACCGCCACATCATGTACCATAAGGCCTCACCCACCGTTCACCCCCTGCTCTACCGCCACATCATGTACCATAAGGCCTCACCCACCGTTCACCACCCGCTCTACTGCCACATCATGTACCCTAAGGCCTCACCCACCGTTCACAAACTGCTCTACCGCCACATCATGTACCATAAGGTCTCACCCACCGTTCACCACCCGCTCTACCGCCACATCATGTACCATAAGGCATCACCCACCGTTCACCACCCGCTCTACCGCCACATCATGTACCAAAAGGCCTCACCCACTGTTCACCACCTGCTCTACCGCCACATCATGTACCATAAGGCCTCACCCACCGTTCACCCCCCGCTCTACCGCCACATCATGTACCATAAGACCTCACCCAGCGTTCACCACCCGCTCTACCGACACATCATGTACCATAACTGCCTTGGTTACACGTACTGGCAGCTTTAACCTCACATCATGTACCACCTGCCACATCATGTACCATAAGGTCTCACCTACCGTTCACCCCCTGCTCTACCGCCACATCATGTACCATAAGACCTCACCCAGCGTTCACCACCCGCTCTACCGACACATCATGTACCATAACTGCCTTGGTTACACGTACTGGCAGCTTTAACCTCACATCATGTACCACCTGCCACATCATGTACCATAAGGTCTCACCTACCGTTCACCCCCTGCTCTACCGCCACATCATGTACCATAAGACCTCACCCAGCGTTCACCACCCGCTCTACCGACACATCATGTACCATAACTGCCTTGGTTACACGTACTGGCAGTTTTAACCTCACATCCTGTACCACCTGCCACATCATGTACCATAAGCCTCACCCACCGTTCACCACCCACTCTACCGCCACATCATGTACCATAAGGCCTCACCCACCGTTCAGCACCCGCTCTACCGCCACATCATGTACCATAAGGTCTCACCCACCGTTCACCACCCGCTCTACCGCCACATCATGTACCATAAGGCCTCACCCACCATTCACCACCCGCTCTACCGCCACATCATGTTCCAAAAGGCCTCACCCACCGTTCACCACCCGCTCTACTGCCACATCATGTACCAAAAGGCCTCACCCACCGTTCACCACCCGCTCTACCGCCACATCATGTACCATAAGGCCTCACCCACCGTTCACCACCCGCTCTACCGCTACATCATGTACCATAAGGCCTCACCCACCGTTCACCACCCGCTCTACTGCCACATCATGTACCATAAGGTCTCACCCACTGTACACCACCCGCTCTACCGACACATCATGTACCATAAGGCCTCACCCACTGTACACCACCCGCTCTACTGCCACATCATGTACCATAAGGCCTCACCCACTGTACACCACCCGCTCTACTGCCACATCATGCACTGACAGCTTAAACTCTGTATAATGGACCTCCAGATTCACCTACATATCCAGGTCCACGGCCACATATCATGTACCACCTCCCACATCATGTATCAAGAGGCTCCTCCCACCATCTACCATCAGCTTCAACTCCACATCGTGTCTCAAGAGCCCTCACCCAACAGATACTGCCAGCCCCACCACATCCTATCACTGGAGACCTCACCCACCACGCATCACCGGCCTTAACTCTGAATCATGTATGACTAACTCACTGACATATCATATACCATCACCCCTTACCATGTAACAGGCCTCACTCACCATATGTCACCAGCCCAAAGAACCATGTCCCACAAGCTGTCATATCATGAATCACCAACCTCAACCAACATAAAAACACATATATACCCCCGTTCCCCACATGATGTGCCCCCATCTCCTCACTCCATGTGCCCCCACCCTCCACCACACCAAATAACCAGGCCCACATCAGACACCCATGCTTGGGTAAGACATCATGGATGTAAGAAGTATGCAAGGTGTGTCCATCCTGGCCACCAAAGACTCACCACCGCGAGCATGACAGCCTCACCCTGTCAGAGCCCACAACCCTCAGCAGCATTTACCCAGCCCAGGATTCCTCTGCTGACCAATCAAAGTACAGAGATGCATGGCACAGTGCAGGGTGTGAGGGCATTACTGCCTCACACAAGTGCCTCATATACAGGCATCAGGTTTGTGCCTAAAGACTGCCACAAGTTGAGAGAGGAACCCCAGAGGACAAAAATGGAACATAAAATGAACACAAGTACTGACAAAATCAACAGATATTGGCAGGGAAACCTACTGGCACTGCCAAAGCTTTTTTTGACTTAGCCATAGCAAAAGCGCACGCCTCTTTGGTGTCCATCTTAGAAAGTGTTTTCAAACATTACTAAACGCAATAAAAGATGGCTGCAGTGGATGCAGAAGCATCCATGGTTTCCATTTTTAATGCAGTTGTAATATTTTAACAAATGCTGTTCAAAAATGGCATTTTGGTTAATTTAATAAACCCCATTGAAAAATGGATACTGTGGATGTCTGCACGTCTGCAGAAGCTATCTTTGAATGTGGTTTTGTTAAAATAAAAACAACACTGCCCCATTTCTACATGCCTGGCCGCCACGCTTGCATGCACACATACTACCGGCCATCTGAAATAGTTTAAAAGATTTTTAAAGTGGCCACCCCTTCTTGTGGCCAAAAGTGAAAAAAAGTATACAATAATAAGAGCGCTTGGGGGGTCAGAGGACGCTGGGTGGAAGCAGGGCCGGACTGGCCGTAGCGGGCATCGGGCGTTTCCCTGGTGGGCCACCAAGGTGGGGCCGGTTTTGGACCCCTGGGGGCTGGTTTTGTTACCGGGGGGGGCGGTTTTACAGCATAGATGCAGTATCGGCCCCCTGTAACAAAAGTGGCTGAAACCGGCCCTGGCAAACAGCTCGGAGGCCCCCCAACCCTCCCGGGCCAGCCGAGCTGTGTGCCAGGGCCGTTTTTGGTTCCCAGTCCGGCTGTGGGCGGGAGATAAGAGGAGAACGGAGGCGGATGAGCAGTATGGAGAGAAACAAGTCCCTCCCAGGCACTGACGTCGACAGATGGAAGGGTACATCATCCAATCAGAGCAGTAAAGGACCAAAATGATCCTAGTCAGGGCAAACTGGAGAAGAGGGCAGGGGAGCCAGTGAATCAGGAGCAGTGCAGTGAGACAGACACAAAACCATCCAATCATCATAAGCAATGGACCCAAAGCCGGCTCTAGGTATACGTAATGTATTGGAAACAATAGGTTTTACAGCGGTAGGTAAAGCTATCTGAAAGTGAGACGTAGCAAGGAGATATTTGAGCAAGCATGATGCCTTTTGACCGGGGCCGGACTGGCCGTGGCAGGCACCGAGTGTTTTCCCGGTGGGCCGCCAGGGTGGGGGTCGGTTTTGGGCCAGGGTACCGTTTTGTTACCAGCGGCCGGCAATATCGGCCCCCTATAACAAAATCAGCCGAAACCGGCCCTAGCAAACAGCTCGGCCGCCCCCCCCAAACTTCCCGGGGGCCAGCCGAGCAGTTTGCCAGGGCTGGTTTCGGTTCCCAGTCCGGCCCTGCTTTTGACTAACAAATTTACAATTTTTCAACCCTCAAACTGCCTCAGTGCCGAGGGTCAAGGGGTGCCCTGCTGTATTCTCAAACTGCCTCAAACAAAGGGTCCCAATGCTGCAGCTGAAGACCAGGTGCCCTCCAATAAACCCTCAAACACCGTTAGGCGGTGTCTAAGTGCCCCCTGCTGAAGACCAGGTGCCCACACCTGAATCCGCAAACAGCCTAGGCCAAGAGCAGAGAGACGCGATACCCACCGCCTAACCCTCGAATAGCCTAGGCAGAGAGACGGGGGTCCAGGTGCCCACTGCTGAAGACCAGGTGCCCTCACCTGAATCCTCAAACAGCCTAGGCCAAGAGCAGAGAGATGAGCTACCCACCGCCTAACCCTCGAATAGCCTAGGCAGAGAGACGAGGGTCCAGGTGCCCCCTGCTGAAGACCAGGTGCCCTCACCTGAATTCTCAAACAGCCTAGGCCAAGAGCAGAGAGATGAGCTACCCACCGCCTAACCCTCGAATAGCCTAGGCAGAGAGACGAGGGTCCAGGTGCCCCCTGCTGAAGACCAGGTGCCCTCACCTGAATTCTCAAACAGCCTAGGCCAAGAGCAGAGAGACGTGCTACCCACCGCCTAACCCTCGAATAGCCTAGGCAGAGAGACGAGGGTCCAGGTGCCCACTGCTGAAGACCAGGTGCCCACACCTGAATCCTCAAACAGCCTAGGCCAAGAGCAGAGAGACGCGCTACCTACCGCCTAACCCTCGAATAGCCAGGGCAGGGAGACGAGGATCCAGGTGCCCACTGCTGAAGACCAGGTGCCCACACCTGAATCCTCAAACAGCCTAGGCCAAGAGCAGAGAGACGCGCTACCCACCGCCTAACCCTCGAATAGCCTAGGCAGAGAGACGAGGGTCCAGGTGCCCCCTCCTGAAGACCAGGTGCCCTCACCTGAATCCTCAAACAGCCTAGGCCAAGAGCAGAGAGATGCGCTACCCACCGCCTAACCCTCGAATAGCCTAGGCAGAGAGACGGGGGTCCAGGTGCCCCCTGCTGAAGACCAGGTGCCCACACCTGAATCCTCAAACACCCTAGGCCAAGAGCAGAGAGACGCGCTACCCACCGCCTAACCCTCGAATAGCCTAGGCAAAGAGACGAGGGTCCAGGTGCCCACTGCTGAAGACCAGGTGCCCTCACCTGAATCCTCAAACAGCCTAGGCCAAGAGCAGAGAGACGCGCTACCCACCGCCTAACCCTCGAATAGCCTAGGCAGAGAGACGAGGGTCCAGGTGCCCACTGCTGAAGACCAGGTGCGAACACCTGAATCCTCAACAGCCTAGGCCAAGAGCAGAGAGACGCGCTACCCACCGCCTAACCCTCGAATAGCCTAGGCAGAGAGACGAGGGTCCAGGTGCCCCCTGCTGAAGACCAGGTGCCCACACCTGAATCCTCAAACAGCCTAGGCCAAGAGCAGAGAGACGTGCTACCCACCGCCTAACCCTCGAATAGCCTAGGCAGAGAAACGAGGGTCCAGGTGCCCACTGCTGAAGACCAGGTGCCCTCACCTGAATCCTCAAACAGCCTAGGCCAAGAGCAGAGAGACGCGCTACCCACCTCCTAACCCTCGAATAGCCTAGGCAGAGAGACGAGGGTCCAGGTGCCCACTGCTGAAGACCAGGTGCCCACACCTGAATCCTCAACAGCCTAGGCCAAGAGCAGAGAGACGCGCTACCCACCGCCTAACCCTCGAATAGCCTAGGCAGAGAGACGAGGGTCCAGGTGCCCACTGCTGAAGACCAGGTGCCCTCACCTGAATCCTCAAACAGCCTAGGCCAAGAGCAGAGAGACGCGCTACCCACCGCCTAACCCTCGAATAGCCTAGGCAGAGAGACGAGGGTCCAGGTGCCCACTGATGAAGACCAGGTGCCCTCACCTGAATCCTCAAACAGCCTAGGCCAAGAGCAGAGAGACACGCTACCCACCGCCTAACCCTCGAATAGCCTAGGCAGAGAGACGAGGGTCCAGGTGCCCAATGCTGAAGACCAGGTGCCCTCACCTGAATCCTCAAACAGCCTAGGCCAAGAGCAGAGAGACGCGCTACCCACCGCCTAACCCTCGAATAGCCTAAGCAGAGAGACGAGGGTCCAGGTGCCCACTGCTGAAGACCAGGTGCCCACACCTGAATCCTCAACAGCCTAGGCCAAGAGCAGAGAGACGCGCTACCCACCGCCTAACCCTCGAATAGCCTAGGCAGAGAGACGAGGGCCCAGGTGCCCACTGCTGAAGACCAGGTGCCCTCACCTGAATCCTCAAACAGCCTAGGCCAAGAGCAGAGAGACGCGCTACCCACCGCCTAACCCTCGAATAGCCTAGGCAGAGAGACGAGGGTCCAGGTGCCCACTGATGAAGACCAGGTGCCCTCACCTGAATCCTCAAACAGCCTAGGCCAAGAGCAGAGAGACACGCTACCCACCGCCTAACCCTCGAATAGCCTAGGCAGAGAGACGAGGGTCCAGGTGCCCACTGCTGAACCATCAAACAGACACACGCAGGCAGCTGAGGGCCCAGCACCCCCCATGTGAAGGCCAGGTGCCCACTGCTTCAGGCAAACAGCTGGGGGAATCCGTTATGTTTATTACCTGTAGAGAACACATACACCAGATGGTTTCTTGGCGCTGAGGTAACTAACACAGTGTGTTTATCACCTATTTGAATTTCCCATAGTTGAGGGTCGTGCTGATTTCTAGCTGGGGGAGGGGGACAAGGACTGAGAATCTGGACCCACCTGTCCTTCTCCTATTGAATTGAGGAATCGATGGTGCAGATGGCAAAATCTTACATTTCTATTGGGAATTAACTTTTGTATATTGGATTTTATGATGACTGGACTTTTCATGTGAGGGATTTAAATACGGTGCAGCATGTTTTAAAAGTGGGTCTCTGACCAACTGGGAGCCAGTGGGGATCTTTCATCACTTGAGGAATGTGTCAGTGCCTGGGACGCTGGTGAATCAGCCGTGCAGCCTGGATTTGAACCCACTGAAGCCTACGGGTGCGGTCATTGGGAAGGCCTAGATAGAGGGATCGGCATAGTCTATTCTTGACATAACCAGGGCAATTATACCTTGGACCAGAGCATCTACAGTGAAGAATGTTCTTATTTTCTTGATTCTGCGACCTTGAAGGAAGCAGGATGATATCACAGGGCCAAGTTGCGGTTTCGGGGAGAGTTCCTCATCAATAATGACTCCGAGGCTTTTTACCGACTTCTTGGGTTGGGGGCGAACGCATCGCAGTGGGCCAAAAGGAAGGACTCCAGAGGCCAAACTTATCTTTAGTGATAACTATCTCTGTTCTGTCAGAGTTTAGGTTCAGATGAAGGCTCTACATCCAATCCTGAATGAACAGCATAGTGTCCTGTAAACAATTCTTAGATTCAGGAGTGTTATCAATTGTAAAAAGAAGTTGCATATCATCTGCATAATTATATATTTTGACCTTGATTTTTTTAATAGAGGCACCAGAGGGCAAAGGTAGAGGTTGAAGAGGTGTGGAGACAGGGAAGAGCCTTGTGGCACCCCACAATTCAGTTGTACTTTCTGAGAGTTGAAGGGGGTGAGTCGAGCCGATTGAGATCTATCTTTTAAGAAGATGATCCATTTGATTGCAGAGTCCTGCAGCCCTGTGGCCCTGACACGGTCCAACACAGGGGCCCCCCTCAGCACCGCACTTCGGCCGAAGAGCTCCAAATTGAGTCCAGAGGGGGCCCCTCCACGTACCCTGCATGGGGACCCCCTCAAGTTTCGTTACGCCACTGGTCCAACAGAAGATTGTGGTCGACCGTGTCAGAGATCCGCCGAGATATCAAGGAGGACGAGGGCCTGAGTAATGCCTCTGTCCACTTCTTCCCACATGTCGTCCACAACCGAGAGGATAACTGCTTCCGTGGAATGGCCCAGACAGAAGCCAGCTTGGCAGGGGTCAAGAAAATCTGAATCCTCAAAGGTGCAAAGATTACGCGCGATGTGGGCCGGTGGTAGTTTTGCCAAGTAAGGAAGCAGGGAGATTGTACGATAGTTTTCTAGATCGAGGGGTCCTCACCTACTTTCTTTTGTAGAGGTACCACTATTGACTCTTTGAAGGAACTAGGAACATGTCCTTGATTATTAATAAAAAGGGAGTTGAGAGAATCACAATGATTTTGGGTGGGTAGAATGGGTAAAGTAATCCTATCAGGATTAGAAAGTTCTGTAACGATTTTGAATATCTCTTTCAACTTATTGGTGGAGTCAAAAATGTTATTGGTAAAGAAAGTAGCTTTGGCTTGTCTAATCAGCAGTTTATACTCTTTAACCTCTTCCATGCTCGTGACGGCCGGGAGCCGTCACGCGTCACGGTGGGCGTGTGCGCAGGACGGCCCCTGGCCGTCCGAATCCCCGCCCACTAATGGAAATGCCCGCACAGCACGGAAATTCCGCGCGCACGGAAGGGGTTAAGTTGTTTTACATAGATTTCCTTGAAGTCAGATAAGAAGTTGTTCCGCCATTTGCATTCATAACGACGCAGTTCCAATTTGGATGTTTTCAACTCTTCTAAGAACCATTTAGTGGCATCATGTCATCTAATCTGTTTGGTTTTACAGAGTGGAGCATGTGCATCGAAGTCTTTGACTAGCTACTCCGTGACCACTTCCTCGTGACAGTCTGTATCATCCTTTGGTGTCTAAAGGTGTTTTTCCAAGGATTTGCAAAACGAATTCAGGTTGGCTCAGGACCAGTTCCTTGAGAGAGTATCTGAAGTCTTGAGCAAAAATATTATATTTAAATATAATACTAATAATTACCAAGTGAGATTCTGAGCATATGGGGCCATGTACCAGTCCTTTAAAGTCTATGGGGCAACTGAGGGTGGCCAAGAGTAAGATTCGTTAGGGCCACCGAACTCACAACAACTCCATGGGGCCATTGAGGCTCATCAGAAGCGAGGCATCATTAAAGTCTATGGGAACATTGTGGGCCAACAGAAAAGAGGCCCCATTAAAGTCTATTGGTCTCTTAGGGTTTATCAGAAGTGAGGCCCCATTAAAGTCTATGGGGCTCTTGAGGTTTATCAGAAGTGAGGCCCCATTAAAGTCTATAGGGCTCTTGAGGTTTATCAGAAGTGAGGCCCCATTAAAGTCTATGGGGCTCTTGAGGTTTATCAGAAGTGAGGCCCCATTAAAGTCTATGGGGCTCTTGAGGTTTATCAGAAGTGAGGCCCCATTAAAGTCTATTGGTCTCTTAGGGTTTATCAGAAGTGAGGCCCCATTAAAGTCTATTGGTCTCTCAGGGTTTATCAGAAGTGAGGCCCCATTAAAGTCTATGGGGCTCTTGGGGTTTATCAGAAGTGAGGCCCCATTAAAGTCTATAGGGCTCTTGAGGTTTATCAGAAGTGAGGCCCCAATAAAGTCTATGGGTCTCTTGAGGTTTATCAGAAGTGAGGCCCCATTAAAGTCTATTGGGCTCTTGAGGTTTATCAGAAGTGAGGCCCCATTAAAGTCTGCTCAAGTACAGTGGTACACCAATAGTGTTGATGGTGGTGTGGGTTGCAGATCCAAGACTGTCACCTGTTGAAGTGCTTCAAAGGTGGTTGAGACTGCTCGAGTGTTTGCTTCACAGTGCGCAGACTCCCATTTGACTTGCTCTTTTGCTGAAGTGCATATTAACCATATTCCTTGGTTCTTGAGGCTACACACGTTCACCAGTACTTGCCTTTGGAGCTCCGTTCACACGCTATACTACAGGTACCTCTTGACTAGGGACTGTAGAAGGCCCTTCGATGACTTGCAGCTTCAACAGAAGCTTCCTGGTTCGATGAAATAATGATAAGTTGTTGGGGCCTCCTCTCTGTCGTCAGCACCAGGTGCTCCCCCTGGTTACGCTCTTTGGTTTGGGCTACTGTGGGCACACGCGACAGCAGATGGGAAGCTTTTGTTATTTCTCAGAGTTGGGTGATCTCCACAGAAGGATCTGTGTCCCACAGGGGTGGAGTGAGAAGACACCCCTACTGCTGATCTAGACTTAGAGGGAGACTTCTCTCCTGCATATTTTTCCATCAGCTCCTGTGTTTCCGAGCCCTGGCACGTGCAGCCATAAAGCATACTTCCCATGATGCCACTACAGTGAAACTGGAATCACAGTAGACAAATTTCACTTTCCGAGATTCCTTATTCTTGCAGACAAACGTATTCCTGGCAGATAAACTACACTGCCCAAGATTCCTGATGGTCTGATGCTGTTAATATCACAGACAAACTACACTTCCCAAGATTCCTGGTGCTCTAATGCTGGAATCCTAGCGGACAAACTACACTTTGCAAGATTCCTTATACGGTGATGCTGCAATCCTAGCAGTGAAACTTCGCTTTCCAAAATATTCCTTACGGCAAGAAGCTGGAATTCTGGTACTTCCCTACAACCCTGATCCTGCGAGCCTGCAAGGCCAGCCACCAAGCGGGGTCCTAGCAGCTCTGACTGAGTAGCATCTCTCAAGATTCGTGATGCTCTGAGGCGAAAGTATCACAGACAAACTACACTTGCCAAGATACCCGCTGCTGTGGGAGTAGAACGGGCTCACAAACTACACTTGCCAAGATACCAGCTGCTGTGGGAGTAGAACAGGGGCTCACAAACTACACTTGCCAAGATACCAGCTGCTGTGGGAGTAGAACAGGGGCTGACAAACTTCACTTGACAAGATACCCGCTGCTGTGGAAGTAGAACGGGGGCTGACAAACTACACTTGCCAAGATACCCGCTGCTGTGGAAGTAGAACGGGGGCTGACACACTACACTTGCCAAGAATCCCGCTGCTGTGGGAGTAGAATGGGGTCTGACAAACTACACTTGCCAAGATACCCGCTGCTGTGGGAGTCGAACGGGGGCTGACAAACTACACTTGCCAAGATACCCGCTGCTGTGGGAGTCGAACGGGGGCTGACAAACTACACTTCCCAAGATACCCGCTGCTGTGGGAGTAGAACGGGGGCTGACAAACTACACTTCCCAAGATACCCGCTGCTGTGGGAGTAGAACAGGGGCTGACAAACTACACTTCCCAAGATACCCGCTGCTGTGGGAGTAGAACGGGGGCTGACAAACAACACTTCCCAAGATACCCTCTGCTGTGGGAGTAGAACAGGGGCTCACAAACGACACTTCCCAAGATACCCTCTGCTGTGGGAGTAGAACGAGGGCTCACAAACAAAACTTCCCAAGATACCCTCTGCTGTGGGAGTAGAACGAGGGCTCACAAATGACACTTCCCAAGATACCCGCTGCTGTCGGAGTAGAAAAGGGGCTCACAAACGACACTTCCCAAGATACCCTCTGCTGTGGGAGTAGAACGGGGGCTCGCAAACTACACTTCCCAAGATACCCTCTGCTGTGGGAGTAGAACGGGGGCTCGCAAACTACACTTCCCAAGATACCCTCTGCTGTGGGAGTAGAACGGGGGTTCGCAAACTACACTTCCCAAGATACCCGCTGCTGTGGGAGTAGAACAGGGGCTCGCAAACTACACTTCCCAAGATACCCGCTGCTGTGGGAGTAGAACGGGGGCTCACTACACTTCCCAAGATACCCTCTGCTGTGCGAGTAGAACAGGGGCTCACATTACTCAAACAGTGCAGACAAACGACACTTTCGCAGCTAAGTTTGGGCATCATGGAGCCAAGCCCTGGGCCAGAGTCTTCCCTCCCAGCCCCGCCAGCCTTCTTTACAGAACTGGATGAAAACTTCTGCTCAAGCCCCCAGCAGGATATCTCTGCTCGCCTCATCCAGAGTCACCCCAGCCGAAGCTGGAGTCAGTGCCCTTTCCCCAGCCCGACCTACATACAGCCTCACTCTTTCGGATGCAAGAACTTGCTCATCTGCCTGCTAAGGTTTGCCTCTATCAGTCTGGACTGAATGCTTTTATCCTCCCCGGCAGCTCCCACAGCTACACTCCCTCCGGCCCTGGTGTCAGTGGCGCTGTTTCCGGTGTTGGTGACTCTTCAGATGAGTATGCTTCGTTGCCCCCCCCCCCCATCCTGCATTCACATCCAATACAAATAAATCAAGTGTATGCTGCAACCACCTTTACCAGCATGAATAAACTCACTGGCAGTGTGAGCCAGCCCCAGCAGCCGGTACCCTGCACCAGAGACCCGCAGGCCAGGAGCGGGAAGCCACAGCAGAAGGGGGAGGGCAGGATGGCAGATAAGGGGCATGGGCACCTAGGCTGCCCACTTCCTGCCTACTAAAGGCACGCGCTCCATACATGGTCGCAACTTTGCTGCCTACTGTTGGGACCCTCTATCTGCCTCCGGCCTCTGTGGATTCATTTCCTGTTGGTGGTTCCATGCCTGTTTCCAAGTTTCAGTATCTTTTCTGTGGGAAACCCAGTTTGTAATGTCTCTCCCGGGGCCCCTCCCCCGCCCGGATCATATTATGGCCCTGTGTTCATCTTCAGACACGAGACCCACCATTCGGCCTCAGTTCTGTGGAAGATCCTCGTGTTCCAGAGGTCCCTGCTACTGTGGGATGTTCTCCCCTGCTTCAAAGCCTGAAGCTGGTTAGCCAAGTGCTTCTGAATACTGCAGTGTCTGATGCTCACGAGTCAACAGAGTAACAGGGAGAGCCGAGCCAAGGCTCTGGTTTGGCTCTAAGAGCCCGTGCTCGGGCCGAGCCATCTACAGTCACACAGTTTGATAAAGGTGGGGTTGAACCTGCATTTTCTGGTTTCACATTGTGCAATTCAGTCACTAGATGGGTATCTCTGTCTCTTTCTAATTTTACATCAAATGTTAATGCTGCCTCTTTAATTCTTCTCGCATGAGGTTTTGGGCTCACGGGTCCAACAGGACCTCGAGCTGAGCCAGACCTAAGTATCAGACTTGAGTCTTGCTCAAGCTTTCAATTCAAGGCTGAAAGTAACAAGCATAGGAAATGCAATAGGTCTCGCATTGACATTAGTTTGAGTTATTGACATTGTAAATGACAATGCTTTTTTTTCTTTTTCTTTTTTAAAACATAAATAAAAGGCATTGTTATTTACAATGGCAATAGAAACGTTAAACACATACCCTTGCTTTTTTTTAAGTTGCAAAGAGGAAACTGCTGGAGTCCTTGTTCTTGGCCGGTGGAGCAAACGCTGTGAGGGGCAATAAACCAGGTTGGACCAACCTCCAGTTCACATGCAGAGCCACCCGTGCGCCATGGAGAAGGAAACAACAGCGGGCGGCAGCCATGTTCAGTATTCCGTCCATCAATTGTTCTTTTTGCATCTGTCCACTTTGGGCACGAGCTTACAGCAACCAACTTACTCCAGGTTATTACGGACATTGTCTCCAGACCTGAACTCAACTCACAAATCAGAGATTTCAGGGGTATTAGTCTAATTAGTTCAAAGAAATCAAAACAAGACTACAACCTCAAGAATGTATGAGGCCATCACACAAAAGTCCAGGACCCAAAACAGCGTGTCACAGCCTAGCCCTAGAATAATGTGGCACGCCCAGCTGTGGATCCCAGCAGGGCCTTGTAACCTTCACGAGCTGGATGGGTAGTGAGGTGGGCTTGTCTGTCTCGACTGACACACAGAAATGTCTGTGCTGTGATCCAGTGTAGACTGCCGCCCAGTTTGTAAATTTATCACAGCAGTTGAGTTACCTGTACCCATCGGTCCTCAGGAGAAGGTAAAGGGAGGGATCAGGGCCCCTCCTTCTGGTACTGTGTAGATGCTGCCTGACCCGAGCATGGCGGCAGCTGACCTCCACGGTGCCTGCACCTGGTGGTAGCTCACTTGCTCCTACAAGAGCCGCCCTGGGACTGCGATGTCTGTCCTGTGGGAGGGAAGCTTGCACTGCTGCTTCCAGAACTGTACTCGGGCACACACTTTACTGCTGCGTCGTCTTTTTGCTGGTACGGCTGGTTAAAGCTTAACGCTGATGAAGTCTGATAAAAAGGCGAGGCATTCAAATCACAGTGCAGCCTGTTCTGCTGCGCATGTTCTGTGTGAGGGAAGCTCTTGTCACTGCTTCCTGTACTGTGTCTGCAAGGTGAAAATCATGCACTACACATTTTTACGAGGGGCGGAGATTCCATGCACTGCCCATTCTGTATTTGTGCCGGGAACCTCGAAATGCTGGTGACTTTGGGAACGATTGGCTTTGCAAATGCTTGCTCATTTAGTTGGCGACTGTTGTATCGCCCACTGCGTGTTGTGTGTGGGGTGGGGTAATAAATCTCGTTTAATACTGCACGTTTCAGTAAGCGATCGGCGGAGATTCCACGCGCTGCCCATTCTGTATTTGTGCCGGGAACCTTGAAATGCTGGTGACTTTGGGAAACCTTTTATTTGCATCTTACTAGCGCTTACAAAAAGCTTTTCGATATACAAAAACCAGAACGATTGGCTTTGCTAATGCTTGCTCATTTAGTTGGCGACTGTTGTATCGCCCACTGCGTGTTGTGTGTGGTGTGGGGTAATAAATCTCGTTTAATACTGCACGTTTCAGTAAGCGATCTCGGAGTCAGACTTCGATTTAAATGGACTGGTCGTGGACGGTGGCTTGCATGCCGTGGTCACAGAAGGCCGCCATTGTCAAACTAAAAGCACACTTGGCGCACTGAATAACGAGGCTTGGCCCGAGGGAGATGGCAACAGGAGCACGCTGCGCTGCCTGGGGTCCCAGGACGAGGTAAGAGAGCCCGCCCGAGGCGCATTTTAAACAAGCTGTCGGCATTGTGAGAGAAATATAGTGCGTCCCGGCTAATGAAGGAGACTGTGTAACGCCGCAAGTGAAAGATACAGTCGGGGTGGGCGGGGCCAAAAGTGGACAGGGCGGTAACAAGGAGGGACTAAGAAGCCTCCTTTTCAATCGTGAGCCAGCGTTTAGCATGGAGGATGACGCTACCCAATCAAAAAGATGGGCGGGGCTTCAAGTCCCCTTTGGAAAGCGTATTGATGACAAAAAGCACTCGCAGAGCGAGGAGCGCATTCGCGCTCCAGCGCTAGGTCTGCAAGACTTACAAACAACCAAAAGGCGCTGGCTGTGTTGGAGACCCCTAAGACTCAATTTACAAGTTTAAAGTTGTAACTTGTCACACAAGGTGGAGTTCTCCGCCACGACAGCAGAGATCTACCGAACTAAAAGTATAGGTAAAATTAGTAATGTTTATGAATTCTTTTGAAAAACTTTACAAATATTTTATTAATAGCTAGATATGCATTCTACACAGAAAGCAAACCTTTTCCCTCCTATTTTGCTACTCTTTTTCCAGAAGCCCGGGAGGCCGGATGTTGATAAACAGGCTGTGCATATGCAACACATTTAAACAGCATTTGTGAATGCCTGGCTTTGCATGGGTTGATGCATTACAGCCAGACACGTTGGCATCGCCACCGTTTGTATGGAGCAGCCATAGCTGCACCTCTGTTCTGTGAGCTAAACACTGATAACCATAGATGAGGACGCCATAGGCTGGCATAAAAATTGCCTAACTTTCAGAGCAGGATGGTCTTCAAACCCCCTTCTTCCCCCTCCAGAACTTGTGAGGGTTTTAATGCTGTCTCAGGGTTGAGCTCAGTTTGTTTCACACCCTATGATGCCAGGTTTAAATCCCAGCACCCATGGAGAGGAACCTGTTGTCAGTGCCAGCCTCACGCTCCAGGTTGGCCTGCAGCGTTGGGTTGGTTTGAGTCATTTATTTGGACTCCGAGCCTAGTAAGCTCTGAGTTACACAGCACATCTTGAAGGTAGAGTGGCCAACTGTCCTGTTTTCTGCGGCTTGCCCAGCTTGAGGTGGTTTGTCCCATCGCTCGCAGTGAAGGGGTTTGTCCCATCGCTCGCAGTGAGGGGGTTTGTCCCATTGCTCGCAGTCAGGTGGTTTGTCCCATCGATCGCAGTCAGGTGGCTTGTCGCATTGCTCGCAGTGAGGTGGTTTGTCCCATCGCTCGCAGTGAAGGGGTTTGTCCCATCGCTCGCAGTGAGGGGGTTTGTCCCATTGCTCGCAGTCAGGTGGGTTGTCCCATCGATCGCAGTCAGGTGGCTTGTCGCATTGCTCGCAGTGAGGTGGTTTGTCCCATTGCTCGCAGTCAGGTGTTTTGTCCCATTGCTCGCAGTCAGGTGGTTTGTCCCATCCATCGCAGTCAGGTGGCTTGTCGCATTGCTCGCAGTCAGGTGGTTTGTCCCATTGCTCGCAGTCAGGTGTTTTGTCTCATTGCTCGCAGTCAGGTGGTTTGTCCCATCGCTCGCAGTGAGGTGTTTTGTCCCATCACTCGCAGTCAGGTGGTTTGTCCCATCACTCGCAGTCAGGTGGTTTGTCCCATTGCTCGCAGTCAGGTGGTTTGTCTCATCACTCGCAGTGAGGTGGTTTGTCCCATTGCTCGCAGTGAGGGGGTTTGTCCCATTGCTCGCAGTGAGGTGGTTTGTCCCATTGATCGCAGTCAGGTGGCGTGTCGCATTGCTCGCAGTCAGGTGGTTTGTCCCATTGCTCGCAGTGAGGGGGTTTGTCCCATTGCTCGCAGTGAGGTGGTTTGTCCCATTGCTCGCAGGGAGGTGGTTTGTCCCATCGATCGCAGTCAGGTGGTTTGTCCCATTGCTCGCAGTGAGGGGGTTTGTCCCATTGCTCCCAGTGAGGTGGTTTGTCCCATTGCTCCCAGTCAGGTGGTTTGACCCATTGCTCCCAGTCAGGTGGTTTGTCCCATCGATCGCAGTGAGGTGGTTTGTCCCGTCGCTCGCAGTGAGGTGGTTTGTCCCATCGCTCGCAGTCAGGTGGTTTGTCCCATTGCTCGCAGTGAGGGGGTTTGTCCCATTGCTCCCAGTGAGGTGGTTTGTCCCATTGCTCCCAGTCAGGTGGTTTGTCCCATTGCTCCCAGTCAGGTGGTTTGTCCCATCGATCGCAGTGAGGTGGTTTGTCCCGTCGCTCGCAGTGAGGTGGTTTGTCCCATCGATCGCAGTCAGGTGGTTTGGGGTGCCAAATATGTTGCATTTTCCTGCTTTCAGGGCAAGCGAGACAAAAGCTCATGATGATTTCAGCAAACCGGCAGGACGTCACGAGCTGCCGGGTAAGGAGCCACTTTCTCTTCTTTCACCCCTAGAAGAGCTGTTAAGGGGTTAATGTGATGAGGTGCCTATCTTTAGCAAGCAGTGCTTAATTTGAGCTGGTGTTTGCCAGTGCTCGGCACCAGTGCTTAATTCTCAATACCGAGTGGCGGGTGGTGATATGTAGGTGTGAAGAGGTGCCGGAGCAGAGTGGATGTTTTAACCCACTAACAGGCACTGTGATAAATGCATTTAGTCTCGATGCCAAAGCTCTCAGTCATGGCTCATTAAGAGTGTTTTATTTATAACGAGACATGATTGAGGGCTCTGAACTTGAGGTTGAAGGCAGTGCGAGTTTCTCACAATACCTGTCAGTGGGTTAAAAAAGTAAATAATAATAAAATATTTACTTACTCATGCGTCCTCGGTGTTCTCCTCTTCAGAAGTCCTAGCGTGAGTCTCAGTGCCTCAGCTAACACTCTCTACCAATCCAGACGCTGCTCTCCTGCTGCTGATAATGCTAAGCGGTATAAAAGCAGCGCCAGGATTGGCTGGAGCGGGCTAGGTTGATGCTCCTTTAGACCCTGGGGACCTGTGCTTTCTCTCCACTCGGCTGTCTAAGACAGCTCGGGTGCAGAGGTTCAAAGTTCGCATGTGAGGCTGGCTGTCGCAGGACAGCCGGCCCAAGTGACATGCGCACTATAAACAGGAGCGGCACCTCCCGCCCTGCTGCAAACCAGCAGCAATGGCCCAGCTCCTTCCTCACTCTTGGCTCGGGCTGAGAGCGGCCGTGAAAAATAAAATTATACTAAATTCACTTTATTATCATTTTATTTTCCACCTCTGCTGCTTTTGCAGCAGGGGGTCGACTCTCCTCCGCTAAAATGGAGGAACACCCACTGTTGATTCCGGTAATTATGACAGTCCACATCATGGTGGTGCTGTTTGTATAAGTTTGAGATGAGCTCAACAAATGTTTAATAATACCAGCCGCCTAAACAATGCCTCTAGCTCTGGGTGGCCTACAATAGTCTGAATTGTCTCACTTGTAGGCGTGTGATGGTTCGGAGTTGTGCTGGTACTAGCATGAGTTGCACTTGCAGGGGTGAATGGTGGTGCAGGCTGCAGTGGCCTGAGATGGGCCCTGGGACTTACGAATTAAGCAAACATTTGTTTACTTTGTGACTGGGAGGGAGAAGCTGCAGCACCGGAGGGTCCTGCACAATCCACCTTTATGAACACATTCACCTTTAGAGCTGCTAGGAGGGAAGTCACTTAAACAACCCTGAATGTGTGAATGAAACTACACCGGAGCCTGACCTTGGTGTTCATTTCTTCCATTCAGCCTCATTCAACTATGCAACTAAACTGGCTGTCTATCGAAGCAAGGATCCGTTTCAAGATAGCTTCCCTGACGCACAAAGCTATCCACTACAACACCCCCCTGTACCTGGCTAATAAACTTGAACTTCCGGTTTCGAATCGGAACATAAGAAGCTCTAACAGCCTACTGTTGAAACCGCCCAAATTGAAAAAGAAAAGAACATACAAGCGTGCTTTCTCTGGTCTGGCACCAAGAATATGGAACGCTCTTCCTCCTGAGATCCGCATAAACCCCTCTACCGCCTCATTCAAAAAGCATGTCTAATGGTTACTCCTGAATAACTATCTACAGCAATAGTACCGTAGTCATTTTAACTTACTTCTATTTCCTGTTGACACTCTTTGATACTTTTGTTCAAAAGTTCTCATTTTTGTCTCAATGTGCCCTATGAGATTTGTTGCTCTTCTGGAACTTTACATGTCCCACAAGATGGGTGGTTACCTCGGTTCAACATTGTTATTCTGTTTTTCCACGTGCTCCTTATGACTTTTGTTGCTTTTCTGGTACCTTACACGTCCCTTTATGCCTTCGCTCCTTTGTACATCGCTCTGATACCCTTATGGGTCTTGTTCGCTTTATAAAACTTTTCAAATAAATAAATAAATTCAGATATTGTCAGGTTGAGGCACAGAAACATTATGATTTGCAAAAGATCAGACATTTTGGAAGGAAACTGCAATTTATTACTCCTCAGTGGAAAAGATATAACTTTATCACTATATTATATTTTTATGAATGTTGGTAAATAGACCATGGACTTGGGTGCTGTTTAACCTTTAGTCCGCTGACCACAAGGTAATATACAGTCCAGTTTCTTTTTGTAACTACAAACTAAATGGGAGCATTTAGATTAATTGTCTCGTTAATTATTGTTTGAGATTAATTAAGACTCCCAAGCCTAGTAAAAAACGAGAGTGGAGGAATAAGTTTAAAAAGTTATCACCCAAGAGCACACAGTTTGGTCAGACGGGGAGGCTAAGATTGTAACCCATGTCTCCCCGTTCTATGGCTTCCAACTAGCCTACTAGGCCACACTTTTTCTGGGTTCATATCTTTTAAAAGGGTCTGATTTAGAGAAAGTGGTTATGGAACAGAATCCAAACAATATGTCTGTGGCTCATAGTCACCCTCGCACCCTCACAGACGTATTTTGGTGTATCCACATGCACCAAGTGTATCCGCATGTGCAAAGTGCCCTGGAAAGTGATAAAGGAAAGTTCACCACCCTACGTAAGGGTTACCTCTCGGGCGGTGACCAGGTGTGATGTCTGTCTCCCTCCTGCTGTGGGAGCAGCCCTAGTCCATTAGCCAGGATTTATTTGCTAAGTTGGTGTTGTGTATGTTACTTTCCATTTCACTAGGTCACAATCTTAAGTACGAGAGCTCCGCTGGCGAGACCATCTGACAATGAAAGAGGGAAAGTGACTACCCTAGAGCAGTGGATCCTAACCTGTGGTCCGGGGACCCTTGGGGTTAAAGTCTCCTCAGGGGGTACGCCACTTAGAAAATTAAATAATATTAACAGATTAATTAAATGTGTATAAATAAAGAAGCTCATTGTACAATTGAACATTTTAAAACGTACTGTAAATGTGTAGGAATTTGAAAGTGGAAGCTAAAAATTAAATTAGTATCCTCAGATTCATTTGTGGGAGCAGTGCAGGTGCATTAAACAGAATATAGTATGGACGATGAGTGGCCTCAACTGAATTTAAGAAAAGCTCCAACCTTTCTATTAAAATTACAATTTGATTTTTTTAATTATGTGTTTGTGAATTAAACAAAGCGTGTCATCATTTGTGTATTTCTTTGATTAATGCTTTTTTTCTGTATTTTTTGTGTATTGTTTTGCATTCAAATCATCGACAATGCTTAGGTCGGGGTCCTCGGCTTCCAGTAATCATTCAGTGGGGGGCCCCAGTAGTCAAAAGGTTGGGAACCACAACCACTGCGCCAGAGGGAGGGAAGAGACAGGCACGTCGCAATCTCTCCCGCCAGCCCCTGGGCATTGAAAGGCCGATAAGGCGGGACAGAGTCGGAATTTTCACAAATGTACGTCTTGGCTTGTCCTACTCTGCCGGGAGATAAGCCCTTGAAAAAAGACAATCATGTTTCCTGCGGTCCAACCTCGTCAGGATGGCTTCTTTGCTTAACTGTCTGTATATATCTCTTAGATAGTCGTTGGCTATCGGCTGAATGGGGGCTTCTGACGGGTTGGTAGCGCCCCCTTCGCTCCAGGGGCTGCAGGGGCCTGCGTTAGGTCTTGATTCTCGAGTCTGTCGAGAACATAAACATGTTCCCTCCTCGGGCCGCGCCCAGCTATAGAGAGTCTAGTCTGCAGGGCTAGCAAGGAAAACCGGGCTAAGAAAAGATGTCCTGCAGCGCCCTCTGCAGGCTGCTCTGTGCACAGCTAGCCGGCTGTGGCTCAAAGCTCCCGGGCACACGCTGCACAATAAAGCGTTCACAGACCTGCCAGAATGTACGGGACTGAAAGAAAGGTGAAAGAGCGCCTCCCTGTGGGACTCCGAGGCAGCGCAGCGCCAGGCATAGACTAATGCAAGAACGCAGACCAAACAAAGGACTGACCTCGCGTCTGCACTGCTCATCCAACTACCCCTGACCTCTGCCCCCAACTGGAACCACATGCACTGGTAAAGTAGCGTTTACTGTACAGATTAAAACATCACAAGAAATATGATCAGTAAAAATAGACATACAACTAATAGACATGACGGGCCTTCCCTTACAGAATCAAGAGCATAGTCACAGCCCACCAAATCCTACAAGATATATGACCTTCCAGAAGTAGGCGCCCCCTTCTCAATACATATTTATGAATTGTTCAACTTTTCTGAGATTAATAACAGATCATAAAACATTTTGCAGCACAGCCTACAGGATACCACACAGTTATTTAAAGTCACTGCAAATATCCTTCATACAATATCAGCGTAATGTATAATGAAATTAAAGCAAAAAAGAACATTGCATATATTTGAACATATTGAAAGAATTAGATATGAATGCCACCCATTCTTATTTAACTTCGGTAACCTTCACCAAACACATAACCAGCAAAACAGCCTCATGAATAAAGTAAGCACATTAAAAATCCTGTAAAACGTCATAATGCGAACAACGTCTAGTTTTGAATTGGATGAGCAGTGACATGATTCTAGAATGTCGACCTGGACTGCTTTCTCTAGTATTAATGAGCACATTTCAGTAGTACTGATGTACCCCGGCAATGAAACGAGTACCAGTGCTGACCCTGCGAGCGGCTGTAGGAGACTTATTACCCGGGCACCTGGTGCTTTGTGTGCCCAGGATCACACTCCAGTGTGCTGTACAGCAGGGGTGTCATTCATTGCTGCTTTCTCTAGTATTAATGAGCACATCTCAGTAGTACTGATGTACCCCGGCAATGAAACGAGTACCAGTGCTGACCCTGCGAGCGGCTGTAGGAGACTTGTTACCCGGGCACCGGGTGATCTGTGTGTCCTGGGTCACACTTCAGCGTGCTGACCCCATACGTGGCTGTAGGAGCCTTATTACCCGGGCACCTGGTGCTTTGTGTGCCCAGGGTCACACTCCAGTGTGCTGTACAGTAGGGGTGTCATTCATTGCTGCTTTCTCTAGTATTAATGAGCACATCTCAGTAGTACTGATGTACCCCGGCAATGAAACGAGTACCAGTGCTGACCCTGCGAGCGGCTGTAGGAGACTTATTACCCGGGCACCTGGTGCTTTGTGTGCCCAGGATCACACTCCAGTGTGCTGTACAGCAGGGGTGTCATTCATTGCTGCTTTCTCTAGTATTAATGAGCACATCTCAGTAGTACTGATGTACCCCGGCAATGAAACGAGTACCAGTGCTGACCCTGCGAGCGGCTGTAGGAGACTTATTACCCGGGCACCGGGTGATCTGTGTGTCCTGGGTCACACTTCAGCGTGCTGACCCCATACGTGGCTGTAGGAGCCTTATTACCCGGGCACCTGGTGCTTTGTGTGCCCAGGGTCACACTCCAGTGTGCTGTACAGTAGGGGTGTCATTCATTGCTGCTTTCTCTAGTATTAATGAGCACATCTCAGTAGTACTGATGTACCCCGGCAATGAAACAAGTACCAGTGCTGACCCTGCGAGCGGCTGTAGGAGACTTATTACCCGGGCACCTGGTGCTTTGTGTGCCCAGGGTCACACTCCAGTGTGCTGTACAGTAGGGGTGTCATTCATTGCTGCTTTCTCTAGTATTAATGAGCACATCTCAGTATTACTGATGTACCCCGGCAATGAAATGAGTACCAATGCTGACCATGCGAGCGGCTGTAGGAGACTTATTACCCGGGCACCGGGTGATCTGTGTGTCCTGGGTCACACTTCAGCGTGCTGACCCCATACGTGGCTGTAGGAGCCTTATTACCCGGGCACCTGGTGCTTTGTGTGCCCAGGGTCACACTCCAGTGTGCTGTACAGTAGGGGTGTCATTCATTGCTGCTTTCTCTAGTATTAATGAGCACATCTCAGTAGTACTGATGTACCCCGGCAATGAAACAAGTACCAGTGCTGACCCTGCGAGCGGCTGTAGGAGACTTATTACCCGGGCACCTGGTGCTTTGTGTGCCCAGGGTCACACTCCAGTGTGCTGTACAGTAGGGGTGTCATTCATTGCTGCTTTCTCTAGTATTAATGAGCACATCTCAGTATTACTGATGTACCCCGGCAATGAAATGAGTACCAATGCTGACCATGCGAGCGGCTGTAGGAGACTTATTACCTGGGCACCTGGTGATCTGTGTGCACAGGGTCACACTTCAGCGTGCTGACCCCATACGTGGCTGTAGGAGACTTATTACCTGGGCACCTGGTGATCTGTGTGCACAGGGTCACACTTCAGCGTGCTGACCCCATACGTGGCTGTAGGAGACTTATTACCCGGGCACCTGGTGATCTGTGTGCCCAGGGTCACACTTCAGCGTGCTGACCCCATACGTGGCTGTAGGAGACTTATTACCCGGGCACCTGGTGATCTGTGTGCCCAGGTTCACACTTCAGTGTGCTGACCCTACGCGAGGCTGTATGAGACTTATTGCCCGGGCACCTGGTGCTTTGTGTGCTTCAGTACATTGGCAGGACAGATGTCGCACCCATGCACCAACGAGGACATACGTCATTCTAATTATACCTCTTTTCACCTTACAGACTGCCCACCGCTGCCCCACAGTCACCTTCGTGGGGGTTTGAGTTCTGTGCAGAACTGATTGGTGGTGGGGAGGGGGTATATTTCCTTCTGCGTGAACTGATACTGGCACTGATTGGTCCTTTCTTCATCCTGATGCTCTGTGTGAACCTTGAAAAGCACCTATGGGTCATTCTTTGATTACTGGTTGATTTCAGATCCTCGAGCAGTGTTTCCATAACATTAGGACGTGAGTGCAGGTTTTCTAACATAGGTGAGCATAGCTGGCATAGATTGCTTATATGTGACATTTTCATAATTTCAGTGACATTCAACGAATATGAGTGACATTTTCTCGTGAGCAAAAATCAAGCAATGAAGAGGAAGCATATAACGATCAGAAACTACACCCATTTGAGCAACAAGAAACTCTAAGAAGATCTTAAAACTGCTGCAAAGCACCAGAAACGAAAGGCACTAACCTAGTGCCCACCGGCACTAACCTAGTGCCCACCTGATCGTACTGTTGAGCAAATGTGTAACCAATAACAATTTAACAGATCCTGCCTTAGCCAGCCTGTGCCAACCAGGCCTCCTGGCTCCTCCCTGGCAATCAATCGAAATAATGCAGCATCATGACACAGAGAGAGTCCGTCCCGGCTCTCCACGTGGGACCAGACTGAGTGTAACCAAAGTGAAACAGGATATGAAAGGCCTCAGCGTGGATACCAGCTGCTAATAAATTATGATAATCACATAGGTGCCAACGTTTCAGATTGCTTATGTGTGGCATTTCCGTGGTTTCAGTGCACTTATGAGTGACATTCAACTACCAAATGTGTGACACTTAGAGTGCCACTTTCTCGCAAGTAAAACCAAAGAATTAAGTGCATAGAAGCAGACAGATAAGTGTTAGAAATGTCACTCTTTTGAGCAAAGAAAAGCTCTAAAATATCCTGAAACTGCTGCAAACCCCTGAAATGGAAGGTTATCAGTCTATAGCATTAAATCCCTGCACACTTTGCTGCAGCCTATCTGTTAGGGGGTGTACTAAAATTTTATAACAATGTGCATATTCATAGTGCTTTCAGTCACAGGCTACAACCTCATAGCACTATAATACAGAACTCACTATTGCCCATAGCGCACAACCAGGACTCAATTCTGTTTCTCTCTGGTTAAACACCAAATCTTTGCAGTGATTGCATTAACCAATTGATGTTTCATAACATTAACATAAAGGATGCATTTAGGTGTCTGGTTATTTTGTATTCAGTTACCTAAAGTTGAAAGATCAACAACAACAAAGTTATAGAACATGATTTCCTTGATTCTCTTTTTTGTGATACCTAGGCTGCACTGGCTACTCCAGCAGTCAGAGTTAAAGCCCATTAATACTTACGACCTCTGCAGCTTCAACTTTCAACAGATAGTTAAGACTAGGTTTAGTGCAGGGCATAGGAGCAGCATATTTAATGACAACTTGACCTTTGCACCTGCACGGAGCTGAAAATTGCCAAACATCATTCATGGCAATTACCACATAAAGACCTTTCACTGTCTGTGTGAAATAAGTAGCCCTGGGCTTTTTTTATGCCTTCGTCTAAAATATAAATTAATAAAAACATGCATGCAACAGGCTCCCCTGATGCTGCACCGACTTAACAATGTATATTGGACTAAAAAATGTTAACATTAACCTTAATTAATGAATTGTTATGTGGGAGAAAAGGGTAAAGCTAGATCTATTTTACCTTGAAAAAACATGTGAGCGTCTCCTCTCATTCAAAAGGTTCGATTCTCTCTAAGGGGTTTTCCTGCAGAAACCAGAATAAGGAATTCGCACACAACCGCACACAAGCCTTGCGCTCCTCAGCAGCTTCATCAATGGGAGTCGCAGAGTGGCTTTTTTGACCCTTGCTTAGCAGTGCAGCATATGATGCTCTCGTCCTGTTCACAGAAGGTTAGCTGAACTTTCAAGTACAGCACCATGCATTTAAGGAGTTCCTTCTCTATAACAAAATGAAAGTGACCTGTTCGGGCTGCCGCTGACCGCGATCGGAATTCCGCTCGTGTGCTGGACATTCCGATCGCGGGTGGGGTCGTGACGAGCTCAGCTCGTCATGCGCACAGCGCTACCGCGCAGCATGACGAGCTGAGCTCGTCATGAGCACGGAAGGGGTTAAAAACATCCTGCCTGCAGACTAAGTGACTTCTGGCCCCCACAACGCACGGGGCGAGCGTAGGCTATGTTTGTTTCTTTTGATTTAAGATCCCAAGTGATGGGGACAAGCTCCTCCCGGACAGAGGAGGTTGTCTGCCAGGGCTGGAAACTGCTCGGTGGGCCAGGGCTGCGGGGTACTTTACTTTGATGAAAATGTCCTGTCTGCAGGTAGAAACTCCATGCCACACTCAAGCACGGCCTATCGTCCCAACACCTGCCCTCTGTCATTCTTGCCTCTGGGCTCCTTGCCTTCATTTGAGCGTGGGTGTAGGAGGGCAATTTCTGGTTCTGGGGCCACATGTACAACCATTTCCTTTTGCAACTCACAATTTGCAAATTTTAGCGACTCGAAATTTGCGAGCCGCAAAAGGAAATGTACTAATGTGTTTGAGACACATTTAGCAATTCCTATTGGGGTCGCAAATTACCTGCCTCATCAATATTCATGAGGCAGGTCGCAATTTGCGACCCATTGGGAGTGGGCAATAACACAGGGACGGTGGCCTGCTGGGGACAGCAGACCCCCATGTCTGTGTTTGCTTTTTAAATAAAGCAACTTTTTTTTTTAATACAGGCCGTTTTCCTTATAGGAAAACGAGATGCATTTCAAAAACAAAAATGAAACATTTCAGTTTCAGTGGGACCACTGCCTGCTCTTAAAAAACGTTTTTGCTGCCAATCACAAAGGGAAACCCAGGGGACCCCCTTCCAGTTTGCGAGTGGCTTACCACCTACTTGAAGTAGGTGGTAAACTGCGATTGTTTTGCGACTGCAGTCCTGTTGCAAAACAATCGTACATCCTCCTGTGACTCGCTATTAGGAATGGATGCCTTTGGCACCCCCTTCCTAATAGAGAATTGCAAACCCAATTTTGCGAGTCGGTTACAGGTGACCGACTCGCAAAATAGGGTTGATACATGCTACAACCCTTTTTAGCAGTCGCAAACGTTCCGAATCTCCGTTTTCGACAGCTAAAAACGGTTGTACATGTGGCCCCTAATGTGCTGCTATGGCTGACACGGCAAGTTAAAATAAACCTGCTTCCCTCGGTGTCTGACTCTGGTCAGTCAGACCCTGCGAGGTCACAGTGGGGAGGGTGTCTTGCCGGAAATGAACAACAGGCAAGGTGCCGTCTGCAGGATTCACATGGGTGACTGTCTGCCTGGAATCTTTGATGAAAGAGACACCTGCCCTCGGATTGGTTAATTGATTCTCCCACAGGGCACCAGAGCTCCTTTATTAGGAGACACTGCAGTGTGTAAACATTAAAACAAGAGACAGCATGCTCTACTAGCACAGCGCACGCCAGCGCGATCACTCAATACTGTGCAGCTGAGCTCCTACAGCACGGCTCCTGCAGTGTTCAGGAGCGTTATAATTGTGTGACTAATGCTTATTAGTGCGGTGATGCAGACTCCAAAACTAAAATGTGTTAGTCTAACCCCTGATGCATGGTGCAGGGCTGGTAAGCACGTACAACCAAGAGAACAGGATTGCATGTCGAGGCGTAGAGATTTACTAGAATTCACTAAAACAGAATACTGTCACCTCTGGTGCCGTTCTACAGCCATTCTCACAATAGAGCGGACTTAAAAACTTTTTCTGTAGATCCAAGAATGCCGGACATAGACATGTGATGTGCTCCACAGTTTCATCAGCTTAGGGGCATAAATGCCAGGCTCTTTGATCCCTTCCCAAGTTAAACCAAGGCCCTTCCATTTGTAAGATAGGAACGTATAAAAGTCTCAATCAATCAAACAGCATTGTCACCCATAGGGGTATCTGGGCATTGTGGGTGCGACATCTCTGTCGAAGAGCCAGGTCTTGAGTTTCTTTCTGAAGTCCGTGTGGGAGGTTGCTGCGATAGATGCAGGGGGTGTGCGCAAGGGCTAGTGAGCACAGGTGTCTTGCGGGTAGATGGAAGTTGAGTCGGTAGTTGATGTAGGCCAGTTCTTGATTGTGTAGAACTTTGCAGGTGTGTGTGAGGATCTTGAACTGGCATCTTTTCTGGATGGGGAGCCAGTGGAGGTTCCTGCGGTGAGTCCATAAGTGGAGGCCCAGGAGGAGTCCGGCTGCGGTGTTCTGTATGGTCTGGAGTCTTCTGAGGAAGTGGGTGGAGATGCCGGTGTAGAGAGAATTGCCGTAGTAAGGCAGCTGGTGACAAGGGCCTGGGTGATGGTCTTTCTGGTGTTGACTAGGATCCATCTGAAGATTCTGCGGAGCGTGCGAAGGGTGTGGAAGCAGGAGGAAGCGACTGCGTTGACTTGTCGTTTCATGGTCAGTTCGTTGTTGAAGATGATGCGGGGATTGCACATGTGGTCTGTTGGTGTGGGTGGTCCTCAGAGTTCCGCTGGCCAACAGCTGTGGTCCCATATGGAGGCGTGCTTCCCAAAGATCAATACTTCTGTCTTGTTAGAGTTGAGTTTAAGACAGTTGTCTCTCATTCAGGTGGCTACTTTGGTCACGGCGTCACAGAAGTTAGTTCTGGTGGTGGAAGGGTCTTCGGTGAGCGAGAGGATTAACCCTGGGCGGAGCTGGCGGAGTTGCTCTTCTCGGAGTTCCGCGGAGTTGCTCTTCTCGGAGTTCCACGGAGTTGGGCAAAAACTCTGTGGAACTCCGCTCCGCGCCTCCAGCCCCCCCAATTAAATATATCTTTTTTTACAATAAATAAGATATAAATAAATACACTTACCTTATACACGGTGTCTCCGGGCTGCCCTTCTCCTCCTCGCCGTGGTCTTTGCAAACCTCTACGTCATACGTACGTCATGGTAGGACTGCGTGCGCATGTGCAGTCCTACCACGACGTACGTATGACGTAGGGGTTTGCAGAGACCACGGCGAGGAGGAGGAGGGCAGCCTGGAGACGCCGCATATAAGGTAAGTGTATTTTTTTATATCTTATTTATTGTAAAAAAGATATATTTAATTAGGGGGGGTGGAGGCGGGGAGCTAAAGGTGGGGGCCCAGGGCTCAGAACTTTGCTCCGCTGCGGAGTAGGAGTTTTGCCTACACTCTGCGTTCTCCGCGGAACACGGAGTAGGCAAAAATCCGCAGGCTGCGGAGCGGAGTTCTCCGCCCACCCCTAGAGAGGATAAGTTGAGTGTCGTGTGCGTAGGAAACTATGTTGAGGCCGTAGGATCTGACGATGTCTGCGAGGGGGGTTATTTAGGTGTTGAACAAGGTGGGGCTGAGGGATGATCCTTGGGGTGCGCCACATATGATGTCCTTGGGTTCGGAGGTGAAGGGAGGCAGCCCGATGCTCTGTGTGCATCCTGTCAGGAAGGAGGCAATCTACTTGAGGGCGTTTTTCTGTATGCCGATGTTGTAGAGTCTGTTGATGAGGGTGTGGTGGGATACGGTGTTGAACACAGCAAAGAGGTCGAGGAGGATCAGGACCACAGTCTTTCCACGGTCGAAGAGGGTTCTGATGTCACAGGTAGCAGCTATTGTTCCAGGTATTCGGTGAGTTGTTGGTTGATGGCCTTCTCGAGTTCTTTGGCAGGGTAAGGGAGCAGGGAGATCGCTCAATAATTTTTGAGTTTGCTGGGGTGGGCAGAGGGTTTCTCTAGGAGGGATCTGACCTATGCGTATTTCCATCTGTCCGGAAGGCTGCTGTGGTGATAGAGGTGCTAATGATGCTGGGGAGTTGCGTGCTGATAGGTTTGGTTCTGAGGTTGAAAAGGCAGTGGGGGCAGGGGTCGGTGGGTGCCCTAGAGTGGATGGATGCTATGATGGCCGTGCTGGTGTGGGTGTTGAGTGGAGACCAAGTGGTGATTGTTCAGCTGATGTGTGCTGGTAGGTCGAGGCTGTTGAGGTTGAGAGCAGTGGGTTGGGAGTCGAAGTTGTCTCAGCTTTAAAAAGTCTGGATTTGTTTTTGCCCCCAAATGTGAATCTAAACTTTGTCTTCGTGCTAAATGTATGATAATCCCAGTATGAGCTTTTCTAGGAGAATGACAGTGATAAATCCTTTAAAACGCATGTTTTATACTGGTTTTGAAACGCTGTTACCGTTATTCAATGCTCATATTTCATAAAGATTCCAGACACAGTAATTAATAATAAAATATATTCTTCCTAACACCGATTCAGTACAAGAGTTCTTGCAAAATGCTTCTTAATTTGTAAGGCTTTTCAAAGAATGAAGTGACATAGCGCAAAACTATGGGGCCCCACTGCAGAATGTGATGACGGGCCCCTGAGACTACCACATCTCACAGATACTCATGGGTCTTAGGCTGAATGGGGCTTCTCTATGGGATGGGGGCCCCAGAGTCACAGGCAGGCTCCATCCCATACTACTAACCCTCGACCTGCTGAAACTAAATGCTCTGGCCATCTAAGAGCCCTCCAGCTCCTGGGCCACATCCATATGAACTCATTTCACCTAAAGTGGTCCATACATGAACTGAATGGAACGGAGGGCTCCCAGGTGGGCGTAAGGAGTCCCGCCCAAGTGTACATAATTACATAAATGGAGATGATAGAGAGAAGAGTATACCGACCCTCAGGGTGTGTGCCCTGTTGTTACCAGTCTTTGGTGTTTAGGGTACCTGTGGCATCTGGTTTGAGACCATAGCACTTGGTGGTAGCTTGTCTATAACATGAATGAAGGCCCAGAGGCAGAACACGGCCTACACACAGGAGAAACGCACCTCTCTTGAGTTTGGTGTTCAGCATCACAACACCCACAGCGTTGTGCACCAAGCTCACTGTGGCGTTTGCTCCCTCCATGGAAGTATGCGACTGCTCAGCAGACATTCACCTGCTGGTACTCCCAGATGGACTTCAGAGGATAAGGACGCGTGGCCAGACCATCCCATATCAGCATCCCTACCACCAGTAACCATCGAACACCCCAAAAAGCAATGAAAACATGTCTTGTTCTCTAGGGAGAGTGCCCACATGCCACCCAGACCAGCCCTAAGACTTCTCAATACTAAGAGTCTGCTTAAAGGCATTAAAGTGCTCCACAGGCAACCAGAATGTAAGACAACGGAGAAGGCCTGTGCCAGAGACAGGAAAGGACTTCACAAAGGGGCATTTGTTGGGCATTCCAGAGGAATTCACACAGATGAGGAGGCGGGAGCTGCTTGGAGTGCCAACGCTGTCTCCAGGAAACCATCCAATGACTGAGGGCACCAACCTCTTCCTAGATTCCTAGCCGTGGTGGCTGTCAACAATGAGCAGCAGTCACTGGCAAGGCCTATAGGTCTGGCTTTCATGTAAAAAAAGCCTGCTGCAGTTTAAAAACAAAACAAGATGTGATTGCATGCTGTATTCAATGTATCTAGGAGGTAATGAATTCAATATGTGATGATTCAAAGTACTTTTGCATCATTGTCACTCCTAAAGTGACTACTTCTTACTGCCAGCAGCCCCCCTCTCCAGCAATGTGCTCTTCACTCATTGTCACTCCTACAGTGACTACTTACTGCCAGCAGCCCCCCTCTCCTGCAATGTGCTCTTCCCTCATTGTCACTCCTAGAGTGACTACTTCTTACTGCCTGCAGCCCCCCTCTCCTGCAGTGTGCTCTTCACTCATTGTCACTCCTTCCATGACTACTACTTCCTGCCAGCAGCTCTCCCCTCTCCTGCAATGTGCTCTTCACTCATTGTCACTCCTAGAGTGCCTGTAATTCCTGCTGCCAGCAGCTTTCCCCTCTCCTGCAATGTGCTCTTCACTCATTGTCACTCCTACAGTGACTACTTCCTGCCAGCAGCCCCCCTCTCCTGCACTGTGCTCTTCACTCATTGTCACTCCTACAGTGCCTGTAAATCCTGCTGCCAGCAGCTCTCCCCTCTCCTGCAATGTGCTCTTCACTCATTGTCACTCCTACAGTGCCTGTAATTCCTGCTGCCAGCAGCTTTCCCCTCTCCTGCACTGTGCTCTTCACTCATTGTCACTCCTACAGTGCCTGTAATTCCTGCTGCCAGCAGCTCTCTCCTCTCCTACAATGTGCTCTTCACTCATTGTCACTCCTACAGTGCCTGTAATTCCTGCTGCCAGCAGCTCTCCCCTCTCCTGCAATGTGCTCTTCACTCATTGTCACTCCTAGAGTGCCTGTAATTCCTGCTGCCAGCAGCTTTCCCCTCTCCTGCAATGTGCTCTTCACTCATTGTCACTCCTAGAGTGCCTGTAATTCCTGCTGCCAGCAGCTTTCCCCTCTCTTGCAATGTGCTCTTCCCTCATTGTCACTCCTAGAGTGACTACTTCTTACTGCCAGCAGCCCCCCTCTCCAGCAATGTGCTCTTCACTCATTGTCACTCCTACAGTGACTACTTCCTGCCAGCAGCCCCCCTCTCCTGCAATGTGCTCTTCACTCATTGTCACTCCTACAGTGACTACTTCCTGCCAGCAGCCCCCCTCTCCAGCAATGTGCTCTTCACTCATTGTCACTCCTACAGTGACTACTTCCTGCCACCAGCCCACCTCTCCAGCAATGTGCTCTTCACTCATTGTCACTCCTACAGTGACTACTTCCTGCCAGCAGCCCCCCTCTCCTGCAATGTGCTCTTCACTCATTGTCACTCCTACAGTGACTACTTCCTGCCAGCAGCCCCCTCTCCAGCAATGTGCTCTTCACTCATTGTCACTCCTACAGTGACTACTTCCTGCCAGCAGCCCCCTCTCCAGCAATGTGCTCTTCACTCATTGTCACTCCTACAGTGACTACTTCCTGCCAGCAGCCCCCTCTCCAGCAATGTGCTCTTCACTCATTGTCACTCCTACAGTGACTACTTCCTGCCAGCAGCCCCCTCTCCTGCAATGTGCTCTTCACTCATTGTCACTCCTACAGTGACTACTTCCTGCCAGCAGCCCCCTCTCCAGCAATGTGCTCTTCACTCATTGTAACTCCTACAGTGACTACTTCCTGCCAGCAGCCCCCTCTCCAGCAATGTGCTCTTCACTCATTGTCACTCCTACAGTGACTACTTCCTGCCAGCAGCCCCCCTCTCCAGCAATGTGCTCTTCACTCATTGTCACTCCTACAGTGACTACTTCCTGCCAGCAGCCCCCTCTCCAGCAATGTGCTCTTCACTCATTGTCACTCCTACAGTGACTACTTCCTGCCAGCAGCCCCCTCTCCAGCAATGTGCTCTTCACTCATTGTCACTCCTACAGTGACTACTTCCTGCCAGCAGCCCCCTCTCCAGCAATGTGCTCTTCACTCATTGTCACTCCTACAGTGACTACTTCCTGCCAGCAGCCCCCTCTCCTGCAATGTGCTCTTCACTCATTGTCACTGCTACAGTGACTACTTCTTACTGCCAGCAGCCCCCCTCTCCTGCAGTGTGCTCTTCACTCATTGTCACTCCTACAGTGCCTGTAATTCCTGCTGCCAGCAGCTCTCCCCTCTCCTGCAATGTGCTCTTCACTCATTGTCACTCCTATAGTGACTACTTCCTGCCAGCAGCCCCCCTCTCCAGCAATGTGCTCTTCACTCATTGTCACTCCTACAGTGACTACTTCCTGCCAGCAGCCCCCCTCTCCTGCAATGTGCTCTTCACTCATTGTCACTCCTACAGTGCCTGTAATTCCTGCTGCCAGCAGCCCTCCCCTCTCCTGCAATGGGCTCTTCCCTCATTGTCACTCCTACAGTGCCTGTAATTCCTGCTGCCAGCCCCCTCTCCTCTCCTGCAATGGGCTCTTCCCTCATTTCTCCTACATTACCTCTCCTCCTGTCCCCTAGAATGCGCCTCTTCCGGCTCACAATGTAAACTGTGACTAGATCTGGGCGACATTTTCTCTCCCAAGCAGACTGTGCAGTCCGCACATAGGTCCTGTTCTGCCCCAGATAGGTTCGGTGCAAGATCCTCGCAACTGTTCTCTTCCCACTGAAAAGCCCACCCCAGGCCCTCTGTGGTTCCTGCCCATTCGTGACCCTGTGTGTCGTTTTGGTCAGTGTATTGTTCCTTCTCTTCCAAGAATGTGAGGAAGCCAGCAGTCTGTATCACAGGAGGTCATGAGAAGGAATCTGCCTCCAGGGGAGCTCGAGAGAAGAGTAAGCAGGAAGGCAGAGCTATGCACAGAAATCCTTGCTCCACAACGGAGGGAAATGGCCTGCCCTGGCGGACCCTGCTGTGCTCTCGGGTACAGAGGAGCTCTCTGGAGCTTGACATGCTGAGCACACCTCAGCCCTTATTCTGCTGGAGGCCTCACCCTTATTCAACGCCGTCAACACATCCATCCTACTCCAGCAGTCAGCAGCAGTGAGACGAGGTGGATCCCCTCACCTGGACCTCGTCATTCTTATCAGGATGCAGTCGATCCCTTCTTCTTTCCCCTTCGGTCCAGGTCCACCCCGGTGTTCTCCCCCAAGGACCATCATTGTCTCAGATCTCATTCCACTTAGGACCCGTTGATCAGCGTCATCAGATATTTTGGCCTGGACTCCATGTCCTCTGCCCCGCTTTTATATTTAGCCTGTACGGCCCTCCTTACGCGGTCTGGCATGCACGTCAATCCCTTCTTGTTGGACATCCAACCTTGGATGAGCACCAAGATGCTGGACCGTAATGCGGATAAACCTGAAGGCCTGATGAAGGGCTCGTGGCCCGGTGCTCCTCTGTGTCCTGTTGGCATGATTACGAAGCTTGGCTTTCGGTTACACACGGAGCTCCATCTGGAAAACCAAGTCAGTTCGGTGGTCTTTGCTGTTTTTTCCAATGAAGGCTCCAGAGAAGGATCAGTCCTGTTACCCCTCAGCAGATGAGATCTGGAGCGGTAGCACGGCCATCGTTTCCAGACTCAGTTGTTCCAATGGCTGCTCCCTTGGGCTCCATGCGAAGACTTTGGCTGGACTGCAGCTTTTCCAGCATCTGCCCGTCAGGTTTTTGGGCTGCATAGGATGGAACAGGTGACGGAGGACCACCATAAACTGCACTGGCCGCCAGTAGACCAAAGAACTGAATTCAAGGCCCCTTTCCAGGCACATTGGGTTCTACTGGCCAAGATGCTACTGCCATTCAGGCCTAAATTTCAGGGAATCTCTCCTCACGGTCCCTCCATTAGACTTGCACTTCATATCAATGGTCTTGGCTGTAGGCTGACCTGTCTGGGAAGCGCGGGCTTTTCATTCTGGCTTCAACGTTGTAGAGCTGAATGCTGTTCTCGCTTTGTTGTGTCACAAACATACTTCTTTTCGTAAAGCTTTGAAGACTCGTCTTTTCCAACAGTCTCACTGTTCTTTTTTGTTCGGCTTTAATAGATGATGCCTTCTTGCTGAATGTGTGCTACTAAGTGCTACATTCATTCATTCATTCAAAGTGCCAGCGTCAAAATGCAATCTTCATAGACTTGTGCCTGTCTGTAGCATTCCCTGAGTTATTTCTCCATTTTGATGGAAAGGAAATTGGATTTTGTCGGCCAAAGGCCTTCTAATGTCAGCATCTGATGAAGTCAATGTATTTAAAAGCAAGACATGGGATAATGTTCTCTGAAATTGATTTTTTTTTAAATGTTGATTTGTTTTTCAATTGAAATGTGTTCTGGGACCCAGTAATAGACAGACCCAGGTCTCCCTGAGCTTCTGAACATCAGAGAGTGGAACTGAGAGCCTGTCTGATGTGCACTGCTTATCGAGCCATTGCACCCCAGAATCAAGGCACCTGCTGCAGCTCTCATCGAGTCATTGCAACCCGAATCAAGGCACCCGCTCTTTTCGAGTCATTGCACCCCAGAATAAAGGCACACACTGCAGCTCTTATCGAGTCATTGCACCCCAGAATCAAGGCACCCGCTGCAGCGCTTATTGAGTCATTGCACCCCAGAATCAAGGGACCTGCTGCAGCTCTTACGAGTCATTGCACCCCAGAATCAAGGCACCCGCTGCAGCGCTTATTGAGTCATTGCACCCCAGAATCGAGGCACCTGCTGCAGCTCTTATCGAGTCAATGCACCCCAGAATCGAGGCACCTGCTGCAGCTCTTATCGAGCCATTGCACCCCAGAATCAAGGCACCTGCTGCAGCTCTCATCGAGTCATTGCAACCCGAATCAAGGCACCCGCTCTTTTCGAGTCATTGCACCCCAGAATAAAGGCACACACTGCAGCTCTTATCGAGTCATTGCACCCCAGAATCAAGGCACCCGCTGCAGCGCTTATTGAGTCATTGCACCCCAGAATCGAGGCACCTGCTGCAGCTCTTATCGAGTCAATGCACCCCAGAATCGAGGCACCTGCTGCAGCTCTTATCGAGTCATTGCACCCCAGAATCGAGGCACCTGCTGCAGCTCTTATCGAGTCAATGCACCCCAGAATCAAGGCACCCGCTGCAGCTCTTATCGAGTCATTGCAACCCAGAATCAAGGCACCCGCTGCAGCTCTTATCGAGTCATTGCAACCCAGAATCGAGGCACCTGCTGCAGCTCTTATCGAGTCAATGCACCCCAGAATCAAGGCACCCGCTGCAGCTCTTATCGAGTCATTGCAACCCAGAATCAAGGCACCCGCTGCAGCTCTTATCGAGTCATTGCAACCCAGAATCAAGGCACCCGCTGCAGCTCTTATCGAGTCAATGCACCCCAGAATCGAGGCACCTGCTGCAGCTCTTATCGAGCCATTGCACCCCAGAATCAAGGCACCTGCTGCAGCTCTCATCGAGTCATTGCAACCCGAATCAAGGCACCCGCTCTTTTCGAGTCATTGCACCCCAGAATAAAGGCACACACTGCAGCTCTTATCGAGTCATTGCACCCCAGAATCAAGGCACCCGCTGCAGCGCTTATTGAGTCATTGCACCCCAGAATCGAGGCACCTGCTGCAGCTCTTATCGAGTCAATGCACCCCAGAATCGAGGCACCTGCTGCAGCTCTTATCGAGTCATTGCACCCCAGAATCGAGGCACCTGCTGCAGCTCTTATCGAGTCAATGCACCCCAGAATCAAGGCACCCGCTGCAGCTCTTATCGAGTCATTGCAACCCAGAATCAAGGCACCCGCTGCAGCTCTTATCGAGTCATTGCAACCCAGAATCGAGGCACCTGCTGCAGCTCTTATCGAGTCAATGCACCCCAGAATCAAGGCACCCGCTGCAGCTCTTATCGAGTCATTGCAACCCAGAATCAAGGCACCCGCTGCAGCTCTTATCGAGTCATTGCAACCCAGAATCAAGGCACCCGCTGCAGCTCTCATCGAGTCATTGCACCCAGAATCGAGGCACCCATTGCAGCTCTTATCGAGTCATTGCACCCCAGAATCGAGGCACCCGCTGCAGCTCTTATCGAGTCATTGCACCCCAGAATCGAGGCACCCGCTGCAGCTCTTATCGAGTCATTGCACCCCAGAATCAAGGCACCAGGCAGAAGCTCAGAATATTATCATAAATAGTGCACCCTATTTTATAGTATTTACATCTTTACATTTCCAGCTGCATTATCCACATTTATTTTTCTAATAATTTTAGTATTTATCTATATTCATTTTCACTGAAGAAATGAAGTTGCATCTAGTATTTATCCACATTTAACTGATTTATATACACACTTTAATGTCGCTATAATTTTACTGTACGACTGCTAAGTCGCAAGCTCCCAAACAATATATATACTCACCTGTAATGCTATAAAGTGCAATAGGTAATCTTACGCATTTCTTTGTTCTCCCAGACCCGTCAATATGCACAACTAGTGGCCAAGATTTTGTAACTAACAGCTTGAAGATACACACAAAGGCAGGGCTAATTTGTGTATTTTTCCACTTTTAGAAATACAAACCGATATGTAAACATCTGTTTCACTTTAGTATTCATGCGTAAACATCAACACAAAAGGACATTCTGGGGGACTTAATTGGAACTAGAACAGCATTATACCACGCGCTGATCTGTCCACACTTTTTTGGTGTTCCATCACTCTCGGTCTCCTAACTGACCATTAGACCCTGTACACGAGAGTGAGGTCAGGGCAGTTTAGAACTTTTGAATATTATTACACAACCTCCAACCTAAGAGCCCTTAGAAAGTCATTGGGGTTCACATGAAGAATGCTGTCTTCCATCAGAATGTATAGGTAAAAATCAGTAACAATGAAAAGTTGAGAGCCTTAATCTTAATAATTATAAAATACAGACTGCTGCACTTTAGATGCAAAGTTCGACAATTATATTAACTTGTTGCCCTCTTCTGAGGCGTGTGACTGTCATGTAGCTGATATGGCTCGCAAGCAAAGCAGGCCGAGTTGGCTAACACTCAGCAAGTCATTTCCGTCTTTTATTTTATTGAGAAAAATTCTGCAGCCCTCCCTAGCAGCGGAGGTAGCAGAATGTTGCACAACATGAAACATCATTGAACGGTGACCGTATTGCAGCTCGAAGATAAAGAATAAAGAATAGAAAAAGGAAATCAGTGTCCGATAACATAAAAGAGAAACACTGAAAAATACCACCACAAAAGAGACAAGAGCTTGGACCTGTAAGGGTCCTCACAAGGGTCAGATTGGGAGATGAGTGGTAATAGGAAAGCTGTCGGTATCTAGAGGAAACTGCTTAATCCGGGGCAGAATTGAAGCTCGCCTGCCACAGGGATAGAATGGTGGAGCAAATTCTTATGTAAAATTTGTTCCTGATTTTGCATTTTCCTCTACAAAGTGACATGTTTTCTATTAATCCTCAACCCTAAGTACGGCTTGTGTAGCGATGCCTTGAAAAAAAGTGCAGTCAAACAACTAAAGAAATATATCAATGGAAAGGGCTACTACCCAACCGGGCCGGACTGGGAACCAGGAGCAGCCCTGGCATTCTTCTCGGACCAGCCCCGGGGAAGGAAGCACTGCCTGACCCCGGGGCCGGACTGGAACCCGGAGCAGCCCTGGCGTTTGTCTCAGACCAGCCCCTGGGGAAGGAAGCACTGCCTGGCCCCGGGGCCGGACTGGGAACCAGGAGCAGCCCTGGCATTCTTCTCGGACCAGCCCCGGGGAAGGAAGCACTGCCTGGCCCCGGGGCCGGACTGGGACCCGGAGCAGCCCTGGCGTTTGTCTCAGACCAGCCCCTGGGGAAGGAAGCACTGCCTGGCCCCGGGGCCGTACTGGAACCCGGAGCAGCCCTGGCATTCTTCTCGGACCAGCCCCGGGGAAGGAAGCACTGCCTGGCCCCGGGGCCGGACTGGGACCCGGAGCAGCCCTGGCATTCTTCTCGGACCAGCCCCGGGGAAGGAAGCACTGCCTGGCCCCGGGGCCGTACTGGGACCCGGAGCAGCCCTGGCATTCTTCTCGGACCAGCCCCGGGGAAGGAAGCACTGCCTGGCCCCGGGGCCGGACTGGGACCCGGAGCAGCCCTGGCGTTTGTCTCAGACCAGCCCCCGGGGAAGGAAGCACTGCCTGGCCCCGGGGCCGGACTGGAACCCGGAGCAGCCCTGGCATTCTTCTCGGACCAGCCCCGGGGAAGGAAGCACTGCCTGGCCCCGGGGCCGGACTGGAACCCGGAGCAGCCCTGGCATTTGTCTCGGACCAGCCCCGGGGAAGGAAGCACTGCCTGGCCCCGGGGCCGGACTGGGAACCAGGAGCAGCCCTGGCATTTGTCTCGGACCAGCCCCGGGGAAGGAAGCACTGCCTGGCCCCGGGGCCGGACTGGAACCCGGAGCAGCCCTGGCATTCTTCTCGGACCAGCCCCGGGGAAGGAAGCACTGCCTGGCCCCGGGGCCGGACTGGAACCCGGAGCAGCCCTGGCATTCTTCTCGGACCAGCCCCGGGGAAGGAAGCACTGCCTGGCCCCGGGGCCGGACTGGAACCCGGAGCAGCCCTGGCATTCTTCTCGGACCAGCCCCGGGGAAGGAAGCACTGCCTGGCCCCGGGGCCGGACTGGAACCCGGAGCAGCCCTGGCATTCTTCTCGGACCAGCCCCGGGGAAGGAAGCACTGCCTGGCCCCGGGGCCGGACTGGAACCCGGAGCAGCCCTGGCATTCTTCTCGGACCAGCCCCGGGGAAGGAAGCACTGCCTGGCCCCGGGGCCGGACTGGGACCCGGAGCAGCCCTGGCATTCTTCTCGGACCAGCCCCGGGGAAGGAAGCACTGCCTGGCCCCGGGGCCGGACTGGAACCCGGAGCAGCCCTGGCATTCTTCTCGGACCAGCCCCGGGGAAGGAAGCACTGCCTGGCCCCGGGGCCGGACTGGGACCCGGAGCAGCCCTGGCGTTTGTCTCGGACCAGCCCCGGGGAAGGAAGCACTGCCTGGCCCCGGGGCCGGACTGGGACCCGGAGCAGCCCTGGCGTTTGTCTCAGACCAGCCCCCGGGGAAGGAAGCACTGCCTGGCCCCGGGGCCGGACTGGAACCCGGAGCAGCCCTGGCATTCTTCTCGGACCAGCCCCGGGGAAGGAAGCACTGCCTGGCCCCGGGGCCGGACTGGAACCCGGAGCAGCCCTGGCATTTGTCTCGGACCAGCCCCGGGGAAGGAAGCACTGCCTGGCCCCGGGGCCGGACTGGGACCCGGAGCAGCCCTGGCGTTTGTCTCAGACCAGCCCCCGGGGAAGGAAGCACTGCCTGGCCCCGGGGCCGGACTGGGACCCGGAGCAGCCCTGGCGTTTGTCTCAGACCAGCCCCCGGGGAAGGAAGCACTGCCTGGCCCCGGGGCCGGACTGGGACCCGGAGCAGCCCTGGCGTTTGTCTCAGACCAGCCCCCGGGGAAGGAAGCACTGCCTGGCCCCGGGGCCGGACTGGGACCCGGAGCAGCCCTGGCGTTTGTCTCAGACCAGCCCCCGGGGAAGGAAGCACTGCCTGGCCCCGGGGCCGGACTGGGACCCGGAGCAGCCCTGGCGTTTGTCTCAGACCAGCCCCCGGGGAAGGAAGCACTGCCTGGCCCCGGGGCCGGACTGGGACCCGGAGCAGCCCTGGCGTTTGTCTCAGACCAGCCCCCGGGGAAGGAAGCACTGCCTGGCCCCGGGGCCGCACTGGGACCCGGAGCAGCCCTGGCGTTTGTCTCAGACCAGCCCCTGGGGAAGGAAGCACTGCCTGGCCCCGGGGCCGGACTGGGACCCGGAGCAGCCCTGGCGTTTGTCTCGGACCAGCCCCGGGGAAGGAAGCACTGCCTGGCCCCGGGGCCGGACTGGAACCCGGAGCAGCCCTGGCGTTTGTCTCAGACCAGCCCCCGGGGAAGGAAGCACTGCCTGGCCCCGGGGCCGGACTGGGACCCGGAGCAGCCCTGGCGTTTGTCTCAGACCAGCCCCCGGGGAAGGAAGCACTGCCTGGCCCCGGGGCCGGACTGGGACCCGGAGCAGCCCTGGCGTTTGTCTCAGACCAGCCCCCGGGGAAGGAAGCACTGCCTGGCCCCGGGGCTGGACTGGGACCCGGAGCAGCCCTGGCGTTTGTCTCAGACCAGCCCCCGGGAAGGAAGCACTGCCTGGCCCCGGGGCCGGACTGGGACCCGGAGCAGCCCTGGCGTTTGTCTCAGACCAGCCCCGGGGAAGGAAGCACTGCCTGGCCCCGGGGCCGGACTGGGACCCGGAGCAGCCCTGACGTTTGTCTCAGACCAGCCCCTGGGGAAGGAAGCACTGCCTGGCCCCGGGGCCGGACTGGGACCCGGAGCAGCCCTGGCGTTTGTCTCGGACCAGCCCCGGGGAAGGAAGCACTGCCTGGCCCCGGGGCCGGACTGGGACCCGGAGCAGCCCTGGCGTTTGTCTCAGACCAGCCCCCGGGGAAGGAAGCACTGCCTGGCCCCGGGGCCGGACTGGAACCCGGAGCAGCCCTGGCATTCTTCTCGGACCAGCCCCGGGGAAGGAAGCACTGCCTGGCCCTGGGGCCGGACTGGAACCCGGAGCAGCCCTGGCATTTGTCTCGGACCAGCCCCGGAGAAGGAAGCACTGCCTGGCCCCGGGGCCGGACTGGGACCCGGAGCAGCCCTGGCGTTTGTCTCAGACCAGCCCCCGGGGAAGGAAGCACTGCCTGGCCCCGGGGCCGGACTGGGACCCGGAGCAGCCCTGGCGTTTGTCTCAGACCAGCCCCCGGGAAGGAAGCACTGCCTGGCCCCGGGGCCGGACTGGGACCCGGAGCAGCCCTGGCGTTTGTCTCAGACCAGCCCCCGGGAAGGAAGCACTGCCTGGCCCCGGGGCCGGACTGGGACCCGGAGCAGCCCTGGCGTTTGTCTCAGACCAGCCCCCGGGGAAGGAAGCACTGCCTGGCCCCGGGGCCGGACTGGGACCCGGAGCAGCCCTGGCGTTTGTCTCAGACCAGCCCCCGGGGAAGGAAGCACTGCCTGGCCCCGGGGCCGGACTGGGACCCGGAGCAGCCCTGGCGTTTGTCTCAGACCAGCCCCCGGGGAAGGAAGCACTGCCTGGCCCCGGGGCCGGACTGGGACCCGGAGCAGCCCTGGCGTTTGTCTCAGACCAGCCCCTGGGGAAGGAAGCACTGCCTGGCCCCGGGGCCGGACTGGGACCCGGAGCAGCCCTGGCGTTTGTCTCGGACCAGCCCCGGGGAAGGAAGCACTGCCTGGCCCCGGGGCCGGACTGGGACCCGGAGCAGCCCTGGCGTTTGTCTCAGACCAGCCCCCGGGGAAGGAAGCACTGCCTGGCCCCGGGGCCGGACTGGAACCCGGAGCAGCCCTGGCATTCTTCTCGGACCAGCCCCGGGAAGGAAGCACTGCCTGGCCCCGGGGCCGGACTGGAACCCGGAGCAGCCCTGGCATTTGTCTCGGACCAGCCCCGGGAAGGAAGCACTGCCTGGCCCCGGGGCCGGACTGGGACCCGGAGCAGCCCTGGCGTTTGTCTCAGACCAGCCCCCGGGGAAGGAAGCACTGCCTGGCCCCGGGGCCGGACTGGAACCCGGAGCAGCCCTGGCATTCTTCTCGGACCAGCCCCAGGGAAGGAAGCACTGCCTGGCCCCGGGGCCGGACTGGAACCCGGAGCAGCCCTGGCATTCTTCTCGGACCAGCCCCGGGAAGGAAGCACTGCCTGGCCCCGGGGCCGGACTGGAACCCGGAGCAGCCCTGGCATTTGTCTCGGACCAGCCCCGGGGAAGGAAGCACTGCCTGGCCCCGGGGCCGGACTGGGACCCGGAGCAGCCCTGGCATTCTTCTCGGACCAGCCCCGGGGAAGGAAGCACTGCCTGGCCCCGGGGCCGGACTGGAACCCGGAGCAGCCCTGGCGTTTGTCTCGGACCAGCCCCGGGGAAGGAAGCACTGCCTGGCCCCGGGGCCGGACTGGGACCCGGAGCAGCCCTGGCATTCTTCTCGGACCAGCCCCGGGGAAGGAAGCACTGCCTGGCCCCGGGGCCGGACTGGGACCCGGAGCAGCCCTGGCATTCTTCTCGGACCAGCCCCGGGAAGGAAGCACTGCCTGGCCCCGGGGCCGGACTGGGACCCGGAGCAGCCCTGGCATTCTTCTCGGACCAGCCCCGGGGAAGGAAGCACTGCCTGGCCCCGGGGCCGGACTGGGACCCGGAGCAGCCCTGGCGTTTGTCTCAGACCAGCCCCTGGGGAAGGAAGCACTGCCTGGCCCCGGGGCCGGACTGGAACCCGGAGCAGCCCTGGCATTTGTCTCGGACCAGCCCCGGGGAAGGAAGCACTGCCTGGCCCCGGGGCCGGACTGGGACCCGGAGCAGCCCTGGCATTCTTCTCGGACCAGCCCCGGGGAAGGAAGCACTGCCTGGCCCCGGGGCCGGACTGGGACCCGGAGCAGCCCTGGCATTCTTCTCGGACCAGCCCCGGGGAAGGAAGCACTGCCTGGCCCCGGGAGGCTGGAAACGTTTGCTTGCTGTTTGCGCTACTGGGGCAAATATGGCAGCACTGCTGCAAAACCGGCCCCCAGTTACATAACCGCCCCCACCGCTGCAAAACCGTCCCGCACCCTTCCAGCCTCCCGGGGAAACACCCGATGTCCAGTACGGCCAGTCCGGCCCTGTGTACAACGTCCAGTCTGGCTTCAGATCCGGGCACAGCACTGAATGGGCAATGCTGGACCTCGCTGATGAGGCCGGTTCACTTCTGGACAAGGGCGAGTTTTGCCTCCTGATCTTTTGGACGCTTCTGATACTGTCATGCAGGCCATGCCATGGTATCAGCACCCAGCCTGCTTCTTTCAGTGTTAGTGGGGCGGTGTTACAGAGGTTCAAGTCCTATCAGGGTGAGCGCTGTCAGGTTTTCAAGATAAATAACACTCCACTCCCCGTTAAAACTCTTTTTGGATCACCTCAGGGCTCAGTATTGCTTCCCACACAATTTAACCTACACTTAGAGAACCACTAGGGGAATTCCTAAACTCTCTTGTGTTGTCAGACCACCAATATGTGGATGATATGTAGATTTATGCAAAATAAGGAATGATTGATCCATTGACTACCTCCAGGACTCCATCTCACAAACAGAGAACTGCACGTCTTCACAGCACCAAAAACTAAAACAAAGCAAAACTGAGTTGCCTATCGTAAGCCATGACCCAAACAGCGACAATTTATCACAAAAAAATCCTAGGAAGATGGTGGCCTTTGCTCGAAAATGGTGCTCAGTGCAAAAACATTAGGCCTCCCACTAGGCAGTAACTCAAGTTAGGCGTGAACATCAATTCCAGGGCAAAGGGAGCAAACTAGATTGTGTTGCATCCATGAACGAGGCTATCTTGACAAGTGATCTAAAAGAAACCGCCCAAGCTTTAGGTATCTCAAGGATGGAATATAGATTATCCACACTGGCAAACCTCCCTCATATCCGCAGAATTCAACTAAAAGCTCAAGGCTGCAACAAGGCTGTCGTCAAACCCTAAGAGGTTTCATCACGTTACCTCAGTGTTAACTCAGCTCAAACGGTTACACAAATCTGGCCATCGGTGTCGCCACCGAAGGGAAAGCTTCCATCACCAGGCAGTCGGTGCCATCTTCTGAACACTGATATTCTCCGCGTCAGAACCAAATGTTGTCGCAAGTCTTCCCTCTTGCCTCACTCTTTCACAGGTCTTGCCCCTTAAATCTAGAACAAGATACCCACTTACATTACACCCACTCCTGCATGGTCATGTTTACCTTCTAAAAGGTCTCTGCGCGCTACTGACCAATAAAAATGTTTTTTTAATTTGACAATGGTGCTCATCTTATCAAGCTAGAAGGATGAAAGGCTGAGTGGACCTACTAGGACTCTAACCTGTGACCATGCAGTCCAACACAGATCCCATGAGTGGGTGAATTAGTCCACTGTGCTGTCGGACCTCTGCACTTACTTCTTTCAAGGCCAGACCAAAATATCACCGGCTGGTCACCCAACTAGACACACACACTGATATTCCATTACATCCCCCGTACATGTCAACATTTTAGAGCAGGCAAGTGGAAGATTTAAAAAAAAATAGTCTGAGAATGTATTTTCCCCACTGACATATATTGAAGCAGAGGCAATCTGCTTGAAACGGGTCTTTTGGTATGTACTATGATCAGCATTTAATTTTTGGCAGTTTAATAACATAGCACAAACAAAAACAAAGTTCTAAACTCTGGCAAACAAAAACAGAGTTCTAAATTCTGTTTTTGTTTGCGCTATGTAAAACTACCAAAAATAAAATGTCGAGGCCTGTCATACTCTCATCTCTCTCCAAGAAATGTGGACAAAGCGTTAACCTTTGATGTTAGAGGTAATTCTTGGAGGGGGAGGTTGGAGTGACAGGTACAAACATTTTATTTTTAGTAGTTTTATAAAACTCTGAATCAGGTTTCCGCATGCAGGAATCGGGAGGCGGGGGACTAGCCTTGAAATCGGTAGTCGCACGCTTGAATCAGCAGGGTTGCCATGTATGGTCCCTTACTGTACGTCGTGCCTTCTCTGTAAAATACATTACAGATCTTTACAGTACATATATATCCGACTGTTGAGCATCAAATATGACCTCCATGGGCAGTGAGAAGCCGCTGTTTCTATCTCTCATGATGTGCGAAAGCCAAAGCAGCTCCAAAACGCCAAAACGCCACTTGGGATATTCTCCACTCCAGACAAAATGATAAATAAATCCCAAAAATCCAGAGTGGCCTGGCACGAGGGCACGCATCCTGCGGCTTCCCCGCATTGTGCACACGTGCGTCTCCCTCCCGCCCAGCTCACATCCGGTTTCCGGTGCTGCGCTGAGCCCTGTGACCTCACATTCTTGAGTCCGGGTGTCTGACTCACTGCAGAAGAGGCAGGGGAGGGGTAAAAGGCAGGGCTTAAGGGGGTGTCCACAGCTGAGACACCGCGGCCTGCTGTAAAGCGCTTTGGGTGTCGAGGCCGCAGTCTCGGCGCTTCGCCTCTGCACGCCTCCGGCACGTGCGCAGCCCACAGCAGGGCCAGGACAGTGGGGTGAAGAGAGCCGGTGCCCACCCCAAGGCATCAGTTAACCCTATGGGAGAAGAATGCAGCCTCACATCTCCATGCCTAAGATGTAGGGAGCCCTGTGTATACTTGTAGATCTGCAGCTGCAGTTTATTTTCGGGCTGTGGCCTGATTTTAAGTGGATGGTAAATTGTAAAATCTCCTGAGTCTGAGCGGATATGGTAATTCAGCGACTTGTTGCGTTACCACTGGGAGAATTATTAACACCATGTGGGGCCTGGTGCTCGTGATTCTGCCAGCAGTAACTCCATCATGGGTGATCCTATTACACCCCAGAAAATGTCATGGATTTCATGTCCCCAAGACTGGCCCCAAATTTCTAACAAGGCAAACAGTCTAAGCGGCAGCACCCCTCACCTGGTCACCCTCCCGGATCCCACAAACTCAGACCACACAATTTCACATTTATGGAAGAATTGAGGCCGCAGTTTATTAGGCAATTTTTAACTTATATGCGATCCTTCAACCACCATTTCTCTCTTTATCCAAATAGCCTGTTCCCACCTTACCATAGCCACAAGCACTGTGCCCTACATTCAGCGCTGACCAGACCACTCAGGTGAGCTAACACCTTGGGTGTAACCATTCCCTCCTATTCCGGGCAAGCGTCTGCTTCCAGCCCAACCGGATGACCCATCACTTCCGGCGTAACCATACTTTTCCCTTTGGGCAAGCGTCTGCTTCCAGCCCAGCCGGTGATCTTCCACTTCTGGTGCAACCACACATTTCCTTCCGGGCAAGCGTCTGCTTCGAACCTAGTTGGGTGACCTTTCACTTCCGGCGTAACCAATCTTTTCTTTTGCGGGCAAGCATCTGCGTCCAGCCCGCCGGGTAACCATTCACTTCGGTGTGACTATTCATTTCCCTCAGGGCAACCGTCTGCTTCCAGCCCATCAATGGATTGATATCCTCGGTGAAAGTCTCCTTCCGGGCCACATGCTTCCACTTCAACCCATAAGGCCATTGTGGTAGTCTGCCAATACCCCCTGGGTCCTGACCGTCACCTGTTTGTGGCCTGTCCCCTTTGGCAACCTGCCATTTTTCCTTAGGATCACATTGTAAGTACCGCCATGCCTTGCAGGGAGCTTCCGCTGCTGACAAGGCCCCCCACCCGCCATAGGTGCGTCTCAGTACTTCCAATCTACCAACAATCCCTTGCATTCAATGTCAACTTTATGTTCCGTAAAAGTACATCCATCCCGATATGCAACAGGTACACCCCATCCAGACTGTAATAGTTTGGCTGTCGCAAATTAATTAAGCTATGCTTACTCACACCTAAGCCCACCCCCAACAGGAATTTGGCCATGAGGCTGTTTAGTCTCCTCTTCTTGACAATTCTATACCCCCTTGGGATCGAGCCCCTGCCCAGGACCTCCTGGGAATGATCTCTGACCGCACCACTTCCATGCCATACATGGTCCTGGCCAAATCCACTGGGGATTCCTGCATAATCTGTAACAAGTTGCCCCTACCCATAGCTGGGAGGTCACGTCTGGGTTTCTAGCCCTGGTTTGGCATGCCTGAATGACACCTTCCAAGTCCCTCCATTGCCCTGCCTTCCTCTGTCCCTCTCATTACCCCTGACCAGTCCAGGTTGCATTCCCTGGGGGTGGTCTCCACAAAGGCCCATGGTCCAGCCATATCCCACACCCCTTCGGGAAAGGGGGGCCGAACCAAAGGGCATATTTACAGTTTGGCAGACGGGATACTCTGTCACAAACGTAGCAGGTATCCTGAACGCAGTATTGTTTTTGGATATGCTACTGTGCATGTTCTGGAATACGTATCCTTTCACTCCTTATTTTTGTGTACTGGTGCCTATATTTCTGAATGCACAATATTGTTTTTCCATGTGCAGGTGCACTTGTTGCTTAATGCACAGTATTGTTTTTTCCATGTGCAGGTGCACGTGTTCCTTAGTGTACAGGCTTGAGTTTGGGTGTGCAGGTGCACGTGTTCCTTAATGCACAGCCTTGAGTTTGGGTGTGCAGGTGCACATGTTCCTTAATGCACAGTATTGTTTTTCCATGTGCAGGTGCACGTGTTCCTTAATGCAGCCTTGAGTTTGGGTCCGCAGGTACACGTGTTCCTTAATGCAGTCTTGAGTTTGGGTGTGCGGGTACACGTGTTCCTTGAGGCCCAGTCTTGAGTTTGGGTGTGCAGGTACACGTGTTTCTTAGTGCACAGTCTTGAGTTTGGGTGTGCAGGTACACGTGTTCCTTAATGCAGTCTTAAGTTTGGGTGTGCAGGTACACGTGTTCCTTGAGGCCCAGTCTTGAGTTTGGGTGTGCAGGTACACGTGTTTCTTAGTGCACAGTCTTGAGTTTGGGTGTGCAGGTACACGTGTTCCTTAATGCAGTCTTGAGTTTGGGTGTGCAGGTACACGTGTTCCTTGAGGCCCAGTCTTGAGTTTGGGTGTGCAGGTACACGTGTTCCTTAATGCAGTCTAGAGTTTGGGTGTGCAGGTACACGTGTTCCTTAATGCAGTCTTGAGTTTGGGTGTGCAAGTGCACGTGTTCCTTGATGCACAGTCTTGAGTTTGGGTGTGCAGGTGCACGTGTTCCTTAATGCAGTCTTGAGTTTAGGTGTGCAGGTGCACGTGTTCCTTAGTGCACAGTCTTGAGTTTGGGTGTGCAGATGCACGTGTTCCTTGATGCAGTCTTGAGTTTGGGTGTGCAGGTGCACGTGTTCCTTAGTGCACAGTCTTGAGTTTGGGTGTGCAGGTGCACGTGTTCCTTAATGGACCTACAAAATCCGAGATGTCGGATAAAGAACCTAGCAAAAAGGGAATGATTTTCGCTCAGTCTGAGTCGGAAAATCTGCAGGAAAGAAAGAATTTTCTTTCTTGAGTCCCCTCACTCACCAGGGTTTCCCCTTGGTGACATGCTTCATCATAGGGGCCATCTCAATCCGCTGCGGACTGAGGCGTGCTGCGACTTGCGAAGTTACGTAGGAGCACTTTTGTGAAAACTATGTGTAGTGCAGTGGTGTTGTGGAGTGGGAGAGGTGAGTTAAAAAATACCTAACTAGTGGGCGAAATAACTTTATTCTGGCTCCTAGTCGGTATGTTTAAAACCGGGGTAAGATACTGGGAGAAACCTAGCTATAATGGGTTAGGGGTCCCTAGTATGCGTCAACATGTTCGAGCCTCCCCAGAGCTCTTCTTCAGGACTATACAGGGTCCCGCCCTGTATGTACCACTCAAAAGTGACCTAAATTGAGGTAAATTGTGAAAATAATCAAAAACGCTGCAACTAATAAGCATGCGTTAATTAATACATACGATAAACCAAATGTCACGTAGTATCTGTAGGATAGAAAAGAAGAACATAGTTATGGGAACAGCCGCCCCCCGAACGAGGTCGATAAGTATATTCCATGTGAATGTCAGTTTCTCACACGTAATGCTCCTCTATGGTGTGTGAGTCTAGCAGTAATCTCGTGTTTTCGCCGTGCTTGGTAGAAAGAAAAACACATTGCTGCTTGCTCGAGTGGCGATAGTGGGTGACATTAATAAAACATACACCGCGTGACTTTAAAAACATGACACACAAACATTCAGTATGTACAAAAAACCACTTAATCACATACTCATTAGAAGGCAAAATTGTGCCCCATGATCTGGAGGGGATGAGGGGCTCGTATTCGAATTCTGAAAGGAAGGAAGGACAAAGCGTGATTAATAGCCTCTCTCTCTAGAAAACGCTGTGCAAAAACGCGGGGACTGCCGTGGTCGATTCGGCAGTTTTCCCGGTTTTCATCGTAGTCTGAAAAGGAAAGGACTTACTTGATGTGAGCTCTCCTCGTTGGCACACTACCTATTTGTCCCCCTCGAGACCGCATATTAGCGCGTCTCACATCGGGTGCCGGTATATAAAGCTAGTGTTTCCGCCCGGTCATGCCTACGAAGACTGGAGCGGGAACCCTACCAAAATGGCCGCCGCCAAATGGCAAAGGAGTCCGCCCTCTTGAGGGTATGAATTGCTTCTCCGATGTCAGATGTTGGCTGTTTAAAATAAGAGACAGGAATATACATAGGAATAAACAGCCAGGGTTGGGATAACGAGTTTTAGTTGTATACATTGGGACCCCCTTTCTAATAAACAATTCTGCCGGTTTTTCTGCCGGTATAGTTGTGGGGACCCAACGTTATGTGCAAAATACTCTTTCCATCGCTTTCATACCCTCAAGAGGGCGGACTCCTTTGCCATTTGGCGGCGGCCATTTTGGTAGGGTTCCCGCTCCAGTCTTCGTAGCAATGACCGGGCGGAAACACTAGCTTTATATACCGGCACCCGATGTGAGACGCGCTAATATGCGGTCTCGAGGGGGACAAATAGGTAGTGTGCCAACGAGGAGAGCTCACATCAAGTAAGTCCTTTCCTTTTCAGACTACGATGAAAACCGGGAAAACTGCTGAATCGACCACGGCAGTCCCCGCGTTTTTTCACAGCGTTTTCTAGAGAGAGAGGCTATTAATCACGCTTTGTCCTTCCTTCCTTTCAGAATTCGAGTACGAGCCCCTCATCCCCTCCAGATCATGGGGCACAATTTTGCCTTCTAATGAGTATGTGATTAAGTGTTTTTTTGTACATACTGAATGTTTGTGTGTCATGTTTTTAAAGTCACGCGGTGTATGTTTTATTAATGTCACCCACTATCGCCACTCGAGCAAGCAGCAATGTGTTTTTCTTTCTACCAAGCACGGCGAAAACACGAGATTACTGCTAGACTCACACACCATAGAGGAGCATTACGTGTGAGAAACTGACATTCACATGGAATATACTTACCGACCTCGTTCGGGGGGCGGCTGTTCCCATAATTATGTTCTTCTTTTCTATCCTACAGATACTACGTGACATTTGGTTTATCGTATGTATTAATTAACGCATGCTTATTAGTTGCAGCGTTTTTGAATATTTTCACAATTTACCTCAATTTAGGTCACTTTTGGAGTGGTACATACAGGGCGGGACCCTGTATAGTCCTGAAGAAGAGCTCTGGGGAGGCTCGAAACATGTTGACGCATACTAGGGACCCCTAACCCATTATAGCTAGGTTTCTCCCAGTATCTTACCCCGGTTTTAAACATACCGACTAGGAGCCAGAATAAAGTTATTTCGCCCACTAGTTAGGTATTTTTTAACTCACCTCTCCCACTCCACAACACCACTGCACTACACATAGTTTTCACAAAAGTGCTCCTACGTAACTTCGCAAGTCGCAGCACGCCTCAGTCCGCAGCGGATTGAGATGACCCCTATGATGAAGCATGTCACCAAGGAGAAACCCTGGTGAGTGAGGGGACTCAAGAAAGAAAAAAATTTACTTTCCTGCAGATTTTCTGACTCAGACTGAGCGAAAATCATTCCCTTTTTGCTAGGTTCTTTATCCGACATCTCGGATTTTGTAGGTCTACTATTGTATTAGGAGGGTGGACCTAGCATAGACCTCTACCCCCCCTCCCCCGTTTTTTGATCGTGTTCCTTGATGCACAGTCTTGAGTTTGGGTGTGCAGGTGCACGTGTTCCTTGATGCACAGTCTTGAGTTTGGGTGTGCAGGTGCACGTGTTCCTTGATGCACAGTCTTGAGTTTGGGTGTGCAGGTGCACGTGTTCCTTAGTGCACAGTCTTGAGTTTGGGTGTGCAGGTGCACGTGTTCCCTGAAGCACAGTCTTGAGTTTGGGTGTGCAGGTGCACGTGTTCCTTAGTGCACAGTCTTGAGTTTGGGTGTGCAGGTACACGTGTTCCTTAGTGCACAGTCTTGAGTTTGGGTGTGCAGGTACACGTGTTCCTTGATGCACAGTCTTGAGTTTGGGTGTGCAGGTACACGTGTTCCTTGATGCACAGTCTTGAGTTTGGGTGTGCAGGTGCATGTGTTTGTTAATGCACATCCTTGAGTTTGGGTGTGCAGGTGCACGTGTTTCTTAATGCACATCCTTGAGTTTGGGTGTGCAGGTGCACGTGTTTCTTAATGCACAGCCTTGAGTTTGGGTGTGCAGGTGCACGTGTTTCTTGATGCCCAGTCTTGAGTTTGGGTGTGCACGTGCTTCTTAATGCACAGTATTGTTTTTCCATGTGCAGGTGCACGTGTTCCTTGATGCACAGCCTTGAGTTTGGGTGTGCAGGTACACGTGTTCCTTAATGCACAGTCTTGAGTTTGGGTGTGCAGGTACACGTGTTCCTTAGTGCACAGTCTTGAGTTTGGGTGTGCAGGTACACGTGTTCCTTGATGCACAGTCTTGAGTTTGGGTGTGCAGGTACACGTGTTCCTTGATGCACAGTCTTGAGTTTGGGTGTGCAGGTACACGTGTTCCTTGATGCACAGTCTTGAGTTTGGGTGTGCAGGTGCACGTGTTTCTTAATGCACATCCTTGAGTTTGGGTGTGCAGGTGCACGTGTTTCTTAATGCACATCCTTGAGTTTGGGTGTGCAGGTGCACGTGTTTCTTAATGCACAGCCTTGAGTTTGGGTGTGCAGGTGCTCGTGTTTCTTGATGCCCAGTCTTGAGTTTGGGTGTGCACGTGCTTCTTAATGCACAGTATTGTTTTTCCATGTGCAAGTGCACGTGTTCCTTGATGCACAGCCTTGAGTTTGGGTGTGCAGGTACACGTGTTACTTAATGCAGTCTTGAGTTTTGGTGTGCAGGTGCACGTGTTTCTTAATGCACAGCCTTGAGTTTGGGTGTGCAGGTGCACGTGTTTCTTAATGCACAGCCTTGAGTTTGGGTGTGCAGGTGCACGTGTTTCTTGATGCACAGCCTTGAGTTTGGGTGTGCAGGTGCACGTGTTTCTTAATGCACATCCTTGAATTTGGGTGTGCAGGTGCACGTGTTTCTTAATGCACAGCCTTGAGTTTGGGTGTGCAGGTGCATGTGTTTCTTAATGCACAGCCTTGAGTTTGGGTGTGCAGGTGCACGTGTTTCTTAATGCACAGCCTTGAGTTTGGGTGTGCAGGTACACGTGTTTCTTAATGCACAGTCATGAGTTGGGGTGTGCAGGTGCACATGTTTCTTAATGCACAGCCTTGAGTTTGGGTGTGCAGGTGCACATGTTTCTTAATGCCCAGTCTTGAGTTTGGGTGTGCATGTGCTTCTTAATGCACAATATTGTTTTTCCATGTGCAGGTGCACATGTTCCTTAATGCACAGCCTTGAGTTTGGTTGTGCAGGTGCACGTGTTTCTTAATGCCCAGTCTTGAGTTTGGGTGTGCATGTGCATGTGCATGTGTTCTTTAATGCACAGTGTTGAGCTTGGGTGTGCAGATGCACGTGTTCCGTAATGCAGTCTCATTTTTGGACGTCCGGATAAACGTGTTCCTGAACGCACAGTAGTTTTTCCATGTGCAGGTGCACAGTTCCTTAATTCACAGTCTTGTTTTTCCATGTGCAGGTGCACAGTTCCAGAACGCACTGACTTGTTTTTCCATGTGCAGGTGCACAGTTCCAGAATGCAGAGTTGTTTTTCCATGTGCAGGTGCACATGTTCCTTAATGCACAGTAGTTTTTCCATGTGAAGGTGCACAGTTCCAGAATGCACAGTGTTGTTTTTCCATGTGCAGGTTCACATGTTCCTTAATGCACAGTAGTTTTTCCATGTGCAGGTGCACAGTTCCAGAATGCACAGCCTTGTTTTTCCATGTGCAGGTGCACAGTTCCAGAATGCACAGTGTTGTTTTTCCATGTGCACATGTTCCTTAATGCACAGTAGTTTTTCCACGTGCAGGTGCACAGTTCCAGAATGCACAGCCTTGTTTTTCCATGTGCAGGTGCACATGTTTCTTAATGCACAGTACTTTTTCCATGTGCAGGTGCACAGTTGAAGAATGCACAGCCTTGTTTTTCCATGTGCAGGTGCACATGTTTCTTAATGCACAGTAGTTTTCCCATGTGCAGGTGCACAGTTCCAGAATGCACAGTGTTGTTTTTCCATGTGCAGGTGCACAGTTCCTGAATGCACAGCCTTGTTTTTCCATGTGCAGGTGCACATGTTTCTTAATGCACAGTAGTTTTTCCATGTGCAGGTGCACAGTTCCAGAATGCACAGTGTTGTTTTTCCATGTGCACATGTTCCTTAATGCACAGTAGTTTTTCCATGTGCAGGTGCACAGTTCCAGAATGCACAGCCCTGTTTTTCCATGTGCAGGTGCACATGTTTCTTAATGCACAGTAGTTTTTCCATGTGCAGGTTCACATGTTCCTTAATGCACAGTAGTTTTTCCATGTGCAGGTGCACAGTTCCAGAATGCACAGCCTTGTTTTTCCATGTGCAGGTGCACAGTTCCAGAATGCACAGTGTTGTTTTTCCATGTGCACATGTTCCTTAATGCACAGTAGTTTTTCCATGTGCAGGTGCACAGTTCCAGAATGCACAGCCCTGTTTTTCCATGTGCAGGTGCACATGTTCCTTAATGCACAGTAGTTTTTCCATGTGCAGGTGCACAGTTCCTGAATGCACAGCCTTGTTTTTCCATGTGCAGTTGTATACTTTCCTGAACGCACAGTTTTCTTTTTCCATGTGTAGGTGCACATGTTCCTGAACACACAGTCGTATTTTATCCATGTACAGCGAGAATGTATATTATATATACATTGCTTTCAGATCCCTCTCGCAGGAGCCCACTTTAGTCTGTCTTTTATCTGTGAGGGAGCTCATTGGTCACCTTACCTTTCAAGGCATCAGCCAACCCCAACTGCTGAGAATATCCACTGGCAGCTTGACCGAGCGTTAAGAAGGAAAGTTGACGTTTTTACTGTCATTATTAATATTCACAATTTTGTGCTAACTTTGTATGTGGCGTTACAGTGATGTACGTATATTAAAATGGTGATATTTATTATTCCTAGCCTTTGCACTGTTGTATTACATTGATGTACGTTTGACTCTATATTACACATTGACTATACCCAGTGTGTAGTTATGATAGGGTCAGCATTTCTATTGGGAAGCCATTTTTTTAGAGTTACTTCTAACTTTGGCACAATTTGACAAATGTGCCCCAAACTTTCCAAATAAAGTTATTTGGCTAAGGTTGGGCATGGGAGAGGTCAAGCAGGTATGTCCGGATATTGCAGACTGCACACCAAATGCAGTGATTATGACCTCACAAAATGTGTAACAACACCTAAAAGCTCTACATCATTAAATAACAACATATACCAAAAACAATAAATTCGACTATTTTCATAGTAATCTCATTAACAGAGGCAATGAAAATGTGATACGTAATCTCACCTAAAAATATTTTATGTCATTTTTAGGTCGAGCCTAGGGGCTGCTGTATTGGAGTATGCACTGGAAGCCCCTCCCACTCTCCACCCATATTTATCATTAGCTTGTGTCATTGTCCTTCGTAAATACTGGCTTCTGATTCATAAATAGGCTTGTTAGTCCCTCCTTGATATCGCCTTATCTGCATTTGTTACCTCCCATAACGACCTGACCTTTTACTTGGCTTGTTACACGGTCTGCGTTATAAGTGGGTGAGCACTATTTTGTTTATTCACTAATGGGGACAATGGCGGCTGCTTTTTTTGTATTTGCAGCGCACCCACACAGGACAATGGCGGACGCTTTTTGTATAGAGCGCTATGCCGCTCTAACTTTAAAAGTGGCTCCCCACAGCACTCACGGCACAATGGCGACGTTCTTTCACCTTTTATATATATTTTTGTTTTTATAAATTTGCATGCTGAGCGTGGCGCCCGCTTTAGGGACACTGCGCTCAGTTTCATTTTTTTAAAAACTATAATGTGGAGCGCAGCGCCTGCTTCAGGGTCACCGCGCACTTTCATTTTTTGTTTTTTTTAACTTTAATGGTGAGCGCGGCGCCCACTTAAGGGACACCGCGCTCTGTTTATTTTTTTTACTTTATTGGTGAGCGCGGCGCCCACTTAAGGGACACCGCGCTCTGTTTATTTTTTTTACTTTATTGGTGAGCGCGGCGCCCACTTAAGGGACACCGCGCTCTGTTTATTTTTTTTATTTTTTTTACTTTATTGGTGAGGGCAGCGCCCGCTTCACAAACACCGTGCTCTACAATACAATAGGTCTTGCTTTTGCCAAAGTTTGACCTATTGGTATTGTAAATGACAATGCCTTTTCATATTATAAAAGGCATTTCCATTTACAATGCCAATAGCTCAAAATCTCGCAATTGCGAGACCTATTGCATTGGAAATGCTTGTTAATTGCAGCTGCCGCATTATGGGTGAGGTGGCGAGCAATGTCGGTGTGCAAGTTATAGGTTGCATGGCTGTTGAGCTAGTTATAGATTACAAAGTTAACCAAAACTGATGAATATCGGTCGATTTTAATTCGTAACCATAACTGCAGTTTAACTGTGTTTTTTTAAAGTGAATTTCAAATATTTTTCAAACTCATGTTAAGGTCTAATAACCAATACTTAACATTTCTTTCCAATATTTGATATCAGTTCAGTGCACCTATGGTTAATTCATAAACCTGTCCCAAATGTAAATAACCAAACTGTAGTTAGATTGAAATTTATAATTCAAAATTCATTGGGCATATTTCAATTCAGAAATGCCTTATTATTCACGAGTCAATATTCATATTTCATTCAGAAATCATAGAAATGCCAACACGTGTTTTGCAGAAAGCTCTAACTGCCATCTCAACTCAAAATAAAGAATCAAAGCTGGTCCTTTGACCAGTGGTGACTGATGGCAGTTATGAGTCTGTGATTTGAATAAGCATCCGCGCCAGTCTGTATCGGGGAGGTAGAATACCTCTCTGAGCAGCTGAGGTCTGCAGTGTGGATAGATAGATAGATAGATAGATAGATGGATGGATGGATGGATGGATGGATGGATGGATAGAACATACTATAGACGAGTCAAACAGAGCCTACCAGACACTATGAAAAGCAGTTTACTGGGCAGAACTGCTGCTTAAACAACTGGGGTAAAAACTACAGAATATTAAATATCGCATTAAAATATATCAACTCCAAAAGATCTAGCTGAACTATATTGTCAAGGAAAGCAGATCTGGAGTTAGAATTCTGTATTTGAATGTGGCCTATTTATAAGGCAGGAACCTCGCCGAAAGGCAGTGGAGCACTGGAGAGAGAGAGTCAAGGGCAAAGCCACAGTTAAGGAGGGAGGGGTAGTGGGTTTCTGGGCGCGAAGGTGTCCCATGACTACTACACAATGTAGTATTCTTTAAGCAGGTGTCACTTCAGCTCTTTCCTAAATTGGAACAGGGTTTGAGTGATCCTGAGGGATGTGGGGATGTTGTTCCTGGTCCTCGGTGGAGGATGGAGAAGGTCTGTTGTCTTGTATTTTTCTTTTTTCCACTTCTTCATAGCCAGCTTGAAGGTGCTTTGAGTGTGCCGAGAGCCACCAGAGATGGTGAGCTGGATAGCCAGACAGGCAGGGCTACCGGTCGTGATATTTTGGTTTCAACATATGTGCAGCTGTGGTCAATATTTTAACATAGAACCCAACTGAAGACTGGCTTTTCATATCCCTCTTTTGTAAACTTTCCTTCTAGTGGAAAGTAGACCTTGTCTCTATCTTTACTGTAAGCAAAGCGGAAACTGGTGTTTTACTTCTTGCATCCTCTGCTGAGTCCTTTAAACTTTCTGTCTCGACAACTCAGAGTGATTACCTGTTTAGTGTAAAAGGTTTTGCACTCTTGGGTTTTAATACACGGAAACAGGGCTATGTCCACTATACATGTTACCGACTCCTTGTAAAGCACAAACATAGCTTTGATGCTGATGTGCATTAACCTGCTCAGGAGAATGAAAGTCCAAAGTGCTTATTGGTATTTTCTTCACAGTGCAGATTCCACGGTTATTGTACATTATCTACAACCAGAAGATTTCTTTGATTAGAGGGAGTAAAGGACCGAGGATTCAGCGGGGAGTTGTGAGAAGAGTGATGGAGAGAACATGCTCTATAAGGAATAAAATCAGTGCTTGATTTGAGCCGGTGGTTTCCGGTGCTCGGCACCGGCACTTAATTGTAAACACAGCGCTTGCAACAGTCCGCCACAAGGTGGCAATGTCTGACTAATTTAGAGATGACCCCAACAACATGCAATTATCAATTCAGTGTACATTAAAGTTACTATTACAAGGATATTTCAGGTCATCACTGCTGTAGTGCAACAAGTAGTTACAGTTGAGTTGTGACAGCAAAGTGCCTGCAGCCTGTACCAGCAAAGTGGTCACTGAGCCGGGCCCTGAGAAGAAATACAACTACTGCTTAAACAGCCGAAGGGGGAGCTAGCACTTTGGCTCTCTCCAAAGAACTCCTTTCCAAGCAAATTCACCCTCATTAAACAATAAGGAGAGATTAATGACAATCTGCTGGAGATCTTACAAGGAAGCAGGAATCGATCAATAGCTTAGGACACACTGCAAGAATCCAGTAGATCCAATTCCTCACTCTTGTTTCTATTGATTGTTAATTGTGTTTCCTGCCTTATTTCAATAAACCACTGCACTCCAATGCACCGCCATTGTGGAGGATTAAAAGTAAGTACTGTGGCATAGAGATCACAACAGCCTCCCCGGCACGCTGCCTGTCTTTGTGTCCCTTTTAGTTTCTACTACACTTCATTGTTTACATACTTTTCTTATGTTTTATTGCATGGGCTCTTTTGATTCTATATCAATTGTGTTCATTAATTACATTTCATTATCTATTTCTTAAACATTTTGCCATTTATACAATACAATTTCAATCCTTAAATACATGATTGAGTATGTATGTTCTTCCTTCATACTCAGTGTATTTTGATGGTCAAGCCCCCTCAGTAAGAAATATGTCCAATGGTATTGTGTTTCCTACTCTCTATCAGCTTGAGATCTCCCTACCATTTTCAGTTCCAAAATTCATAATCTTTCTTCTCCACTACACCTCTTCATCTTGTTGTCTCCTCACCTCATGCACCCTTGAAAAATTCTTACCAAACTCTTACTAGGAAAATTCCTACATGCAAGTCTGGCCTGAGCTAGCCCCATGACTACCCCTTCTAGCCCCCTTCCCTCATTTCTCATCTCTGCTTCCTATCACCATCTGCCCCCTTTCTTATCCTCCTTCTTTAATGTTTCTCTCCCATCAGACATCTTCCCACAGTTCTTCAAACATATCGCACTTATAAGACACCCTGTCTAGATTATCACTCCCCTTCCTGTTTCTCTTCTTGTCTTTCTCCATTCCAATCTGCTTCCTGTGCAGCTCAGTGCTTGGAAACTGCTCTGTTTACAGCTACTAACTATCGCACTTCTACGTCTCACAAAAAAATATAATCTCGGCTTAGCCTTGATCAGTCTACCTCCTTTAACACTGTCAATCAGTCTACTCTGTTATCTTCTGTCTCGTCGTTGGGAATCTCTGGTCCATCACTCCAATAGCTCTCTTCATCTTCACTGTCCGAACCTATGGGTTGTCCCATCAGGGAAAGCACAAGACGATTCCCCTCACTGCTGTTGTGTCCAGAAGGTTCCACTCTGCGTCCTCTCCTTTTTAGGTCGAGCCTAGGCAGCGCGCATGCACTGTCTGCAAGACCTGTTGTTATCTCTTCTATCGGCTTTTGGCATGCCCATGAACTGCCATTTGTTCGTTGTTGTGCCATTTAGAAATACGGGGTTTTTATTGGTGCATTGGGTCTGATTCTCCCGCCTTTGCGTGCTTGGGTCAAGCCCAGGCGATTTCACTCATTGATTGCTTGCGTTGGCCATCCCAATACGTCCCCGGTTCCTCCTGGTCATCCTGATCTGCCTTTTTATTTTGTAGGCTATCATCATCATTTTAGGCTTTCAGGCCGTTTCACGGAGCAATGCTCTGTTCAGCACCTGCAAAGTGGCAATTTCTGTCTGGTAGCTGTTGAGCTATGCCAATAGCTCCATCTCAAAAAAAATGTGAGACCTATTGCATTTCTAATGCTTGTTCTATTTACACCTCACCTTAATGCTTTTTTATTTCAACATTCGGACTTTCCTGCTGCTTCTATGCGGAGGACGCCATCTTTCTTTCTGTCTTCTCTTTAGCCTTCTCTCTCAGTAATTCAGTCTCTGTCCTCCACCCAATCTACCTAATCTGTCCTCTCATTCCTTCCACCTCCACCCTACCAAAACTGAGATTATTTCCTTTCTTGCTCTGTCCCTCTTCATCTGTGTTTTTCTCCCGAGTCCATTCACTGTCTCCTGGAGCTGGGAATCCAGACATCGAGTTCGGGTAATTTCCTTATTTTTCAGAACACATCTCCCCTACCTCTTATGAACGCCTCTCCCAACTCTAAGCCCTCCATACAGTCCGGCACCTTTGCACCCTCCATGCCACAAATCTCCTCATTTCCAGTCTTATGCTGTCCCACCGCGACTACTGCTCTTCCTGGCTCCTCTCTGCCCAATTTAATAATTCTGCTACTAACTCCCCTTACACACACTGCCACAATCACATCCTCTCTTATTGCTTTGCCTTGGCTTCATTTCTGTTCCATCTCCTATTTTGTTTTCAGTGTATCGCTTCTCATGTCTTAATGACCTAGCCCCCTCTGCACTTTTTTAGGTCTCACCAAGTAGGACATGCGTTGTCTCTTCAAGATCTTTTGTTTTCTAACACTGGCCTTAGAGGTCAGCTATTGCTTAGCAGTGGTTGGCATCACTGTCACTCTCATTTGCTTGCTTCATTTTGGTCAGCCTCCGTAGGCTTCCTTCCTCTTCATGTGCTTGTCCCATCCTCTGGAGGATGGAGGCATTACTTGTGTCCTACCGCTGCTCATTGTTTTAGGTGCTGCTTGTCTTGGTGTTTTAAGTACTCTTCCAGAGTGAGCCTTTTTCAGCTAGCTCCCTTGTGTACTCCTCCTCTCTGTGTTCCTCCTGACCTCCCTTGTCCGTGTTGCTAGACTTCTCCCTCCCTCGTCGGTGTTGCTTGCCGACAGCGACCCTCTCATCCTCCATCACTCATCTGTGTTACTTGTTCCAAACACACGCTCCCTTTCACATCCGTGTTGTTTGCCCCCATTCCCCATTCCTGCCTCCATTGTCTGTGACGTTGCATACCACCCCACCTGCCACAACAAAAAGAAAAAGTACTACTCAGTCACAGCTGGCTGTGTCATACTGCTTTTTCACCATGCCCTTCATTGTCCGTGTTGACTTCCTCCATGCCCCTTACGGTGCCTCACTCTGTGTTGCCTCCCTCCCTCCCTTCTACAATAAAAAAAAGCAGCATTATAGTGCTTTTTAAAAATGTTCAGCCATGCTGCATGGCAGCTGCGCTGCTGTATGCAACATGGCTAAAAAACATTGACAAAGCAAAAATTATCTCCTCGTAGACGAGACATGTTGGTTTTGTCAATGCTTGTTTTGTTGTTACCCGACTGAGAGAAAACACTTTAACTTTCATCCTCTTGCAACGCGATAGGCTTCCAGCCTTTGTTTCCAGAAGGACTACCTTCAAGCTTTTCTTCATATCCTGTTCACACTGTATTTCCCATGTAGTCACTGTTTCATACTGCCTCTGTTTAATTGTTTCACTCTTTGGTGAAAGCTCTATATAAATTCAATAAAGGGAATTAATAAAATGCCCCCTACAGCCCATAAAAAAAATACACAAAGTTATATTGGGCTTACAGGACCTAATCATTGAACTCGATCTTCAGTCTCGTTCCTAGAATTGGTTACAGATTTCCTGGATGACTTGCAATAGCCGCATTAAACCCTGGATGAGTGCTTTTCTCAACATTTACTTATTTGAAGAAACCGTATGTTATGAAGAATAATAACTCAGAAATGAAAAAAAACACCTAGGGTCTGATTTAGATCTTGGCGATGGGTTACTCCATCACAACGTTGACGGATATCCTTCCGCCGAAATATAAATCCCATTATATCCTATGGAATTTATATTTCGGCAGACAGGATATCCGTCACCGTTGTGATGGTGTAACCCGTCCGCTAAGAACTAAATCAGGCCCTTAAATTTGCCAGGTAAATTTTCTCTCAACGTGCATCAGATTAATTTCAGTGGTTCCCCTCCAATCTTATCCAATGGACCACAATATGTCCCATTCAACACAACCCCCTTCCTCAGTTGCATCCAGCCCCAAAGCATAAACCTTGACCTTCTCCCAACTGGAAGGTAGCAACGTCATGCTCCTGGAGTCCCTGATTGTACAAATGAAGATTATTCTACACACTGCTGCATGCCTTGATCAAGAGGCTCAAGAAAGTTAACCCCAGACTGTCTTCCATTGAGTACTGACATCAGCTACAACTTTAGGCCAGCATCATCGGCAAGATATGCTGCTGTGCATACAATACAGTGATGAACCACATCCACTCCTCAAGTGGCAGAAAAGCTGAACATCTCTGAGGTTAAATGCTACACAAGAAGTGAAACCATCGCCAGACTAGAGCGAAGAACTGGAAAAAAGGGTTAAAAATGGAAAAATAATTTTTTCTTTTACACACCCAGAATTTGGAAAAGCTGCCAATATGTCTGGCTTGGTCATTCACTGCGGCAGTTCAGGAAAGATTAGAAGACATGTCCTTTCAAGTTGCATTGAACCAATCACTAGGGACCATCATCACCCTCATCTCCGGTGTGATCTAGGCCTGCCTTCCCCTGCCCCTCCCCCCAGCTATGTACATGATCGCAGAACATGTCCCCTCCTAGTTGAAACCTGATGACTTGATGTATAGGTTTCCATTGCTCTCAGTTTAGTTCACGATATATAAATGCCTACATGACCTCTTATGTACTATGTCCAGTCCTGGAGGCCACATCGGGCAAATTGTACCGCTTTTGGGGCCCACTCTGTCATTATGTGTGTAACTCTGGAGGCCAGCACTGGTGAAATGCCTTCAATTCTAGAGACCACACCTGGAGATTCAGTTCAGTTCTGGAGGCCTCACCGGGATTGTTGTCTAGCTCTGAACAACTTATCTGGAATGTTGTCCAATTCTGGAGACCACACCATTTCATAGAAAGACACCAGTAGATACAGGCCTATACTTCTGCCTTGTGACTTTGAGCGTCCCCTCCCTACACTTTGCTATTTCAGGTACATTTCCATCTACACTTTTATGTTGAAAAAATATAGACTCAGTCCTTCCATTGGCCTCTGTGAATGACACTCACTGTGCACTCTTTCTTCCTGCCTTGCACAACAAGCATTGGCATAGCCAATAGGTCTCGCTTTTGGGACATTATAAGTGTTTAGCCATGCAACAGTTGATGTTGCACCAAGGATATTGTGCTGCAGAATTAAATACTTATAAGGTCCCAAAGGCGAGACCTATTGGCTATGTCAATGCTTGTTTTATATGCTGGTGAAACCTTATTGCGCACTGGGGTGAAGCTGCATTAATTGGTATACATTGGAAATAGTGTGAGACCACTCAAACAATACATCCAGTAACATCACAGAGTGATTAAAAATGGTAACTTCGAGCTATCTGCTGGCAACACATTTTCAAGAAGTACATCCAAAAGGATGCACATTTTGGTTTCATGTAGTTGAACATATTCACATTCACAGCAGAATGTTGTTCATCGTTTGTAAACCATTTGTAATGAGTCAGACTGGGTTTCGCCAAATGATAGTACGGAAAGAAGGGGAGAGGAAGGGAGGAGAGGGAAGAGAGGGCAAGAGATGAAGAGAAGAAGAGGGAGGGCGGGGCAGAGAGACGTACTGAAAAGCAGGAGATGGGGTGAGGAAAGAGGTGGATTGAGGGAAGGACAGGCAGAAAGAACTTGATTTTATATAGTGTCTCGGACTATACTGCAGTTGTTTCTAAGCGATGTAATTAATGGGTGTTACAATTATACAATTAATAGTACTCAAAACAGAGCTTCAGGAGCAGAATGCAGTGGAAGGGATAGGGCACGAGCGTAATTTATAGCAAGAGTAATGTGAGGTAGCGGAAGGGGCTGGGGAGAGGGAGGAAGAGGAGAAAATGGACAAGAGCAAAACCAGAGGGGAGAGTGACGGGGCTGAGCATGCCAGCAAATGGCGACTGTAGAGTAAAACGATGCGCTATGAAAAGGGAGCGTGGAGAAGACGAGACAGGTGAGAGGACAAGAGCTAATGGGGGCGTGTACATTAGAGGAGTTGGAAATTATGGGCGCCAACGACCTGGAGAAGCAGGTGCAACTAAGAAAGGAGGACGCGCGGTAAGGTGAAAGGTCAAGACAGAAGGGAAGATAAGAAGGAGAAGGTGTAAGACAGAAAGAGAGTCCGAAAAGACGTAACAAAGAATGAAGGTGACTCAATGAAGCGTCTGGCGAGTGAAAGTAGAGAAAATAGAGAGAGAAGTTAAACGGGGAAGAAGAAAGTAGGCGAGAGTTGAGAGAAAGGGGAGGGGACAGTCACGGCGGAAAGAATACAGAAAGGAGACAGAACAGGTAGAGGACAGAAGCCACAGCACAGCGGAGGGGGAGAGAAAAGGGAGAGAAGAGAAAAGAGAGAGGAGAAAAGGCATGGGGCGGTATGAAAAAGAGAAAAAAATGTGTGACATAGAACGATGACACGAGAAGGAACAGCGGAGAAAAAAGCTGGATGATATAAATAAGAGACGCTTTGGGGTCTGAGGAGTGCCGAGGACTGCACACAGACGACACGCAGGTATGTACAGCGGGGATGAGAAACAGACGCGCAATACATATTCATCGCAACGGGAGAGGGAGGGGGGGCGAACGTACAGGCGCTCTGGGCGGCGGGAGCAGAAGGTGCCGGCTATTGTACAGTCAGACATCTGTTGACATCCAGGCGGAGAGTCGAAGGTAAGGAGTGAAAGATGAGGGTGGATGAAAAGGAGAAAGGGCAGATAGGAGGGTGAAAAGGATTTTAGGCAAAAGAGAGAAAGAAAAAAATAAAACGCATAGACAGCGGTAGATAGGGAAATGAAGGGAAGCAAAATGAAAGGTGAATGTGGAAGTCATTAGAAAAAGTAGAGAACGATAAAGGAAAATTAATGAAAATGTTTTGGGAGAGAAAAGGCGACGAAGAGACAAAGGTGAAAGCAAGACCCTAGAAGAAACGAGGAACTGGAGAACCAAATAAAGTAAAATGCAAAAATAACTGAAAAGAGGGAGTTGGGGGGAGAATATAAGAAGTAGTAAGCGAGAAGGGGTATGAAGGACCAGGTGGAAAGAAAGGAAACAACCCTCCAAGAAAGCAAGATAAGAAAGAGTAAGGAACACGGAAATGGGAGAGCGAGTAAAGAAAATCCGAAGATAAATAAGGATGGAAGAATAAGAAAGAAACAAGAAGAAAAGTGCAGCCGCCATTGTTGCCGATTAGGAGCGGTGTTGAAGATGTGGAAACAGAGTTGGGCGAGCTGCGCGACGGGACGTGTGGGCAAGGAAAGAGGCGCGCGCGCTTGGAAGAGCAGTCTGCTCTTTTTCAAAGCACATACTCGTGCTTGTGGCGCGACGCTGCGCACTCCCGCAAGGCGTATGCCGCCACAAGCACGAGTATGTGCTTTGAAAAAGAGCTGCACGACGGCTAAAGGTCTCCTATGCAGCGCATGCGCGCTGCGTAGGCGAGACCTAAAAAAGGGAGTAGCGGTGCAGCACTCTATTATACCCCACTGACAAACTTTATCAAGAACCTCAGCAACTGGATCACTGCATGGGCTGATACACTGGCTCCCTTCAAGCACAACACAACACAAGAGCCCGACCAAAGGCCAGTTGGTACACAGAGGAACTCAGGCTGGTGGAACACCACTGCAAGCAATTGGAGTGCAAATGGAGAACAAGTTAAGACACCACAGATAAAGACATCTTCAAATCAGCCCTAAGACAATACCACCAGCAAATATGAAACACCAAGCGCACGGGTCTTGCAGATTGTATCGATACTGGCACTAACAGCAGCAAGGAAATCTTTATCATCACCTAGGATTCCACTGTGCCTCCTGCCGCCTCCAGCAACAAACTCTCTGGATTCTTCTGTAACAAAATCACATCCATATATAGCAACTTCGACCTTCAACCGGACTCCGTCTCTGTCGCAACTCAACTTCTCATCATGGCTGAAGAATGAAACCTGACCTTGTGACCCGTCATCACCTTCCGTCAAAATTGCTGCTACCATGAAGACAATCCACTCCGGAGCCCCATCTGACCCTTGCCCACACCACTCCTTCCCCAAATGGACTCCTACCGGTCAGCCAAGCACTAATTCCCACCTGCAATGCCTCCATCAACTCAGTCACATTCCCGGGCTCCAGGAAACATGTCATCACTATGCCCCTGCTCAAGAAACCATCCACTGACCCAGCCATGCTTTCCAACCACAGACCAATCTCCCACCTACCAACACCTAACTGACCACCAGCTCATTGATGCTACGCAGTCTGTATTCAGGCCTAACCACAATACAGAAACAGCACTCATCACCACCACAGACGACATCCACAAGATCCTTGACAAAGGAGACATGGCAGCCCTTAATTCCCCTGGACCTCCCTGCTGCATCTGAAGTGGTCTCACATCCCAAACTCATCAGCCGCCTGCACAAGACTGGCATCAAAGGACCCGCTCCCCGCTGGATCTGCTCCTTCTTAATAGATAGAACACAAGCTGTCGGCCTGGCACCTTACTCCCCACATCCTCTGCTACACTAATGACATGCAACTTATACTCTCCCTCTCAGACAAGACCCCCGACACAAGAAACAAGTTCACCACCTGCATGACCAAAGTTGCTAACTGGATGAAAGCCAACTGTCTCAAGCTCAACACCAACTAGACAGAAGTGGCGGTCTTCTGCAAGAATAGCTCACCATGGGACTCTAACTGGTGGCTGGCCGAACTCAGAACCACACCCAGCACCCGGGCAAAAAACCTCTGAATAAACATCATCAGCAAACTGGACATGACCACACAAGTCAATACCATCACTACATCCTGCTTCCATACCCTGAAGATGCCGAGGAAAATCTTCAAATGGCTCCCAAGTAACACTAGAAACAATGTCACTCACGCCCTAGTCAGCAAGTTGGACTATAGGAACACCTTCTTGCCGGATCACCAAGCAACTCACCAGAAGTCTACAAACCATCCAGAACTCTGCAGCCAGACTCATCCTCAACCTCCCACTCAGAACTCACATCACACCTCAGGGAACTCCTACTCACACACGTTCTCTTACACTGCTCCTAAAGCATGAAACGGTCTCCCACTCTACATCATAGCCTCTTTCTCCTCCTCCTCTCTTATTGAATTCCGCAAGAAGCAGAAGACCTGGCTTTTCAATTAATAAACCTACCAAAGGCAGGGCTAGGGACACACACCTGCTCAGCACCAGGATACCCTCGCAGGTGATAATGTGCTTTACAAATAGACCAAACAAATTCTTAACCCAAAAGCTCTCCATATCAGCAACAAAGGCGACCACTACAACACAGACGCATGAACACCCTCTGCCACTAATCCCACATAGAAACAAACACAGCAGAATACATATGACATATCACGCTGATGTGAAACCAAAAGAGGACCAATATGTCACATAAATGGCAAAGTGTCATTTTGAACAGCAGTACCCATAAGTAGAATAACTCACAATTCATCAAAAGACACATGGTACATCACTGATGTTGTAACAAAGCATCCAAAGATGCAGGCACTGTCTGCAACATCTAAACCCAACTCAACAGAGGTCACCATGGTACACCCCAGCCCATACCGTTGTGCATCCAACAGAGCATCAAGAGCCTTACAGGTGGCAACGTGCTGCTCTCTAATAGCGCTCAACACAATGACAAATGGTGCAGTCCCCTACAATACAAGGGTACCACACACCTTGTTAAACCAACAATGCAGGTACAACAATCGTATTCCTAGAAATATCCAACCCCCAAAGCAGCACCATACTGTGACGCAACCCAGCACTGCGGGAGGCAGATAGCAAAAATGTGTATTGTTAACATAACTAACACAATTAGAGCACCTGATATTAGAATGTTATTAAATCCACTGACTACATTGCAATGCCCAAGTACACCACCAAAAGAAAATATACATGGAACCACACCTCACTGTCATCTCCCCACCATAGCACAGCCTATCATAATTCAGTAGAATGCACCAACTAGCACCGCCTTGTACCCTCACACACGTGTGATGGTGGCAGCACTGAAAGAGGAGTGGGTGTGGCAGGTCAGAAGTGAGGCACACACGCAGAGCTGTGGGGAGCTCCATTCACTTCTCTAGCCAAGGATACGGTATGTCACAGTGGGACACAAGAGCAGGGTGGTGTTTGGGTCACAGAGCTGGAATAGACGGAGGTTCTGCAGGCCAGGATGGAGGAGAATTGGCAGAGCTATGGTGGATCTCAGTGCTGTAGCAGGAGATGAGGGGTGTAGGTCTCAGTCAGTTGTGAGTTCTGTGTGGTATAAGCTGAGTTACAACCTGTGAGTGAGATTGTGGGCCCATTTTGTAGCGATAGTGACAGCAAAATGAAGCATGAAAAACAGCTCTTAGCTGGGTAAATCTGTTTTTCAGGAGGGCAGAACCGTAGTCAGATTTTGAGATTAATATGGCTTCAAGTTTCAGATCCTGATCTAGGAGAATGTGTTTTGGTTTGGTAATTTAATTTATGAACATGAAATCTAGAAGAATTAGCCATAGTTGAATGTTTCGAGAGGTTTTGAGGTTAACATCTGTAAGAAAACCCAGGGGTTTAGCATTTATACGCAGTGTGGGGAAGGTGTCAGCAGACTTTATGCCAGAGAATATTGGCTGGAGGGTCAGATTTTGGGGCAAGAAGACGAAATTCAGTCTATAAGGCATTGTATTTCAGATGCTTTTATTGCATCCATGAATGTGAATATGCAACTCAAGGAAAGTTCAATTTTGGAGATGGCTTCAAGGGAGTTCAATTTGAGATGTACTGTGGTGCTATCGGCTTCGTGATGAAACGAAATGCCAAGATCTTTGAAAAGGTCACCCAGTGGTTAACATAAAGAGTAAAAAAGAACCACGCATAGTGGTGGGGGCTCTACTGTCTGCCCACCCTAGTAAGCAGCCCATACCGTTTGAGGTCCTGGCAAGTGTTTAGAACACTCACTACCTGAAATGTGCCTGTTTGTTAAGCCCTCTTGACGTTTCCAGGTGAGAGAATAAAGGCAGAGAGCCTTTTCTTAGGGTCATATGGCAGGAGGAAGGTATCAGTCTGTATCTGTGGTGTTTGTACACTTGGCTCTAAAATAGTAGTGATAGCAAGCAGTCATGGGGTAGCTTCATTTAAATGTGGCTTTTCAAGTATTTTATTGTTAATGGCACAGAATAACGGTGCTACAAAAACTGTTAAATAAATATCTTCTTTCCCCCTGAATTTGGTTATTTGTAGTTGGGTAAAGACTTCACTTATGAATATGTCAAGCACATGATTATATTTCACGGATAAAATGCCACATATCCCTTTTTATGGTCTGGCTTGACAGTGCAGCTGTTGCCAGACAATTATGTGAGAATCATCAGGGGAGGGTCTGTGGTTCTACCCACATGATGGTAGGCAGGAGTACTTGTTTTTATTGGGCAGGAGTTGTATGCTTCCACAAAAAAATGTGCTTACCCTCCATACAGCTGTGATCATTTTGTCTATTTATCCAGCTACCTGAGCTTGAACTTTCAGGGGCACACACAGAACACTGTAAAGCTTTTAAAGTGTGTTAGATAACTAGGTAAATTGAGGAGGCAGAAAAGATTGGAGGAGGGCAGTCATTAACCTACATGAGTGTTTAGATCTTGCTTGACAGTGCAAAAGTCAACTGACCTTTCATCCTACACCGATATTATTCTATAGTTCTTTGTTTCCACACATATACATATCCATTTCCATGCTATTTCCTCGTAATGCTTCACATTACCATACATTCCTGTACAGCCAGACCTACTGGCATTGCCAAAGCTTGTTTGCATGCTTCTTATGCTACACCCTTCTTAGAGCTCCTCTACCCCAAGCTTTGTCCTCCCACTGAAGGCACTGCTCGTATGGGATCTTTGATGCATATGTGTAGTGTGCATTTACAGTGCAATGGATGGAAAATATGTTTTGCATTCAAAGTAGAAATTATAACATTGTCACCAGCCACATGTTCAATCCTGCCTGCGCGCACAAACTCATTGTGGCCTTCCATGTGTTTAACACTATCCATACATCCATAAAACGATACACACATAAACCAAGATCATCTGCAAGGGAACAAAAGCTTGAGAAGCACAATGAAAGCACAGGAGGACCAAAAGAGATCAAATGGATTCGTTCTACTCCACATAACAACACTCCAACAGGCGGACAAAGGCACTGATAGTAGGAGCCATGTCTAGACAGCTCTGTCATTGTATGGGGAACACGAAGTTCATTTAGGCAATCCATGCCCTAAAACAGTGGTTCCCAACCTGTGATCTGGGGACCCCTAGGGGTCCGCAAATCCACCTCAGGGGATCCGCGAAGCCTCCTCAGGGGGTCTGCGACTACTTAGGAAATGAAATAATATTAACAGATTAATAAAGTGTGTATAAATAAAGAAGCTAAATGTACAATTGAACATTTTTTTAACGTACTGTAAATGTGAAGGAATTTGAAATTGGAGGCTAAAAATTAACTGGTATCCTCAGATTCATTTGTGGGAGCAGTGCAAGTGCATCAAACTTGATATAGTATGGACGATGAGTGGCCTCAATTGAATTTAAAAAAGCTCCAAACTTTCTATCAAATTTTTTTTTTTAAATGATTTATATGTGTTTGTCAATTTAATAAAATGTGTCATCATTTGTGTATCTGTTTGATGAATGCTTTTTTCTGCATTTTTTGTGTATTGTTTTGCGGTTCAAATCACCGACAATGCTTAGGCCGGGGTCCCGGCTTCCAGTAATGACTCAGTGGGGGGTTCTCGGATTCCAATAATGATTCAGTGGGGGTCCCTGGTTAAGTGGTGGTCCCCAGTAGTCAAAAGATTGAGAACAACTGCCCAAAAAGATTATTCATGCTACCAGAGAGCAGGAACAACAAACGCATTTCTGTTCTTCTAAGAGGCACCTACCCGGAACAGAACTGTGAAGAGTCTGGCTACAACAAGGAAGCAGTGTCTAATCTAAATGGCTGGCAACTTAGGAAGAAGAACACGAAGGCCCACACAGATAACGAGATTTGTCCCTGGCCTGCAGGAGCCACAAAATGCATGGCAAGGCCAAATGTTGGCAAACTAGAATTAAGCTCCTGGTGTCTCGAGCAGAGGTGAAGCGAACACTTGGCAAATCGTAAAAAAATATTGTTTGATCCTTACGATCAAGTATACAACACTTTTCTTTTTTTATGTTAGCAGTTTATGTAGTGCAAACATAACTCTTAGGTGTCGGAGGGCTTTACCCAGCAGAAGAGAAAACAAAAGACATACTTTGATGGTGGAAGAAAAGAACTTTGTAAATAGTTGGTACATCAATATACGAGGTTGTCGCTGTGAGGCTATATATGAAATGATAATATAAAGACAGAGTAGAATGTTACAAGGTGCTCGATATACGCAAGTAAGAAATGACATTGTGTTCCATGTATGACACGAGGAAGGGAAGGGGTCAAAGTAAAAATAATGATCCATCGCCTGCTTGAGGACTCTTTCTATAGGTAAATATGCAGACTTTGTTTTCCATAAGCTCTGGCCTTGTCTGGATAACGTCACTGTACTAGAGAAGAGTACTTGTGTGATAAATAATAGTTCTCTGTGCTCTGGCTATGAAATATCCCTTGTCCTCCGGCGAGAGCACACGATCATGGGTCGATCCGTGTCATCGGGGATCGATCTATAGTATATGATCATGGGTCAATCCACATCATCAGAAATCGATCTATAGTAAATGATCATGGATCACCTCTTATTCTTTAGTCTGTCACTCCCTGTGGAGACGCATCTCTTCAACAAGCCTCTCATCCAATGCTAACAAGGACACTCCATGCACTGGGGCTCCTTGGGGGGTGCATGGCACCCTGCTTCCCCCAGTACACAATGTTGAATCGTTCCCGCCCTCTCGCTAGAGTACATGATCATGAGTCGATCCTCGTCATCAGAGATCGATCTATAGTATATGATCATGAGTCACCTCTTATTCTTTAGTCTGTCACTCCCTGTGGAGATGCATCTCTTCAACAAGCCTCTCATCCAATGCTAACAAGGACACTCCATGTACTGGGGCTACTTGGGGGGTGCATGGCACCCTGCTTCCCCCCAGTACACAGTGTTGAATCGTTCCCGCACTCTGGCTAGAGTACACAATAAAGGGTCAATCCACATCATCAGAGATCGATCTATAGTATATGATCATGGGTCACCTCTTATTTTTTAATCTGTCACTTCCTGTGGAGACGTATCTCTTCAACAAGCATCCCATCCAACGCTAACAATAACGATCCATGCATTGGGGCTTCTTGGGGGTACCTGGCACCCTGCTTCCCCCAGTACACAATGTTGAATCGTTCCCGCCCTCTCGCTAGAGTACATGATCATGAGTCGATCCTCGTCATCAGAGATCGATCTATAGTATATGATCATGGGTCACCTCTTATTCTTTAGTCTGTCACTCCCTGTGGAGACGCATCTCTTCAACAAGCCTCTCATCCAATGCTAACAAGGACACTCCATGCACTGGGGCTCCTTGGGGGGTGCATGGCACCCTGCTTCCCCCAGTACACAATGTTGAATTGTTCCCGCCCTCTCGCTAGAGTACATGATCATGAGTCGATCCTCGTCATCAGGGATCGATCTATAGTATATGATCATGGGTCACCTCTTATTCTTTAGTCTGTCACTCCCTGTGGAGATGCATCTCTTCAACAAGCCTCCCATCCAACGCTAACAATAACGATCCATGCATTGGGGCTTCTTGGGGGTACAAGGCACCCTGCTTCCCCCAGTACACAAGGTTGACTCGTTTCCGCCCTATGTACCCAAGCATGAACTGTTCCATTTGATACATTACCCATTTGTGTACTTTGAGGTAGCGCGAACTAGACCGGTGGGGTGGGAATGCTCGTTTCATTTGCTATATTGATGTCTGTGTTTTTACAGAGCGCAACCTAGGGCCAGGAGAGGTCAGTAGACCTTACAATGGGAAGAACACGATTAGGTAAATCAGTGAGTTTGGTCCGTGCTTTATCACTCACCTTAGACACAGACATCTTGTGCCAGGAGTCGGGCTGCAGGTGCCAGGTGGAGCCAGGCAGTCCCTGTGACCCTGCAGCAGACAGACAGCTTGGACTGCTCCAAGGGTTGCTGCCTTATCGAATAGTGGTTACAGGCATACCCTGGCATGTTTTCATCCTACAGGTTCAGCAAACCATGGAGAATGCAATTAATATACCTTCAGGAGACACCCATGACCCATCCTGCCGATGCCCAGACACAGTGTGCAGCCATCCGCTTCCACAGGGTGCCAACAACAGATAATAGACATGTCTGTTTCAGATCCGGGCCCTTTCTATCAGAAGATAAGATCATGCAGTCGGCTCCAATGACCTGCAGCTTGCAGAACCTGCAGGAAGACTTAAGTAGAGTTCATCTCAAGGCTGAAGGCCCCCTGAGGTTAATCACTATAGTCATGATCTTATCTGTGAAAGAGAAGAGATGGAATATGATCTTCAATACACAGAGAAGATACAAGCAGGTACTCGCTACTTGAGTAATCTGGGTTGTACGCTTTAGGTTGGTGTCTAATTTAAATCCCAGATTGTTCACGTAGGAGACTAGCACAGGATACGTCACTAGCTCGGGGGGCAGGACAGATATTGCCACAGTTGTTGAAACAAAGGGGCTAGTACTTCAGTTTTATCTTCACTGAGCTTTAGTTGCTTAAAGATCATCATTTTCTCAACTAGTTGTAAGCAGCTCAACAAATTCTCAGCCCCGGCATCTGAGTCCCTGGGTATCTTCAGAACAATCTGTGTATACTCAGCACACATAAAAAATATATATCGAAAGGACTGGATCTGAAAGGCCAGTGGAAGGACAAGAGTAAAGGGGACAGAAAAGACCTCTGCGATACTCTATAAGTAACCTGTCATAGGGTGGATATAAAGGCGGGGTAAAGAAACTTATGAAAATGAGACTGTAGAAAGTCCTTGTACTAGGCCAGAGGAAGCGCTGGACACTGAGACCACACACATGACGTGTTGGTAATATCTGGAGGTCTGTGGTGCCGAATGCTCCTGAAAGGTCCAGCAAAATCTGAGCTAAACCGGTACCGGCATCTGACTTCAATCGAAGTTCTTTTAATGCTGCTGCAACCACAGTTTCCCTGCTATATCCTGATCAGAAATCAGCTTGCAGCGGGTGAAGAAGAGAATTTATCTTGACATATTCCTGTAGTTGACTATAAGCGCTTTCTCCAGAAGATGTCGCAGCTGGTTTCTTTAGGACATCAGTGTCAATGGCGGATTTCAATTCACTTCCAACTTTCCCAGTGTGTAATGGTGCTATCACCCCTTTCGTACAGGGGGTTATCTATAAATGAGAGATCTGTGTGAAGCTTGGCTGCTAATATGTCTTCGGGAGATCCTGTTGCTTTGCAAGTTCTAACGAGTGAATATATCCAGTGTGACTAGTTCTAAGGAAAGACCATTAGCTCTTCGGATATTCAGACTCTGGGTGAGGATATCTGTTCAGTTAAATAGCCAGCAAACTGATTACACGCTCAATTGAGTCATTCCTTTGATTGAAGGAACTGGATCTATCAGCTTATTTACAGTAGAACAAATTGCTGCACATGATGGGAAGCCGAAGAATATGGTCAGTGAAATTAATATTTTTTTTTACAAACACGTGCCACTTTCGCTTTGCCTCCTACGTGTACTTCTTGCGTCCAAGGCTCCATACTTCTCTCCTTGTACTATTTAATTCAGGGATAAACCAAAGGTTGTTGTTCTTCCTTGTATTGATTTCCCGCGCAGTCGAGGGGCGGCCTCATCAAGCGTGTCTTGTAAGGTATCAATCTATTTATTTAGGAGGAGCTGGGATTCTGATTTGCAAGGCCACTGGAGGAATGGATAGCTTGAAACAAAAAGTCACCATATACATCTTTCAGTGTTTGATCACTTTCCCTCCCTCTCAATTCTGGCATGGTTGGTTTTGTTCTGGAAGGAGTAGTGAAAGGGATTACATGATGGTCAGACCAAGGTCATGCAATGGGCGTTTGTAGTACCTGCATACATTATGTCAAGGGAATAAGGCATTCGCTGGGGGGTGACGTGGAGTAAATAATATCCCACGCGGTTCGTGCAAATACCCGGATTTTAACTATTAAAGGTACTAATGTCGAGTTTTGATAAGAGGGCACCAGGACCCCCTTTAAATGGTTTAAAGGATAGTAGCTAAACCACCCCCTCAGAAATCTGCACTTTTTTGATGACACTACCAGGTCTTTTTCTACTTGCTTTTACCTTCTAAGCTGAATGTATTTGGCGTCTGTGTTAGTCTTTAACGTGTGAAGCAAGTAGTCCCTTAAGCATGAGGAGGTTGATGTATTTAAACAAATTAAACATGTTACTAGTAATCAGGCTTCATACCCATCTGAGGTGGTACTCAACCAGATGTGCAGGCTATTGCTTCTGGGACCTTACTGTGCTGTTAGATTATTCTCAAGAAATCCAACCAGTAAGGGTGGGCAGGCTGGTGTGGACTCACAAATGTAGATTGTGCCAGGCTCAGAGCAGGAGAGTCAGCTCCTAGGGCGGACGGCCAAGTGTGGACCAACACTTGTAGACTGTGTTGTAAGGTTAACTCCAGGATTCACAGTTCTTAAGGGTGGACGAGCAGGTGTGGACACAGGCTTGTAGACTGAGCTATAAGATGAATCCCCAGATGCACAGCTCTTCTGTGGGGCGGGTGTGGACACAGACTTGTACACTCAGCTATAAGATTATTCCCAGGATGCACAGGTCTTACGTGGACGAGCAGGTGTGGACACAGGCTTGTAGACCGAGCTGGTAAGATGAATCCCAGGATGCAAAGCTCTTCCATGGAGTGGCGGGTGTGGACACAGACTTGTAGACTGAGCTATAAGATTATTCCCAGGATGCACAGCTCTTCCATGGACGGGCGGGTGTGGACACAGACTTGTAGACAGAGCTGTAAGATGAATCCCAGGATGCACAGCTCTTTCGTGGATGGGCCAGTGTGGACACAGACTTGTAGACTGAGCTATAAGATTATTCACAAGATGCACAGCTCTTTCTTGGAAAGGCGGGTGTGGACACAGACTTGTAGACCGAGCTATAAGATTATTCCCAGGATGCACAGCTCTTCCGTGGACGGGTGGGTGTGGACATAGACTTGTAGACTGAGCTATAAGATTATTCCCAGGATGCACAGCGCTTCCGGGGATGGGACGGTGTGGACACAGACTTGTAGACTGAGCTATAAGATTATTCCCAGGATGCACAGCTCTTCCATGGACGGGCGGTGTGGACACAGACTTGTAGACTGAGCTGTAAGATGAATCCCAGGATGCACAGCTCTTTCGTGGATGGGCCAGTGTGGACACAGACTTGTAGACTGAGCTATAAGATTATTCACAAGATGCACAGCTCTTTCTTTGAAAGGCGGGTGTGGACACAGACTTGTAGACCGAGCTATAAGATTATTCCCAGGATGCACAGCTCTTCCGTGGACGGGTGGGTGTGGACATAGACTTGTAGACTGAGCTATAAGATTATTCCCAGGATGCACAGCGCTTCCGGGGATGGGACGGTGTGGACACAGACTTGTAGACTGAGCTATAAGATTATTCCCAGGATGCACAGCTCTTCCATGGACGGGCGGGTGTGGACACAGACTTGTAGACTGAGCTGTAAGATGAATCCCAGGATGCACAGCTCTTCCGAGGATGGGCCAGTGTGGACACAGACTTGTAGACTGAGCTATAAGATTATTCACAAGATGCACAGCTCTACCGTGGACGGGCGGGTGTGGACACAGACTTGTAGTCTGAGCTATAAGATTATTCCCAGGATGCACAGCTCTTCTGTGGACGGGCGGGTGTGGACACAGACTTGTAGTCTGAGCTATAAGATTATTCCCAGGATGCACAGCTCTTCTGTGGACGGGCGGGTGTGGACACAGACTTGTAGACTGAGCTATAAGATTATTCCCAGGATGCACAGCTCTACCGTGGACGGGTGGGTGTGGACATAGACTTGTAGACTGAGCTATAAGATTATTCCCAGGATGCACAGCTCTTCCGTGGACGGGTGGGTGTGGACATAGACTTGTAGACTGAGCTGTAAGATGAATCCCAGGATGCACAGCTCTTCCGTGGATGGGCCAGTGTGGACACAGACTTGTAGACTGAGCTATAAGATTATTCCCAGGATGCACACCTCTTCCGTGGGTGGGTGGGTGTGGACACAGACTTGTAGACTGAGCTATAAGATTATTCCCAGGATGCACAGCTCTTCTGTGGACGGGCGGGTGTGGACACAGACTTGTAGTCTGAGCTATAAGATTATTCCCAGGATGCACAGCTCTTCTGTGGACGGGCGGGTGTGGACACAGACTTGTAGACTGAGCTATAAGATTATTCCCAGGATGCACAGCTCTACCGTGGACGGGTGGATGTGGACATAGACTTGTAGACTGAGCTATAAGATTATTCCCAGGATGCACAGCTCTTCCGTGGACGGGTGGGTGTGGACATAGACTTGTAGACTGAGCTGTAAGATGAATCCCAGGATGCACAGCTCTTCCGTGGATGGGCCAGTGTGGACACAGACTTGTAGACTGAGCTATAAGATTATTCACAAGATGCACAGCTCTACCGTGGACGGGCGGGTGTGGACACAGACTTGTAGTCTGAGCTATAAGATTATTCCCAGGATGCACAGCTCTTCTGTGGACGGGCGGGTGTAGACACAGACTTGTAGACTGAGCTATAAGATTATTCCCAGGATACACAGCGCTTCCGGGGATGGGACGGTGTGGACACAGACTTGTAGACTGAGCTATAAGATTATTCCCAGGATGCACAGCTCTTCCATGGACGGGCGGGTGTGGACACAGACTTTTAGACTGAGCTGTAAGATGAATCTTAGGATGCACAGCTCTTCCGTGGATGGGCTGGTGTGGACACAGACTTGTAGACTGAGCTGTAAGATGAATCCCAGGATGCACAGCTCTTCCGTGGATGGGCCGGTGTGGACACAGACTTGAAGACCGAGCTATAAGATGAATCCCAGGATGCACACCTCTTCCGTGGGTGGGTGGGTGTGGACACAGACTTGTAGACTGAGCTATAAGATGAATCCCAGGATGCACAGCTCTTCCATGGATGGGCGGTTGTGGGCCCTCATTTGTAGTCTTTGCTATCCAATGAATTCCAAAGTGTAGACTTATGGACTACACTGCAAGCCTGATCCAAGGTGGCACAGATTCTAAAGCCCGCCCAATTAGCAATGGGTGAATGGATAGCACATGCACGGCACCTAAGGCAGCAGAGAGGGTGCAACCGAGCACCCAAGCACCCAACAGGAATGGGGAAGAGCACTAACAATGACCTGACCTGCTGTGACCGGTAAGAACGGGCACAGAGAGGGCAGATCTTATGCTGAATCCAGGGACTCTAGAGCACAGAGAGACTGGCTTCTGCTGAACCTGGTAACAAAGGGTATAGAGAGGGCGGATCTTCAGAGGAACAGTGTAACAAGGGGCACAGAGAGACCGGCTTCTGCTGAACCTGGTAACAAAGGGTATAGAGAGGCCGGATCTTCAGAGAAACAGGGTAACAAGGGGCACAGAGAGACCGGCTTCTGCTGAACCTGGTAACAAAGGGTATAGAGAGGGCGGATCTTCAGAGGAAGAGGGTAACAAGGGGAACAGAGAGGCCGAATCTTCTGCTAAACCTGGAAACAATGAACAAAGAGAGGACAATTCTTACATTGAACCCAGATCTTCTGCTGACCCTGATAACAATGGGCACAGAGAGGACAATTCTTTCATTGAACCCAGATCTTCTGCTGACCCTGATAACAATGGGCACAGAGAGGACAATTCTTTAGTTGAACTCAGATCTTCTGCTGACCCTGATAACAATGGGCACAGAGAGGACAATTCTTTCGTTGAACCCAGATCTTCTGCTTACCCTGATAACAATGGGCACAGAGAGGACAATTCTTTCATTGAACCCAGATCTTCTGCTGACCCTGATAACAATGGGCACAGAGAGGACAATTATTTAGTTGAACCCAGATCTTCTGCTGACCCTGATAACAATGGGCACAGAGAGGACAATTCTTTCATTGAACCCAGATCTTCTGCTGACCCTGATAACAATGGGCAAAGAGAGGATGGATTATCTGCTAAATCCGGTTACAATAGACGCAGAGATGCCAGGTCTTCTACAGAAATTGGTAACAAAGGGAAGAGAGGGGCAGATCTTCTGGTGAGCCCAGTAACAGCAGGCCAAGACTGACCATACCTTCTGCTGAACAGACAGCACATGAAATTCTTGAAAAGGGACAAATCATTAAAGGCACCTATTGGAGACAGAGTGGCGTGGCGGGGTCTCCAAGCAGTCAACTGTGAGACTTGGGGACTTCTGGGGCACCGCGATGACCCAACATGGATTGCACTAAGGTGCTGGCTTGAGTCTCTGGTATACAGATGGATCCTGAGGACAGGAGGCCTTTCTGCGTCAAGATGTCAAACGAGTTTGGTGATCTCAGCCTGGCTTCGAGTGGGTTGGCAATGCCATCAGGGTGATAGTATGCTACCCCTATTCCATAGTGGCACAGCGGATATAACAGTCAGCTTGAGATGCAGGCTGGCTCCTATGTAGGAAGATACATACCGTACATTGTTACCACCAGCAATGCAGAACAAGTGGGCCATTCATTGACATGTCCCAGATGAGATGATAATATCTCAGCCTCTACAGAACACAGAAACACAACACACAAAACCTAGTGGCATATCTGAAAGAGGAAGCAGCTCAGTTTAGTTTAAGAGTGTGCAATGGGCTGGTAGGAAAAGATGAGTAATTCAGCGCAGGAGTACTTATGACATGCAGTTTTCAAGATGTGTAACTCTGTGCAGGATAAGTGGGACATGTAACTCCAGGTGCACAGTACTTGAAACAAAAAGCTTCATGTGCACAGTCTTTGAGATATGCCTTTCCAGGTGTACAGCATTTGGAATGTATACTTGTAAGTGAAGAGGACCTGGGGCGTGTGGAGAGCTCGGGATGTATAAATGTGTGCAGAGGACTTGGAAAGTATTATTACATTTGCACAAAATGTTTGGTATAAATAAATCGGGTCATAAAACCTCATGTGTGGAGCACATGCACCGCTTAGATGATTCCATGTAGAGAGTACATGGCATAAATACTATATGTGCACGGTACAAGCTTCATGAAGTCCAATGTGTAGAGTACCTGGGGTGTGTAACGAGAGTACTCGGGCAGTGAGTTTCCATGTGTCAGCAGTATTTTGGGACATGTAAAGCTGTGTGCAGAGTACCTGGGGTGCGTAACAAGAGTACTCAGGAAGTGAATTTCCATGTGTCAGCAGTATTTTGGGACATGTAAAGCTGTGTGCAGAGTACCTGGGGTGTGTAACGAGAGTACTCGGGAAGTGAGTTTCCATGTGAGCAGTACTGTGAGACATGTAAAGCTGTGTGCAGAGTACCTGGGGTGTGTAACGAGAGTACTCGGGAAGTGAGTTTCCATGTGAGCAGTACTGTGAGACATGTAAAGCTGTGTGCAGAGTACCTGGGGTGTGTATCGAGAATACTCTGAAAGTGAGTTTCCATGTGAGAGCAGTATTGTGGGACATGTAAAGCCGTGTGCAGAGTACCTGCAGTGTGTAACGGGAGTACTCAGGAAGTGAGTTATCATGTAAGCAGTACTGTGAGACGTGTAAAGCCGTGTGCAGAGTACCTGGGGTGTGTAATGAGAGTACTCTGGAAATGAGTTTCCATGTGAGCAGTACTGTGAGACATGTAAAGCTGTGTGCAGAGTACCTGGGGTGTGTAATGAGAGTACTCCGGAAGTGAGTTTCCATGTGAGAGCAGTACTGTGGGACATGTAAAGCTGTGTGCAGAGTACCCAAAGTGTGTATCGAGAGTACTCGGGGAAGTGAGTTTCAATGTGAGAGCAGTACTGTGGGACATGTAAAGCCATGTGCAGAGTACCTCGGGTGTGTAACGAGAGTACTCGGGGAAGTGAGTTTCCATGTGAGAGCAGTGCTGTGAGACATGTAAAGTCGTGTGCAGAGTACCCGGGGTGTGTAGCCAGAGTACTCGGAAGTGAGGTTCCCTGTGAGAGCAGTACTGTGGGACATGTAAAGCCGTGAGTAGAGTACCTGGGGTGTGTAACGAGAGTATTCGGGAATTGAGCTTCCATGTGAGAGCAGTACTGTGGGACATGTAAATCTGTGTGCAAAGTACCTGGGGGGTATAACGAGAGAATTCAGAAGTGAGTTTCCATGTGAGAGCAGTTCTGTGGGACATGTAAAGCATTGTGCAGAGTACCCGGGGTGTGTATCTAGAGTACTCGGGAAGTGAGCTTCCATGTGAGAGCAGTACTGTGGGACATGTAAAGCCATGAGCAGAGTACCTGGGGTGTGTAACGAGAGAACTCAGAAGTGAGTTTCCATGTGAGAGCAGTTCTGTGGGACATGTAAAGCTTTGTGCAGAGCACCTGGGGAGTGTAACGGGAGTACTCTGGAAGTGAGTTTCCATGTGAGAGCAGTACTGTGGGACATGTAAAGCCATGTGCAGAGTACCTGGGGTGCGTAAAGAGAGTACTCGGGAAGTGAGTTTCCATGTGAGACATGTAAAGCTGTGTGCAGAGTACCTGGGGTGTGTAACGAGAATACTTGGGAAGTGAGTTTCCATGTGAGCAGTACTGTGAGACATGTAAAGATGTGTGCAGAGTACCTGGGGTGTGTAACAAGAGTACTCGGGAAGTGAGTTTCCATGTGAGCAGTACTGTGAGACATGTAGAGCTGTGTGCAGAGTACCTGGGGTGTGTAACGAGAGTACTCTGAAAGTGAGTTTCCATGTGAGAGCAGTATTGTGGGACATGTATGGCCGTGTGCAGAGTACCTGCAATGTGTAACGGAAGTACTCAGGAAGTGAGTTATCATGTAAGCAGTACTGTGAGACGTGTAAAGCCGTGTGCAGAGTACCTGGGGTTTGTAACTAGAGTACTCGGAAGTGAGTTTCCATGTGAGAGCAGTACTGTGGGACATGTAAAGCTGTGTTGTTTCCATGTGAGAGCAGTACTGTGGGACATGTAAAGCCATGTGCAGACTACCTGGGATGTGTAACGAGAGTACTCGGGAAGTCAGTTTCCATGTGAGAGCAGTACTTTGGGACATGTAAAGCCGTGTGCAGAGTACCTGGGGAGTGTAACGGGAGTATTCAAGAAGTGAGTTTCCATGTGAGAGCAGTACTGTGGGACATGTAAAGCCATGTGCAGAGAACCCAGGGTGTGTAGCCAGAGTACTCAGGAAGTGAGTTTCCATGTGAGCAGTACTGTGAGACATGTAAAGCCGTGTGCAGAGTACCCGGGGTGTGTATCTAGAGTACTCGGGAAGTGAGTTTCCCTGTGAGAGCAGTACTGTGGGACATGTAAAGCCGTGTGCAGAGTTCCTGGGGTGTGGAACTAGAGTACTCGGAAGTGAGTTTCCATGTGAGAGCAGTACTGTGGGACATGTAAAGCAGTGAGCAGAGTACCTGAGGTGTGTAATGAGAGTATTCGGGAATTGAGTTTCCATGTGAGAGCAGTACTGTGGGACATGTAAATCTGTGTGCAAAGTACCTGGGGGGTGTAACGAGAGAACTCAGAAGTGAGTTTCCATGTGAGAGCAGTTCTGTGGGACATGTAAAGCCGTGTGCAGAGCACCTGGGGAGTGTAACGGGAGTACTCTGGAAGTGAGTTTCCATGTGAGAGCAGTACTGTGGGACATGTAAAGCTGTGTGCAGAGTACCTGGGATGTGTAACGAGAGTACTCGGGAAGTGAGTTTTCATTTGAGAGAAGTACTGTGGGACATGTAAAGCCATGTGCAGAGTACCCGGGGTGTGGTACTCATTTTATCGACCTCAGAAGGATAAAAGGCTGAGTGGATCAGCGGGATTTGTACCTGTGACCATGAGGTCAAACACAGGGCCCTACAGTGGGTGCATTAGTCCACTAAGCCACCAGACCCGGCTTGTTTGGCACCTGGAGCGCGACTACCATTTGCAGAAAGCATGGATGGAAGGGTAATCTGTATGTTCGGAGAACATGGGACATGTAAATCTTCATGCCAGCCTCCGCCACGAGACCCCTCAGACCGACGCACCATGCATTTAACGCACTCTGTCTGTACGGTGGGACAGCCATATTAAGAGATGTACTGACCGCTGAGTAGTTAGGTCGTAAAAGCGCAGTAGCTGCTCCTCCGCTAAGGCGGAGGAGCGTCGCCCCACTGCTTTGAGAGCAGTGCAGAGGAAAAATAAATCAATAACTGAACGTTATTATCATTTTACTTTTCCGTTCCTAGGTGCGGGGAGGGGCAGGGCTGGCCAGAGCAGGGGCCAGGGGGAGGAGTGGTTTTCACTCCCTAAGTCCGTATGAACTGTTTGGCCGGCCCTTTTGGGCTAGCCAAACAGTCCTGCGCAATTTGCATCTTCTCCACCAGGCTGCAATGCACAGTCTGGTGAACAACATGCACAGGCTTCCTGTCCCCGTCTGAGCGCTGAACCACTGTGCTCAGACCAATCACAACGCTGTATTGCAGCGTCACTGTGGAGGCGGAAGGATGAACCCATGAGAGGGCCACAGTGACGTGAGCTGGCGGGACCCCGAGGAGCAAGAGGTGGGATACCGTGATAAGAAGGTACCAGACCATAGGGAGACCCAGTGACAGGAGAATGACAGGACCCTGAGAGGAGGCTCAGATGGTTCCAGTGAGAAGACGATATCAGGGCCCTGAGGGAGATTCACTGCAAGCGGATATCAGGACCCGGAGAATGTTACAGTGATAAGAGGGTATCAGGGCCCTGAGAGAGATTCACAGCAAGTAAATATCAGGACCCTGAGAGGGTTACAGTGATAAGAGGGTATCAGGACCCTGAGAAGAGCCTGAGAGGGTTACAGTGATAGGAAGATATCAGGACCCTGGGAGGGTTACAGCGATAAGAGGGTATCAGGACCCTGAGAAGAGCCTGAGAGGGTTACAGTGATAAGAGGGTATCAGGACCCTGAGAAGAGCCTGAGAGGGTTACAGTGATAGGAAGATATCAGGACCCTGAGAGGGTTACAGCGATAAGAGGATATCAGGAACCTTGAGACAGAACCAGTGATAAGAGGATATCAGGACCCTGAGAGGGTTACAGTGATAAGAGGATATCAGGACCCTGAGAGGGTTACAGTGCTAAGAGGATATCAGGACCCTGAGAGGGTTACAGTGATAAGAGGATATCAGGAACTTGAGACAGAACCAGTGATAAGAGGATATTAGGACCCTGAGAAGAGCCTGAGAGGGCTGCAGTGATAGGAAGATATCAGGACCCTGGGAGGGTTACAGTGATAAGAGGATATCAGGACCCTGAGACAGACCCAGTGATAAGAGGATATCAGGACCCTGAGAAGAGCCTGAGAGGGTTACAGTGATAGGAAGATATCAGCACCCTGAGAGGGTTACAGTGATAGGAGGATATCAGGACCCTGAGAGAGACCCAGTGATAAGAGGGTATCAGGACCCTGAGAGAGACCCAGTGATAAGAGGGTATCAGGACCCTGAGACAGACCCAGTGATAAGAGGATATCAGGACCCTGAGACAGACCCAGTGATAAGAGGGTATCAGGACCCTGAGACAGACCCAGTGATAAGAGGGTATCAGGACCCTGAGACAGACCCAGTGATAAGAGGGTATCAGGACCCTGAGAGGGTTACAGTGATAAGAGGATATCAGGACCCTGAGAGAGACCCAGTGATAAGAGGGTATCAGGACCCTGAGACAGACCCAGTGATAAGAGGGTATCAGGACCCTGAGACAGAACCAGTGATAAGAGGGTATCAGAACCCTGAGACGGACCCAGTGATAAGAGGATATCATGACCCTGAGACGGACCCAGTGATAAGAGGATATCAGGACCCTGAGAAAGACCCAGTGATAAGAGGATATCAGGACCTGAGAGAGACCCAGTGATAAGAGGATATCAGGACCCTGAGACAGACCCAGTGATAAGAGGATATCCGGACCCTGAGAGGACTCTGAGAGGGTTACAGTGATAAGAGGATATCAGGACCCTGAGAGGACTCTGAGAGGGTTACAGTGATAAGAGGATATCAGGACCCTGAGAGGGTTACAGTGATAAGAGGATATCAGGACCCTGAGAGGACTCTGAGAGGGTTACAGTGATAAGAGGATATCAGGACCCTGAGAGGGTTACAGTGATAAGAGGATATCAGGACCCTGAGAGGGTTACAGTGATAAGAGGATATCAGGACCCTGAGAGGGTTACAGTAATAAGAGGATATCAGGACCCTGAGAGGGTTACAGTGATAAGAGGATATCAGGACCCTGAAGCAGACCCAGTGATAAGAGGATATCAGGACCCTGAGACAGACCCAGTGATAAGAGGATATCCGGACCCTGAGAGGACTCTGAGAGGGCTGCAGTGATAACAGGATATCAAGACCCCAAGAGGATCCTGAAAGGGCTGCAGTGATAAGAGGCTAGCAGGACTGTGAGAAGATTCTGAGGTTGCCACAGTGACCAAGGATAGCAGAGCAGTATCCTAAGAGGACTTGTGTGATGGGAGAATGGCAGAACCCTGAGAGGTCTAGGGTGAGAAGAGGATGTCGGGATCCTGAGTGGATCCTGAGAGGTCTATAGAGAGAAGAGGATGTCGGGATCCTGAGTGGATCCTGAGAGGTCTATAGAGAGAAGAGGATGTTGGGATCCTGAGTGGATCCTGAGAGATCTATAGAGAGAAGAGGATGTCAGGATCCTGAGTGGATCCTGTGAGGTCTACAGCAAGAAGAGGATGTCTAGATCCTGAGTGGATTCTGTGAGGTCTGTAGCAAGAAGAGGATGTCCAGATCCTGAGTGGATCCTGAGAGGTCCGTATTGAGATGAGGATGTCTGGATCCTAAGTGGATCCTGTAAGGTCTACAGCGAGAAGAGGATGTCTGGATCCTGAGTGGATCCTGTGAGGGCTATAGCAAGAAGAGGATGCCCACATACTGAGAGGTCTATAGCAAGAAGAGGATGTCTGCATCCTGAGTGGATCCTGAGAGGTCTGTAGTGAGAAAAGGATGTCTGGATCCTGAGTGGATCCTGAGAGGTCTATAGTAAGAAGAGGATGTCTGGATCCTGAGTGGATCCTGTGAGGTTTATAGTAAGAAGAGGATGCCCGCATTCTGAGTGGATCCTGAGAGGTCTGTAGTGAGAAAGGATGTCTGGATCCTGAGTGGATCCTGTGAGGTCTATAGTAAGAAGAGGATGTCTGGATCCTGAGTGGATCCTGTGAGGTCTATAGCAAGAAGAGAATGTCAGGATCCTGAGTGAATCCTGAGAGGTCTCTAGGGAGAAGAAGATGTCTGGATCCTGAGTGGATCCTGTGAGGTCTACAGCAAGCAGAGGATGTCTAGATCCTGAGTGGATTCTGTGAGGTCTGTAGCGAGAAGAGTATGTCCAGATCCTGAAAGGATCATGAGAAGTCTAAAGCGAGAAGAGGATGTCCGGATCCTGAGTGGATCCTGAGAGGTCCGTAGTGAGAAGAGGATGTCTGGATCCTAAGTGGATCCTGTAAGGTCTACAGCGAGAAGAGGATGTCTGGATCCTGAGTGGATCCTGTGAGGGCTATAGCAAGAAGAGGATGCCCACATACTTAGAGGTCTGTAGCGAGAAGAGGATATCTAGATCCTGAGTGGATCCTGTAAGGTCTATAATAAGAAGGGGATGTTCGGATCCTGAGTAGATCCTGTAAGGTCTATAGCAAGAAGAGGATGCCCGCATCCTGAGTGGATCCTGAGAGGTCTGTAGTGAGAAAAGGATGTCTGGATCCTGAGTGGATCCTGAGAGGTCTGTATCGAGAAAAGGATGTCTGGATCCTGAGTGGATCCTGTGAGGTCTATAGTAAGAAGAGGATGTCTGGATCCTGAGTGGATCCTGAGAGGTCTGTAGCGAGAAAAGGATGTCTGGATCCTGAGAGGTTTGTAGTGAGAAGAGGATGTCCGGATCCTGAGTGGATCCTGAGAGGTCTATAGTAAGAAGAGGATTTCTGGATCCTGAGTGGATCCTGAGAGGTCTGTAGCGAGAAGAGGATGTCCAGATCCTGAGAGGATCATGAGAAGTCTAAAGCGAGAAGAGGATGTCCGGATCCTGAGTGGATCCTGAGAGGTCCGTAGTGAGAAGAGGATGTCTAAATCCTAAGTGGATCCTGTAAGGTCTACAGCGAGAAGAGGATGTCTGGATTCTGAGTGGATCCTGTGAGGGCTATAGCAAGAAGAGGATGCCCACATACTTAGAGGTCTGTAGCGAGAAGAGGATATCTAGATCCTGAGTGGATCCTGTAAGGTCTATAATAAGAAGGGGATGTTCGGATCCTGAGTAGATCCTGTAAGGTCTATACCAAGAAGAGGATGCCCGCATCCTGAGTGGATCCTGAGAGGTCTGTAGTGAGAAAAGGATGTCTGGATCCTGAGTGGATCCTGAGAGGTCTGTATCAAGAAAAGGATGTCTGGATCCTGAGTGGATCCTGTGAGGTCTATAGTAAGAAGAGGATGTCTGGATCCTGAGTGGATCCTGAGAGGTCTGTAGCGAGAAAAGGATGTCTGGATCCTGAGAGGTTTGTAGTGAGAAGAGGATGTCCGGATCCTGAGTGGATCCTGAGAGGTCTATAGTAAGAAGAGGATGTCTGGATCCTGAGTGGATCCTGAGAGGTCTATAGTAAGAAGAGGATGTCTGGATCCTGAGTGGATCCTGTGAGGTCTATAGTAAGAAGAGGATGTCCGGATCCTGAGTGGATCCTGTGAGGTCTATAGTAAGAAGAGGATGTCCGGATCCTGAGGTGATCCTGAGAGGTCTATAGTAAGAAGAGGATGTCTGGATCCTGAGTGGATCCTGAGAGGTCTATAGTAAGAAGAGGATGTCCGGATCCTCAGTGGATCCTGAGAGGTCTATAGTATGAAGAGGATGTCTGGATCCTGAGTGGATCCTGAGAGGTCTGTAGCGAGAAAAGGATGTCTGGATCCTGAGTGGATACTGAGAGGTCTATAGTAAGAAGAGGATGTCTAGATCCTGAGAGGTCTATAGTAAGAAGAGGATGTCTGGATCCTGAGTGGATCCTGAGAGGTCTACAGTGAGAAGAGGATGTCTGGATCCTGAGTGGATCCTGTGAGGGCTATAGTAAGAAGAGGATGTCTGGATCCTGAGTGGATCCTGAGAGGTCTATAGTAAGAAGAGGATGTCCGGATCCTGAGTGGATCCTGAGAGGTCTATAGTAAGAAGAGGATGTCCGGATCCTCAATGGATCCTGAGAGGTCTATAGTAAGAAGAGGATGTCCGGATCCTGAGTGGATCCTGAGAGGTCTATAGTAAGAAGAGGATGTCCGGATCCTGAGTGGTTCCTGAGAGGTCTATAGTAAGAAGAGGATGTCTGGATCCTGAGAGGTCTATAGTAAGAAGAGGATGTCCGGATCCTGAGTGGATCCTGAGAGGTCTATAGTAAGAAGAGGATGTCTGGATCCTGAGTGGATCCTGAGAGGTCTATAGTAAGAAGAGGATGTCTGGATCCTGAGTGGATACTGTAAGGTCTACAGCGAGAAGAGGATGTCTGGATCCTGAGTGGATCCTGTAAGGTCTACAGCGAGAAGAGGATGTCTGGATCCTGAGTGGATCCTGTGAGGTCTATAGTAAGAAGAGGATGTCTGGATCCTGAGTGGATCCTGAGAGGTCTATAGTAAGAAGAGGATGTCTGGATCCTGAGTGGATCCTGAGAGGTCTATAGTAAGAAGAGGATGTCCGGATCCTGAGTGGATCCTGTAAGGTCTATAGTAATAAGAGGATGTTCGGATCCTGAGTGAATCCTGAGAGGTCTATAGTAAGAAGAGGATGTCCGGATCCTGAGTGAATCCTGAGAGGTCTATAGTAAGAAGTGGATGTCCGGATCCTGAGTGGATCTTGTAAGGTCTATAGTAATAAGAGGATGTTCGGATCCTGAGTGAATCCTGAGAGGTCTATAGTAAGAAGAGGATGTCCGGATCCTGAGTGAATCCTGAGAGGTCTATAGTAAGAAGAGGATGTCCGGATCCTGAGTGAATCCTGAGAGGTCTATAGTAAGAAGAGGATGTCCGGATCCTGAGTGAATCCTGAGAGGTCTATAGTAAGAAGAGGATGTCCGGATCCTGAGTGAATCCTGAGAGGTCTATAGTAAGAAGAGGATGTCCGGATCCTGAGTGAATCCTGAGAGGTCTATAGTAAGAAGAGGATGTCCGGATCCTGAGTGAATCCTGAGAGGTCTATAGTAAGAAGAGGATGTCTGGATCCTGAGTGGATCCTGAGAGGTCTATAGTAAGAAGAGGATGTCTGGATCCTGAGTGGATACTGTAAGGTCTACAGCGAGAAGAGGATGTCTGAATCCTGAGTGGATCCTGTAAGGTCTATAATAATAAGAGGATGTTCGGATCCTGTGAGGGCTGCGGTGAGGAGAGCTGCAGGATCCAGTGTGGGCTGCAGTGAGGACAGGATACTCGGACCATGAGATGATCCTGCGGGGGCTCCTGGGACAGGGGATGACAGGACTCTGAGAGTTCCAGTACCCTCATGAGGGTCCAGTAACTACAAAAGGGCCGAAGGGGTCCCTGTGGCCCTACAAGAGAAACATGTGAGCCAGGGCGTGGAATATGCAGCTCTCCCTCTCAACATTCATTTCTCCGAAAAGGACATTTTGCAGCAGCCAGTGTTTGTTTCCAGTCTATCTCGGAGATCATCTGTCTAGCCTATCTCGAAGACTCTTTCTTATCAGAAACGTGCACTGTGCACTGTCCGTGTACAGCAACCGTCAACGTCCCGCACGTGGGCACATACAAATATCAGTCTTTACATAGTACAACATACCGACATTCATCCCGTGTCTAAGCGCTCACAATTATGACAGATAAGGCAACGGCGAAGGGAGGTAGCGTGTTGTCCAAGAGCACACGTTTTAAACAAGTGAAAACGCGGTATTAGACAACCCGTGCCTTCTAGACCCACAATGAACAGAACCCAGATCGAAACTCAGTCTTTAGACGATCCTATCTGAGCCATAAATCCACGTGTGCTTCATATCACAGTGATACGTGGTGTGTTGGGAGGTGTATGTGTAAGGCAACTTCCTTCACTACACATACCACACCTAGATAACATCTCAAGTAGAAACACAATAGTTCCTTACAACGCACCCCTCACACCTAGGACACAATCACACCTAGATAACATCTCAAGTAGACACACAGGAGTTCCTTACCACACACCCACACACCTAGGACACACCACACCTAGATAACCTCTCAAGTTGACACACACGAGTTCCTTACCACACACCCCTCATGCCTAGGACACATCCACACAAACATAACATCTCAAGTAGACTCACACAAGAGTTCTTTACAACAAACCCATACTAACCTACCTATGACAGCCCACACTCAGATAACATCTCAAGTAAACATGCATGAGTTCCTTACCATACACCCCTCACACCTAGGGTACATCCACACCTAGATAACAAGAGTTCCTTACAACACACCCACACTTCCTGCCTAGGGCAACCCACACTCAGAAAACATCTCAAGTAGATGCACACAAGAGGTCCTTACTACACACCCCTTACACCTAGGACACACCACACCTAGATAACATCTCAAGTAGACACACACGAGTTCCTTACCATACTCCCCTCACAACTAGGACACATTCACACCTAGATAACCTCTCAAGTAGACACACACGAGTTCCTTACCACACACCCCTCATGCCTAGGACACATCCACACAAACATAACATCTCAAGTAGACACACACAAGAGTTCTTTACAACAAACCCATACTCCCTACCTATGACAGCCCACACTCAGATAACATCACAAGTAGACACACTATAGTTCCTTACCACACACCCCTGACACCTAGGACATACCCACACCTAGATAACATCTCAAGTAGACACACACGAGTTCCTTACCATACTCCCCTCACAACTAGGACACATTCACACCTAGATAACATCTCAAGTCGAGTTCCTTACCACACACCCTCACATCTAGGATACTTCACACCTAGATAGCCTCTCAAGTAGACACACAGGAGTTCTTTACCACACACTCACACTCCCTATCTATGACAGCACACACTCAGATAACATCTCAAGTAGACACACTCTAGTTCCTTACCACGCACCCACACACATAGGACACACCACACCTAGATAACCTCTCGAGTAGACACACATGAGTTCCTTACCACATACCCCTCATGCCTAGGACATACCCACACCTAGATAACGTCTTAAGTAGACACACACAAGAGGTCCTCCTTACCACGCACACTCACACCTAGGATACACCACACCTAGATAACCTCTCAAGTAGACACACACAAGTTCCTTACCACACACCCCTCATGCCTAGGACACATCCACACAAACATAACATCTCACGTAGACACACACAAGAGTTCCTTATAACACACCCACACTCCCTACCTATGACAGCCCACACTCAGACAACATCTCAAGTAGACACACACAAGTTCCTTACCATACACCCCTCACACCTAGGACACAGCCACACCAAGATAACATTTCAAGCAGACACACAAGAGTTCCTCACAACACACCCACACTCCCTACCTAGGACGGCCCACACTCAGATAACCGCTCCTTACCACTCACCCCTCATGCCTAGGGCACATCCACACAAACATAACATCTCAAGTATACACACACAAGAGTTCTTTACAACAAACCCATACTCCCTACCTATGACAGCCCACACTCAGATAACCTCTCAAGTAAACATGCATGAGTTCCTTACCATACACCCCTCACACCTAGGGTACATCCACACCTAGATAACAAGAGTGCCTTACAACACACCCACACTTCCTACCAAGGGCAACCCACACTCAGAAAACATCTCAAGTAGATGCACACAAGAGGTCCTTACGACACACCCCTTACACCTAGGACACACCACACCTAGATAACATCTCAAGTAGACACACGCAAGTTCCTTATCACACACCCCTCACACCTAGGACAAACCCACACCTAAATAACCTTTCAAGTAGACATGCACAAGAGTTCTTTACCACACACCACTTACACCTAGGACACACCACACCTAGATAACATCTCAAGTAGACAAACACGAGTTCCTTACCATGCACCCCTCACACAATGCACGCACCCACACATAGATAACATCGCAAGGAGATACACACGAGTTCATTACCACACACCTCTTACACCTAGGACATACCCACTCCTAGATAACATCTCAAATAGACTAACAAGAGTTCTTTACCACACACACACTACCTACACAGGACACACCCACACTTAGATAACATCGAAAGTAGACACAGATAAGAGTTCCTTACCACACACCCCTCACACCTAGGACACACATACACTCAGATAACATCTCAAGTAGACACACAAGAGTTCCTTACCATGCACACACTCCACCTAGGACGCACTCACACTTAGATAACATCTCAAGTAGATACACAAGAGTTCCTTACCACACACCCCTTACCCTTAGGACACACCCACTCTAGATACCATCTCAAGTAGACACACGAGTTCCTTACCACACACATCTGACACATAGGACACATCTCAAGTAAACACATAGATTTCCTTACCACACACACGCACTTCACTTAGAACACATCCACAGACAGAACAATCTCAAGCAGTCACACAAGAGTTCCTTACCTCATACACACCCCACCTAAGACGCATCCACGCCTAGGTAACATCTCAAGTAGCACACTCAAGTTCCTTACCACAAAAACACCCCACGCCTAGGATATATCTCAAGTGGACACACAGGAGTTCCTTACTGCACGCCAGCCAGATCTAGAAAACATTAACTCCAAGATAACATCTCAAGTAAACACACATCTCTTACCACACACAGACCTCCACCAAGGACATACCTACACCTAGATAAAATATCAAGTCGATATATCAGAAATCCTTACCACACCCCCCACACCTAAGACACAACCACACCTAGATTGAATCCCACGTAAACATACTCGAGTTCTTTACTACACACCCCAACCCTAAGACACATCCACACACAGATAACATCCCAAATAGACGCACACGAGTTGCTTACCACACATACCCTGCACCTAGAATACATATCAACTATACACACATATTCCTTATTACAAATGCCCGACACCTAGAACACTTCCACACTGAGATAACAATTCAAGTAGACACATGCACATTCTTTATCCTCCCACACACACACTCACACACACGCACACACACACACACCTAGGACTCATTTACAACTAGTCATGGGAGACCCAGCCCTGCATCTCATTCACTCACACACACCGCCTAAGCCACATCCACACTGACACATGGAAAACAGTTCTCTCTCTCACACACACAAACAAACACACTTGGAAGCATCTACATTCACACGAGAGACCAGTCATGCTTCTGATTCACCTAGGCCACATCCGCACAGACAACTGTTCCACAGGCACGCAGGTTACACACTTGCAGGCACACAGAGTGGCGGCTCCTCCACTAAGGCGGAGGAGCGTCACCCCATTGCTGCTGTGCAGCAGTAAAAGAAAGGAAAAATAAAATGATAATAACGCAATGTTATTATCATTTTATTCTTCCCTGCTGCTGCAGCATGAGGGCGGGCTGCTCTGCTGACAGAGCAGGGGAGGAGTGGTGGTTACACTAAGGAAGGAGTGGTGGGCACACTAAAGTGCCATGATGCTTTGACCGGCCCTCTCGGGCCGCCAAACAGTCATGCACACTTTCCTTGTTCTCCATGCAGGCTGCATTACAGCCTGCATGGAGAACATGCCCAGGCCCCCAGTCCCTGTCTGAGCGCCAAACCACGGCGCTCAGGCCAATCACAGCGCTGTATTGCAAGCGTTGTGATGGGCTCAGGGGAGCCTGTCTGCTTCCTGTTTGGCGGAGGAGAGACGAAGTGCGACAGAGCGATGGGGAGGTAAGTGAATTTTTCTTTTTTTTACAATTATACCTCCTTACCCCCTCGCAACCCCCCAGCCCCCCCACACACATCAATGCATAGCTGCCAAGGTTTCAGATTGCCATGTGTGACATTTTCATAATTTTAGTGAAATTCTGAGTGACATTTCAACGACTATGAGTGACACTTTCGCGCGAGCAAAAATCATGCAATGAAGACTAGGGAAACTTCTAAATATCAGAAATTACAGCCATTTGAGCAACAAGAAACACCAATAAGTTCTTGAAACTGCTGCAGAGCACCAGAAATGAAAGGGCACTAACCCTAGTACGCCCGCTGGCCAGCTTCTGCCTGAAAAATCTGGAGAGGATGATGAGAGGACTCAGGGGCCTCTGAGAACGTCTCAAATGTGTGAGTCAGTCAGTGCTGTGCGTGCAGCTGAGGCTGAGCTCTGTGTGACATTAAGAGTAGAGACAGCCGTCACACGACACCACGACAAGTTAGCCCGGCCGCCGACGTAACTACAGCATAACACACTACACACACAGACTGTCAGAGAATCAGACTGGCAGAGAGCACTGTCTGAGCACTGCAGGCTGCCTCAGACAGACGAGCGTTACTAGTAAAGTTCTACTAGTACTTACTGTGTTGTCTTCTAAGTTCTTCAACTTCTCTACTCTCTGCTAGCCACGGGTGACGGCGCAGTGGGCGGTGAGCCCGGCCACCAGGCGCTCGCCGCTGAGCCGCACAGTAGGCGGGGGTGCCAGACCTCTGAGTTCTGTTTGCGCTGCGCCTGCAGCCTCTCGTCGGACGGCGCGCCACACATCATGATCATGCCAGCCTGCAGCAGTGTGCACAATTCTGCAGCGCCAGTCTCCCCGCGGCACACGCAGCGCGCTTGCCCGATCATGCTGCAGCCACAGGCGAGGCCTCATGCCGCACTGCCTGGCCATGACATTGGTGTGAGACTCTGCGCAGCGACTCTGAGTCCCGCGGCCGCGCCTTCTTCACGAGCCTCACTGACTTGCTTCCTCTTAACTAACAGGACGTGAGGTTTGGGCGCCAGGCACCGCACTCAGCCAGTTAAAACGCGGACTTCACTTCTCTGAGAGGGCAGGCCCGGGTCCTGGTAATTTAATTGGGCAGCAGCAGGGTGTCTGAGACGTCATGATTGACTCTCACTAATCATGATGTGGACAGCGCAACAGCGCCGCGGCGGGAATCAAGAGCCAGCACTCTGCCTGCACAGTTTTAGTTTTGCAACATTGTAGCACAAGCATGAAGCATTATTTCAATTTGGGCACGCGGCACGGGCGTGCTCCGATGTCAATTAGTCCTGGAGTCTGCGGGACGGGAGCGAGAGCAGTGCACTCAGCAGAGCAGCTCTGAGCCCCTCCCCCACCGGCGCACACAGGTCAGAGGCACCACCACCTGAGCCAGGCAGCGCGCACCGCGCACTAGCACCCTGGCGTTAAGCCAGTTTCAGCGCGTCACAGAGTAGGCAAAATGCGTGACAATGCATTTCAGTGCGGTGATGCGGGAACACCACGCTGAAATGCGTTAGCGTCACGCCTGATGTGTGACACTTGGCAGGACTGTCAATGACACATGCACTGATACATTGGAGGCCAGCGTGTGTCTATCTTTCTGTGTAACTCACACACGTATCACACCAGTGACGCAATCACAGCCAGGAGGTGGGGGCAAACTTGTTGGTTCTCTGTGTTCTAGACATGGCCGTATTATTGGCACGCACATGGAAGCGTCGGCAATCTGCAGAAAAGAAGTCAGCTGGTCACTTGTTTAAGAGACCAAAAAATACCCCGGGCTCGCTTGTAAGAGAGACTTCGGTTGGTCCAACTCTAGTTTTGGGTGCCAGCTTTCAGGACCACATACTCTACTTGACTTCATCAGACACGCACTTTTTAGGGTGCTTTCCGTTACAAACAAAAAGGTTACTACCTTTGGCAATCACATTTGGGGTGCAGAATCGTACAGATACAAGGACCATTTCACTCACATTTTAGAGTGCCGGCTATTGTGAACACATATATCCCTTACCCAGTCCGCTACATTTCTGGTACTGACTTTTATAAACAAACAAAAATGGTGACCACCTCAGTACCCACGTCAGTCATTTTGGGTGCTAGTTTTTCTGAACACATTTTTTTTTCCTCCGGCATCCACGTTTTGTGCTGACATTTATGAACACGTGTCTCTTCCTAGAACGCCCGCACTTTGGGTGAAAGGCTTTTGAGAACACGTATGCCCCTTCTGTAGACACCCATATTTTTTAGGGCTGGCTTTTAATGAACATATATGCCCGTTCCTTAGACACCCACATTTTTTGAGTGCCGTCTTTTATAAACACATATGCCTCTTGTTCAGACACCAACATTTTTGGGTGCAGTCTTCTACGAACACACATGCCCCTTTCTCACACATCCACATTTTGGGTGTATGCTTTTATGAACACATAGGTTCCTTCATCAGACACCCACATTTTTGGATGCAGTCTTTTATAAGCCTGTCCTTTGTGCAGAAACCTACAGTGTTGGGTGCAGGCTTTTATGAACACATGTATCCGTTTATCTACCTTTTATGAACACCTGAATCCCTTCCTCTGCCTTGTATAAACACGTGTATCCCTTTCTCTGGTTTGTATGAACATGCCTATCCCTTCCTCTGGTTCATATGAACACGCGTACCCCTTCCTTTGGCCTGTATAAACATGCATATCCCTTCCTCCAGCTTGTATGAACATATATATCCATTTGTCTGCCTTGTACGAACAAGTGTATCCCTTCCTCTGGTTTGTATGAACACTCGTATGCCTTCCTCTGGTTTGTATGAACACTTGTATCCCTTCCTCTGGTTTGTATGAACACTCGTATCCCTTCCTCTGGCTTGTATGAACACTCGTATGCCTTCCTCTGGCTTGTATGAACACTCGTACGCCTTCCTCTGGTTTGTATGAACAGTCGTATCCCTTCCTCTGGTTTGTATGAACACTCGTATGCCTTCCTCTGGTTTGTATGAACACTCGTATCCCTTCCTCTGGCTTGTATGAACATTCGTATGCCTTCCTCTGGCTTGTATGAACACTCGTATGCCTTCCTCTGGTTTGTATGAACACTCGTATCCCTTCCTCTGGCTTGTATGAACACTCGTATCCCTTCCTCTGGCTTGTATGAACACTCGTATCCCTTCCTCTGGCTTGTATGAACATTCGTATCCCTTCCTCTGGCTTGTATGAACATGCATATCCCTTCCTTTGGTTTGTATGAACTCATATTTACCCCCTCTTCTGCCTTGTCCCTTCCTGTGGCTTGTATGGACACGCGTATCCCTTCCTGTAGCTTGTATGAACACGTGTATCCCTTCCCCTGGCTTGTATGAACATATATATCCATTCCTCTGCCTTGTATGGACATGTGTATCGCTTGCTTTGACTTTTATGAACATGTGTATCCCATATGAATACATGCACCCCTTCTGTCTTGTATGAACACGCATATCCCTTCCTCTGGCTTGTATGAACATTCGTATCCCTTCCTCTGGTTTGTATGAACTCATATATACCCCCTCTTCTGTCTTGACCTTTCCTGTGGTTTGTATTGACACGTGTATCCCTTACTGTGACTTGTATGAACCTGCGTATCCCTTCCTCTGGCTTGTATGAACATGTGTATCCCTTACTCTGGCTTGTATGAACACACGTATTCCTTCCTCTGGCTTGTATGAACACACGTATGCCTTCCTCTGGTTTGTATGAACTCATAGATACCTCCTCTTCTGCCTTGTCCCTTCCTGTGGCTTGTATGGACATGCGTATCCCTTCCTGTGACTTGTACGAACACGAGTATCCCTGCCTCTGGCTTGTTTGAACACATGTATCCCTTCCCCTGGCTTGTATGAACATATATATCCATTCCTCTGCCTTGTATGGACATGTGTATCGCTTGCTTTGACTTTTATGAACATGTGTATCCCATATGAATACATGCACCCCTTCTGTCTTGTATGAACACGCATAGCCCTTCCTCTGGCTTGTATGAACATTCGTATCCCTTCCTCTGGTTTGTATGAACTCATATATACCCCCTCTTCTGTCTTGTCCCTTCCTGTGGTTTGTATTGACTCATATATACCCCATCTTCAGTCTTGTCCCTTCCTGTGGCTTGTATGGACACGCGTATCCCTTACTGTGACTTGTATGAACATGCGTATCCCTTCCCCTGCCTTGTATGAACATATATATCCATTCCTCTGCCTTGTATGGACATGTGTATCGCTTGCTTTGACTTTTATGAACATGTGTATCCCATATGAATACATGCACCCCTTCTGTCTTGTAGGAACACGCATATTCCTTCCTCTGGCTTGTATGAACATTCGTATCCCTTCCTCTGGTTTGTATGAACTCATATATACCCCCTCTTCTGTCTTGTCCCTTCCTGTGGTTTGTATGGACTCATATATACCCCCTCTTCTGTCTTGTCCCTTCCTGTGGTTTGTATTGACTCATATATACCCCATCTTCAGTCTTGTCCCTTCCTGTGGTTTGTATGAACATGCGTATCAATTCCTCTGGCTTGTATGAACATTCGTATCCCTTCCTCTGGTTTGTATGAACTCATATATACCCCCTCTTCTGTCTTGTCCCTTCCTGTGGTTTGTATTGACTCATATATACCCCCTCTTCTGTCTTGTCCCTTCCTGTGGTTTGTATTGAATCATATATACCCCATCTTCAGTCTTGTCCCTTCCTGTAGTTTGTATGGACGTGCGTATCAATTCCTCTGGCTTGTATGAACATGCCTATCCCTTCCTCTGGCTTGTATGAACTCATATATACCCCCTCTTCTGTCTTGTCCCTTCCTGTGGTTTGTATTGACTCATATATACCCCATCTTCAGTCTTGTCCCTTCCTGTGGTTTGTATGGACTCATATATACCCCCTCTTCAGTCTTGTCCCTTCCTGTGGTTTGTATTGACTCATATATACCCCATCTTCAGTCTTGTCCCTTCCTGTGGTTTGTATGGACTCATATATACCCCCTCTTCAGTCTTGTCCCTTCCTGTGGTTTGTATTGACTCATATATACCCCATCTTCAGTCTTGTCCCTTCCTGTGGTTTGTATGGACTCATATATACCCCCTCTTCAGTCTTGTCCCTTCCTGTGGTTTGTATGGACTCATATATACCCCATCTTCAGTCTTGTCCCTTCCTGTGGTTTGTATGGACTCATATATACCCCATCTTCAGTCTTGTCCCTTCCTGTGGTTTGTATGGACTCATATATACCCCATCTTCTGTCTTGTCCCTTCCTGTGGTTTGTATGGACACATATATACCCCCTCTTCTGTCTTGTCCCTTCCTGTGGTTTGTATTGACTCATATATACCCCATCTTCAGTCTTGTCCCTTCCTGTGGTTTGTATGAACATGCGTATCAATTCCTCTGGCTTGTATGAACATTCGTATCCCTTCCTCTGGTTTGTATGAACTCATATATACCCCCTCTTCTGTCTTGTCCCTTCCTGTGGTTTGTATTGACTCATATATACCCCCTCTTCTGTCTTGTCCCTTCCTGTGGTTTGTATTGACTCATATATACCCCATCTTCAGTCTTGTCCCTTCCTGTGGTTTGTATGGACGTGCGTATCAATTCCTCTGGCTTGTATGAACATGCCTATCCCTTCCTCTGGCTTGTATGACCATGCGTATCCTTTCCTCTGGTTTGTATGAACTCATATATACCCCCTCTTCTGTCTTGTCCCTTCCTGTGGTTTGTATTGACTCATATATACCCCATCTTCAGTCTTGTCCCTTCCTGTGGTTTGTATGAACATGCGTATCAATTTCTCTGGCTTGTATGAACATTCGTATCCCTTCCTCTGGTTTGTATGAACTCATATATACCCCCTCTTCTGTCTTGTCCCTTCCTGTGGTTTGTATTGACTCATATATACCCCCTCTTCTGTCTTGTCCCTTCCTGTGGTTTGTATTGACTCATATATACCCCATCTTCAGTCTTGTCCCTTCCTGTGGTTTGTATGGACGTGCATATCAATTCCTCTGGCTTGTATGAACATGCCTATCCCTTCCTCTGGCTTGTATGACCATGCGTATCCTTTCCTCTGGTTTGTATGAACTCATATATACCCCCTCTTCTGTCTTGTCCCTTCCTGTGGTTTGTATTGACTCATATATACCCCATCTTCAGTCTTGTCCCTTCCTGTGGTTTGTATGGACTCATATATACCCCCTCTTCTGTCTTGTCCCTTCCTGTGGTTTGTATTGACTCATATATACCCCATCTTCAGTCTTGTCCCTTCCTGTGGTTTGTATGGACGTGCGTATCAATTCCTCTGGCTTGTATGACCATGCGTATCCTTTCCTCTGGTTTGTATGAACTCATATATACCCCCTCTTCTGTCTTGTCCCTTCCTGTGGTTTGTATTGACTCATATATACCCCATCTTCAGTCTTGTCCCTTCCTGTGGTTTGTATGGACTCATATATACCCCCTCTTCTGTCTTGTCCCTTCCTGTGGTTTGTATTGACTCATATATACCCCATCTTCAGTCTTGTCCCTTCCTGTGGTTTGTATGGACGTGCGTATCAATTCCTCTGGCTTGTATGAACATGCCTATCCCTTCCTCTGGCTTGTATGACCATGCGTATCCTTTCCTCTGGTTTGTATGAACTCATATATACCCCCTCTTCTGTCTTGTCCCTTCCTGTGGTTTGTATTGACTCATATATACCCCATCTTCAGTCTTGTCCCTTCCTGTGGTTTGTATGGACTCATATATACCCCTCTTCAGTCTTGTCCCTTCCTGTGGTTTGTATTGACTCATATATACCCCATCTTCAGTCTTGACCCTTCCTGTGGTTTGTATGGACTCATATATACCCCTCTTCAGTCTTGTCCCTTCCTGTGGTTTGTATGGACTCATATATACCCCATCTTCAGTCTTGTCCCTTCCTGTGGTTTGTATTGACTCATATATACCCCATCTTCAGTCTTGTCCCTTCCTGTGGTTTGTATGGACTCATATATACCCCCTCTTCAGTCTTGTCCCTTCCTGTGGTTTGTATGGACTCATATATACCCCATCTTCAGTCTTGTCCCTTCCTGTGGTTTGTATGGACTCATATATACCCCATCTTCAGTCTTGTCCCTTCCTGTGGTTTGTATGGACTCATATATACCCCCTCTTCTGTCTTGTCCCTTCCTGTGGTTTGTATGGACACATATATACCCCCTCTTCTGTCTTGTCCCTTCCTGTGGTTTGTATTGACTCATATATACCCCATCTTCAGTCTTGTCCCTTCCTGTGGTTTGTATGAACATGCGTATCAATTCCTCTGGCTTGTATGAACATTCGTATCCCTTCCTCTGGTTTGTATGAACTCATATATACCCCTCTTCTGTCTTGTCCCTTCCTGTGGTTTGTATTGACTCATATATACCCCCTCTTCTGTCTTGTCCCTTCCTGTGGTTTGTATTGACTCATATATACCCCATCTTCAGTCTTGTCCCTTCCTGTGGTTTGTATGGACGTGCGTATCAATTCCTCTGGCTTGTATGAACATGCCTATCCCTTCCTCTGGCTTGTATGACCATGCGTATCCTTTCCTCTGGTTTGTATGAACTCATATATACCCCCTCTTCTGTCTTGTCCCTTCCTGTGGTTTGTATTGACTCATATATACCCCATCTTCAGTCTTGTCCCTTCCTGTGGTTTGTATGAACATGCGTATCAATTCCTCTGGCTTGTATGAACATTTGTATCCCTTCCTCTGGTTTGTATGAACTCATATATACCCCCTCTTCTGTCTTGTCCCTTCCTGTGGTTTGTATTGACTCATATATACCCCCTCTTCTGTCTTGTCCCTTCCTGTGGTTTGTATTGACTCATATATACCCCATCTTCAGTCTTGTCCCTTCCTGTGGTTTGTATGGACGTGCGTATCAATTCCTCTGGCTTGTATGAACATGCCTATCCCTTCCTCTGGCTTGTATGACCATGCGTATCCTTTCCTCTGGTTTTTATGAACTCATATATACCCCCTCTTCTGTCTTGTCCCTTCCTGTGGTTTGTATTGACTCATATATACCCCATCTTCAGTCTTGTCCCTTCCTGTGGTTTGTATGGACTCATATATACCCCCTCTTCTGTCTTGTCCCTTCCTGTGGTTTGTATTGACTCATATATACCCCATCTTCAGTCTTGTCCCTTCCTGTGGTTTGTATGGACGTGCGTATCAATTCCTCTGGCTTGTATGAACATGCCTATCCCTTCCTCTGGCTTGTATGACCATGCGTATCCTTTCCTCTGGTTTGTATGAACTCATATATACCCCCTCTTCTGTCTTGTCCCTTCCTGTGGTTTGTATTGACTCATATATACCCCATCTTCAGTCTTGTCCCTTCCTGTGGTTTGTATGGACTCATATATACCCCCTCTTCAGTCTTGTCCCTTCCTGTGGTTTGTATTGACTCATATATACCCCATCTTCAGTCTTGACCCTTCCTGTGGTTTGTATGGACTCATATATACCCCCTCTTCAGTCTTGTCCCTTCCTGTGGTTTGTATGGACTCATATATACCCCATCTTCAGTCTTGTCCCTTCCTGTGGTTTGTATTGACTCATATATACCCCATCTTCAGTCTTGTCCCTTCCTGTGGTTTGTATGGACTCATATATACCCCCTCTTCAGTCTTGTCCCTTCCTGTGGTTTGTATGGACTCATATATACCCCATCTTCAGTCTTGTCCCTTCCTGTGGTTTGTATGGACTCATATATACCCCATCTTCAGTCTTGTCCCTTAATGTGGTTTGTATGGACTCATATATACCCCCTCTTCTGTCTTGTCCGTTCCTGTGGTTTGTATGGACACATATATACCCCCTCTTCTGTCTTGTCCCTTCCTGTGGTTTGTATTGACTCATATATACCCCATCTTCAGTCTTGTCCCTTCCTGTGGTTTGTATGAACATGCGTATCAATTCCTCTGGCTTGTATGAACATTTGTATCCCTTCCTCTGGTTTGTATGAACTCATATATACCCCCTCTTCTGTCTTGTCCCTTCCTGTGGTTTGTATTGACTCATATATACCCCCTCTTCTGTCTTGTCCCTTCCTGTGGTTTGTATTGACTCATATATACCCCATCTTCAGTCTTGTCCCTTCCTGTGGTTTGTATGGACGTGCGTATCAATTCCTCTGGCTTGTATGAACATGCCTATCCCTTGCTCTGGCTTCTATGACCATGTGTATCCTTTCCTCTGGTTTGTATGAACTCATATATACCCCCTCTTCTGTCTTGTCCCTTCCTGTGGTTTGTATTGACTCATATATACCCCATCTTCAGTCTTGTCCCTTCCTGTGGTTTGTATGAACATGCGTATCAATTCCTCTGGCTTGTATGAACATTCGTATCCCTTCCTCTGGTTTGTATGAACTCATATATACCCCCTCTTCTGTCTTGTCCCTTCCTGTGGTTTGTATTGACTCATATATACCCCCTCTTCTGTCTTGTCCCTTCCTGTGGTTTGTATTGACTCATATATACCCCATCTTCAGTCTTGTCCCTTCCTGTGGTTTGTATGGACGTGCGTATCAATTCCTCTGGCTTGTATGAACATGCCTATCCCTTCCTCTGGCTTGTATGACCATGCGTATCCTTTCCTCTGGTTTGTATGAACTCATATATACCCCCTCTTCTGTCTTGTCCCTTCCTGTGGTTTGTATTGACTCATATATACCCCATCTTCAGTCTTGTCCCTTCCTGTGGTTTGTATGAACATGCGTATCAATTTCTCTGGCTTGTATGAACATTCGTATCCCTTCCTCTGGTTTGTATGAACTCATATATACCCCCTCTTCTGTCTTGTCCCTTCCTGTGGTTTGTATTGACTCATATATACCCCCTCTTCTGTCTTGTCCCTTCCTGTGGTTTGTATTGACTCATATATACCCCATCTTCAGTCTTGTCCCTTCCTGTGGTTTGTATGGACGTGCATATCAATTCCTCTGGCTTGTATGAACATGCCTATCCCTTCCTCTGGCTTGTATGACCATGCGTATCCTTTCCTCTGGTTTGTATGAACTCATATATACCCCCTCTTCTGTCTTGTCCCTTCCTGTGGTTTGTATTGACTCATATATACCCCATCTTCAGTCTTGTCCCTTCCTGTGGTTTGTATGGACTCATATATACCCCCTCTTCTGTCTTGTCCCTTCCTGTGGTTTGTATTGACTCATATATACCCCATCTTCAGTCTTGTCCCTTCCTGTGGTTTGTATGGACGTGCGTATCAATTCCTCTGGCTTGTATGAACATGCCTATCCCTTCCTCTGGCTTGTATGACCATGCGTATCCTTTCCTCTGGTTTGTATGAACTCATATATACCCCCTCTTCTGTCTTGTCCCTTCCTGTGGTTTGTATTGACTCATATGTACCCCATCTTCAGTCTTGTCCCTTCCTGTGGTTTGTATGGACTCATATATACCCCCTCTTCAGTCTTGTCCCTTCCTGTGGTTTGTATTGACTCATATATACCCCATCTTCAGTCTTGACCCTTCCTGTGGTTTGTATGGACTCATATATACCCCCTCTTCAGTCTTGTCCCTTCCTGTGGTTTGTATGGACTCATATATACCCCATCTTCAGTCTTGTCCCTTCCTGTGGTTTGTATGGACTCATATATACCCCATCTTCAGTCTTGTCCCTTCCTGTGGTTTGTATGGACTCATATATACCCCCTCTTCTGTCTTGTCCCTTCCTGTGGTTTGTATTGACTCATATATACCCCATCTTCAGTCTTGTCCCTTCCTGTGGTTTGTAAGGACGTGAGTATCAATTCCTCTGGCTTGTATGAACATGCCTATCCCTTCCTCTGGCTTGTATGACCATGTGTATCCTTTCCTCTGGTTTGTATGAACTCATATATACCCCCTCTTCAGTCTTGTCCCTTCCTGTGGTTTGTAGGGACTCATATATACCCCCTCTTCAGTCTTGACCCTTCCTGTGGTTTGTATGGACTCATATATACCCCCTCTTCAGTCTTGTCCCTTCCTGTGGTTTGTATGGACTCATATATACCCCATCTTCAGTCTTGTCCCTTCCTGTGGTTTGTATTGACTCATATATACCCCATCTTCAGTCTTGTCCCTTCCTGTGGTTTGTATGGACTCATATATACCCCCTCTTCAGTCTTGTCCCTTCCTGTGGTTTGTATGGACTCATATATACCCCATCTTCAGTCTTGTCCCTTCCTGTGGTTTGTATGGACTCATATATACCCCATCTTCAGTCTTGTCCCTTCCTGTGGTTTGTATGGACTCATATATACCCCCTCTTCTGTCTTGTCCGTTCCTGTGGTTTGTATGGACACATATATACCCCCTCTTCTGTCTTGTCCCTTCCTGTGGTTTGTATTGACTCATATATACCCCATCTTCAGTCTTGTCCCTTCCTGTGGTTTGTATGAACATGCGTATCAATTCCTCTGGCTTGTATGAACATTTGTATCCCTTCCTCTGGTTTGTATGAACTCATATATACCCCCTCTTCTGTCTTGTCCCTTCCTGTGGTTTGTATTGACTCATATATACCCCCTCTTCTGTCTTGTCCCTTCCTGTGGTTTGTATTGACTCATATATACCCCATCTTCAGTCTTGTCCCTTCCTGTGGTTTGTATGGACGTGCGTATCAATTCCTCTGGCTTGTATGAACATGCCTATCCCTTGCTCTGGCTTCTATGACCATGTGTATCCTTTCCTCTGGTTTGTATGAACTCATATATACCCCTCTTCTGTCTTGTCCCTTCCTGTGGTTTGTATTGACTCATATATACCCCATCTTCAGTCTTGTCCCTTCCTGTGGTTTGTATGAACATGCGTATCAATTCCTCTGGCTTGTATGAACATTCGTATCCCTTCCTCTGGTTTGTATGAACTCATATATACCCCCTCTTCTGTCTTGTCCCTTCCTGTGGTTTGTATTGACTCATATATACCCCCTCTTCTGTCTTGTCCCTTCCTGTGGTTTGTATTGACTCATATATACCCCATCTTCAGTCTTGTCCCTTCCTGTGGTTTGTATGGACGTGCGTATCAATTCCTCTGGCTTGTATGAACATGCCTATCCCTTCCTCTGGCTTGTATGACCATGCGTATCCTTTCCTCTGGTTTGTATGAACTCATATATACCCCCTCTTCTGTCTTGTCCCTTCCTGTGGTTTGTATTGACTCATATATACCCCATCTTCAGTCTTGTCCCTTCCTGCGGTTTGTATGGACTCATATATACCCCCTCTTCTGTCTTGTCCCTTCCTGTGGTTTGTATTGACTCATATATACCCCATCTTCAGTCTTGTCCCTTCCTGTGGTTTGTATGGACGTGCGTATCAATTCCTCTGGCTTGTATGAACATGCCTATCCCTTCCTCTGGCTTGTATGACCATGCGTATCCTTTCCTCTGGTTTGTATGAACTCATATATACCCCCTCTTCTGTCTTGTCCCTTCCTGTGGTTTGTATTGACTCATATATACCCCATCTTCAGTCTTGTCCCTTCCTGTGGTTTGTATGGACTCATATATACCCCCTCTTCAGTCTTGTCCCTTCCTGTGGTTTGTATTGACTCATATATACCCCATCTTCAGTCTTGACCCTTCCTGTGGTTTGTATGGACTCATATATACCCCCTCTTCAGTCTTGTCCCTTCCTGTGGTTTGTATGGACTCATATATACCCCATCTTCAGTCTTGTCCCTTCCTGTGGTTTGTATGGACTCATATATACCCCATCTTCAGTCTTGTCCCTTCCTGTGGTTTGTATGGACTCATATATACCCCCTCTTCTGTCTTGTCCCTTCCTGTGGTTTGTATTGACTCATATATACCCCATCTTCAGTCTTGTCCCTTCCTGTGGTTTGTAAGGACGTGAGTATCAATTCCTCTGGCTTGTATGAACATGCCTATCCCTTCCTCTGGCTTGTATGACCATGTGTATCCTTTCCTCTGGTTTGTATGAACTCATATATACCCCTCTTCAGTCTTGTCCCTTCCTGTGGTTTGTATGGACTCATATATACCCCTCTTCAGTCTTGTCCCTTCCTGTGGTTTGTATGGACTCATATATACCCCCTCTTCAGTCTTGTCCCTTCCTGTGGTTTGTATGGACTCATATATACCCCCTCTTCAGTCTTGTCCCTTCCTGTGGTTTGTATGGACTCATATATACCCCATCTTCAGTCTTGTCCCTTCCTGTGGTTTGTATGGACTCATATATACCCCCTCTTCTGTCTTGTCCCTTCCTGTGGTTTGTATGGACTCATATATACCCCCTTTTCTGTCTTGTCCCTTCCTGTGGTTTGTATGGACTCATATATACCCCCTCTTCAGTCTTGTCCCTTCCTGTGGTTTGTATGGACTCATATATACCCCATCTTCAGTCTTGTCCCTTCCTGTGGTTTGTATGGACTCATATATACCCCCTTTTCTGTCTTGATTTGATTTGATTTGATTTGTCGACTTATATAGCGCACATATGCCCGAAGGCGTCTTGGCGCTGGGTTTGGCAGGACATATAAGGTGACGGGATTGAGCGATGCGTTATGGGTTTCCAGAGCTCAGTCGGAGAAGAGCCAAGTTTTCAGTAGTCTTCTGAAGGACATGAGTGAGGTACTGTTTTTTATCGGCATTGGCAAACGGTTCCAAGTTTTTGCTGTTCCCAATATGAAACTTCTTCCTCCCCAGCGAACCTGCCTGTACTTAGGTAATTGTAGCAGTTTTGAGTGAGAGGATCTGAGATTTCTGGCTGGTACGTACCATTTCAAGTGCGATCTCAGATATAGTGGTCCTTTACCCTGAAGTGCCTTATAGGCCACACATTGTGATTTGAAAATAATTCTCTTCCCCACTGGGAGCCAGTGAAGGGCTCTCAATCTATGGGAGATTGCTTCATGTTTGGGGACACCCAGTATCAATCTAGCGGCGGCGTTCTGCAGACGCTGCAGTTTTTGTAGATACTGGGATTGTAGCCCTACATATAGGGCGTTACCGTAGTCCAATCTCGAAAGGGCCAATGATGTCACCAACGTCTTTAATGCTTCCGGGGTATGAAAGGACGAATCTTTCTGATCATCTTTAAGATCCCCCAGAAGGTGGATGAAAGCTTGTTGATTTGACCGTCAAATATCAGCTTGTCATCAAAGACCACACCTAGGTTCTTGACCTTGGAGACTGGCATCGGACAGTCTCCAAGGTTATCTGGCCACCATCTTGGTGACCAGAAGGACGGGTCAGGGCCAAGTATCAGGACCTCCGTTTTTTCTCGGTTTAGTTTTAAGCAGTTAGTCTGCATCCAGGTGTTTACTTGTGACATGCAATTGTTAAAACGATCAGCTGTCGCGTCCACATCTTGTCCACATCTTGTCCCTTCCTGTGGTTTGTATTGACTCATATATACCCCCTCTTCTGTCTTGTCCCTTCCTGTGGTTTGTATTATACCCCCTCTTCTGTCTTGTCCCTTCCTGTGGTTTGTATGGACTCATATATACCCCCTCTTCTGTCTTGTCCCTTCCTGTGGTTTGTATGAACTCATATATACCCCCTCTTCAGTCTTGTCCCTTCCTGTGGTTTGTATTGACTCATATATACCCCCTCTTCAGTCTTGTCCCTTCCTGTGGTTTGTATGGACTCATATATACCCCCTCTTCTGTCTTGTCCCTTCCTGTGGTTTGTATGGACTCATATATACCCCCTCTTCAGTCTTGCCCCTTCCTGTGGTTTGTATGGACTCATATATACCCCCTCTTCAGTCTTGTCCCTTCCTGTGGTTTGTATGGACTCATATATACCCCATCTTCAGTCTTGTCCCTTCCTGTGGTTTGTATGGACTCATATATACCCCCTCTTCAGTCTTGTCCCTTCCTGTGGTTTGTATGGACTCATATATACCCCCTCTTCTGTCTTGTCCCTTCCTGTGGTTTGTATGGACTCATATATACCCCATCTTCAGTCTTGTCCCTTCCTGTGGTTTGTATGGACTCATATATACCCCTCTTCAGTCTTGTCCCTTCCTGTGGTTTGTATGGACTCATATATACCCCTCTTCAGTCTTGTCCCTTCCTGTGGTTTGTATGGACTCATATATACCCCTTCTTCTGTCTTTTCCCTTCCTGTGGTTTGTATGGACTCATATATACCCCATCTTCAGTCTTGTCCCTTCCTGTGGTTTGTATGGACTCATATATACCCCATCTTCAGTCTTGTCCCTTCCTGTGGTTTGTATGGACTCATATATTGCCCATCTTCTGTCTTGTCCCTTCCTGTGGTTTGTATGGACTCATATATACCCCCTCTTCAGTCTTGTCCCTTCCTGTGGTTTGTATTGACTCATATATACCCCCTCTTCTGTCTTGTCCCTTCCTGTGGTTTGTATTGACTCATATATACCCCATCTTCTGTCTTGTCCCTTCCTGTGGTTTGTATTGACTCATATATACCCCCTCTTCTGTCTTGTCCCTTCCTGTGGTTTGTATGGACTCATATATACCCCATCTTCTGTCTTGTCCCTTCCTGTGGTTTGTATTGACTCATATATACCCCCTCTTCTGTCTTGTCCCTTCCTGTGGTTTGTATGGACTCATATATACCCCCTCTTCAGTCTTGTCCCTTCCTGTGGTTTGTATGGACTCATATATACCCCCTCTTCTGTCTTGTCCCTTCCTGTGGTTTGTATGGACTCATATATACCCCCTCTTCAGTCTTGTCCCTTCCTGTGGTTTGTATTGACTCATACATACCCCCTCTTCTGTCTTGTCCCTTCCTGTGGTTTGTATGAACTCATATATACCCCATCTTCAGTCTTGTCCCTTCCTGTGGTTTGTATGGACTCATATATACCCCCTCTTCTGTCTTGTCCCTTCCTGTGGTTTGTATGTACTCATATATACCCCCTCTTCTGTCTTGTCCCTTCCTGTGGTTTGTATGAACTCATATATACCCCATCTTCAGTCTTGTCCCTTCCTGTGGTTTGTATTGACTCATATATACCATCTATTCTGTCTTGACCTTTCCTGTGGTTTGTATTGACTCATATATACCCTATCTTCAGTCTTGTCCCTTCCTGTGGTTTGTATGAACTCATATATACCCCCTCTTCTGTCTTGTCCCTTCCTGTGGTTTGTATGAACTCAGATATACCCCCTCTTCTGTCTTGTCCCTTCCTGTGGTTTGTATGGACTCATATATACCCTATCTTCAGTCTTGTCCCTTCCTGTGGTTTGTATTGACTCATATATACCCCCTCTTCAGTCTTGTCCCTTCCTGTGGTTTGTATTGACTCATATATACCCCCTCTTCTGTCTTGTCCCTTCCTGTGGTTTGTATGGACTCATATATACCCCCTCTTCAGTCTTGTCCCTTCCTGTGGTTTGTATTGACTCATATATACCCCATCTTCAGTCTTGTCCCTTCCTGTGGTTTGTATTGACTCATATACCCCCTCTTCTGTCTTGTCCCTTCCTGTGGTTTGTATTGACTCATATATACCCCATCTTCAGTCTTGTCCCTTCCTGTGGTTTGTATGGACTCATATATACCCCCTCTTCTGTCTTGTCCCTTCCTGACTCATATATACCCCTCTTCTGTCTTGTCCCTTCCTGTGGTTTATATTGACTCATATATACCCCCTCTTCTGTCTTGTCCCTTCCTGTGGTTTGTATGGACGTGCGTATCAATTCCTCTGGCTTGTATGAACACGCATATCCCTTCCTCTGGCTCGTATGACCATGCGTATCCTTTCCTCTGGTTTGTATGAACTCATATATACCCCCTCTTCAGTCTTGTCCCTTCCTGTGGTTTGTATGGACTCATATATACCCCCTCTTCAGTCTTGTCCCTTCCTGTGGTTTGTATGGACTCATATATACCCCCTCTTCAGTCTTGTCCCTTCCTGTGGTTTGTATTGACTCATATATACCCCTCTTCTGTCTTGTCCCTTCCTGTGTTTTGTATGGACTCATATATACCCCCTCTTCTGTCTTGTCCCTTCCTGTGGTTTGTATGGACTCATATATACCCCCTCTTCTGTCTTGTCCCTTCCTGTGGTTTGTATTGACTCATATATACCCCCTCTTCTGTCTTGTCCCTTCCTGTGGTTTGTATGGACTCATATATACCCCCTCTTTTGTCTTGTCCCTTCCTGTGGTTTGTATGGACTCATATATACCCCCTCTTCTGTCTTGTCCCTTCCTGTGGTTTGTATGGACTCATATATACCCCTCTTCAGTCTTGTCCCTTCCTGTGGTTTGTATGAACTCATATATACCCCATCTTCAGTCTTGTCCCTTCCTGTGGTTTGTATGGACTCATATATACCCCCTCTTCTGTCTTGTCCGTTCCTGTGGTTTGTATGGACTCATATATACCCCCTCTTCTGTCTTGTCCCTTCCTGTGGTTTGTATTGACTCATATATACCCCCTCTTCAGTCTTGTCCCATCCTGTGGTTTGTATGGACTCATATATACCCCCTCTTCAGTCTTGTCCCTTCCTGTGGTTTGTATGAACTCATATATACCCCATCTTCAGTCTTGTCCCTTCCTGTGGTTTGTATGGACTCATATATACCCCCTCTTCTGTCTTGTCCGTTCCTGTGGTTTGTATGGACTCATATATACCCCTCTTCTGTCTTGTCCCTTCCTGTGGTTTGTATTGACTCATATATACCCCCTCTTCAGTCTTGTCCCATCCTGTGGTTTGTATGGACTCATATATACCCCCTCTTCTGTCTTGTCCCTTCCTGTGGTTTGTATGGACTCATATATACCCCCTCTTCTGTCTTGTCCCTTCCTGTGGTTTGTATGGACTCATATATACCCCCTCTTCTGTCTTGTCCCTTCCTGTGGTTTGTATTGACTCATATATACCCCCTCTTCAGTCTTGTCCCATCCTGTGGTTTGTATGGACTCATATATACCCCCTCTTCTGTCTTGTCCCTTCCTGTGGTTTGTATGGACTCATATATACCCCCTCTTCTGTCTTGTCCCTTCCTGTGGTTTGTATGGACTCATATATACCCCCTCTTCTGTCTTGTCCCTTCCTGTGGTTTGTATTGACTCATATATACCCCTCTTCTGTCTTGTCCGTTCCTGTGGTTTGTATGGACTCATATATACCCCCTCTTCTGTCTTGTCCCTTCCTGTGGTTTGTATTGACTCATATATACCCCTCTTCAGTCTTGTCCCATCCTGTGGTTTGTATGGACTCATATATACCCCCTCTTCTGTCTTGTCCCTTCCTGTGGTTTGTATGGACTCATATATACCCCATCTTCAGTCTTGTCCCTTCCTGTGGTTTGTATGGACTCATATATACCCCCTCTTCAGTCTTGTCCCTTCCTGTGGTTTGTATGGACTCATATATACCCCCTCTTCAGTCTTGTCCCTTCCTGTGGTTTGTATGGACTCATATATACCCCTTCTTCTGTCTTTTCCCTTCCTGTGGTTTGTATGGACTCATATATACCCCATCTTCAGTCTTGTCCCTTCCTGTGGTTTGTATGGACTCATATATACCCCATCTTCAGTCTTGTCCCTTCCTGTGGTTTGTATGGACTCATATATTGCCCATCTTCTGTCTTGTCCCTTCCTGTGGTTTGTATGGACTCATATATACCCCCTCTTCAGTCTTGTCCCTTCCTGTGGTTTGTATTGACTCATATATACCCCCTCTTCTGTCTTGTCCCTTCCTGTGGTTTGTATTGACTCATATATACCCCATCTTCTGTCTTGTCCCTTCCTGTGGTTTGTATTGACTCATATATACCCCCTCTTCTGTCTTGTCCCTTCCTGTGGTTTGTATGGACTCATATATACCCCATCTTCTGTCTTGTCCCTTCCTGTGGTTTGTATTGACTCATATATACCCCCTCTTCTGTCTTGTCCCTTCCTGTGGTTTGTATGGACTCATATATACACCCTCTTCAGTCTTGTCCCTTCCTGTGGTTTGTATGGACTCATATATACCCCCTCTTCTGTCTTGTCCCTTCCTGTGGTTTGTATGGACTCATATATACCCCTCTTCAGTCTTGTCCCTTCCTGTGGTTTGTATTGACTCATACATACCCCCTCTTCTGTCTTGTCCCTTCCTGTGGTTTGTATGAACTCATATATACCCCATCTTCAGTCTTGTCCCTTCCTGTGGTTTGTATGGACTCATATATACCCCCTCTTCTGTCTTGTCCCTTCCTGTGGTTTGTATGAACTCATATATACCCCCTCTTCTGTCTTGTCCCTTCCTGTGGTTTGTATGAACTCATATATACCCCATCTTCAGTCTTGTCCCTTCCTGTGGTTTGTATTGACTCATATATACCATCTATTCTGTCTTGACCTTTCCTGTGGTTTGTATTGACTCATATATACCCTATCTTCAGTCTTGTCCCTTCCTGTGGTTTGTATGAACTCATATATACCCCCTCTTCTGTCTTGTCCCTTCCTGTGGTTTGTATGAACTCATATATACCCCCTCTTCTGTCTTGTCCCTTCCTGTGGTTTGTATGGACTCATATATACCCTATCTTCAGTCTTGTCCCTTCCTGTGGTTTGTATTGACTCATATATACCCCCTCTTCAGTCTTGTCCTTCCTGTGGTTTGTATTGACTCATATATACCCCCTCTTCTGTCTTGTCCCTTCCTGTGGTTTGTATGGACTCATATATACCCCCTCTTCAGTCTTGTCCCTTCCTGTGGTTTGTATTGACTCATATATACCCCATCTTCAGTCTTGTCCCTTCCTGTGGTTTGTATTGACTCATATACCCCCTCTTCTGTCTTGTCCCTTCCTGTGGTTTGTATTGACTCATATATACCCCATCTTCAGTCTTGTCCCTTCCTGTGGTTTGTATGGACTCATATATACCCCCTCTTCTGTCTTGTCCCTTCCTGACTCATATATACCCCCTCTTCTGTCTTGTCCCTTCCTGTGGTTTATATTGACTCATATATACCCCCTCTTCTGTCTTGTCCCTTCCTGTGGTTTGTATGGACGTGCGTATCAATTCCTCTGGCTTGTATGAACACGCATATCCCTTCCTCTGGCTCGTATGACCATGCGTATCCTTTCCTCTGGTTTGTATGAACTCATATATACCCCCTCTTCAGTCTTGTCCCTTCCTGTGGTTTGTATGGACTCATATATACCCCCTCTTCAGTCTTGTCCCTTCCTGTGGTTTGTATGGACTCATATATACCCCCTCTTCAGTCTTGTCCCTTCCTGTGGTTTGTATTGACTCATATATACCCCCTCTTCTGTCTTGTCCCTTCCTGTGGTTTGTATGGACTCATATATACCCCCTCTTCTGTCTTGTCCCTTCCTGTGGTTTGTATGGACTCATATATACCCCTCTTCTGTCTTGTCCCTTCCTGTGGTTTGTATTGACTCATATATACCCCCTCTTCTGTCTTGTCCCTTCCTGTGGTTTTTATGGACTCATATATACCCCCTCTTTTGTCTTGTCCCTTCCTGTGGTTTGTATGGACTCATATATACCCCCTCTTCTGTCTTGTCCCTTCCTGTGGTTTGTATGGACTCATATATACCCCCTCTTCAGTCTTGTCCCTTCCTGTGGTTTGTATGAACTCATATATACCCCATCTTCAGTCTTGTCCCTTCCTGTGGTTTGTATGGACTCATATATACCCCCTCTTCTGTCTTGTCCGTTCCTGTGGTTTGTATGGACTCATATATACCCCCTCTTCTGTCTTGTCCCTTCCTGTGGTTTGTATTGACTCATATATACCCCCTCTTCAGTCTTGTCCCATCCTGTGGTTTGTATGGACTCATATATACCCCCTCTTCAGTCTTGTCCCTTCCTGTGGTTTGTATGAACTCATATATACCCCATCTTCAGTCTTGTCCCTTCCTGTGGTTTGTATGGACTCATATATACCCCCTCTTCTGTCTTGTCCGTTCCTGTGGTTTGTATGGACTCATATATACCCCCTCTTCTGTCTTGTCCCTTCCTGTGGTTTGTATTGACTCATATATACCCCCTCTTCAGTCTTGTCCCATCCTGTGGTTTGTATGGACTCATATATACCCCCTCTTCTGTCTTGTCCCTTCCTGTGGTTTGTATGGACTCATATATACCCCCTCTTCTGTCTTGTCCCTTCCTGTGGTTTGTATGGACTCATATATACCCCCTCTTCTGTCTTGTCCCTTCCTGTGGTTTGTATTGACTCATATATACCCCCTCTTCAGTCTTGTCCCATCCTGTGGTTTGTATGGACTCATATATACCCCCTCTTCTGTCTTGTCCCTTCCTGTGGTTTGTATGGACTCATATATACCCCCTCTTCTGTCTTGTCCCTTCCTGTGGTTTGTATGGACTCATATATACCCCCTCTTCTGTCTTGTCCCTTCCTGTGGTTTGTATTGACTCATATATACCCCCTCTTCTGTCTTGTCCGTTCCTGTGGTTTGTATGGACTCATATATACCCCCTCTTCTGTCTTGTCCCTTCCTGTGGTTTGTATTGACTCATATATACCCCCTCTTCAGTCTTGTCCCATCCTGTGGTTTGTATGGACTCATATATACCCCTCTTCTGTCTTGTCCCTTCCTGTGGTTTGTATGGACTCATATATACCCCCTCTTCTGTCTTGTCCCTTCCTGTGGTTTGTATTGACTCATATATACCCCCTCTTCTGTCTTGTCCCATCCTGTGGTTTGTATGGACTCATATATACCCCTCTTCTGTCTTGTCCCTTCCTGTGGTTTGTATGGACTCATATATACCCCCTCTTCTGTCTTGTCCCTTCCTGTGGTTTGTATTGACTCATATATACCCCATCTTCAGTCTTGTCCCTTCCTGTTGTTTGTATGAACACGTGTATCCCTTCCTCTGCCTTGTATGAACACATATGTGTCCCTTCCTGTAGCTTGTATGGACACGTGCGTCATTTCCTCTGACCTGAACGCACGCCAGGTTGCTTGTTGTTTTGGAGTCTTTTAAGCTAGATGCAAACAATCCCCCCCCCAACTAAAGCTCGTTCTCCTGCGTTCGGATTTAAAAGGGAGCAGAGCGAGGTCGCTCAGCTGACATGGGAAAAATGAAGGCACCCGCTGGCAGTGCCAAGGTAAACACCAGACTGGGGAAGGGCAGAGAACATGGGAAGCGCGCCTGGAAGCAAACCAAAGGACAGAACAGCACGCACGACAAATCCCCTCACGCCCGGGGGCAGCCGGATCACACGACCCCCACCCCGACACCATGGCACGGCGAGGGAGGACCCCAGGACGGCACATGCCACACCCGGGGCCCGGCAGCCCCTCCCTGGCTGTGCCTGTTCCGCTACTGCTCACAACTCGTTCCCTGTATGTTGCGTGTTTGTGTTGTGTTTTGTAGAATAAATAAAACCCTGCTTTGTAATCTCGAAAGAACAAAGAAGAATCCCCCACCCGGGCGTTGTGCACTCACGGCACTCCGGCCAGACGTCCCGGCCCGGCCCGGCCCATCCCTAACAGAAGCCCAGCCCCCCACTCTGAACCCAGATGATATATGAAAATAACAGTCGCCCCAATCTCTGCTCAGGCCCCCTGGAGTGAGGAGACGGGGGCGGATCTTGTACACACCCCGATAGTACGAGCTGACAACCGACAAGGACATACATGCAGAGACGTGTGTGCGCCTTTGTGTGCACGCCCCCACAGGTCGCTCCATAGGTAGGTGGGTGGTTGCGCTTGTTAGTGCTACACACACACACGCAGGTCGCACGTGCAGACAGGGCACGTGTGACCTCGAGAAGATACTGCCGTCCGACAGGCGGCGCTGTACACAAATGACACTTACATGTGGATGCGTGCACCTCCGGAAGGCAGGTCTTGGGGTGATCACATGTACCCCTGGGTCCCTAGGGTGCGCCCCTGGGCTGAACCATGCGCCGAGGCTCCTGGTACCCCCACACGCTGCCCCCTGCCGCCTTCACAAGCTGAAACATGTGCTGCTACCTACGAGTCCATGTCTCTGGACCATACCCACCTGGCTGCCCGGAGTGGCCCCAGAGGCGGCACCACGCGCCTGCGACCTCTGGTGCCCTCACAAGCATCCCTGGCTCCCGGTGCCCTCAGACTAAAACATGCATCCCTGATGCCCGCAGAGGATGGGCATGGCCCTCGACTCCTGGTGCCATCAGAAGCTCGATACGCATCCTGGTACCCCGAGAGGCTGACACCCAGGCTCCTAATACAGCCATCTGTCCACAGACGGCCGAAGAAGCCATTCCTGCCCCCTGGTGCCACCAGAGAGTGAATGTGCATCCCGGCCCCTGGTGCCACCAGAGAGTGAATGTGCATCCCTGCCCTCTGGTGCCACCAGAGAGTGAATGTGCATCCCTGCCCCTGGTGCCACCAGAGAGTGAATGTGCATCCCTGCCCCCTGGTGCCATCAGAGAGTGAATGTGCATCCCTGCCCTCTGGTGCCACCAGAGAGTGAATGTGCATCCCTGCCCCCTGGTGCCATCAGAGAGTGAATGTGCATCCCTGCCGCCACCAGAGAGTGAATGTGCATCCTGCCCCCTGGTGCCGTCAGAGAGTGAATGTGCATCCCTGCCCCTGGTGCCACCAAAGAGTGAATGTGCATCCCTGCCCTCTGGTGCCACCAGAGAGTGAATGTGCATCCCTGCCCCCTGGTGCCACCAGAGAGTGAATGTGCATCCCTGCCCCCTGGTGCCATCAGAGAGTGAATGTGCATCCCTGGTGCCACCAGAGAGTGAATGTGCATCCCTGCCCCTGGTGCCATCAGAGAGTGAATGTGCATCCCTGCCCCCCGGCACCATCAGAGAGTGAATGTGCATCCCTGCCCTCTGGTGCCACCAGAGAGTGAATGTGCATCCCTGCCCCTGGTGCCACCAGAGAGTGAATGTGCATCCCTGCCCTCTGGTGCCACCAGAGAGTGAATGTGCATCCCTGCCCCCTGGTGCCACCAGAGAGTGAATGTGCATCCCTGCCCCTAGTGCCACCAGAGAGTGAATGTGCATCCCTGCCCCTGGTGCCACCAGAGAGTGAATGTGCATCCCTGCCCCCTGGTCCCACCAGAGAGTGAATGTGCATCCCTGCCCCTGGTGCCACCAGAGAGTGAATGTGCATCCTGCCCCCTGGTGCCATCAGAGAGTGAATGTGCATCCCTGCCCCTGGTGCCGTCAGAGAGTGAATGTGCATCCCTGCCCCTGGTGCCATCAGAGAGTGAATGTGCATCCTGCCCCGTGGTGCCATCAGAGAGTGAATGTGCATCCCTGCCCCCCGGCACCATCAGAGAGTGAATGTGCATCCCTGCCCCTGGTGCCGTCAGAGATGAATGTGCATCCCTGCCCCTGGTGCCACCAGAGAGTGAATGTGCATCCCTGCCCCCTGGTGCCACCAGAGAGTGAATGTGCATCCCTGCCCCCTGGTGCCACCAGAGAGTGAATATGCATCCCTGCCCCTGGTGCCGTCAGAGAGTGAATATGCAGCCCTGCCCCAGGTGCCACCAGAGAGTGAATGTGCATCCCTGCCCCCGGCGCCATCAGAGAGTGAATGTGCACCCCTGCCCCCTGGTGCCATCAGGGAGTGAATATGCACCCCTGCGCCAGGTGCCATCAGAGAGTGAATGTGCAACCCTGCCCCTGGGGCTATCAGAGTGAATATGCAGCCCTGACCCCTGGTGCCATCAGACAGTGAATATGCACCCCTGCCCCAGGTGCCATCAGACAGTGAATGTGAATCCCTGCGTCCTGGTGCCACCATAGAGTGAATGTGCATCCCTGCATCTGGTGCCATCAGAGAGTGAATATGCATTCCTGACACCTGGGGCCATCAGAGAGTGAATATGCATTCCTGACACCTGGGGCCATCAGAGAGTGAATATGCACCCTTGGCTCCTGGCGCCCTCAGAGTCTGAAACATGCACCCTTGGCTCCTGGCGCCCTCAGAGTCTGAAAAATGCACCCTTGGCTCCTGGCGCCCTCAGAGTCTGAAACATGCACCCTTGGCTCCGGGCGCCCTCAGAGTCTGAAACATGCACCCTTGGCTCCTGGCGCCCTCAGAGTCTGAAACATGCACCCTTGGCTCCGGGCGCCCTCAGAGTCTGAAACATGCACCCTTGGCTCCGGGCACCCTCAGAGTCTGAAACATGCACCCTTGGCTCCGGGCGCCCTCAGAGTCTGAAACATGCACCCTTGGCTCCTGGCGCCCTCAGAGTCTGAAACATGCACCCATGGCTCCTGGCGCCCTCAGAGTCTGAAAAATGCACCCTTGGCTCCTGGCGTCCTCAGAGTCTGAAACATGCACCCTTGGCTCCGGGCGCCCTCAGAGTCTGAAACATGCACCCTTGGCTCCGGGCGCCCTCGGACTATGAAACTTGGACCCTTGGCTCCTGGCGCCCTCAGAGTCTGAAACATGCACCCTTGGCTCCTGGCGCCCTCAGAGTCTGAAACATGCACCCTTGGCTCCGGGCGCCCTCAGAGTCTGAAACATGCACCCTTGGCTCCGGGCGCCCTCAGAGTCTGAAACATGCACCCTTGGCTCCTGGCGCCCTCAGAGTCTGAAACATGCACCCTTGGCTCGGGCGCCTTCGAACTCTGAAACTTGGACCCTTGGCTCGGGCGCCCTCGAACTCTGAAACTTGGACCCTTGGCTCAGGGCGCCCTCGGACTATGAAACATGCACCCTTGGCTCCGGGCGCCCTCGGACTATGAAACTTGGACCCTTGGCTCCTGGTGCCCTCAGAAACATAGGTCCAAAGCTCCGGGTGCCCTGAGAGGCGGAATATATGCCCCTGCCTCCTGGTGCCTCCAACAGCTGAACATGTCCCCGTGTTTCCTGATGTCCTGTGCTGGGGGGGGGGGGGGGCGCGACGCCTGGCTCCGCTTACCTCTCACTTCTTGGAGGGGGTGGGCAGGCTGTGCTGCTGCGCTGCTCTGTCCCCGCGGTTCCTAGTGCCCTGAGCCGGGAGAGGCTTCAAGGCGCTGGGGTGCGCGCCTGGCTCGGCTTACCTCTCGCTTCCTAGTTCTCTTGGAGAAGGTGGACAGGCTCTGCTGCGGCGCTGCTCTGTCCCCGCGGTTCCTAGTGCCCTGTGCGGGGAGAGGCTTCAAGGCGCTAATGCTCCGCTTACCTCTCGCTTCCTAGTTCCCTTGGAGGGGGTGGGCAGGCGCTGCTGCGGCGCTGCTCTGTCCCCGCGGTTCCTAGTGCCCTGTGCGGGGAGAGGCTTCAAGGCGCTGGTGCTCCGCTTACCTCTCGCTTCCTAGTTCTCTCCTTGGAGGGGGTGGGCAGGCGCTGATGCTGCTGCGGCGCTGCTCTGTCCCCGCGGTTCCTAGTGCCCTGTGCGGGGAGAGGCTTCAAGGCGCTGGTGCTCCGCTTACCTCTCGCTTCCTAGTTCTCTCCTTGGAGGGGGTGGGCAGGCGCTGATGCTGCTGCGGCGCTGCTCTGTCCCTGCGTCTTCTCCCGCTGCTCTCACCAGCTCCGCAGTCCCCGCTGCACCATAGGGGAATGCCTGCCCGCGCCCCAGTCCGCCCGATGACACCCTGATCCCGGGCTCCGGCTCAGAGTCAGAAAGCCTTAATTGGTAAAATAGCAAAGTGAAAAAAAGCAAAGAGGGGGGAGTCTGGGACCGGCTGCGAACCCCGCCCCCCTCCGGGCTTGGGATGAGGTCAGCCTGCATTTCTGAGAAGCCTGGAAGCTGAGCGAGCCCCAGGCAGCAGGGGTGCTGCTTCCAGTGGTGGGGGGTGGGAGGGGGGCAGGAGGATGTCACGGGCAGCCCTTGATAACATCTTGGGGAGCGTGCGGGACCGCCAGAGGACCCCCGCCCCCAACCTGGCTCCAGGGGAGCCTGATTCCAGAGAGGGGGTGGATGTCAGAAGCAACATCTGGAGATGGGGCCAGGCCTATCTCGTGAGCACCTCCTGCAACCCAGGGGTGTCTGCTTGTAATAAAACAGGGGGTGGGAGGGGCGGATGGGAGAGATGGTGGAATGGGCCTGATGTCATGCCCTCCCCCCTCACCCCCCATGGGCTATGGTACCAGAACATAGTGGAATGGAGTTAATAGAAAATCTACACCCAATGAGATAACAGTTTTGTAAATGATGTTTAGGACAGAAGATTCATGTCAGACGATATTCTTGTTAACAGTATCTTACTACACAACCTACCCTGGATAAAACCTGGGATAAGGTCGGACTGGCATAGGATCACCCCACACACATATACACAAATACCTTACCTCGGGGTGGCTTGATATATATATAGGGTGAAGGAGAGCTGTTAGGCACCGATGTGGGTAACTAGTGGTGGGGCAGGAATGACAGACGAGCCCCCCCGCCCCCCATCCACACCAGCAGGGACCAGGGTAGGTGGGAGGGAGGGAGCTGTCAGGGATAGTCTTATGAAACATCTGCGAATGGGAGTTGCACCCACTTTTATTTACTTATTTATTGTTTCCCCCGAAAGTGAAGGGATGAACAACACCTTGGGAAGAAGAAAACACCTGAGGTGGCACCTCTTGGCGAGGAGAAGATAACATCCAGGAGAAGACAAGTCTTGGAGATGCCAGCTTAACCACTGTGGAGGAGAAGTGAATTTAGGAGAGGTGGTGGCAACATATGGGTAAAAAGTGTGGGATATCGGATGGGGCAACATCTGGGGCAAAGTTCACTTCTTTCATTGGAGCATTTAGGATTCCTGCTTCCAACAAGGACACAAGGTGTGGTGCTGGACGTCCTGGGCAGCACTCTGGAAGAGGGGAGCCATGTGCGGGAACCAAGAATGGAGGGTCAATATTTGTGTGTACCCCCACTTGGGGGTGCGGGTGTGAAGAGGGAACACCTGTGGGATGAATGGTAAGCCTTTGGATGGCACCACCTGGGGGGATAGAGTAAAACACGGTGGGAGGGGAAGGTAGGATTGAACACTGAGGCAGGATCATCAACCCACCATACTTACTGTAGGAAAGTGCCCCTGTTTGTATGGTCACCCCCCACTTTTTGCTCCAAATGTTGATGGTTATAACTCTGATAGTGCACTAGAGTCTGCTGCCCAGACCCCAGTGCCTGGGCCCTCTCCTAAAACTGTTATGTTCAACTTGGTAATCCTAAATTGGCAAAAGCTTTACCCCCTTACAAGTCCCTAGTATATGGTACCAGGGGTACCCAGAGCATTGGTGGTAAAGGAGTCCCCAGGGCTGTAAAACGAGTGTGTGCCACCTCGGGCAACCCATGAAACCTACTGACAGCAGGCCTGCCATTGCAGACTGCAGGAGCAGTGCAAAGTGCTCCAACACGACTGTGCCCTCACCATGTGTGCCACAGTCACATACACTGCCTTTAATATATGTAAGGCACCCCTAATGAAGGCCTGCTCAGTCCAGGAGGCAGGGTGCATTATATGTAAGGGGTGGACATGTACGTGCAAGCTTATTTGTCCCTATAGTGGCATTCCCCATTGGAAACCACTATATGTATTAGCAGTCCATAGGATAACATGGGATGCCAACTGGGCACCCTCAAGATTGGTAGCTCTGTGATGGTACCACTAAAATAAGTCATGTTTGGTATCAAACAACGTGCCTTTTCACCCCTGACATGATTCTCGTGCCCTGGGTGACGTGACATGCACCTAGCGAGCACCTTAGAGGTTACCCCCCGGTTGCCCCCAGCTTTACTGTGTTTTGGCAGACCAGCTTGTGCATTCCCGCACCTGCTGATGCCAAGAGAGGATTCTGACCTCCTGCCAGGCAGTGTGATCACTCCCAGGAGTCAGAGACAACGGCTTGGGCTTGAAGGAGGTCACACCTCCCTCCTCCCAAGCAGGCTAGTGAAATGGCACATCATAGACGTGAGCTTCAAAGGCTACACCGCCTCTGCTATGCATCTGGGCTGTCCAGCTGAAGAGGAAACAGCCCTCCTGTTGCACAGGCACGCTTGCACCCGGGCAAGGCTGGAGATTAGCGATGCAGGAGGTTTACACCCCCAGGCAGGCTGGCCACACCTATAGGGTGGGCATTCTAGTCTGTACACCTAAAATTGAATTCTGCCACCTTTAGGAGGGAAGAAATAGTGGGTTCTGGGTAGAAAAGGTGACCTACACCACCGGATGTGGTCACCTCAGGGGCGGACTAGCTGCAGAGACTAGCTGCCCATTGGCTACTAGCTCCCACGCCCCTAACTCCCCTAAATCTAGGATTTAAGGGCCTACCCTGGCACCAGAACCTCAGATCTGAACAACTTACTTCAAGGAAGGACCAAGAGGAGACTTGTGTCGCCAACAACAGGACTTTGCCCACCAGCAGAAAACAAAAGAGGGATACTTTGTCCCTGACACAACAGACTTGGAACTGAGTGAACAACCCTTGTCCTTGGCTAAAACTCAACACTCCTTAAGAGAGGGACCCTTGTGGAAGACAGAAGCACCTTCAGTCTCCCCTGGACTAGTAGCACTAGTCCCATGCAAACTGTAGGTAAAATTGCTCACCTGATCTAAAGAATCGCTGGCCATCGGCCCCTCCGAGGGATCGCCCAAATCCAGGTGGTCCAGTGCATTACGGGAGTTGTAGTCTTGCCTGCCCTGAAGTCTCAGGCCGCTACGTTGCTCCCCCAGACCCAGTGACGATCCCAAAGCTTTTTGTTGTGCTTAAGGCTGCCAAGGCTTGTTGGTCACCAGTCCGGTAATCGACCCTCACACTCGATGCTGCAGCCACAGAGAATATCGTGCAACCATCATCGGACATCAGCAGCTGGGTACTTGTTTTTATGCATTTTGTTTCTTGCAGAACCGTCTAAGCGGTAAAAACAGCACCACCTACGGCTCCCGTTCAGCGTCAAGGACAACCCAAACAACTCTGCACCCAGATTCCATGGGCTCCTGGGGCTCACATGTCCTTACCTCTATAAGGGCTCCAAGAAAGTCGACCAGCAAGTTACCGATTGTCACTAGTGTATTTTGGCATTGACCGCAATGTTATTTTGTCTAAGTATTTTACTGCTCTGATTTAATATTGCTTCAAAAATATATAACTCCGGTTTTATGTATGATATCCCGTTCATTTTGGTGTCTAAAATAAGATAAAATACACTCCATTTATTTAAATTGGTATCTGATTTCTTGTCAATTGCTTATCATCCATGTTGGTACTCTGAAATGCTTAACACATGTTCCTCTAGTAAAGCCTGACTGCTCTTTGCCACTCTACCAGGACTGAGCTAAAGATTTATTGGTGTGAATCCAAGGACCGTCTTTGGGGTATTGTGATAATATTACATGGTAAGGCCACCCAGCCATACCCCATAATATTCTACTTCCATACATTGGTGGCAGCGGTGGGATCCTGAACCTGTGTTTCACAGTACCACTTGGTCATAAGTGATTTTGCACGAGAAATCCACTTAATTGACTTTAGCATCAACAAAAATATATATATATATTTTTCAATTTCTCTAATTTTATTGTAGGGCCCCGTGTAGACCCCCATAGCATTTAGTACATCTTAAAAGACTTAGTAAGTTAGGAAAAGTTGTAAAGGTGTTTCTAAATTTTTAATAAGGTCCCAACTACTAAATAAAAGTTAGGCACAATGGAGGCTGGTCAGAATCTCGATCTGGCAGTCATCCCAGCCCTGAAGATCATGGATCTAAGGTGTTGTGCAAAGCAAGGGGAATTAGCTACAAAGTGACAGCTAGGATGGAGGACCTGGAGAGGCTCCTCAGCTCCCTATGAGAATGAGAGAATAGAGAGAGAGGGCCATGCCTCAGAAGAAGATCCTGAAGAGGATGCAGATGAAGCCCTGTTCCAGATGAATAATTCTGGGGAAGAAGGTGAAGACCTCAACTCTCACCCTTCCCCAGACCCCCTTCACCAGTGGGAAGTGACAGAAGTCACTCTAGCAGACCCCCCACTGGAAGGGTGGTAGGACTCCTTGAAGATGAGCTTGACCAAATCTCCCTGGAGGAGACAAAGCTTGAACACGAGGAGAGGAGGCTAGCCCTTGAAGAGAGAGGGGATACATTGGGCCTTAGGCCCAAAGATGGAGGCAGCAATAATAATACCAGGGACAAGGAAGAATCCTTTGAACCTAAGATCCCCAAACGGATTGTCCCCAAGTTTCGTGATGGTGATGATATTGACAAATGGTTTGCAGCTTTTGAGAGGGCCTGCAGAATGAGGAGGATAGCACACCAGCACTGGGGCTCTCTACTTTGGGAGCTATTCACAGCGAAGGGCAGAGATAGAGTTCTGACCCTTACTGAGGAGGTAGCTGAGTCCTATCAGCATATGAAGGAGACCTTGACAGAAGGATTTGAACTCACTACAAAAGAGTACAGGGTAAAGTTCAGAGACACCCCCTGGTAGGCCAATTGTTTCAGGCATTGGGTCCCTCCTAGAGCCCTTGTCCAAATCCACCGACTGGTTCTTACGTCCCCTTGTCACGAGTATAAAATCATATGTACAAGATACAAAGCACCTACTTAATCTCTTAGCAGAGATTGAATACAACCCAGTAGAGAATACCATGATCTGTCTGGACGTGGAGGCGCTGTATACCAGCATTCCACAAGAAGAACGCATCCGCGTGATTGAGGACCTCTTGAAGCAGGAAGACTGGCAATGGGAGGCACCAGTCAGTTGGGTAGTTTCCCTCATGCGCCTAGCCTTAACTGAGAACTTTTTTAGTTTTGAAGAACAAATGTATCTACAAGTCCATGGGACTTCTATGGGCAGCACATTTGCGCCGAGCATAGCATGCCTATACATGGGCCAGTTTGAAGAACAACATATCTGGCCCAGTAACCCTTATTCAGAGAACATCAGTAAGTGGTATAGATACATTGATGATAGTCTGGTCATCTAGAAGGGGGACAAATCCAACTTGAATAATTTTTTAAGTTGGATTAACCAGCGCAACGCACACCTCCATTTCACCATGACCACGAATAGTGAGGAGGTCTCTTTCTTAGACATAAAACTCAAGGCTAGGGAAGGTACACTGGTTAGCTCACTATACACTAAGCCAACAGACAGAAACAGCCTGTTATGTTTCGACAGCGCACATCCGCGTTCCCTCAAAGAGAACTTGCCTGTGGGCCAGTTCCTTAGGATTCGCAGAAATTGCGCTGACCTTAGAGACTATAAAGAAGAGGCAGAAATACTAACCACCAAACTACAACAGAAAGCCTGTCCCCAAAAAATGATTGAGAAGGCTAAGAAAAGGTCACGTAACACTCCTAGGGAAGCACTGTTGGAAACTCACCAGAGAACACAAATGGATAAGTTGATATGCGTTACCACATACAACTCTTCCTCTAACGACATCAAAAAAATCATAAATAAGAAATGGTCAATTTTAACATCGAACAGGCTCACGTTTGAGAGACCAATGTTCTCGTTTAGGAGAAACAAAAGCTTGAGGGACACATTGATACATACCAACACACAAAAACCCAAGATCACTAACCAATCTACACTTTGGAATAACCCTTCAGTTATGGGTCATTACCCCTGCGGGTCATGTGTAGTATGTCCCCTCACTAAACACACCAAACAAATCGACCTTGGCATGACATACCCCTGGGAACAACGGGCGCATACTAATTGCAACACCGATAACGTTGTGTATCTTATCAAATGTCCATGTGATCTGATGTACGTGGGCATGACCAGCAGAAAGGTAAAAGTGCGTATAAGTGAGCATAGGAGCACGATAAGGCGGGCAGTTATGGCAACCAAACTCACGGCCCACTACCTGGAGAAAGGACACAACGACACTGACATCAGGTGGACTGTGATTGAGAAAGTGAAGGGCACAGGTAACCTCATGTCGGAGGGACGGTCGGAAGCAGAAGCGAGGAGGCTGTATAGGATCAATATTGTGGCGTTTATTGGCGTCAAACAGCACAGTTCAATAAGGATAAAGACTTCTATGTCAGGATGAACATAAAGGTTATTGGGGAATAAGCCTGTTACAGCACAGGCTTTTGCGGTGAAGATTGTCCCTTCAGGTGTCTTGATTGGAGGTCAACCTTCTGGGATGTCCAAAGAACCTTCTAGTGCTTCTGAGGGTGCAGGTAGGGTCCCGGAGCATACTCCAAAAGAAAATAAGAAGAAAAAAACAGCGGTCAGTAATGTTGCCCTACACTGGTCTGTTAACCAACGTGAAAGCGGAGCGAAAAACGGTGAGGGATTCAGGGATATAAAAAAAATGAGGCCATAAACAAAGTTGGGATCGACTCAGTCAATTGCTAGCTCTAATACTCGCAGCGCGTGGTCGGTAATGTCTGTGATTGAGGCGGGGAAGTTTTTACGGTAAGACACAATTGTGCGGGAGAAAAGTAGAGGTTTAGTCAAAAGAGTAACCACCACCGTAACAGCTCTCCCCGTGTCCCATTCACCCGCTACCCCATTCCCCATGATATCCCTGTCCCGTCACGTACCGCTAGGAGCCACAACTCTCCTGAGTTGTGGCGGCTCGTGCGACCTCCGGGATCCACCACTCTTCCGTCCAGGTGTCAGGAGCCTCCGGGTCCTCTTCTTCGTCCTCTTCCGGTCTGGTGACAGCGTCGCTCTTCTGCAGTGTTTCGGCTTCCCTCGCGTTTGTCCCGTGTTCCTGCCCTGGAAACTCTCCAGCTGACACCCCGGACGTCTCCTTTCCTTGCCTTTTCTGCCTGCCTTGACCCCTGTCGGCCTTTGCTGATTGGAGGGATTGGGTATAAGCCCCGCCTCCCTCTGGACGGACTACGTCCGGGTCAGTTCCTTCGCTCTGTGAAACGAGGGAGAAGTCGTCCATTATTTCTGTAGTCTCGGATACCTCCTCGTCTTCATTAAGGTACGGTATCCACACGGGTTTTACTGGGGTTCTGTCATCGGGGTTGGATCCGCACTTAGGGGCTTCCTCACACCTCACCAACAGGCTTCTAGAACGTGAACAACGGTGGGTTTACCGTTTGAAGACCCACGAAACTGGACTGAATGATTCCATACCTTGGAGCCAATTAAATAAAAGATGATTACAGAAGGGATTTTAACAGTACTCAATCCCACCCCTGATTACATATCCCTGCATCCACTTGTAATATTCTTATAATTATTTACGGCAGATAACTTCGCCCTTTGTGCTTCTGTCTACACTTATGATTTTCCATATTTTAGTCACCTTATGACCACAAGCGTCACCTGCCCTTATCACATACAATTTACATTTGTGTCCATGCACGCCTAATGTGCCGCTTGATTAATACCTTATGACTACTCTGCACATTATGCTAGCTTGCTTCCACACCACGGAAGGTGTCTAGAACTCATGCCGCACACATTAATTTGAGCCTGGACTACCGCATGCGAGTTCTCAGGTATTGTCTGCTTTTGACAATAAAGTTAGCCATGTTTTGAATGGTGCATGTCTCACCACGAAGACGAGACATTTGTCCGTTTCTGAAACCCCATGGGGTATTAGAAGTAGCATGTCCATTTACGGGGTTTGTTCTCACTAATTTCACCTCCTGTAATGATTCTTTTACTTTTACTCGCCCATACTTTTCACAGCTTTAGTTTTAATGGTGGGACTACATTTCCCAATAGGCCAGCGTGACGCACCAAGCCGGCGCCACGCGACCGCACTCTGGATCCGGAACACACCCAGGGGGCGTGCCGACAGCGGGTTTCTCCCGCGCGGTTTTCAGTCCATTTAAACCGGTGTCCCCGGCTATTCCAAGCACAAGCCCGGGGACCCAGACGGATTAGGTGACTCAGCGGGGCAGGACCCTTGATGCAGTAAGTAAAAGGAATATTACTCACACCGCTACAGGTACGTGTTGCATCAGCTGCTTATTCCGCTGTTTTTTCGATCGGCAATAATTTTGCCATGTTTTATGTTTCCTTTCTTCTCTTCCTGTTGGGCATTATTATTTTTACCACTTTGGCATCCTTTCTACCACTACCTACGCAGTGTGTGACTAAAGGGCTCCCCTATGATTTCCTGAGGTCCCCAGTGACGCAATTTCTCTCCCAAAGAGGGGTAAGGGAGAATACTATGTATGGATGTTATAAATGAATGGTTAACCACGGCGACGTATAGCAGCTTGTTGCTGTTTGATGTGAGTGACACAGGCATATTTCACTGAGACTGAGCACGCACTAGTATGTGGATAGCGACAGAATGCGAGTCATGTCGCCACCACACTATAGTTACCACCTAGTCGGATGTGGTAATGTTATACTGTATTATTTTCACATACCAAATAGGTGTGTTGATTGATGTGTACCGCACACTCTCCTGGTTCGATGACACAGGTACATTGGCAAGCACATCACACTTGGGAAGCAAAATGTTGTTTACATAATGATACACTATGATCTGTTTATTGTATTTTCTCCCTTTTGTATTTTCAGATGGAGATATGAATGTGAATCAGATAATTATCTGTTTACTTATTTCTAAGGAGCAGCTATCTGCCCTTACATAAAAGCAGGATAGGGCCCTCCCTTCCTTTGCTTCATCCAGGGAGGACTTGTTTTTCGGCCCTGAAGAAAGTCCAGGACCCTTGTGGCCTACACAGGACTGAAACATGTTGGCATTAGGGTCATAGGACCATAATACTCCCACTGACCCTGTTTTATTCTTTTTTAACATCCCTGACAGATCCACGAATAAAGGGATACTGGGATCTGTCGGCGGGTTTTTAATCTTTAACTCCCCCTGGCCATATCTCGCTAAGAGCTCCCTGGAACACGGTTGAGCCCACCCTGACCTCTAGGCGTCAGGGTGACGCATGACACTACTAGGGTGTGTGAGGGTATTTAAAACAAAAGGGATCCTTTCCTTCCCCATTCCCTAGTGGGTACTGACTTCACATATTAGCTTCCCTATCTTACCTTACTAAGATTTATCTTAGTTGAGTTGTGGATTTCGTTCACGGTCTCGAGGAGTATTTTTTGTGGCTCAAAGTTCAGAGACAACCATAAAAGTCAAAATAAGACATGGGTGGACTTTGTGGACTCTTCCATGAAAGCACTAGATGGCTTGATCAAGGGCAACGAGGTGGATACTTATTATGGGCTGTATAATTTAATTATGAAGGAGCACATTTTAACTAATTGTACCACAGAGAAATTGCATCAACATTTAGTGGATTCTAAGTTGTCTTCCCCCAGAGAGCTGGGTAAGATAGCAAAAAAATGGGTCAGAACCACGGTGTTCAGAAAGACTTATGGTGGGAGTGACCAAAAAAAGGGTGCACAGACCTCCCAGCAGGGGAAGGAGGTGAACAACAAACAATATAAAAAGGAGTTCTCCAAAGGCCCCCCAAATACTCCTCAGGAGGGTGAGCCCCAAGACTTCTCCCAGTCCAAAGGCATGGGGTTCTAGGGTAGAAACTGGGATCCAGCAAAGGCTTTTGGGTTATGTCATGACTGTCATCAGGCAGGTCATAAGAAAGGAGATGCAGCATGCTCCAAAAAGCCCTCCAGTGGTGGACAGTCCAAGGGATTGGCTAACGTAGAAATGGGGGTAGAGGTGTACTCTGGAGAGGCTAGAGGCTACATAGAGCCTACTTTAGTTTCCCTGGGTGGGGTGGATATTGAAGCCCTGGCTGTCTTGCCTCCAAGCTTGAAGAAGTGTAGACAAAGGCCAAAGATCAAAGGGATGGAGGTAGAGGCTCTGAGGGATACAGGTCCCAGTGTCCCTATGGTGGCAGCTAGAATGGTTTCCCAAGACCAAATGTTTCCTGGTGTCAGTCACCAGGTTGACAATGAGACTAAACTCTATCCAATGGCCTTGGTAAGTTTAAAATAGGGAGGGGTTACTAGCCCAAAGAAGGTAGTTGCGACTCCTGCCATCCCAGTGGAGTGTCTGTTGGGAAATTATCTTGAGACTTCTGCATGGGCAGAGGTGGAGAGGAAGGCTCATGCAGAACTGCTGGATCTCCCTGAGTGGTGTGTGTTACTACAGAGCACAGGCAGCACGTCAGGGAAGTCATTTGGTCTTGGATCCTAAAATAGTGGACCAAGTGACTCCCAACAAGAGAAAGGGCAAGATGTCTGCTCAAGCAACTTCTAATAGGTCAAAGGACCAGTGGGAGAGTTCTCCTGTGGTGATGCCCTGGTGCCTGAGGAAGGAACTGCGGCTGATGGAGTCTGGCCTGACCTGGTACTCCTAAGTGCAGGGGGACCCTCCAGAGAGGACCTATGCCAAGGGCAAAAGCAGTGCCCTACTCTGGATGACCTTAGGCAGCAAGCTGCAAGGCAAGAAGAGGCTGAACTTCGGGGACAAACCAAAACCTAGGACAGGTTGGTTGCTCATTTTTATTGGCCCAAATGTCTGAAAAAGTGAAGGAGTTTTGTCGCTCCAGTGGGACCTGTCAAGGAAGTGGCAAGACAGGCTAATAACCAAAGGCTCTCTTAATTCCACTACTAGTGGTTAGGACTCCCTTTGAGAGGGTAGGGATTGACATTGTCGGACTCCTTGACCCTCAAACTGCATCTGGGAATAGATTTATCCTAGTGGTGGTGGACCATGCCGCTAGATACCCTGAGGCAATTCCCCTTAGGACTGCAACTGCTTCTACAGTAGTAAAAGCCCTCCTTGGAATCTTCAACAGGGCTGGGTTTCCTAAATAGGTGGTCTCTGATAGAGGGACTAACTCTTGTCTGGAATATATGACGTTACAACGCAAACAATTACAACGCATGCTTTTACAACGCAGTTTTTACTTCGCAACTACCATTACATCGCATGATTTTACAACGCATGCCATTACAACGCATTTTTAAAAACTACCATTACAATGCATTCCATTACAACGCATACCATTACAATGCATAATACTTTTAGGGCAACAGTAGGGTAAGTGTTGGATAGTGTAGGGGTAAAAATTACTTTTCCCACTCCAGTGAGTGCAACAGTAGGGTAAGTGTTGGATAGTGTAGGGGTAAAAAATACTATTCCCACTCCAGCGAGTGCAACAATAGGGAAAGTGTTGGATTGTGTAGGGGTAAAAAATACTATTCCCATCTACCCCAAAACCCATACCCACCCTAAAACTAAAAAATCTCCATTACTTACCTTATAATGCGTTGTAATGGCATGCGTTGTAATGGTATGCGTTGTAATGGCATGAGTTGTAGTGACATGCGTTGTAATGGCATACGTTGTAATGGCATGCGATGTAAAGGCAGTTGCGTTGTAAAAGCAGTGCGATGTACTGACGGCGTTGTAATGGATGTTTCCCCATGTCTGCATACCTAAAAGCTATGTGGGATGAATGTGATTTGAGCTATAATTTCACTACCCCCTATCACCCTCAAACAAATGATTTAGGTGAAAGGTTCAACAAAACCATGAAAGACATGATAATGGGCCTCCCATACAAACCCAGAAGGAGATGGGATGTCCTGTTACTTTGCCTACTGTTTGCATACAGAGAGGTGCGACAAAAGGTGGTTGGATTCAGCCTATTTGAACTTTTGTTTGGCCATCTTGTAAGGGGTCCACTGCATCTTGTAAGGGAAGGATGGGAGAGACCTCTCAAAGAGCCCAAGCAGGACACAGTGGTCTATGTGCCAGCCCTACATTCACGTATGGCAGAGTACATGAAGAGGGCAAACAGGAACCCAGGGGCCAGTCAGGAGCTTATCAAGCACTGGTATGACCAGAAGTCAGCACTGGTGGAGTACCAACCCCATCAGCTGGTGTGGGTGTTGGAGCCTGTGGCTTCCAGGGCCCTCCAGGACAACTGGACTGGGCTCTATCCAATCTTGGGAAATAAGGGGATGTCACCTACTTCGTTGACTTAGACACCCCAAGGTGGCCTCACAGAGTTGTCCATGTAAATCATCAAAATACCCACCAGGACAGAGCCGACATGACCATGCTCATGGTCAATGATGAAGGCCAGGAGGAGGACAGTGAACCCTTCCCTGGCCTGCTTTCAAACAACCCCCAGGATGGGTCAGTTGGAGGTGTTGTCTTGTTTGACACCCTCACTGCAAAACAGAAATCTGACTGCAGGCAAGTCCTAGGACAACTTGCTGAGCTCTCTTCCTTAATCCCTGGACAGACAACATGGTGTACCCATGATGTGGACACTGGTGACAACTCCCTGACAAAAACAAGATTTACAGGTTATCAGACCAAGCTAAGGCTTGCATTAAGACTGAGGTCAGCAAGATGTTAGAGCTTGTGGTTATTGAACCTTCTGACAGCCCCTGGGCTAGCCCAGTGGTACTGGTCCCCAAACCTCACTCCAAAGGTGGGAAACCTAAGATGAGGTTCTGTGTGGATTACAGGGATCTCAATGCAGTTACGAAAAACTGATTCTCACCTCATACCAAGAGCAGATGAATTGATTAACAAGCTGGGTGCAGCCAAATTCTTGAGTACCTTTGATTTAACATCAGGGTACTGGCAAATTGGACTCACCCAGGGAGCAAACTAGAGATCAGCATTTCTAATCCCAGAAGGCCACTACCAGTTCAATGTGATGCCTTTTGGAATAAAAAATGCACCTGCCCCCTTCCAGATGTTGGTGAATAGAGTTCTTTCAGGCTTGAATGACTTCAGTGCAGCATATCTAGATGAAACCTTTTCCTTTCTTCCGAATTGGAGCTTGGCACCTAGACACCTTTGGGTAGTAGTGCGTGGTATAAATTAAATTTTCATTTCATTTTCATATAGCTGTCTTTAGTAGGCCTGGCGGAGTTCGCAGAGTTCTGCTACATGGAATTCCGGTGAGTGGCCCAAAACCTCCACAAGACTCTGCGGAATTCCGTAAGAGAGCAGAGCTGCGCAGCGAACCAGTGTGCGCTGCATTTTTTGACGTTCAGCTACAAGTAGCGCGTTCTTGTGCTCGAAATCATGCGTGAACAGCAACACGCGGTTCGCATGGGCACGCCATTTTGTTTTCTGCTTTCTGTGAATAATGCTGGAGCCTATTTCTTAATCCACCCTTAATCTTTTCAATCCTCCCCCTATCTGACTCATCCACCCCTCATTTTCCTTTAGTGTATCAGTGTGTGTTTTTGTGTTTATTTATTTTAAGTTTTTGTAATTTTGTTTGTATTTTTCGTGACTTTTTGGTTTTCCCTTTAAGTCTTTACTTTTTCCTTTCTTCCTTCTCCTATTTCTTCTTTTTTTTTTTTTTTGGGCCACCCAGTGCCATGGCAGAGCAGGGCGGTCGTCGACGTCACCAAGGGGTGCAGCCCCGCGCCATTTTCTCAGAGGTGGTGGTGGCTGCACTAGTTTTTTATGTGCGGCGCCACCTCTCTTTCATGCTAGCAGCAGGCAGCAGGTCCATCAGCGGGTAATGCCTCAGGGAGCGTCGGCTACTGTGGGAAAGGATGCGCCGGTGGGTGCGCCGGAGCTCTGGGGTCCAGAGCACCCAGCAGCAGTTGACGCACCGGTGGGCCGACATCCTGGACAGGGAGCAGGACCTGCTTGACTTGCTGGGCGTGGAGGTTGTGGGGCTCGGTGAGTAACTATTTATTTGTTGTGTTCTATGCTAATATTTTTTTTCCAAATAGCATGCTGCTCACACTCAGAAATAAGTTAAGTTTACATTACAAATATTATGTGATCCAGCCAGGTGCTCGGCATTACCTAAACATACTCATTGGCGCTCGCTTGGGCTGATTGTTTAAGAATTTGTGCAGACTCCTCTGTCCTGTCACTAAGATAGTGGTAGTAAGTAATATCAGTGCATTAGCGTTCTCTGTGCCAAAATTATGTAGCTTGTACAGTCCCAAACAATCTCCCGGTAATCTGTGTATTATGCATCGGTGCATTGAAAAAAAGTGAGACTGAGTTGGCTCAATAAAGGGGGTTGAGATTGAGAATGAAAAGCAAAGATCATTCGTTGCAATGCATTAGCAGTTCCAAAATATAGTTTAGGAAATTTGTAATAGGGCTTAGGTTTAGGAAATTAGGACTAGGTCAACTCGATACTAGTAGCAGTATAGGTGATCTGATAAAGAAAAGTACAATGTTACTGTGTTTGCCTTTGACTGTTAAAATATCTTTGGGGAGATTATTAACTGTACCACTAATCTTTCTTATTTTATCTCCTTTATTTCTTACATCAGCATCCAATGCACGAAGAGGGCTAGCAGCACGGAGGCGGGTCAGGGAGAAAGGGGTGCCTCCACAAGTGCCGTGGCGGGTAGAAGTTCCACTTCCACCACTAGCACCAGCGCCACGACCGACTCAGACGGATCTGCTGCCCCAGTAAGTCCTCTTGTTAATATTATTATTTACCTAACTTTTACTGCTCCACATTTAGACTACTTTTTCCTTTTTTTTTATTTACTGTGCCTGTCTCCTAATTCTTTTTTTTCCAACTCCTCTTTGTTCTACTTCTATCTAATGTTTGTTAAATTCTTGTTATCCTTGCACTATCCTAGTTATTTTCTATATTTCAAGTTTCTGTAGTTAACGTACGCCTGTCTATACTAGTCTGTCTGTAGCTTCCTTCCTTCTGCTTTGTCAGTAAGCTTTCCCTCTCCCCTTAGATATCTTGTGGACTGGTACTGTAAGACTAAGAGAACCGATTTAGGACAGGCACTCTACGGTGAAGATTGCACGCCCAAATAAGCTATACTTATTCTACGCATCAGGGCCGGACTGGCAACCGAAACCGGCCCTGGCAAACTGCTCAGCCGGCCCCCCCTGGGGTGAGGGGGAGTGCAGCCGAGCAGTTTGTGAGCGCCGGTTTCGGCCGATTTTGTTACAGGGGGCCGATATTGCCGACCCCCGGTAACAAAAACGGCCCCCCAGGGGCCCAAAACCGGCCCCCACCCTAGCGGCCCACCGGGGAAACGCCCGGTGCCCGCTACGGCCAGTCCGGCCCTGCTACGCATGCTCGTTGAGAAGGCTTTCTTTTCGTTGCTCATGCTCAAACAGTAAAACTAGAGCATGGCCACGGTCATGTGTGGACCCCCCCAATGTTGTTTATGTATCAATTTATACAGGAGTAGTATACCAGCAGTTTCGATGACAGTGCAGCATGGCTGGAAACTAGTATGAGGATGGTCCCATTGCATTTGCCAGCCATAACCATATGTCCTTCATTGACCAATTATTATTCCTCCCCTTCATTACGCGCCAATGACTCAAGAGTCATCATAGCTGTGCTCCCCATTACAAAACGTTTTTGGTTGGCTTGACCACCTGGCTTTTCAAACATTGCCACCAAACAAAATGCCCAACTTGATATTTTTGATAGAAGACACTGCAACTGAACTGTAGTGATGTATTATGATTACATTTTGTTAAAAAATAAATAAGGGGAGGCGTATCTGGCATCTAAAATTTGTAATGTTTTTTCTAGCCGCACAGACCGCCAGGTTCAGTCCCAGCGGAGCAGATGCAACGGCAGTCAAAGGGGGAGTTCCAGCGGCGGCAGGGACGAGCGGTGGTAAGTCACATTGCTTGCTTATTGACAATTACTAGTATACTCACTGCAAGTGTGTTCTGAACCATTCCCCCCGCCGCTTTAGCAGCTACAGCGGGGTTGAGGTAATGGCCTCTTCCATCTGCAACTCAGCAGACAAAAGCTCATAATGAAAGCTAAAAATGATGGGTTGATGGAAAATGCAAAAAAAGGATGGAAGGAGAAAGGACGGGTGACATGTTATATGAGTGAAAGGATGCGTGGGTGAGTGAAGGTGAAAGGGTGCATAGGAGGGTGATAGGATGCATGGGTGGGTGAAGGATGGGTATATGGGTGAAAGGATGCCTGCCAGGGTGGGTGAAAGGAATCCTTCTTGTGCGGGTTAAAGCAGGATAGGTGAAAGGGTGAATGGGTGAAATGATATGTGGGTGGGTAAATGGATGTATTGGTGAAGGATGGTTGAGAGCAGTGCATAGGTGAATGAATGGATGGATGGATATATATATGGATGGTTTTCAATAGTGAAAGACTGGATGAGAGAATGTAAAGCTTAAATGGTGGGAATCAAAGGGTGAAGAATATTAGAACAATGAAATGATGAATAGATAATTGCTTGGATGAAGAAACAAGGGAGTTCTTCTGGAGAGGGTGTGCACACCTACTTCGCTTGTTTGGAATAGTTTTATAAAAGCTTTGGCACAAAGTGTGTGTGAGGGTATTTCTGTCTACTCCCTTAACTCACTGTATTTGTTAAGTGAGGCAGATATGTATCCCACCCATCACATCCCTCCTTCACATGGCATTTCACCAGTGCCACCCATGAACTAACTGTTGCATGGTTCAATTCGGCACTGCTGTATTAGCTGAGCAATGTGCATCTGCTTCAGTTAAAGTGGCATTTACAAAGTTTTCAATGCATGGCAAAGCAAAAACAAAGTGTGTTTCCTTTCTCTCCCAGCGCCCACTCAGTCACTTTCTAGTGCTTCACTCCTTTATTCTTTCTTTCCTAAGTTCTGTCCCAGCCTGCCAAAAAAAATGAAAAATCCATTCTTGAGATACACCACATTTTTCTGGCCAAGCAATTTATATATTTCATGGCTTCCATAACAGATTTATGCCTGTTCAAATTTTTCCCTTTCAACATTTGTCAACTACAGTGACTGATTAAACAAAAGCTTAGTCCCATGATGATGATCCATGACACCCCACTAGTATTTTGTACTAAAACCTCTACTTACCCGGACTAATCTGTCTAGCTTTCCCTGCAGTCGAGTAAGTTCACTTTCCTTTTCTTACTGCCAAGCAAATGTATTTGTTGGAAATAATTATAAATTGTTGTGGAGTGTGAGGCCAGGGAGTAAAGTGGGACTAAGTGCCTTGAGTTTTGCGGATGGGATAGTCTGTGACAAATGTGCCAAATACAATCTATATATCCTGTTCCTTAATCCTTTCAACAAATTGGAAAGCAGCCGGGTTATAGACAACTTCACCACCCAGGTCAGTCACGTGGTATATATGTATTGCCCGCCTCAAATGGTCAGCTGCCACATGACCACAAATTGAAACATACACAGAAGAAATATGAGAGGCAATAGACACGAGTAGCAAGTAACACGATGCAAGGCGTACAAATTGATAAACAATCAGTAGTCGTTTGTTGATGTCTTTGTATGTCTTTTTTATTTCTGTTAAAAGCAAAACAATAATCATGAACATTACCTGCGCCATCTTGTCTGGTGGAATTCTATGTGCACATAAGTTGCAGTCATTTTAATCTATCACAGCCATTTTGTACTCTGTTGGTCACCTTTGTTTCACCCTGCCCTTAGTAGCATCCCTCTGACCCTCTGACCGACCTGGTATGTGTGCTGGGGGCTATAAACTCTATTGCCACAACAAACCTCAGTGCCACTTGCTGCCACAAACTCGTTTTTCCTCTCATCTCTGTTTTCAGGCAAACCTTTGGACACTCTACCCCTCACTGCACCTAGTTACACAAACAGGTTCCAAACACCAAAAAGACTCTTGCAACATGATTTATTGCACTGCAAACAGCAAGACTTGTTGTTACCAACAATGGGACCTGTTTTTATCAACAGAACGGACTCTTAGATCTGGCCGGTCTCACATGTTTTAGACCCTGAAGCAAGGTCCAGCTGCAAGATAAGATTGTCTGTTTGACCTGGGTGGGAAGAGAATTACTGTTGGGCTTGTGTGACAACCTGCCCGGGCGGGGACCCCAAGCTTGTGTAACCATGTTGATCAAACAAATGCATTGTGTCAAACCTGTATAAAAGGAAGAGCCAAGGGAGTTGTCAGCAGAACACTTCCCTCAGACATCCCGGTGTCTGCAGTTGACGTGATCTCCTCATGAGAAATAAACCTTTTTCTTGTCTTCCAGTTTCCAGCGCTTGCCTCATTATTTTGATAGCGAACCCAAAGTGAATTAGAGGTGGAACCCTGCACCGGGCAGCATTGAGGGTCTTAGAAGACTCGCTGCCTTTCACAAATTGGCGCCCAAACGTAGGGGCCCATCAGCGATGCGTGGGTCCGGTAGAGAGGTCCTAACGACGGAGTGAACGACTAAACGATTGGGGTATACCTGCCTGAGAAGACCCTTGTCTGGCTGCCGATCGACTGAACTTCACCGGTTCCGAACGGACCTCTCTCGAGTGACCTGCGGTCCTGACTGGGACCTTAGAGGAACGCCGCATTGATTGTTGGAGTGAGATGACAACCAGGCGCTGGAAGGGGAAGACGAAGAACTGTCCATACGGTCCGGGTAAGGTCGTGAAAAACGACTTAAATTGATTGATTGATTGAATAGTTTGATTGAAATACTAGTATTCCTTTTTTGATATTGAGTTATTTACGACATTTCCCTGCTTGCAAACAACAAAGAATAGGAATATTCTCTCTCTTTGCAGGCAGCGAAGGACAGGTAGTGCAGACTTTTTGTCTAAATTGATTGATTGAGATATTCATTTTTGACCGATAAATACGTCATGCCTGTTTTCTCTAGATTGTTTGATTGTAATTGTTTTGGACCCGACCGTTCGTTAGAGGTCAGTCAGCCGGCACCGCCGGAAGGCACCCCTAACAAGGACATGTACGTAAAGTATGGATTAGCCACCGTAGCTTATAGCAAACTATGGCATAAATACACTAGGAAGGACCGGGTAAATCAGTGGCCACTGACGGGATCTTTCGATCCCGCTAAAATAGAAACGTTAGAATTAGCTCTCCACAAAAAGAAAACTAGACCAGCCATGTTTGACAGTTTTGGTTTATGGCGAAAAGAGGCAGCTCAAAGAAAGAAAAGGGACGAAGCTAGACAAGATAAAGAAACGCGAAAATTAGCTTACCAAGCCTGTAAAAGATTAGAAGAAAAACTAAAAGAAAAGGAAATCGATAAAAAGGAACAGGAATCAAAAATATCAGGTCAATGCCCTGTTAGAACGCCCTCGACTCTTTACCCCAAGTTACCAGCAAAACAAAGGGTAGATGATGATTTATTGTTAGGTCCCCCAATCATATACATGCCACCCCCTTACGCCCCTACTCATCCCATAGCACAACGCCAGGACCACCAAAGTATAGCCGGAGATGGCACGATCGCCTCAGTCTCCACCGCCTCTGCTCCCACCGAGTCACCCACACCAAATGCCTCATCAAAGGATACAGTAGTAGAGGTAGGATCAAAAGAAAAAGGAGTGCCCAGGGTCCCGCGATTAAGTAAAAATGAGCGATCAGGCATTGATAAAATAGTTAAATCCCTCATAGATAGGAAGGAGACAGAAGAGTATGTAACTGACATATGCAGCTCCTATGTTGAAAACCACAAACGATACTTTATTGTACGTCTCTGTTACCACACTCTTACTGCATATGAAGAGAAGTACCAAGATGTAGGGCCCGAGCGGCTAGTGGCTCTCTATAGGAAGGTAGACACCGGAGATGAAGGCGACAACGATGTTACAGAACTCTTTTCATCCACACTGGAGGTATTCCGTCACCTCGTGGAACAAGGACGGATAGATAAGGACAGGACATCTAAGATAGCAGGACCCCGGTGGAAAAACCAGATAGCATGATGCCGATAAAGAAGCTGCCCCTTAATGGGTACCTCCTAGAGGACAAGGGACTCATGACGATATGAACCATTAAGACGCTAGAGGAAGGGTGGTCTACAATTGGGTGTATCAACCATGGGACAGACAGGACATTTTGACGTTCCGTAAATCTTTACCGGATTTATGAAAGAACCCCACCGCCTTTACACGGAGCTAGGTACCGCTCTGGGATCAACAATAATGACACTTGCCGACATAGACTTGTTCTTCGGGTTATGTTTGCCAGCAGATGTGTGGAAACAGATTAGGAAAATAGACCATACCGAACTGCTTGGTCATACCTGGGAACAACTCAACACATTAGATAAACAGCGGAACCCTGGTCAAAAACCGGTTAAAGCAATATTGGACCTCCCTGACAAAATAGTGCAGAAAGTGAAAACGCTGATCCCAGAGAAAAGATAGACTGGTCCATAGTAACCGCATGCCGCCAGAAACCACAAGAGGATGTCTCAGAGTATTTCTCCAGATTTGAAACGGTGTTCTCCGATTACAGTGGACAAGACATGTCCACCGCAACCGGACACCACTTATTTGTGCAGAACTATGTCAAAGGACTACTGCCAGATGTATCCCAGAAATTACAAGCCAGCGAAAGTAGTTGGGCAGCATCTAAACCGGCGGCCATTCTCCAAATGGCCCAGTACTATGAGCATCAGAAAACGAAAATGACAGGGCTACAGAAAGGAAAAAGAAGGACTTGAAGGAAAGGGTAATGGTAGCACAACTCCAGGGGCGAATACAGGAAGGGAGCAATATAGGGAGGATACCAGCAGAATACCCCTAGAGTACAGCCACCTAGAAACAATTCATCGACATCATATGTAGGACGCCAAGACCTAGGACAGGATCAATGTGCATTTTGCAAAGAATATGGACACTGGAAAACCCAATGCCCGGCTTTGTTAGGAGCTGGTAGGGGCAGAGGGGCGAGGGCAATAGCAAGTGGACAGAGAGGAAGAGGACGTGGGAGAGGGTACGCGAGTGAAGCAAGCGAGGAAAGGCCAGGAAGAGTGAACACAAATAGACCATCCCAAACAGAATCAGTACCAACAGACAGATTATGACAATACGTACGACTTTGAATCAAAAAGGGGGGACAACGGGGCAGGTTTAAAGAGGTCCAACATACATGCCCCAACAATACTATATGCACGAAGGATATGGAGTTCCTCTGAGTCCAAGTGACAGAACAGGGAGATACTAGGGGTGGGGAAGGTGGTGGCCCCACACTGAAGGTGAAAGGAGATCCTTTCGGAACTAGGGCTTCACACACCTAGCAAGCTAGGTGTCATGCTCATCATATGAGCCTGCCTCTCGTCAGATCGGCGCTGCAATACCTGACGGGCACCAGTACGGGCTCTTTAGCGGGGATCTTATTCCTGCCGTTGGGTGCAGTGGGGGCAAGGGCCTAGTGAGTGTAGATGTGGGAGGAAGTGAGTTAAAATAGGTCAGTTAGTCTAACAGTGATTTATTCAGGAAGGTAAACTGCCTAGTTAAAAATATAGAGAGTGGCGGTGAACTGGATACAAGGTATCAAGCTGTATGTGCTCTACTACTCGGTCGGTCAACATGTTTCATGCCCTGTGTGTCAGGGGATCAAGGCATTTCTTCAGGACCAATTGTCAATGCTATCTACACAGAGTGGTAAGTGAAAAACTACATACCACACTCTCAGGTCAGTAACCTATACTGTTGTCTAGTTAGGACTGCAACAGTATCCGGCGGTCGTAAAGGACACCAAATTGGGTCCAGCGTTCGAAGAGCGCTTCGTATGTGACCTACCCTGCCGCCGGTGTCCTAACTAGACAACAGTATAGGTTACTGACCTGAGAGTGTGGTATGTAGTTTTTCACTTACCACTCTGTGTAGATAGCATTGACAATTGGTCCTGAAGAAATGCCTTGATCCCCCTGACACACAGGGCATGAAACATGTTGACCGACCGAGAGTAGGGCACATACAACTTGATACCTTGTATCCAGTTCACCGCCACTCTCTATATATTTTTAACTAGGCAGTTTACCTTCCTGAATAAATCACTGTTAGGACTAACTGACCTATTTTAACTCACTTCCTCCCACATCTACACTCACTAGGCCCCTTACCCCCACTGCACCCAACGGCAGGAATAAAAGATCCCCGCTAAAGAGCCCCGTACTGGGTGCCCGTCAGGTATTGCAGCGCCGACCTGACGAGGGGCAGGCTCATATGATGAAGCATGACACCTAGCTTGCTAGGTGTGTGAGAGCCCTAGTTCCGAAAAGGGGATCTCCCCTTTCACCTTCAGTGTGGGGCCACCACCTTCCCCCCACCCCTAGTATCTCCCTGTTCTGTCACTTGGACTCAGAGGAACTCCATATCCTTCGTGCATATAATACGTACGACTTTGCATAGGACAGCCAGGGGCAAGGGAGGGATCCAGTCGAGCTCTATGTTGATCAGCAAGGCCCTTATGTTACCGCTGAGGTCCTGGGCACAAAGTCGCCATTTCTGGTAGACACGGGAGCAACACGTAGTGCACTATCCAAACGACTGATTCCAAGGGCACCCTTGTCAGGCTCACATGTGACCTCAATAGGATTTGACGGTACGCCCTCCACCAACCCTTTGTCCCGACCGATCCCTTTTAACCTTGACAACAATAGCGTCGAAACGACATTCCTCCTCTCTTCCAACACCCCAGACGCCATTATGGGTCTCGACCTTTTGAAACACTTCCATGCGACTATCAGATGCTCACCAGACGGAGTGCGTGTCGTCCTGTATGACAACCCCAGCGCCATAGAGAGAACCCTTCTCAGCACATGTTTCCCATCTCCGAGACTGACGCATCCCTACTGGACACTTTGCCATCACACTTATGGGCTAGGGCTGATTCAGACGTAGGACGAATGATGATTGACCCAGTACACGTAACAATACGACAGGACGCAACCCTACCGAAAGTACCGCAGTACAAAATATTGCCAGAGGGTGAGAAGGCACTGACAGAGATCATACACTCTTTGGTAGAGGCAAGGGTGGTAGAGGAAGTAGTGTGCAACGTTTGTAACAGTCCCATACTACCGATTGTAAAGAGACAGGGAGAGGGAGACGGAAAAGCCTACCGCTTCATCATTGACCTGCGGGAGATAAACAAAATCGTAGTGCCACAATACCCAGTAGTTTCCGACATCACGACAATTTTGACTTTAATCCCCTCCACTGCCACCACCTTCACTGTAATTGACCTCAAAAACGCATTCTTTTCCATACCTATACACAAGGACAGCCGCTATCTATTTAGATTCACCCTAAACTCCCGTTCGTACAGATTTTGCAGAGCACCTCAGGGGTACACTGAGAGCCCAAGCATCTATAGCCAGGCGCTTAAAAGACAGTTAGACGCCATACAATTGCCAGATGGAGTGGCACTAATACAATATGTAGACGACATCCTTCTAGCAGCGGACACCATACCAATAGCCGTCACCGCCACCATCAAACTACTCCATTTTCTTGCTGAGAATGGTCACAAGGTCTCCCGAAAGAAATTGCAGTTCTGTAAATCACAAGTGACCTATTTGGGTCACCTTTTATCCAAAGAAGGGAGGCAACTCACGCCTGACAGGATCCAGACAATTCTAGACACCCCTGTCCCCAAAGATCAGAAACAAGTCCGCTCTTTGATAGGTCTCACCTCATTTTGCCGACAGTGGTTACCGAACTTTAGCCTCATTGTCAAACCCCTTCTCTCCCTCCTAGCTAAAGACATCCCCTCACCTCTCCCCTGGACCCCCGAATGCCAGTCAGCCTTTAAAGAACTACACAATGCCCTTTGTTCAGCGCCTGTCCTAGGAACCACGGATTACTCCAAACCATTCTTCCTCTACACGCACGAGAGGGAAGGATGTGCATTGTCTGTCCTAACACAATCAATTGGTCACAAACAACGCCCTTGTGCATATTTCTCTGCCACCCTCGATCCAGTAGCCAGCGCTGCCAGCGTGCCTGCGCGCTGTGGCAGCTGCAGCAGTATCGATACGCCAGAGCGAAGGAATAGTACTCTCCAATCCAGTCACTGTTTTAGTACCCCATGCAGTCGACACACTACTAAACCAGACCAAAACCCAACACTTGACTAGCGCCCGACTGACAGGATATGAGTTGACCCTGCTAGCACCGCACATTACCCTAAAGCGATGCACCACCCTCAATCCAGCCACACTGTTACCCCTACTCGAATATGATCCTAGCGTGACTCCACTACACGACTGTGTGACACTAACCGATGAACAAACAAAGAGTAGAATAGATCTCAGAGACACCGCCTTTCTAGAACCAGATGGAGAACTATGGGTGGATGGTTCGTGCATCAAACTCCCGACGGCACCACCTCAGCTGCATACGCTGTCACCACAGCCCGAACCGTTCTGGAAACAGCCCGTATTCCCCAACGTTCAGCCCAGGCTGCAGAACTCATTGCCCTCACACGAGCATGTATCTTAGCGACTGACACGACAGTTAACATATACACCGACAGCCAATATGCCTTCGGGGTGGTTCACCATTTTGGGATCTTATGGAAAGAAAGAGGGTTCCTGACTTCACACGGTACACCCATCCTGCATGGAGATCTAGTCTCCGCCTTGACGCAAGCAGTCCTCCTCCCCAAGAAGTTAGCAGTGATAAAATGCCAAGCACATAGGAAAGTGACTGATCTCATTGGACAGGGAAATGCACTAGCAGACGTTACTGCCCGAGCCACGGCAGGAGACAGAACTACGACACGAATGTATGTGACCAGGTCACAAGCTGAACGATGGACTGACGCTAGGACCACTGTAAGGGACATACAGACTACAGGCACACAAGACGAATTGACCGAGTGGGAAAAGGTGGGACTAAAAGACGAGGAAGATTGCTGGAGAACTAAAGACGGAAATAAATGGCTGTTACCCAATGCCTACCTCATCCCCATATTGACCATGGCACATTTACCAGCACACATAGGCTCCACCCCCATGATTGAACTAATCACCAGAGTATGGCATAACGTTAAGATAGCACAATCTGCAAAACGCCTAGTACAACAATGTATAGTCTGCCTACAACACAACCCAGGGAAGGGGACAGTAGTACCACGGGGAGGGTTTGGAGTCCCTGACCACCCCTTTGAAATCCTTCAAATGGATTACATTCAACTAGAGAGATGCCTTGGTCTAAAATATGTCCTGGTGGTTGTGTGCGCTTTAGCAAATGGGTGGAGGCATATCCCACCCGCGACAATACTGCCTTAGCCACTGCAAAAGTATTGCTGAAAGAATTCTTCCCCGATACGGCCTTTGCAGAATTTTATGGAGCGACAACGGCCCCCACTTTGTAGCCGAGGTGATACAGAACATACTGAGAGGGTTGGGGGTAAAACAAAAGTTCCATGCCGTCTTCCACCCCCAATCAGCGGGCCTGGTAGAGAGACACAATGCAACGTTGAAACTAAAACTAGCCAAAATAGTTGCCACGACCGGGTTGAAATGGCCCGACGCCCTCCCATTGGCATTGTTATCGATGCGCTCCACCCCAACCAAACACCGACTGACCCCGTATGAGGTGGTCTTCGGCAGGCCTATGAGCATTTGGGCGGCACCAAGACCCACCTCCATTAACGATGTCCCGAACATATTAATGTCGGATTACTTGCATAAATTGACAAACGAGCTAACAATTATCCACCAACAGGTGCAGCAAGCCTTGCCTGACGTATCCAGGGGCCCGGGACATGAAATAAAGCCAGGCGACCATGTATTGATTCGCAACTTCCAAAGAACGAAGAATCTGGAGCCTAGGTGGACGGGCCCCTGGCAAGTCCTGATCACCACCCGAACTGCCCTCTGAGTGGAAGGAAAACGAAACTGGCTGCATGCCCACCACTGCAAACGAGTCCCTCCAACCCTGGCAACCTGTGAAGGGGTGGGGGTGCAAGAGGAAGTACTCGCGAGAGACCGACCAGCTCTGAGTTGCTACCCACAAGAAGACACCCTCGAACTATCAGAATTTCCCGACCCACGGTGCCATCCAGGAAAGGGTACAACCTAAGATCGACGAAAGGAGGGAGCTCCAACGACCAGGCCACCAACTAAGTCAAGGCCTCAGATCGGTAGCACAGTCAAACAACGCTACCAGGAAAGCGCCAGACAAAAGGCTGTGGTCCTAACAGTTGTTGAGCTCCTCGAAGATGATGGAAGAAACTGAACACCTGCAAAACCACCGCAAAGACACCGCAAAGACACCAAGACTGCTAACCTGCACAGCACAAAGACAATTGCACTTGTAGCCGCATTTCTCACCTGTCTCCTGCTAATGGTCGCACTCTGGATCATTGAAGAGAATGCACCTGCATACAGAACATTGTCACCCACCATGCAACCAACCACCAAGAAAGAACACTACCTGGTATCACTACCGCCACATCTCCGAGAACGATGCAAAGAATTCTGGAATAATTCTTTCGTGCAGATGTTGCACCAGCACAATCTTGCCACCAATGCTACCAACTGTTGGGTCTGTGGGCTGTTACCACATGCCACTGAACATTCCATCCCTTTCATCCCTTCGCCCTTTTCTATTCACGGATCTTGCCTTGCCTGGATGATGCTCCTACAAGAAAGTTACAAAGACAATGCCACTTCCGACGGAACAATCGCCCAGTTCTACAACGAGTTCTGGCGAAACAAAACAGGAAGGACAGCCGCCCCCTTCTGCCCTCACACCTTCAATGCAACATTCCAGATTAATGTCCCCTCCAAAGAACGAGTGGAAATGCAAGTGTTCAATAATCCTAACAGAGCCACATTTTCCTACCTGAAGAAAAGAACTGCTGCAACACTGACTGTGGCCCTATCTGTGGTGAACGTCTCTGGCCTTGTATGCATTGAAGGCCGTGGGACTAAGAATGTGGGTCACAGCACCTGTAGCATTGTAAGGACTTTGAACACTGCCAACCCCCAGCGCTTGTTGCATCACCCAATATGTACTTTGTTTGTGGAACCAAAGCCTACACCTGGCTCCCAAGAAACTGGGGGGCACGTGCTACATCGCCTTTGTTTTGCCACCAACCTACACAGCCCCTGCAGAGCATCATCGAGAAAGCGTTCTAAAGACATTGATCAAGCAGACTCTGCCTCATCACAGTTCCTCGACGCAGCAAAAGGGCTCGTCCCGCTATGGGGTCCGATGGCAAACAGCCGAGCCATCAGACATCTGTCCCAAGCGGTAGAGACCGCCCTGAACGTCACTGCTGGCATCCTCACCAACAACACTGCTGAGCTCCAAGCGATCCGTCTGGTTACCCTGCAAAATCGCATGGTCCTGGACGTGGTACTAGCGGACCGTGGAGGAGCATGCCGCATCATCGGTGCCAGCTGCTGTGTATACATTCCTGATAATTCACCTTCTGTCTATGAAGCAATCGAACATCTCCATAGACAATCTTCAGAAATTCATCAAGGATCAGAGACTTGGACAATTGGAAGTTGGCTTTGGGGCATCTTGAAGGAGTGGGGTTGGAAAATATCAATGATTCTCTTGGTCCCAGTATTGACAATATGTGGTTGTTGTTTGGGTATACACTGTATACCACCTTTGTGTTCTCTTTGCATAACTACCTTGCACCCTAAGACTATGGACACTCAGCTAACAAAAATGAGAGTAATGTATGATCAAGAGATACGGGACATTATGGAGATCGAAATAGACTGACAAGCTGGCTAGTTATGTTCAAAGGGGCCACTGTTAAAAGCAAAACAATAATCATGAACATTACCTGCGCCATCTTGTCTGGTGGAATTCTATGTGCACATAAGTTGCAGTCATTTTAATCTATCACAGCCATTTTGTACTCTGTTGGTCACCTTTGTTTCACCCTGCCCTTACTAGCATCCCTCTGACCCTCTGACCGACCTGGTATGTGTGCTGGGGGCTATAAACTCTATTGCCACAACAAACCTCAGCGCCACTTGCTGCCACAAACTCGTTTTTCCTCTCATCTCTGTTTTCAGGCAAACCTTTGGACACTCTACCCCTCACTGCACCTAGTTACACAAACAGGTTCCAAACACCAAAAAGACTCTTGCAACATGATTTATTGCACTGCAAACAGCAAGACTTGTTGTTACCAACAATGGGACCTGTTTTTATCAACAGAACGGACTCTTAGATCTGGCCGGTCTCACATGTTTCAGACCCTGAAGCAAGGTCCAGCTGCAAGATAAGATTGTCTGTTTGACCTGGGTGGGAAGAGAATTACTGTTGGGCTTGTGTGATAACCTGCCCGGGGCGGGGACCCCAAGCTTGTGTAACCATGTTAATGAAACAAATGCATTGTGTCAAACCTGTATAAAAGGAAGAGCCAAAGGAGTATCAGCAGAACACTTCCCTCAGACATCCCAGTGTCTGCAGTTGACGTGATCTCCTCATGAGAAATAAACCTTTTTCTTGTCTTCCAGTTTCCAGCGCTTGCCTCATTATTTTGATAGCGAACCCAAAGTGAATTAGAGGTGGAACCCTGCACCGGGCAGCATTGAGGGTCTTAGAAGACTCGCTGCCTTTCACATTTCAAACACGCTTGGTGTGCATCTTTTGAGACAGCCAACACGTTTCACCAAGACATGGGCTTCTTCAGGGCAAAAAGTATTTAAGTGATCCAAGGAAGTAAGGTCCGGTATATCGTAGTCAGTGTGGACCGTCGAAAATTAAGGACGTCTAAGATCAAAAATAGCCTCAGGCCTATGTGTCCTTATTGAAGAGATCCCAGGCTAGGTTGTAAGGTCAAAGGCCAAAGGGCCTCCAAGGTACTTGAGGTGATTTGGGTATGCCGCAGTGTAGTGAGTCCTGACCCGTGTCCGGCTGGTGTGTGCAGCGAGGCGAGACGTCCAACGAATCCTTTCCCTGAACTGCAGTGCATCATTTTCCCCCCGTCTATTACAGCAAACAGGATATCCACATTTTATACCTGACGTGTGTGGCGGTGTATCATTATTCATCTGCCCTGGAGTCACGGTAAAATTGAGAAGAGCAGGGCCTTGTGAGAAGATAATTGTCCATTACAGCTGCCCCAGCTGCAGACAGCAGAGTAGCAAAGTAGCGACTACCAACATACTAGCTAGCATTCCTCCATTAATTTCGCACAACAAGAATATTTGTACTCCATAGTGCATAATGACTTACTCATTAATGAGAGGTAATTTATTTTTATTTTTCCACACACAGTGTCTGTTTATTTGTTTACTAGGAAATCCTTTAAAAGACAAAATATATATTTTTTTATATCAGGTGTGCTGTTATTTTGCCTTAATTCCTTTAAGACAGTTTCAGCAGCCTAAAGTGAGGCATGTGTGGGTAATAAATGGCTGTGACTATAATCACATCATATTTGAATGGCCCTAGGGGACTAGCAATGTACTGCTACTGTGCTACTTTATACTTTTAAAGAAGTGCTTTGCACAGAGCATTGTTTACAATTTGCCCTTTTTCTTTCTTGATTTAGCTACTCCTGCTGGTCAACAACTTACTAGGCAGGAGATAGGTGCCTGGCTGTGGCAGCAGAGACTGGAGGCCATACAGGCGGAAGTTCTGCGGCTGGTGGTCCTTGAGGAGGCGGCGGCAGCTGCTGCTGCCAAGGGTCCCAGCCACCTGCCAGTGCCTCCAGCCTCCCGGCAACAAAGCCATCACTGCTGGCAGCCGTCCTTCACACCACCACTGCTGCCCCCACCTAATTCAGACTGCGTTTTCCAGCGCCGCGTCATGCTGAGGCTGGCGTGCATCGAAAGCAGACAGGCACACATGGAGGGTACCTCAAACAGCTCCTGGCCTATGAGTAGTGTAGTGCCCTCTTCTCTAGCCCCTTTTAAATATTTGTTTTGTGGGCGGGGCTTGTTGTGGGTGGAGAGGGTGGGAATGATGGGAGTTGGAACCAGGACTACTTTTGGACTTTTTCGTTGGACATTTTGGACATTGGTTGGAGATGGGGAGATTTGTTTGGGGGAGAGGGGTGGGCCTGTTGTGAGTGGAATGGGTGGGTTTTATTGTTAAAAAGGGGAAACAAATATTTATTTTACTTTATTTATGCCTCAAATCTTTTTTGTGGTGTTTTACTTTGCACTGGTGCCTTTTAGCGCAGCCTGTTTTTTAAAATTGTTTAAAAAAGTGTCTACCATGCGATACCCTTGTCCTACCACCCTCTGCAACTATATTGACCATTAGAGGGGGATTGCCTTAGCCTATATTACAACAACGCTCCATAATTCCCTTACCACAATAGATGAAGCGAGGCCTGCTAGCTCTCTTAGTGTTCTTACATCAGTGTTTGCCAAGGTGGCATCTTATGGTGGTGGCAGTAGTAGCAGGCTAACACGCTAACATGGAAGGAATCATAAGCAAGGTCCCACTTCCACCTAGGTGAACTTCAACTGTAACTTCAACCGTAGAATTAATCAAAGTATTATCCATCCCAGGCAACTTGATTGAAAGAAAACACAAAGTTAGTTGGTTATTATGTTATTATATCAGCATCGTAACTTTAGAAAGACTGAGACCAGACTACCACGATGATGACACAACAAAGAAGACCTGATATAACAAAAACTAGCAATAGTAACTTCTTCTGAGCACTGGGGAGCTAGTTTTCTAAACTTACAAAATCTTCGAGTCAGGAGGAGTTGAGTCAGAGTCAGGAGTGGACAAGGTTAAGAATTTACGCAACACAACACAAGGCCTGAATGATGGTGTTGACGAATGGTGTTCTTCTATATCTAATATATGGATCACATTAATACATGGGTGGGTGAAATAAAATTGGGCCAGCGTGGGCTATTGCTTGGGTAATAGAAGATCCCATAGTGAGTTGGTTTTGCTTTCACCACATCCTCCCCACCAAGTGTGTGATCTAGTTATGTTGTAAATTAAGCCACGCCTCAATGAATCACACAGCCCGGGGACTAGGGTTAGGGGTTTGATGAATGGATGGAAAAGGGGATCTGGGGAAAGGTGTAACAAAGACAAACGCTACAGAATGACACAATATTCATGGGGGCGATGAGCAACACATCATCATCAATCTGTTGTGGAAGGAAATGAAGGAATGAGTATGACACAGTTCAGTTAAATGCACTGCAACAGAAACAGTCCTTCCGCCCCAGAGAACAAAGTTATTTATATATCTAACTGTTCTGCCATCTAGGTTTAAAAAATAGTATACAAATTATAGTGGAGTGACAGAGTTGAACTGACACAGTTCTAAAAAATGATTCTTAAAAGACAAAATGATACTGTATTACCTAATTGGGTGGTGCATCTGCATTCCTGGATTGTCCGACAATATTGGGTGCCTGGCTCAAGCAGTCCAGGAGTGTTATAGAGCTTTTGCCTTTTGTGCAGGAGAAGATAAGGCCTGTGAATTGTAAAACAGAAATGATATTGTAGAGTCAAGGAGGACAGGACAGAAGGTAAGCTTCATGAGGAGTGTACCAAAATGACTCAGAGAGGCAGAGCAAGAGCATAGCCTGCTGCAATCAATCACTTTATGACTCATGTGCGATCGATTAACTGAGAAGTAGAGCAAACTACAACCAATCATAGACAAGTGGCTGCATGTGCTGGGCTGATCAATCTCACAACTGTCATCATAGCGTTTAGCCAATGCGTGCATAATGTGATGACATCACATGTCTGTCTCCAGTTACTTACAACAACAGGCCCTCCCCCACCCGACCTGACCACATAATAGAGGAGTTTCAAATTTGAGCCTGCACACACACTCAGCAGCATTGCATTTCCCAAATTAACGCATCTCTCACAAGTCCACAGACCTGAGTAGGCCTCTTACAGTCACCATCATGTTGGTTTCCCTGAAGTTGATAACTTCCTTCTTCTGTCTGTTGTTGAGGCAGTCCCGTTCTGAGTCCGTCCATTATCGTCCTGACTCCGAATAACAAATCTGTCTAACTCCGTTTCGACTCCAGACCCAAATGAGAGAGATCAACCTGTAGTGCACTACTGTAGATGAACAAGAAGAGAAACACAAATGTAATTTTTTTGTTCAGATTTGTGTTTGTTATTAAATGGTTTGGAAAGGTCTTTGAAGATTAATTTGTGAACCAGTTACCAGAAGGAAAAAAAAGAGTGAACCCCACAAGCAAATTTCGCTAAGTGTGAAAGGGGAAGGGTCAATCAACTCCAGGAAAAATGTTCACCCATCATGCCACAAACATTGCAAATCATCACAGTCAAGCTTAAAAATTATAGTCGGACACCCTCTCTCATTGTCTGCCACCACATGAATCATCACTCACAATCACTCATATCACTCATTGATGCAATATATTTATTTACCTGTTCCAATCCAAGCACAATGGTACATAATTGTCGATCTTCTTTGATGCATGGAACACACATTGGGGCAGTCTTTGTGAATCAAATGTTCTGGAGCAGCCATGTTAGGGGATGAAAAAAACATAGGCACGGGACGAAGGCAGGCATTGTCTCTCCAATATCCTTCAAGGGAATGGGAGCAGGCTTCTTTACTGCACACTGGTCCAACTCCTATCTGGCCTTACATGTGCCTAAAACAGTGGGGCTGCATTCGTCAGTCACACACAAAAAACAAAATAAATAATGTAATGTTCGCCAAGGTATATCAATTAAAAAAAATGTTTTTTGTAAAGCAATTTGGCAATAAAAAAGTTCTGTGGTGGCCTACTCAGGGAAGTAGAGTTTGTCTTCAAACTCAGGTGGTTCGCCCAGAAGTTGGTCAGCTAACACACTCTGATCTGAGTCTGACCAATCACACTCATCCTCCTCCTGTGGTGTTTCAGGAACAGTGTAATTCGGTGGTATAAAATGTTGGTTCATTTTAATCATTGTCAATCTCTCCACGTTTTGAGGTGAGAGACTGGTCCTTCCCACTGTGATAAATGTGCCAGCTGCACTAAACAAACGTTCAGCAGGCACACTGGCTACCGGACAGGCCTGATACTTTATTGCCAGCCTGCTGAGCTGTGGCCAGTGGTTCATCTTCGCATACCAATACACCAATGGGTTTTGATCCACATAGACCTCTCTTGGATCAGACAAATACTCATTAAACATCCTCTCAATGGTGCTGCCACTTACTCGACCTGTTTTGCCTTCACCTATGCACTGGACATAAGCCCTACCGTTTGATACCAATTCGACAATGCTGAGGTTATGGATGTTTCTTGTGTTCCTGCTGGTTTTGTTGCCGCTAGTGTTCTTGTTGCTAGCGTTTGTTGCTGTGAGACAACAGGACTGCCCTCTCTGGAAGTTGAAGGCGGCACTCCAAAACTTCTTTCCGCGAGTGGGACTCTATGTTCCAGCCGTTCTTCTTCCAGGACTCTGGCTCGCTCAACAATCCACTTCTTGTATTCTGAAACATCCCCTTCTGAAAAAGAAATGAAAGTAGGCAGCATTTTTTGTAACGTGGATTCAGTATTGTGGCACAGATGTACTCTTTGGATGACACGATGTCTCTTTGCAGCCTTGTATTCTCAGTCAAGCGAAGGATTAAGCTCAGAATCAAGGTATACACTACTTCGTATTCATCGCCCACAGCTGTGAACCTGTCAGACACATTTTTTAACTCCCCCTTTAGCAGATACAACAATGAGATAGCTTGGCCTATCGTACTGTCCTCCTTGCTGACTTCCGGTGTGAAAACCTCAAAAGGAAGTAACATCTCCGTCAGGCATTTGACTAGTTTCCATTTGTTCATCACAATGGTCATGCTTTTAGTTAAATCCCCTCCTGTTTGCATGACATACTCATTGATTGGTTTGTACTGCTCAAATAGACGTTGTAACATGTAATAGGTTGAGTTCCAACGTGTTGGCACCTCCTGTATAAGAGCTTTAAGTGGTACTCTATTACCACTCTGAATGATCCTCAACTACGTCCGGCTTTAAAAGAATCGCTAAAATGAATGGAGATTCTTCTGCAGCTGGGCCGTAAGTTGCTGACAAGGTCTTCTTTTTTGAGAAAGTCCTGCAAAAGTATGTTGATGCAATGCGCCAAAGACAGGACCCAGAAATAGCCACCATCTGCCATGGCCTTAACTATGTTACTGCCATTATCCATGGCAACAATTCCAATTCTGAGACCTCTGGGTCGCAGCCATTCAAACTCCTTGCTGTTACAGTCTTCCAAGATGTTTGCAGCTCTATGGGATTTCTCCATGGCGGACATGGCTACTGTTGCATGCCTCTGAACACCCTTAAAAGTTTCTTCAGTGCTGAGACCTGTAGATAGCTGTTGCCTAACCCCCTACGAAAGAGATCCAGTGTGCAGTGATACACATGTAATTAGTGGCTTGACAACTGGTCCACATGTCTGTCGTCAGGTGGATAGTCTGAACAGCACTCTGCTGCAAAGCTTTTCCAACCAATTCCAGCACTTCGTGATGGAGCGCTGGAGCATCCACTCTGGCAAAGTAGGTCCTGCAGGGAACCTTCCATTTCGGGCAGATGGCTGACACAGACTCCAAAAAACCCACTCCTTCCACAAAAAAAAGGGAGGAGGTCCAGCGCGAACATTTTAGCCAGCTTGCTGTTGTGCAAACGTGCCGTTGGGTGCTTGCGGTCATAGGGCCCTTCCTGCCTAAACATGCTCGTAATAGTAGCGTGGATTTTTTTTGTTGGTGGTGCCACTGATGCAGGCAACTTCTTGAGAGGACCAGGAGGTGGCAGACTCAATGCCCGTCCTGGGGCAGTCACTGTTGTATGCAGCGTTGTGTCCATCTGACTCTTGTGTTATTGCGAAGTTGCCGATGAGGTGGGTGATACTGGTGCACTGCTGGGGACAGGGCAGCTTTCCTTAAAGGTGTCACTCTGTTCTTCCTCATCACCACCGCAACTCCCACTCTGATGGGATGCTCCAGAGCTGATACCCCTCCCACATCACCTTAACCACCCCCACGTGCAGAAAGCTGAAAAATGAATGCCGGTGTGTTATGCACCTGTGGCAGGCAGGGAATCCAGGGGAAATGAATAGAATAATCCTTAAAGAATGAATGCTGGTCTGTTTGTTGTGCACTTACATAAGGCAGGGTGTCCAGGGGAAAATTGAATAATCCTTAAAAAATGAATGCTGGTGTGTGTTGTGCACCTATAGCAAGCAGGGTGTCCTAAGAAAATTAATTAAAATAAATACATAAAAATAACAATAATTAATTGTTGGTGTACTAGGGGACTATGAGAAAACCATTGGGAGACAAGGGGGTGCAGGTGATAAGTGCAAAAACTCGTGATATAAAACTGCTAATAAATATGAAAATATTACACAATGACCCTCAAGCAAAATATTAAACTGATATCAGGGAAATGTAAAGAAAACGAGCAATTACAAAAAAGGCATAGCCCTCTTCTATAAATCTGTCATTGAAAACTGGAAAAAAGGGTGGCTACACAAAATAGCCACCAACCACATGGTAAAACAACAACAACCAGCAAGGAGGCATGGCCACAACAAAAAAAACATGCAGGCCTATGGCAAAAGCACACTGGCTGGCTACACAAAATGGTCGCTGGCCACTTGGTCAAACAACAAGCAAGGAGGCATGAAATACAAAGAACACATGCAGGCCTAAGGACACTGACTATACAAAATGGCCCCTGGCCACATGGCATGGGGAACAAAGACAAATGGTGGCCTATGGAAAACACACTCACACACTGGCCAGACAAAGGCGGAATGGTAACACAAGAGAAAGCAGCGTTAATTTAGCAATGCCAAAAACGAAAATTAACTGAGCTGTAAAATTTTACAACACCAAACATCCTCCAAAGAAATCAAATATATATTGCCCCACTTATACATTTTTTGCAAAAACAAAAAAACGTGTAATACCCCTAAAAACACATTTCATAATTTAATCCAATGCCTTCCATGGCCTAAATGATGTTTCATTTCAATAGACACCACAGAAACAGTTGTTTCATGCAACTATGACTAGTACTGGACCTACTGGCTGGAAGGACCATTGGCTGACTAAGCCACATAGTGAATTAAATGAATAGTGCAAATTTATTTAATGACATGGAGAAAATGTACTGAACTGTTCAACATTTTTCCTTTACAAAAGAAGAAAAATTAAAATGCAAAAAAATAACTAGGCCCCTACTAAAACTGCAGGCCACCCACCACAATACATTTTAAAAACCGAATAAAGGTACAAATAAATCCTGGTGCATGCCCTCTATCAAACAAACAACACCCTTAGACAGTTTTTGAACTTACTTGTGATATCACAAAAATGAAGTCCTTAAATCCAATGGTATATATGCAGCAGATAAAGAGAGTGATCCTTCCAGCTCCAAATCCAAAAGAAAAGTGACCAGGAGATTGACAAAGCACTGGGACAAACCTGCTGGACAGGAACAGGAAGTTGGAGTCTCTGGGGCACTTCTTCCTTGTTGAAAAAAAAGTAAAATAAAAAAAGGTTCCTTGAGCTCAAAAACAACTTGAACGGTCTGTTGGAGGAGAATATTAACTCAAAAACGTCTTTTTGAGTAGATTTAGCGGCTTCTCGAGGAGAAAATCTGCTCGAGGATGCAGCCGCAGTCGCTGGCACTCTCTCGCGCTCGCGCTCATCAGAAAAAAGGCGCCGGATGTCGCTGGCATGGCCTAACGCCGTGATAGTGGCCGGCAGGTTTCGCAAGCTCTCACGGGTAGTCTCGCTGGCGGTCACGGGCAGCCTGCAAATCTCACTGGAACTCGCGAGCGCTTGGCAAGACTCGTCGCGCTCGCCAGCGTGCACCAAAACACGACTCGAGCTCACCAACCAGAAAAAAAATCAGCTACAAGGCGGAGGGCAGAGTTTATCAGGAACTCCGTGATCTCCGCGGAACGCGGAGTTCCCGAATTCCGCAAACTCCGCGAGGGGAGCGGAATTTTACACCCAGGCCTAGTCTTTAGCTCCACCTGGGAGGATCACCTGGTCCACCTCAAGGAAGTGTTATAGACCTGCATCAGGCAGACCTAACTATCAAGGCCAACAAGTGCCAGATAGGGCATAGTTTTGTAGTGTACTCAGGCCACCTTGTAGGTGGTGGCCAAGTACAACCTCTAAAACCTAAGATTCAGACTATTCTGGACAGGGAAGCTCCAAAAAACTCAAACTCAAGTCAGGGCATTCCTTGACTTGACTGGATACTATAGGAGGTTTGGACCATTGTGGCCCCACTCACTGAACATACCTTCAAAAAGCAGCCTAAGAAGGTGATATGGACCACAGGATGCCACAAGGCCTTTGACACCCTGAAAAAGGCTATGTGATCTGCACCAGTACTGAAAGCACCTGACCATGGAAAGGAGAAACAGACGCGTCTGAACATGGATTGGGGCAGTGTTAGCACAAACCAATGATGCGTGCCAGGATCATCTAGTTGCCTATATCAGCAGGCGACTCCTCCCTAGAGAGCCGGGTTGGAGTGCCATTGAGAGTGAAGCCTTTGCTGGGGTTTGGTCCCTGAAGAAGCTGAGACCCCACTTTTTGGGACTCACTTCATGGTTCAAACCATCCACAGGCCTCTCAGATGTCTGATGCAGATGCGGGGGGAAAACCCCAAACTGCTGAGGTGGTCCATTTCCCTACAGGGTATGGACTTTACAGTGGAACACAGACCAGGGACTGACCATGCCAATGCAGATGGCCTTTCCAGTTTTTATCACTTAGACAATGAGAACTACCAGGGGATAGGTTAGTTGCTCATCACCTTTCGTCTGGGGGGTGGGGTCATGTAGGATAGTGCCCCTTTTTGTATGGTCACCCCCACTTTTTGCACCAAATGCTGATGGTTATGACTCTGATAGTGCACTGGAGTCTGCTGCCCAGAACTCAGTGCCTGGGTGCTCTCCAAAAACTGTTAAGTTCGACTTGGTAATCCCTATTTGGCAAAAGCTTTACCCCCTAACAAGCCCTTAATATTTGGTACCACTGGTAACCAGGGCATTGGTGGTAAAGGGGTCCTCGGGGCTGCAGAACAAGTTTGTGCCACCCAGGGCGACCCATGCAACCTACTGACAGCAGGCCTCCCATTGCAGACTGCAGAGCAGTGCAAACTGCTCCAACTCGACTGTGCCCTCACCATGTGTGGCACAGTCATATACATTGCCTTTAATGTAGCTACCATGATAGACACATTTCAAGATAGCTCTGGTGAAATCTGTCTTTTTAAAATAGAATTCTCTCCCCAGAACTATTGGAAAGGCGCTCTAGTATATCGCCCTCCAGGGCCCTTAAAAGATTTCTCTTTAAAACTGATGGAAAGGATTGCCCCCCCATGTTATGGCATCCAAGCATTTTCTCCTTCTTGGGGACCTTAATATACACAGTGAAATTAAAGAAAACACTGATGCTGTGCAGTTCTTAGCTGACATGACCTCGCTGGGGCTAGTCATGAACAACACAGGACCGACCCATACAGCTGGTCACACCCTTGATCTCATTTTTACGAACTCACCCAATATATTTTCCCTATCCCCGGAACCAGTGATCTGGTCAGACCACTCCATTATTAACTTCCAGATACACTGTCCAAACCAGACAGCAGTCAATTCTACTCACACAAGAAAGGCGTCAAGCCAATGGCACAAAATCTCAGAGGAGAGCTTTCGGCAGGCGTTCAGATCTCCTGACTACGCTAAGTCTAGAGATATAGATAGTAGACTCGATGAACTTCATCATGCCATAGAGTCGTCTTTAGATACTATCGCGCCTCTAAAACCATCAAAGCCCAAATTGGAAAGGAAACAGGCAGCGTGGTTCTCCCTAGAACTACGTAGAGAAAAATCGCGCTGTAGAAAACTAGAAAGAACCTGGCGCAAGTCTCATCTCCAGTCAGAGAAAGAAATCTTTAAGGCAGCATCCAATACGTATCATAAAAATATCAAGCTGACGCGGAAGAGATATATCCTGGCGCAATTAACTGAAGCTGGGAACTCAGGGAAACAGCTATACACTATTCTTAAATCTTTTACTTCTCCTAAGGCCTGCAACAATAGTATCCCTGCCTCCCAGACATTATGCGACAATATTTCTGATTTCTTTGTTGATAAGGTTGAAAAAATCTATGATACTTTTCCTAGTAGGCTAGGCGTCAGTGACATTCTCACTTCGGCTATGTGTCGGTGATACTCTCACTTCGCCTAGGCGTCAGTGACATTCTCACTGTACCCCATATACAGTCCAGAGCAGGAAACGTGCTGGCCTGTTTTCCTCCCCTTGAGCACTCCGAAGTAGAAGAATTGCTGAAAGCAGCAAAATCAGGATCTCCCAGTGATATAATGCCGGCAAAATGGTATGCCGTACTGGCGCGGCCTCTTGCCCCTGCTATTGGCTCACTTATTAATTACTCACTGAGTGAGGGCATAGTACCCCGGGCGTGGAAAGCTGCACAAATTTTACCAATTATAAAAAAAAACAATCTAGCGCCTTCAGAACTGTCCAACTATCGCCCGATCTCTCTTCTTCCTCTTATGAGCAAATTTATGGAGGGATATATCAATGCCCAGCTCATGAAATTCATGGAAGCACAGCCATGCTTGGATCACTCACAATTCGGCTTTCGACCTAAACACTCCACCGAAACGGCCTTGCTTGGTGTCACAGATGCTATTAAGCTGGCCCTAGATAAGGACAAAGCTGTAGCCTTGGTGCTGCTGGATTTATCAGCAGCTTTTGACACTGTGGCACATCATAGACTGCTACAAAGATTAACGGAAATCGGTGTAGTGGGGTCTGCCTTTCAGTGGTTTTCCAGCTTCCTGGAACAAGGCACCCAAACTGTGAACCTGGGGAAATTTCACTCCGGAGCTAAACCTCTGAACAAAGGGGTGCCACAGGGATCGTGCCTTAGTCCCACGTTATTTAATATATACGTGGCTCCCCTGGCACAGATCATCAGAGATCATAGCTTTGTCCCTTTTTCATATGCAGATGACACGCAGCTCCTGTTCTCATTTGATAACAACTCGGATGTTACCAAACAGAAGTTTGCAGAGGGCATGCGCGCAATCTCCAACTGGATGTCAAAGAACTTTCTCCAGTTGAATGCCAACAAAACCGAAATCCTCCTTTTTGGCAAAGCTCAACTTCTCTGGTCCCCAGAGTGGTGGCCGGCAGAATTAGGCCCTGCTCCTGCGCCTACCAACAAGGCAAAAAACTTAGGAGTATATTTGGACCCTTCTCTAGCTATGAAGGAGCAGGTGGCAGTCGTGTCAGGTAGCTCTTTTGGTTTACTAAAACTCCTACGGAGAGTGTTCGATCTTCTCCCCCTATCGGCACGCAAGACCCTACTCCAAGCCCTCGTAGTTAGCAGACTGGACTATTGTAATGCACTTCTGGGTGCCGCGAACGAGGGGACACTAGATAGGCTCCAGGTAGTGCAGAATACGGCAGCTCGACTGGCTCTAAATCAACCACCCAGAACTCCTTCTCGGCCATTACTAAAAAGCCTACACTGGCTTCCCATTCGGAGTCGAATCAAGTTTAAAATTTGTTGTTTGATTCACAAAACTCTTAATGACAGTGGTCCCAGGTACATGACCGATTGTCTTGTCCCCTATCATCCCAACAGACAGTTACGTTCTAGTGGAAAAGCTCTGCTTGTGGTACCCCGGATCAACAAGCTTCGTGCGGGTGGCAAAGCTTTTGCCTATGTAGCCCCACGCCTCTGGAACAAACTCCCCTTTGCATTACGTGTGTGTCCAGATTTGCTTAAATTCAGAAAACTACTGAAAACCGAACTCTTTTAGCCCGGCTATCTTTCCACCTCCTTGTTTTTGTGTTTCGCTGCTAGCGCAGAGATACCCCTGTAGGGGTGAGTTCCTGCGCTGTACAAAACCCCTCATTCATTCATGTATGTAAGGCACCCCTAATGAAGGCCTGCTCAGTCCAGGAGGCAGGGTGCATTATATGTAAGGTGTGGACATGTAAGTGCAAAGCCTATATGTCCCTATAGTGGCATTCCCCATTGGAAAACACTATGGGGCCGATTCCGATTCGGGCCGGAAATCTCTCCGACCGAGCCGGACCCAAAGAGATATCCGACCGAATCGGACCCGTGCAGCCCGACCGAACGAGTACGATGCGCACGCATGCCATCGGACTCGAGTCGGTCGGACTCCCATTGAAGTCAATGGGAGCCTGTCGTACAACGCGTACGCGGGCTCCCATTGACTCAATGGGTGCGATGCGGACAAGGGCGCCCCCTACAGCGTGTACGCGGCGAAGCGATTCGCGCCGTACATGTACCTGTGTGCGACTCGCGCGGCTACGCATACAGGGGGGTCCGACACAGACCCCCAAAGTACGGCTCCGATAGCTCTTTCGAGCCGGAGTGCGCGGCTCGGTCGGACTGCTCGCGGCGCGCATCGTACTTACCCGGCCGGGGAACGTCTCCATTGCGCGGTGCGAGTCGTGTCCGTGCGAGTCGGTCGGTGCGGTTAGAGCCGGGATCGAGTCGGTCGGAGCGGTCGGGACGCCCGGACGAGTCGGTCGGCGATTTCGCATCGTACTCGCTCGTCCGGACGCGCGTACGGATCGGTCGGGAAATAGGGCTCCGAATCGGATCCGGTTAAGCCGAATCCGATTCGGAGCCCTACCGGCCGAGATCGGAATCGGCCCCTATATATGTTATGGGTCCATAGGATAACAAAGGCAGCCAAACAGTACTCTCCAGATTGGCATCTTCGTGATGGTACCACTAAAATAAGTCATGTTTAGTATCAAAAAACGTGCCTTCTCACCCCTGACACACTTCTCGTGCCCTGGGTGATGTGGCATGCACCCAGAGGGCACCTTAGAGGTTACCCCCTGGTTGCCCCCAGCTTTAGTGTGTTTTGGCTGACCAGCTTGCGCATTCCTGTGCCTGCTGCCACCAAGACAAGATTCTGACTTCCTGCCAGGCAGTGTGATCACTCCCAGGAGTAAGAGACAAAGGCTGGGCAAGAAGGAGGTCACCCCCCCCCCTCCCGAGATGGCTAGTGAATTGGCACATCAGAGACGTGAGCTTCAAAGGCTACACTGCCTCTCCTATGCATCTGGGCTGTTCCCCTGAGGAGAAAACAGCCCTCCATTTGTCCCAGGTACGCTTGCACCCGGGCAAGGCAGGATATTAGCTATGCAGGAGCTTTACACCCCCAGGTAGGCTGGCCACACCTTTAGGGTGGGCAGCCTGGTCTGTACACATAAAAGTGAACTCTGCCATCTTTAGGAGGGCAGAAATAGTGGGTTCTGGGTAGAAAAGGTGACCTACACCACTGGATGTGGTCACTTCAGGAGCAGACTAGCTGCAAGGACTAGCTGCCTATTGGCTACTAGCTCCCACACCCCTAACTCCCCAAAATCTAGGATTCAAGGGATCCCTCCCCCGGCACCAGAACCAAAAATCTGAACAACTTACTTCAAGGAAGAACCAAGGGGAGACCTGTGTCGCCAACAACAGGACTTTGCCCACTAGCACAAAGCAAAAGAGGGATATTTGTCCCTGAGGCAACAGACTTGGAACTGAGTGAACGACCTTCGTCCTTGACTAAAACTTGATACTCCAGAAGAGAGGGACCCTTGTGGAAGCCAGAAGCAATTTCAGTCCCCTCTGGACTAGTGGCACTAGTCCCCTGCAAACTGCAGGTAAAAACACTCACCGGATATAAAGAATCGCTGGCCATCAAGCCCTCCCAGGGATCGCCCAAATCCAGGTGGTCCAGTGCATTGCGGGAGTTGTAGTCTTGCCTGCTCCAAAGTCTCAGGCTGCTAAAGTACTCCCCCGGACCCAGTGAAGTTCCCAAAGTTTTTCGTTGTGCTTACCGCTACCAAGGCTTTTTGGTCACCAGTCCGGTAACCGACCCCCTTACTCGATGCTGCAGCTACATAGACCATCATGCAACCATCATCGGACTTCAGCAGCTGTGTACCTGTTGTGTTTTTGCATTTTGTTTCTTGCAGCACAGTGTAAGTGGTAAAAACAGCACCAACTGCGGCTCCCGTTTAGCACCAAGGACAGCAAGAACAACTATGTACCCGGACTTCATGTGCTAGGTAAAATTGATCTGGCTGTTGTGGCCTGGCCCTGGGGCCCGCATGACCTTACCCCCATAAGAGTTCCAAGTAACTGGACCTGCAAGTGACCGATTGTTACTAGTGGATTTTGCCATTGACAGCAAATTTATTTTGTCTATGTATTTTACTGCACTGATTTTATATTGCTTCAAAAAATCTATAACTCTGGTTATATGTATAATATCCCATTCTTTTTGGTGTCTAAATTAAGATAGAAATACATTCTATTTTTATAAATTGGTGTCGGATTTCTCTCGAGTTGTGTCAATTACTTATCGTCCATGTCTGTATTCTGAAATGCACAGGTTCCTCTAGTAAAGCCTGACTGCTCTTTGCCACTCTACCAGGACTGAGCTAAGAATTTATCAGTGTGAATCCATAATATTACATGGTAAGGCCACCCAGCCATAACACATAATATTCCACTTTCCTACACTTACCCAGAACGGCACGTAATTCCACAGATTACAGGTAGGAGACAGACCTATGCATCTGAAGTGGAGGCTGGATGGTGGCAAAGCATTTGTAGGCCTTGTAGGGTCGACCTTGTGTTCTTCAGGCTTCAGGTACACAGGGTTTGATTCAATCTAGCAAATCTGGGTCTTATTGTTTTATGCACAAAGGAAGGCCAAAAGGAGACGATGCATGTGCACATCAGTCAGTCGCTTTCAGGCCGTCACCCCATCTCTTGCTTCCCAGGTTGTCAAGGTCCCTCATCCCATTTGCGTACGTGCAGTCACTCTGCCGTGGGTGAAGGCCCTTGGTTGCTGGTCCATGCAGCCTCAGTGACTTGTTATGTAAAGATTTTCTGTAAGAGCAGAAATGTTGGTTCTTGATCTGAGTTTCACCTTGCTGAGAAACCTGGGACCAGGACAACATCTTTACCTTAGCCTGAAAAGAGATCCCCATTCTACCTGGTCAAACGATGTTCAACGCAGCTTGATATATCTGCTGTAGGCTCCTGCTCGCCCTTAAGTTGCCAGAGTTCCTGCAAAAGTTCTCATGTGGTCCCCTGGCCGTCTGCCCATTAGGGGGTTACATTTAAAAGCCAGTTTGCCAATACTGTGGCTGCGACTTTGAAGTCTGTGTTAAATAACAAGCTTGTAACTAACTTTCACAGAGTAAGGGGTGGCAATTGGGCTTCTGAATTACTGAAATTAGTGCTTTGTGGAATTCCATCCCAGCCCCTTTTCTATCTCTGCTTCCATATACTCTTTATCCAGTGGGGTGGGAATATTTGTGTTTTTAAGAGGGTGGCCCACCTTTCTCAGGCTCTGCTCCTTTGTATTTCTCCTTAAGGTACTTCTCATCCTGTTCTACAGATATTTCCTCCTCTAACTCCTCACTATGCACTATTAATGAGGGTAAATGTATTCTTTGCACAAATGACGAATCCTCGCTTATAGCTCTTGGTGACCTCTACAGGGATTCACAGAACTCTGCCAATTTTCTAGCAATGCTTTAATTCTTCACCTCTCAGCACTGGCTCAACCTCATGTATCAGTGTTAGCATTATGTTTCACCCTGTTTTAAGACTGACATCATTCACACACACACATGCACTGTTGCAATTGGGTTCTGCCCATTCAGTATGCCCAGATTTTTTGCTTTTTTTTGTTGATCACCCGGTTTTGGACTTTTTACTGCAGATGACTCTCACTACTTGTGTTTTAACCACAGTAATCACATGATAAATGGACTGCGTGTGATTTTTGCCAGAATCCACTTTTTAAGATAAGGCTGCTGCAACGCAGCAAGGTTAAGGGGCACTTGACTGGTTACACGTGTGCGGGTTGTGTGTGGGAGACTCACGCTGTGCACAGCCCGGTTACTGCGCACAGGTAGCCTGGCGCAGAAGAGACTCTGCAGGGCTGGATCTTGACCTTGGATAGGTCTTATAATATCAGTGGGCATTCATAGGTAAAGTCAGCATGGTTTACTGTTTTGTCTGCAGTTTCCTTAGACTGTTGCAGGGATTCTACGGAGTCACAGAACTATGCTTGGGATCATAGAACCTTAGTAGGGAGGGACTGAGTCATCCTACCACCTGAGTACCCATGAGTCTGGGACCGACAAGCTATAGAGTCTCACTTGCCCTCCTACTCACTCACAGAGGAACAAGCGATTAGACACCCCAGAACACAACACTCCCAACCCTCTCAGGAATCGCGGTTGCAGGACACACCCTTTCTCTCTCACACTCATACTAGTCCACAATAAGTTCTGATAGAGACACGAGGAAAGTTTAAAATGTTTATTTTAACTATCCTGCTCTAGTATGCATAAACGTGCCACAATAAGTAAGAAAATGCCTCAACACAAATACGGTCAGCATAGTAAGTAGTCCGTAAATCATAAAAGGAGCTGTCATTATATATGACAGGTAGCCTAACCTCCCTCCCCTTCTGCAGAAGCAAAATGATTATATATCAGAAGATCTCTGGGTGTTAGCAGCAGACCCCGTAACTTAGCATACACAGTTGAAAGTTCTACATCTCAGGTGCTGTCACGATCTCTTTCCTGGAAAGATCCCTCTCCAAGTGTGTGTGTTACCCATCTGTGCATACCTATATGACAAAAGTACGTGTTCTCAAACAGCAGCTGCATCTGCGTGTTTTGTCTAGGTGCTAGGGCCTGACCAGAACACAATAACAAGGGGCATTGTTGTTTGACCTTGTCTGCGGTGTTTAGACTAAATCCCCAGAGAGAATAGAACGCAAAAACAACAGCAGGTTCTGTGTGAAAGTATAGCGTGGCACAAAACAAAATATGTCCATATAGTAACATGAGCAAAGCAGAGGGCAGTCTGCAACGTGCTCATGCTAACATAGGGAAAACGACAATGGGCCTGCATGGGACATATGACTAACCCTGGGCGTAGTTTGCGTAGTAGCGCTACGCGTAGCCACGCGAAGTGCACTTCGCGCTACGCACGCTACGCGTAGCTACGCGAACTGCGTAGTGCGGTAGGGAAATGCTGTTCGCACTGATTGCACAGTGCCGGATGCTTGTCCGCACTGTGCAATCATTGCAAACAGCATCTTGCACAGTGCAAGCAGTCGTTTTCTGTCGCTCGAGTAGATTTGTACTCGAGCGGCAGCTTTCTCAACGCGGACTGGTAGTTTCTCATCGCGAGCGGTCGCGAGCATACGCGACCACTCGCAATGAGAAACCTGACCTCCCCGCGTTGAGAATCTCGCCGGGAGGTTTATTTTCCACGCTCGTGATCGGCAACTTGATGTTGCTGATCGCGAACGAGGAAAAAGTCTCGCCGGGATGTTGATTTTGCTCGCTCGCAGTCGCCAACTTGACGTTGAGGACCGCGAGCAAGCAAAAAATGCCCGCTACACGTTTTTGCACTGTGCTACGTGCAATTCGCGTAGCGCGTAGTAGCGCAAACTCCGCAAACTCCGCGAGCGTAGCGTAGTTTTCCGCCCAGGCCTACATATGACAAGGCCTACCAAGTCTGGTGAGGTATGAAACTGGGGGAAACATGTGCACCCAGTTTTACAACGCATGTCCCAAGATCATACATGTATCACGTATGGGGTCATCCAGAATTTTTAATTTCTCTGGCCCAGCTCTGGATCAGAGTTCAGGCCTTTTGTCACCCTGCTGAGCCAAGATAATTACTCTGCTCCCCAGCAGAGGGAACAAAGGCCTCCTCACACAAAAGTAACAGTGCTTCACTAAACTTGTGAGGAGGAAGGGGTGAGGAAGAAAATCTACATCTGTTAATTAGCTGTCACACTGTATAAGGGTTGGGACAGTCCAGGACCACTGAACAAAGGAGCAAGCCCAGGCAACAGGAGCCAACACTGGAGGGGGCTCCCCTTTGAACATTTGATGGGAAAGACCCTGGTAGTGATGTGAGCTAGGGGCAGAGCTGAGGTTCCCAGAGGAGATGTGAACAGTGACTTCTTGACGGGGCCATCTTGAATTGTCCTAGCATGCTGTGTAGGAGGGTTGGGACAGGGGTGGAGGGGGGAAGTAGCACCCTAGTATTGGCCATGGGTGCCTTGCTTCTAGAACTTTCCACTCATTTAAAAACTCTTACGGGCGTAGTCTAACTCGCAATGGAGTAGTATGCGTGTCTCCTTGGCTCCGGCATCCTGCTTGCCATCACAGCTACATTTTGGCACCAGGGGCAAGCCAAACCGGCACTGTCGGGTGCCGCAAGCACAAGACACCCCTCGGAGCTGGCAACCAGGGTCCCTTAGCGACCAGCACACTGAGCAGCGACACCCACCCCCCATATTGGAGCCAGGTGGCCTAGCTGGGGAGGACTGAGGTGGGCCTGTAACCCTCTCTGGAAAGGCTGGATGCCGGGCCGCACACCCGAGGTTGCCACCTGGCCCTTCTTCTGCCTACAATCTGCACCTCCTACCTTCTCGCTTGCGACCCCAGCGAAGACTGCCCTACTGTTTTTTGGGGGGGGCTGCCAACATCCCCAAAGCTGTGGCAAACCTTCAATGCTGCATTGTGGGACCATGGTAGTGGCAGATCCCAGACCCTGCACCTGGAGAGTGTGGCCGATCTTGGCACTGCCAGCAGGCCTTGGGGCGGCCCTAATCTCCCCAGTGCAGCCCATTTGCCATTTTGCTCATTGGCGGCCCGAACCAGCGGGCACTGGGGAAGCCCACGGAGTGATCGCACAGACTTGTGACACCAGACTGCACTGCAACACCCGCCTTCAGGTGAGGGGGGCCCTGGGGACACCACCTACCTTGGTGATGTACTCCTCAGGGGACTGGAGTTTGTAGGCCCGGCCTGGCCTGCAGGGGGCCCTGGGCCTGTCTGAAGTTGCTGTCTGGCCTGGATGGCACCCTAGCCTGAGGGGCCGTGTCTGTGATGAGGGGACTCTCCCCCTAGCTGCAAGGACTGTGTGGCTAACCCCTGATCTTCCTGGGACTTAGCCTCTCCATCACTGAGGCCTCATGCTGCTCTAAGCGTCCCATTTGCCCCCCCTCCTGACTTCTCTTCGGAGCTGCGGAGGACTGTGCCTACACTACAGGCCTGTTGCAACCTGCAAAATTCCCCTGGAGCCGGCGCCTCCACCATGGCTTTGACTTTAACTACTTGCGGCATCCCTGCATGCCACATCTGCGACATTTTGGCAACACCCATGGCTCAGTAGACACGCTCTTTGGTAAGGCTTTATTGATTTAAGCAGATCGGGGCGGTCACTGACATCTGCCGACAGGCCCCCGAGACCTCTCTGCTTACCTGAGGGGGTCGCTGGGTGGCTGCCCATTCGGACTGGGGCAGCCCCAGGACTCTAGCCCCTACTAGATCATCCGCTGCCCTGAGAAAGGGATCCTCCAGCTCCTTCCCACTGGAACAACAATGGCCCCATCGTGAGCTGTGATCTGGGTGCCCACGCTAGGCTCTACACTGCGGATCTGCACACGGCCACCATCTCTGGGCCTGTGCTTCCTGTCGCCCTCTGCCGTGCCTGGTGCCCTGCCGCATCCCCACTGCTGGACCTTTGATCATCTTGGAGAGGGACCTTTCTTTCCGGGACCGCTCGGCTTGCAGGAGAGACCTGAAGTAGATCCCGGTCATCGTAATCTCCACTCACACCCAGGACCCTCTTTCATCCTTCAGGCTTCAACACTCTGGCACATACCGGGATTCCACTCTCTGCACTGCTATAACTGAAAGGTATATCAGCAAAGGAGAACTCTAGTAACCATACCAGAGACCACACGGTCGCCTCAATGTCGAAGAGGGCGGCCTCCACCAACACAGAGCTCTCTGGCGATCCCCAGTGACCAGCTCTGAAGACGCCTCTACTATGCCCATCACACGGTTCCACATGGACAAATTCCTACAGGAAATCAGATCCGAAATAGGATCACCCAAATCAGATGTCAAGACTTGCATCCACGAACTCAGGCGCAATGTTATTGAAATAGGTGGGCGCATGGATAATCTGGAACCTGAAAATCTGAAAATTGAACAGCAAATGAAACAAGAAGACCTCGAGAACAGCAGCAGGAGGAACAACATCCACATTAGGGGCCTGCTGCGGGTCCCCCTCCTGGACCCGACTAGTGATGTGTGACTGGCTGCTCTCTTCGTGACCCGCTCATCCACATGTCCACGATCGAGAAGCCGGTGCAATCTCGACACCTACCGATGCCACTTGGGACCGAGATGGCACCCTCTGGAGATATAATAGGGCCCTTTGGACTCCTCTTGGCAGCGACGACCTTCAAAGAAAATGTCCTATCCAGGTGCCCCAGAACTGCTGCTGCACCCCGTGGGCTGCTTCCCACCCTAGCTGTTGATGGCAGCGGGACCGGGAGTCACAGGGACTCCATTCCTCTCCAGGCTCTCCTCAATTCAAGCTGTAGGAGAGTGACTTCTCTTGAATGGTCATTCCAGGATTTGAATGGAACTGTTTGGCCCTGTTGGCCATATCTTATGTTTGTGTTTAACTTCCTTTCTCTTCCCCTTAGGTCGTTGAGCACACAGGGGAGATTCTTCCTGCACCACCTCTCCCACTCCACCACCCCTCTCTCCCTATGCCTCCAGCTGGATGGCAATCGCTTGCTCCCAGACCTCACTCATTGGGCCCCATTAGCCATACACCCCTACCCCCCATGAGACTGGGTCCTTCATCCTTCCGCCCACATGACCTCTGGGGCCTTCTACATCTATCTGCATGAGACCCCTTGTGTCCAAACGTACACTCTGAGGGCACACATCGCTCCTTCCCCCCATGGCCAATAACCCACACATTAAACTTCTATTGCTTAACACGCGGGGACTGAACGTGCTTAACAAATGGTGCCCGGTGTGGCGTTACCTTCTTATGCAAGACCCTGCTGTTATATTTCTGAAGGAGACCCACCGACTCCGCAGAGACATCTCCCGCATGTCCCACCCCAAATACCTATTGGGCATACGCCACAACTAATACTGCTGGAGTCGATATCCTGTGCAAGGCCTCCTTTTGTTCTAAGACACCGAAACTTGTGTGTGACGACAATGGCCATTTCCTGAAGCTCACTGTCCAACGGGGCTCCCGACCCTTCACCCTCCTGAACATTTACACTCCTAACCAAGCCCAAGATGCATATCTTAGAGCTACCCTAAAAGAACATGCGACGCAGGTGGGTGGGGACATGGTGGCGGGGGGCGACTTTAATTTAGTGTGGGATCCCGAACTGGACCGTAGCGCCTCTTCTTTCCAAGGGATGGGAGCGATATCCACTGCTCTCAAACCCAACCTTAAGGACCTGGGTTTAGTGGATGCCTGGAGGTATAGTAACCCTTGGGTTCAGGATTATTCCTTCTATCCACATGTTCACTCCTCCTACTTGCATATCAATTACCTCTTTCTCACTCCTACCCTGCAACGGGGCCTGGAGTCGGCTTGCCTCTCCGATATCTCCATCTCCGAACCATGCCCACTGGTTCACTGACAGAATATCGCCCCCCTAAATATCGTGATACTAAAATATCGCAACCAAAATATCGATGACAAAAATATCATCATCATATCTTTATAATGGTAAGTACAAAAATATCAAAAATATATATCGATGTCATTAATATCGTTGAACTAAATATCGTTTTTAAATATATATAAAATAAATTAATAAATATTAAATAAATTAAATAATTACATTAATTTAAACAAATAAAATTAATTTAATATATCTTTTAACAAATATAACAAATTAACTCAATTCAAAAAAAGTTAAACACAGATATATAATAATTGATATATATATATTTACGTAAATCCACCTTAAAAACAATTTTTAAACTAATACATTTCATTTATATTATAATTTTAAAATTATTAAATAATGTAATATAAAAATAACTATACACATATATATATATATCTCGTAACGCTTCCTATCTGCCAATTGTCGACAGACCCAGTAGGCACTGACCTCAGCCACACTCAGAGAAAGGCTTGAATCAAAGTTCTTCGTGGAGTATGCAGTAAAATTTATTGTGAAATACACCACAAAATTAACACAGGCATAATGCCTGCCATGACGCGTTTCACTCGTCAAAGCGAGCTTGATCACATGATGCGCCTCCATTTAGAGAACCACATATAAACCATTCTCGTGCACAATTACCTATAAAAACAACACCCATCGTTAATAAACATAGGAGGCAGACTGGAGAATAACACAGAATCAGATAGAAAAAAAAATTTGGATGCACAATTGGACAATCATTTAAATACTTTCAACCCCATTCTATACCAAAATTAGCAAAATGTAAATACCAAATATATAACTAAATGAATAAATTCATATGTATGTCACAGACAGTGCTGAGATATTTATAATAGCTATTGATAAATACATAAAAATCTATTAACGATAGTTGCTGCAGGGTATGAAAAGAATAAAAAGTGAAGTCACTCTAGGGTCACTTGACGTCACATTTTGTGCAAATAAGCATGTCAATTTTATATCATATGTGCAAAATAGGCAACACGATAGACACAATAAATATATATTATGTTTGGATTACATGCAGGAAACCAGTATTTTCTGACATTTGCCCTGGCTAATCCTACTACTCATTGGATGATGGACAAAGATATTGTAGCACAAAAATGGTCACAGTATCCTACTGATAACATGAGCCCAAATATCTATATAGGTTGAACAAAGTGCAAATTCCAGTCTAAAGCCTCATCTAAAAGTACTAAAAACTGTGATAAAAAAGTGCAAAACAGTGCTGTGCAAAATACAATATCCATAGCAGCCTCAACCTAATCATTAGTACTTAATGATTGTAAAGTGCAAGTGCCAATAATATTATGTAGTTACCAGAAAAACCTCTAAAATCTATATCTAATATTTAATGGAGATTGGGAGAGAGCTTAAAAAATCCAAGTATAGCTTTATAGAAATTCTTATGAGAAATAAATTAATAAATATTAAATAAATTAAATAATTACATTAATTTAAACAAATAAAATTAATTTAATATATCTTTTAACAAATATAACAAATTAACTCAATTCAAAAAAAGTTAAACACAGATATATAATAATTAATATATATATTTACATAAATCCACCTTAAAAACAATTTTTAAACTAATACGTTTCATTTATATTATAATTTTAAAATTATTAAATAATGTAATATAAAAATAACTATACACATATATATATATATACATATACTAATAAA